>JABTTQ020002042.1:0-735847 GCA_016081115.2 Rehmannia glutinosa
TTTGTAGTTTTCAAAAAACCTCCGGTTGTTTTTGGTAATTAGCCCAAACCTCAGGGCTTTTTCGTAATTATCCCTTGAAAATATTGTTGATATTTCTCTTTGCTGATTTGAGAATTTTCTTGTCTTGAAACAGTGACCACATTGCACTTCTAAAGCATTTGAAGGATGGAAAGATGCTAAACGTAGTAGAAAAGAAAAAGCTTTTTGCTGGGAAAATTTTCTATCACCAGTAACTTTGCAGATGATGGATGATATGAGAAATCAGTTTCTAGATTTACTGGCAGGATTGGTTTTGTGAATATATCCCAAGGTGCTGAAGTAAGTTCCCAACTTTGCTAATTGTTATTTGTATATGAATCCTCACATTATTAACCAAATTTAAAAGGGATAATTACAGAAACTACTCCCGAGGTTTGGGGTAATTACAAAAATAAAAACCCAAAGAAGTTTCAATATTTCAAAAAAAAAGAAAAAACCCTGAGGTTTGATTATGTCTTAAAATGTAAGGGATAACTGAAATATTTTTACAACTGTAAAGAGGGTGTTGTGAAATGTTTTTCCTTATGAAGGGGACTTTTGTAATTTTCAAACAACTCTGTTTTTTTTTTTTTTTAATTAGCCCAAACCTCGGGGTTAGTTTTTGTAATGACCTAATTTAAAATGATAAAGAGTTCTTACGGAGTTCATCTAGAAGTTGTACCAACTTTCTCATTCGCATGATTGTTGAATTCATATATGGTTCTGCAGGCATATAATCAATACAGTGACGATTTAGAGATGGTATGTGCAATACTATGTGCTGACTGTACCCGAAAGTTGTGCAGTGCAAAAGAAGAGGAAGTGAACAGCTCTACAGTAAAGAAGTTGGGAAAAGTCGACATTCACCCGGCATCAGTGAATGCTGGCGTTCATCTTTTCCCCTTCTTCCTTACATGGTTTACAGTGAAATGGTCAAAACCACGAGCATATACTTAAGAGATTCAACCAATATATCAGATTATGCTTTGCTGATGTTTGGTGGGAATCTTAGTCCCAGCAAAAGTGGAGATGGTATTGAAATGCTTGGTGGATACCTTTCACTTTTCTGCATCAAAGACTGTATTGGACTTGATACGGGTATATTTTTTCGCATCTCTCTCTCTCTCTCTCTCTCTCTCTCTCTCTCTGTGTGTGTGTGTGTCTATATATATATATATATATATCATCACAGTGCATCACAAAGTAATCCAGCATATATTAAAGGTTAAATTACATAAACTCCCCCCTGATATTTCCGCTAGTGTTTGCAATCATTAAAAAAGTACCTTACTTCTCAGGCTTTGGCTAGAAAAATGCTTTTTAGTGTTTGCAAATGTCAACTTCCAACTTCAGCGTGCTTCTACTTCATTTAATCGTAATCTATAAAAGCGGGAGAGGTTGCTTTAGATTTCTCCTTCTCGCTTCGGGTTTGACTTTTACAAACAAATAAACACTTTTCTAACTTTTTCACAAAACACTCAGCTTCTGATTCTGTTTTCAACACTACCAACTTCTGATTCTCAACTACTTTTACTAAAGCTACAATAAATCACTTCTTCTAAAAGCAGAAGTTTTTTGCAATTACTCCTTAGTCTAATCACAAAATGCCAAATATCTTTATGAAATTACAAAATCCACTTAAGGCATTATAAATACCCTTGAAATTTGTTTTGTTTTACAAAAACCTCAGTAGTAGTTTGCCAACTAAAACAAAAGTCCAGAGGATGTTTGTAGCTTTGGAAGATAATTGATTTTTGTAATTAGTTGAAACCTCAAGGGTAGTTTTGTATTACCCTTTTTTTAGTGAAACGCGTATTATTGCTCGGCAAATAAAGTGGACAGGAAGAGAAAGAGCATAAAGCGCGTTTACTTGAAGCTGATAAGTTGTTTACTCGATTATTAATTTGCAGAAATGGCGTGAGGAGCTCGACAAGCTTCTAACAAGGAAGATTGAGGAGCCAGGACTAGATGTTACGGTGGAGGGAAAAGTGTTGTTGCAGCTGTGATAGAGTTGTTGCATAGTCAAAATTTACGGTATATGTGACGTAAACCCACCATGACTGACGATTACATGCATACGATGATCACATTCTTTATACAAATAGAAGGAATGCACATTATGCAACTTATGAGTTATCTCAGGTTCTTCGAGCACTAAATGTACAACACACATTTACTGCTACTTTAAGATTTTCTCTTCTGTTTTCTTCTTTATGTGTGATTCAGTTTTGTCTTGTAGTCGCTAGTAGTGTTTCAGAGAAATCTTTAATCGTGTTTATTTAAGTGTACGTAGTAATTCTGGTCCTTTTGGCCCATATATGGAGATACTAGTACTAATGTTCTTAAGTTTCTAAAAGATTAAATAATATATGACCATGTCTCTTGTAAGACTGTCGCACGGTGCGACAGATTGTACTTTTAGTGTAAAAAATGATATTTTTAGTGTAAAAAGTAATATTTTGCCTGAATACACTTACTTTTCGTATATTCAGACAATTTATCATTTTCTACACTAAAAGTATCATCCGTCGCACCGCTCGTGATGATACCCGAGCCGAACTGTGAGAAATTAATCCACGTCATCAGTCGACACATATTGAATAGGTGACCTACGGGTGACGCCAACAATGATGTACGACAACACGTCATTTAATTACCAGCTCGCCGCATGAGCCCAACGGCTCACGAGCCCAACCGCAACACGGCCACCGAGCTCCCCGAGCCCCGAGCCCAAGTTTCGAAATGAAACGCACGCGCGACAGCCTTCGTAAAAATAAACACATGCCCATGCTTGACACTTTATTGGTATCGTGAATCGCCACATGTCGTAGAATTATGAAGAGAAGTCGGCAAGTGGCAAGTTTTTTGGCCGACATGCACAACTATAGAGGGACATGTGTCGTTTTTTAGCTATTTTATTAATTAATGAATAGTTAGTGCAAAGATGACTATTGTAAACCCACTTACTCAAAGGGGTATAAAAAAGTCCCAAAAAGGAGAAAAGAAAAGAAGGCAGATAGTAACAAATTATAAAAAGACTCGACCCCAATATTAAAACTAAGCAAAATACAAAAAAGGCATAATTAGCCGTAAATAAATATACGTTACGCACGTTTTTCATTCCCACGTGTTAAATCTTTTACATATTTCTACTTGTTGACCAAAACGCACGTCAACAAATTGGCGCGCTAGAAAGGAGGCCCGTATTGGTCGGTCCGAGTTCGTTCAAAAAGCAAGTGAAACAAAACCAGAAAAATTTGATACTTTAACCTTTTGATAAGGGGAAGAAAATGAGTCAACTATCGAGAAATGCCCGTTTAATCAAGAACAACATTTGAACAACCAACCTGGCCAAACTACAAATGGCCACAACATGCTCCAAACTAAGTTATGAAGGAACTACTTTATTCCCTTTTCGCTCGCTTAATCGCTAACCCAACCTTTGTACAACAAATGAACCAACTTATATCGCAAACTCGCCACCACGAACTCTCAAAGCACCTCCTCCACTCCTTGCAAATACTAACCCACTCAACCCACAACTAAATGTCAACGTTAATCCTCAAATTCCGATTTCCTCGCCACGGTAACCCAAGAAGCGATTCGGGTAATGAACAACATGTCCGCGGCTGACATAGCGCAAAGAGAAAATGAGATGAGCAAAGTCGCATAAAGTAGTCATTTCGAGCAAACACGACATCGTCGCCCACCGAGTGTTCGGGCTGACGATCGAGTTGATCCTTTTCGCCGACTCGATCGATAAGTTCCCGCTCAAAGTTTCCGGATGAGCGGGAACAACTCAGGTCGATCAGTCCAAGGCCCTAGCTTATGGCAGAACGGATGTAGAAATACACCGCCACGCGCCGCCTCCTGAACGAATTAGGGCGGATGGTCCGATGGCGTCAGCCTCAAGACCGCCCAAGTATGGAGCCGCCACTGCCCGTCGCCATTTTCTCTCGAATCCCGGCGATCCCGTTATCGCCAAAGTTGAAAATCCCCAGTGTCGGCCTCTATAATGGGGAAACCGACCGACCACTCATGTTCACAAGATGCCAACATGGATGAACTATAGGTCAAGCGATGCCATCCTCCGGCAGGCCTTCCCGACTTCTCAGCGGGCGACCGAGCCCATCGTTGGTTTAGACCCCGCCGCAGGATCCATTCAAGCATGGGGAGATCTAGCCTCCGCTTACGACACATTTCTTAACGCCCAAAGTCCGAGCCGCGCCTAAAGACTCCCTCGTAAACATCAAACAAGTGGAAAGACGAGGCCTCGAAGAGTTATATTTCGGTTTAATAAACAAGTTCGAGAGATGGAACCGTGTTCGATGACGCCATTTTGATCGCAGCCACGGGCCGACTAGCCCCGAGACTCTGGTTCAATTACTCTATCCATTTAATCGGGGCGACCTCGTATCAAGAATTTTCGATCCGCGGAACGCCATATTTGTGCGGAAGAAGCCGTATGGCAAGTAACCGCCCGAGCACCGACAAGGAACGAAGAAAGGACGGGAGGAAAGAACCAAGAGTTGGGGCGGGGTCAAGTTTCCTGGGCCATTCTCGAAAACCCGACCACCGGATTTAGAGAGCTCGCAAGAGGCGAGCCGAAGTCGCCGCGCTAAGGAGAAAGATTTTGACCCACACTCCGTCGGCCATATGGAGTGAAGCATGGTCTGAATTTGTCGCCTCCGGCCGCCCTCGAAAATTGAGCCATCAAAATTAGATTCGCCGATTCTCGCGCCTATCACAAATCGACAGTCACGATCATCGACGAGTGCCGTAGATCTAATTAGGGGAAATTATGCGGGTTGTTCGACAGTGGCGGCCTTAAAAGATAACGTTCATGAGCTACCGCCCCCACCTCCAAGATCAAGCTCAGGCGCCAACCCGGCCGGTAATCACCCAGCTCTCCGCCGCTTGAAAAAACCGGGAAAGAAATCCTCATGATGTCAAGTGTCGATCCCGGATCAATACTAACACAATGGAGGATGTGACGCTCCAACAGAAAAGAAAAGCCGATGTTAGACAGCAACCAATGCCGAAGACAAGTTCGGTGGTCAAATCACAAGGCCAACCCACCCGGCCATTTTGCGTTTTAGGATCCCGGATGCGATGCCGGTGAAAATCTACCGGTCCATCCTCATTCGACTCCTCCGGTCATCATCAGACCGATTTGGGTATTAGGTTCACGTAATTTTAATTGATATTTAAGCTATTCGTCATTTATGTCCGAGCATTTCAAGATTAAACGTGGATGATAGTTATATCCGTCCATGTAACGATAGCATTAAAGGGTTTGGAGGAGGAAGGATAGTCGCCGGAGAAGTCGATTTGCCCATCCAAATGGGACAAGTTCTGCGATAAACGGTGTCGCTGACAACGTTCAAAATAATCAATGCCGATTCGGAGTACAATGCCATCATTGGGAGGCCATTGCTTTATCATATAAAAGCAACCCGTTCAATATATCATTTTTGTATGAAATTCCCAACATCCGATGGCGAAGCTATACATAAAGGAATCAAAGGGAGTCACGAGTGTTCTCTTAAACTCCGACCTAGGTGGAGATTAACGTGGCGTAACGCGGCAAACCGGTGGAATCACACAAGATAATCCCTTGCCCGAAGAGAGTCCGAGCGAGAAAGGGTGATCGCTCGGAGGATAATCCAAGTCGTCGGCCGGGGAAGGAGCAATGATGGAAAAAGCCTAAGAATCAAACCGAGCCGGCCGGGGCCGAAGACTAATTGCCCAACCGCAAATGGCGAGGGCAAAGCAAGAAAAGAAAATGAGCGGAACCAAGCAGTGAGCAGCCGATACAATCAATGCTCGAGGCTAAGCGTCGGGGCGCCAACCACGTATTGGTCATGATCTTCTAGAACCATATCGTAGCGAGTTGGTCGAGTTTTTGGGAAATAATCTTGACGTCTTCGCATGGACTCATGCGGACATGCCCGGAATTGACCCCAGTATCGCGTGCCGTACCGCCTCAATATTGATCTAACGTTCCGTGATCATCGGTAAAAGGCGCAAACTCGGCCCGATAGCAGCAACACTTTAAATCGAGGTTAACAAACTACTAGACAATCGTTCATCCGGAAGCCCTTATCCTCGAGCGGGTCGCCAATCCTGTTTTGGTAAAGAAAAGCGGTGGCGCCTATGCGTGGATTTTACCGACCTCAACAAAGCATGCCCTAAGCGACGCTTATCCATTGCCGAATATCGATTACATGGTAGATGCCACGGGCAGACACGAGCCGATGAGCTTCACGGATGCATACCAAGTTACAACCAAATACGGATGCACCTTAAGATGAAGAAAATACCTCATTTTTCTCTGCTTGGCGGGGAATTCATTTAAAGATGATGCCTTTCGGATTGAAGAATCTTGGCGCGACCTATCAAAGGTTAGTAAATAAGATGTTTGAGAAAATGATAGGTCACACTATGGAAGTCTATGTAGATGACATGCTAGTAAAATCATCAGACATGTCCGATCATCTAAACGATCTTAATAAAATGTTTGTTTGTTTTGAGAGAGTACAAGATGATGTTAAACCCAGAAAGTGCACATTTGGGGTCGGCTCGGGTAAATTTTTGGGGTATATGGTCAGCCAAAGGGAATCAAGCTAACCCAGACAAAATAAAAGCCATCACCGACCTAGAATCCCCAAACTCGCGGAAAAGGTACAAAAGCTTAACAGCCGATCGCCGCCCTTAACCGGATTTGTTTCTCGGTCCACGACAAGTGCAAACCTTTCTTTGAAATTATAAAGAAAAGCAAAAATTTCGAGTGGACCGAGCAAGCACAAGGTTGCCTTTGAATCCCTCAAACAACATCTATCTTCAATCCCTATATTACAAAACCGACCCGAGGAGGACTTGTATTTGTACTTGGCGGATCCGAATACGCCATCGCTCGGTGTTAATCAGGCTAGATGGCTCTATTCAACATCCGATTTTATTACACCACCCAGCGTTACATGATGCCGAACTCGGCACCCACCAATGGAAAAGTCGGCTTATTCATTAATTACCGCGCGCGAAACTCCGCCCATATTTCTTAACACAAGATTATAGTATTGACAAACTATCCGTTGAAACAAGTGTTACACCGACTGATACTTGCCGGTCGGATGATTAAATGGGTCGGCTTAACTTAGCCAATTTGACATTATATACGAACCACGCATCGCAATAAAAGGACAGGCTTTGGGCGATTTTGTGGCCGAATTCACGTCTTGCATACATTTGAAGTCGAGAAGACCAAGAATGGAAATTATTCGCTGATCGATTCTTCCATCGCGGCCGGGCGGGCGGAATCGTGATAATCGATCCAAATGAAAAATGCGTTATCGCTCGGCCGCACGATTTCCGTTCCCGCAACGAACAACTAGTTCGAATATGAGGCGCGCTTAAGCAGGCTTAGATATGGCACCTCATGGGCCTGGAAACAACTATTGGTGGTAAATGACTCTCGATTGGTCGCTCATCAAATCAACGATGCGAAGACGGCTTAAAGAGCAAAAAAATTGCACAATATTTCGATTTGGTCAAGAAGAGATTATCACACTTTAAAACAAAAGTCTCACATGTGCCCCGAGCCGAGAACATGCAAGCAGATGCCTTAGCTCGGCTGGCTCGATCAGGGACGGATGCCATCACGGATGTCACAAGTCACATCTTTGTCTGCCCATTCCCTCGGTGAAAAAGAAAATATATACTGAAAGCGCTGCAACGAGACTTCGATGACCCCAATCATCCAATACTTGAGAAAGGAGTTCAACTCGAAAAACAAAGTTGAGTTCGAACGCTACGAACTCAGCGGCTCGGTTTACGCTAGTAGACGGCATCCTATACAAACGAGGATATTCCATCCCACTCCCTACGCTTTCCGAGGCAGATGCGCAGTTATGCACTTCGAAAGGTTCATGGGGAATACGGCAACCACGCTGGGGCCAAACGTTGCCTATAAATTAATACGACAAGGATACTATTGGCCATCCCCCGGAAAGGGACGCAACCGACCCGTCGCCAAAAAAATGTGAGAGATGCGAGGTTTGCACCACAGTCGATATCATCCCGAGGCTTGACTTACTTTGATTTAGCCCACGCCGTTTGCCAAATGGGAATGGACCTCATCGGACCATTACCCGTTGGCAAAGGGCGTCAAGTATGCCATTGTGGCGGTGGATTATTTCACAAAATGGGCCGAGGCGGAGCCTTCGGGCAAAAATAGATGAAGAAAAGGTTGTGAGCTTTGTATGGAAATCTATCATCTCAGAGATTTGGGATACACATTCGATTGTTACGAGATAATGGGAAACAGTTCGACAACCGAAGGTTCAAATTTTTGTGAAGGTTTCCACATAAAAACCATTTTTCAACTCCATACCACCCCAATGAACGGACAAGTTGAGGCCGTTAATAAAATACTCAAGTATACCCGGGGCGAGATTGGATGAGTCTAAAGGTAATTGGCCTGGGAGGAACTACAGCGTACTATGGTCATCTGAACAACACATCGAGCCCTTGGCTGGAGAAACACCTTTTTCTTTAGCTTATGGAGCCGAGGCGGTGATTCTGCCGAGATTGGAGCCCTACCTTAATTGCAAATTTTGAAGAAACATCAGAATGAGGCCGCGCTCCGAGCGAACTAGACTCGCTTTCGAAGAAAAAGGTGTTTGATGCCGAGATGAAAATGCAGTGTATAAACAAAGGAGTGAAAGATACTACAATTCGAAAGTAAAGGAAAGAAGATTTGGTCGGCGATCTTGTATTGAAAAAGATAACGGGCATCCAACCGAGCCCATCAAGCCAACCAGGAGGGCCCGTTTGGTCACCCACGTCTTATCCGGTGGGCATACCAGCTTAGAATATTTGAGTGGGAGAAAATTTATGCATCCATGGAATGTAGCATACTTGAAAGATATCAATAAAGATCTCGATCTACAATCCAGATAGATTCCAAAGAATTGTTCCTTCATCCGGTATTTCGTGAGCTCTTTAAAGGAAAACGAAGTTTTTACTCACGAATAAAGACTCGGCCACGCACCGAGCACAATATCAAGACTCGGCCACGACCGAGCACAATATCAAGACTCGCCACGCACCGAGCACAATATAAAGACTCGCCACGCACAGAAGCACAAAATAAAGACTCGCCACGCACTGCAAAAATCAAGACCGCCACGCACCGAGCACAAAATGAAGACTTCCGTTACGCACCGAGCACAAAATCAAGACTGCTACGCACCGAGCACAAAATAAAGACTTGGTTACGCACAAGCACTAAAATCAAGACTTGGTTACGCACCGGCAAAGAAATAAAGACTTGGATAAGCACCAAGCATAAAGTGAAGACTTGCCACGTACCAAGTACAAAATAAGGACTCGATTATGCGCCGAGCACAATAAAGACTCGGTTCATAAACAAAATTTAAAAACAAAATAAAGGACAGAGTTTATATCCTCGAGTGCAAGAATCGATTAAAGCGAGCAGACCCCTCACTCGTAAGATCAAAACCGAGCCCGTACTTGGGAAAATAAGAGAAAAAAAAGTACAGGACAACAATCTTACAAAAAGGAAAGAGCCGAAAGCATCCACAAAAAGCTGGAAATACATACAGGGGAAAGGAGAATAACAATTCATTTCTACTTCAAAAATAATTACATAAGGGAGGACGGAGTCGTTACATCTCGAGGCACGAAGCAAATGACCTACCTAGTGGGGTATATATAAAAGATCAAGAACGAAAGCGGGGGCTGGAATTTCGACGCACCACCGAACCAACTTCTTCCACATCCAGGAGGAGGAGAGCCTGCGCATTAGAAGCCTCAGCAAATTTCGGCCGGGGTATCGAGATCACCTCAGGAGGGCCGGTCTTCCCTGCCGAGCAACAAAAGACGCCCGCCCTTAAGTAAATCAAGAATTTCTTGGAGGCTGGTCGCATGCCTGTGAGTGTTAACATAAATGCATACTCCGGAGCTTTTGTAAGCTTTAATGGCCTCTCTACAAACTTCCTCGGTTGTTTGGCGGGCGGCTTCCTGCCTCCTGCGACATCGGCAGACGCCTCTCCATTTCCTCGGCCGGCGGTGGCAAAGACGCCGGCTCGGCAACCTTAACCCCGAGCTCTTCTTCACCCTTGCGCGCCCGATCTCTCTCCGCTCGCCGCACGAATCTCTCGGAGTTGGCCCGAGTAGCCTCATCCGCTGAGTCTTAAAAGATTCCCGCACCCTTGGAGGTAGCAGGCCTCCGCAGATCCCGTGCCGCCTTTCCAGTCGGCATATTTTTTTCTCCAACTCGCGAGTCCCCCAACCGCATGCCATAAGAGCCCAATCATCCGCCCGACATGGCCATGGCATATCTTGCTTCTTCGTGGCTTGATCTCGGCGGGCACTGCTCGATGCCTTTGTCCAGGCACGAGCCGGGATCTATTGCGGCGACTGCGCTCTCGGTAAGACCCGATTGCTCCTCCGCCGGGCGTGGCACATCGAACGAATTCCACAAACCACCCAGGGCGTAGTCCAACCATTCCTCACAATATTCATCTCTTGCTTGGTTTGGAGAATGAAATGACCTTTCCTGCCGAGGTCATCCGAGAAAGTTCGCGGACCTTCCTTTTCTCAGGTCGCATTCGTGATGTTCGGGGCGCCGCCGACCAACCCTTTCACCGAATGCTCCTCTCCATCACAATTCCTCCTCTTCTCCTTTGAAGAGGAGCCGTGACGCTCCGCACTCCATCGATGGGACGCGTTTACGGCCGGATATCTTCTCCGAGCCGCCCACGTCCGCAGCCGACCGGCCCAGCCCACCCGAGCTCGCCGTGGTCCGTGTTCTCACATGCTGAAGACGTGCACGCAAATCAAGCCACGCCCGCATAAAGCGACCACCAATTAGAAGAAAAGATCAAAAAAGAAAACAAAAAGACAATTCAAAAGAAATATGAAAAACATAAGTGTTTACTCGGACGACCGCGCGCACTTCTCGGCGGCTCGAGTCTCTGTGTTGGCCCTACAGCGGGATGATCCGCCTCTGGCCATTGCCGCAGGGACAGCGTAGCTTGTTCTGTCCTCACGCCGCCTCTCCGAGGAGAAGGGGCCGACACCTCTTCATTACCGAGAGGATTCCGCTGAGGCCCTCTCTCGACCTCCACATCCCGCCGGCCGCCTCGTCTCGAGCCACCCTCGGCCGGGGTCGGCGGGTAGAACAGCCTCAAACAGTGCGCCAAGTTGGCTCGGTGGCCAACCTCTCAATCCGCCGTCCATGATTCCCGGGCCTGGATGTTCTCACCTTCGAATAAAAGTGGCGACAGAGGCCCCTTTGATGCCCGATTCCCTATAAAGGTGGAAAGAAAAGACAATTACGAAAAGGAAACAAGAAAAAAGAAAAGAGAAAGGGAAAAAGATAAGACTTATCAGAACCAAAAACAAAATTTGATGGGGGATGAAGAACGGTCTCACTTTCTCTATCTCCCACACGAGCTTTTGCCACCGCCACTCACCCGTAACCATTTATCCTTCCACTCCTTCGCAGAGAAGAAGGAGACTTCCACCAAACCGTCCAGGATACCCCGGTCGGGTTTGTACGTAATACCATACGGATGCATTTTGTCCCCGAGACGATGGAGTCGCCGCCATACAAAGAGCTCGTTCATCTCCTTAAATTTGGGGCGAGGATATTTTTCCAGGTGAAACATCACGGGGGGAGGCCAATGATCCTCGCCCCAAGAAATAGGGTGCACTGGCCTGGGATGCATACCCCACTTGCAAAACCACCGCGTGAGAAAAGCCTAAGTAGGGAAATCTTAAACCATATAGAAGGCTAGGAGCAAATACCGTTGCAACCCTCTGGTGGGTACCGGGAACTTTCCGTGCCGTCCGCACCCAAAAATTGATACCACTTGGAATATGGTACCTCATGGAACTCATCTACCTCCCGAATCATTAACATGCTCGGGATATCGTTTATATCACTCGGCCCACCGAGGCTCAACACGGAGACGGGGCCTCCCGGGGCCATTGCCGCCATTACGTGGCCTATGGGCCCTAGCGGCCTCTCCGCCTCGAATCGAGGGATGGTTCATCTACTCGCTCACGTTGTCACGCTCCGGCTCCGATGGGTCCATGTCTTCTTCTTTTGGCCGGGTTGTCTAGAATCAACGCTTATGAAGTCTTCGTCGGAACTTGCTTGTGCCGGGTTGATACATCGCGTTCCTCTCTAAAGACGGTCACCGTGTCGGATTGAAGATAGTGTGAGTCCGCCCCAAAGACGCTCCGCTTCGTGGAGAATCCGGAGAAGATATTTCAATAACGCCGGACTACGGCGGGCGATGGCCCGGCTGGTGAGAAAGAAAAGAAGGTTCGAGAGGAGGGTCTTCGATTTCAACCTCAACACTATAACTACGACTCCTACTATCCTCAAAAGTTAAGACATTTATAGGTAAAGGAGAGTATTTTGAAAAATACCTAAGTTTAAAGTCTCGAACTTGGAAAGCCGACTCAAATTTCTCGCTTCGGTTCTAGTGCTTTAGCTCAAAGGTCAATGGTTGCGAAAAATGAATGATGAAGGGAAATGCGAGTATTTATAGATAGGGTTCCTCGATAGGCGCGACAATTATTCGAAAAAGACGCGCCTTTTAAAAACTCAAAAACCGTCAAACATGTCAAAAAATGTCGCGTCCCCACGCCCGCTGACAGAACTGACGTACCTTTTCGGTTCCCGCGCAAGATTGGTCCAAACACAAGATGCCACGTGTTCGCTATTATGGCAACCCACCATGCGCCGTTTCAAGCATTGATTGCTACGCGACAGGTGCCAGGAAAGAACAAAACCTTGGAGAAATCCGTTTTCCCATTAAATGTTCATCATTAGCATTAAAGTTTAACTCCGATCTCAGAGATTCTTCTCTCGGAATCAAACTTGGGGGCCTTTGATGATACCCGAGCCGAGCTGTGAGAAATTAATCCACGTCATCAGTCTGACACATATTCGAATAGGTGACCTACGGGTGACGTCAACAATGATGTACGACAACACGTCACGAATTAGGCTCGCCCGCTACCGAGCCCAACGGCTACCGAGCCCAACCGCAACACGGCTACCGAGCCCCGAGCCCCGAGCCCAAGTTTCGAAATGAAACGCACGCGCGATACCAGTAAAAAATAAACACATGCCCATGCTTGACACTTTATTGGTATCGTGAATCGCCACATGTCGAGAATTATGAAGAGAAGTCGACAGTGGCAAGTTTTGGCCGACATGCACAACTATAGAGGACATGTGTCGTTTTTTTAGCTATTTTATTAATTAATGAATAATTAGTGCAAAGATGACTATTGTAAACCCACTTACTCAAAAGGGGTATAAAAAGTCTGAAAAGGAGAAAAGAAAAGAAGGCAGATAGTAACAAATTATAAAAAAGACCGACCCCAATATTCCGGCTCGCAAAATACAAAAAGGCATAATTAGCCGTAAATAAATATACGTTACGCACGTTTTCATTCCACGTGTTAAATCTTTTACATATTTCTACTTGTTGACCAAAACGCACGTCAACAGTTCGACCGCACAAGTTTTTGCCATAATATATTTCCAATGGTCACTAGAAGATGAATGATTTAGTCTAACTGCAAAATATTATAATCAATTTAAAGCATTTTAATTTATGTGCGCAAATGTAAACACGACGACTATCTAGTGCAACCTTATTGTTGAACAATAATTTGATGTTCAATTTATTTTTATCTTTATTTTTTTGATTTGCTACTATTAATCAGAAATTAAAGCTATAGCTAGTCGAACAATTAATGAATTATGCATAATTTGGATGTGATTCTAGAGATGTGTGTTGTTTTAAGTAAGATTTATATTTCTACGTAGAGTAGTTTGCAAATTGTTACTGGATCTGCTGTCAATTAATGCAAAAACTTGTATGAGACCGTTTCGAATCCTATATTTAAATAGAATTTCGATCCAAATCCATACCCATAAAAAGAATCCATATTTTTGTGTGTTTTAGGATCCGTCTCATGAACTTAAATCCATGACCTCCTCATTAATTAATTTCTCCCTATCCAGCCAGCCCCAGTTCCATACTTCTCATCCGGTTTATTCAAACACTCTCTGCATTCTCTAGAAAAGTAGAAAAATTCCTTCAAAAAAGAAAAGAAAAGAAGAAAAAATATTGACATATTCAGTTTTGCCTGAATTTGTAAGTAACATTACTCTGACCAATGATATTAGCGGTCAACTTTATTACATAAGGACTTCCTTCTAACATTTGGAATGGTCATCTTAGCCTTGAAAAATCATAATGCAAATGACAAGTACTATTGTGTATTGCACATTCTATTTCTCTAAGAGCCTTTACAATATTGCGTTTCTGTACATTATTAAACAAAAAATATATATGAGGAGAATCAAGGTTCATGTCAAGTGCTTATAGCATACATCACGAGCTAGCTTAATTATGTATGTCTGAATTTCTTGTTTCATTGGGAGTATTTGCAAAAACTTAATGGTTTTAGAAGAAATGATTTATTGTAGTAGAAGTAAAAGTAGTTGAGAATTCTTCCTCAAAAAAAAAAAAAAAAGTAGTTGAGAATTAGAAGTTGGTAGCGTTTGAAAATAAAATTAGAAGTTGAGAGTGTTTGGTGAAAAAGTTAGAAAAATGCTTATTTGTTTGTAAAAAGTGAAACCAGAAGTAAAACATCTCTCTCCCTACTTATAGATTCTGATTAAATGAAGCACAATCAGAAGCAGAAGTTGACATTTGCAAAAACTACAAAGTGCTTTTTTTCAGCCAAAAACTAAGAAGTGCTTTTTGTTTTTAGTGATTACAAACATGCCCATTCTTTGTTTCATTTGCTATTCCAATACATGAATGTCACTAGGGGCGGATTGGGGCACCCGCCTCTGTCCTCCCTCCAAATTTTTTTCAATCCAATTTTTTCTAAGGTGAAAAAAAAAAAAATATATATGTTTTTTTAAGGGGAAAAAGTAATTGGGTTGGGGAAAAATATTGGGCTAATGGTAGCCAAGTCTGGCTACTCCACTAAATGTCACATGTACAATAATGTGATATCATCTTACATGACAATTGACATCCATCTAATGTATTAAAATTTAGATAGAACGGATAAGCATAGATCCCGTGTGCTCTAATGCAATACAAACCCTAGATTTTCATGCAATGAAAACAATCACAACCACCTTTCCAACATATTGTTTGAATAGATATTACACTGCTAAATTGTGCAAGACTTAATGAAAAAAAAAAAAAATTGAAGTACAGTTTTACTTAGCCCTCCAAATACACTGCAATAATTGTAATGTTTCCAATCTTTCCAATTGAGAATGATCAAGAGCCTATCAAGTGATTGAGGCATGGAAATCCAACCTATTTTTATTATACCAATCCATAATTAGCTAATCATCCGTGTTGAAATTTCAGTTGATATTAAATACCAGCTCAAAATTTCTATTTTCTCTCTCTAAGATAAAGAAGACTTAAATTAAATTAAAGACACGAAAAGATTCATTGGTGGGCAAATAATTCGCACCACCGAGAAAAACCGATATTGCTTGCTCCGTCCGAATGCCTAAAAAACAATCGTGAGTAAAGGTGCGTGAGGGTTTATCCGGTGTATCATCTCTAACGCTCAAGTCAGACTAAACCTTCAGCAGGAAAAATATAAGAATACTATCAATGTTATGGTATTAAAATCTAACACATACCTTAATAAGGGGTATTTATAGTGCTTTAAGAATTAGGGTTCTTGAAAAATACAACCCTTTTTTATCGGAATCTAGGTTTCCATAACATAACAAAATTCCGTTTAATGAGTCATCCTTATCCATTAAAGCTTGGTTTATTAGGGTTTCCATGCAATAGTCCCGAGCATAGATGGGCTGTGTTGAATACTTCATAAGATAGCAACCTTGTACGCTTTGGGATTATTCATAGACCTGGGGATTACGTACCTTTCCTTTAGCCCTCCTGTGATCTATCAGACCGATCTAATTTCTAACATACCGAACCTATAATCCCTTGAGACATTATAACATTGATTATTACAAGGTCTTTCACCTTGTAATAAATGGAATACTCACGGTTACGTAATCATCTCAGTCTAGTATACATATAGGGTAACACTCATTCGGGTAGCATCTAATTAGCTAAAAACATAATATCAAAATGCCAAATAAAAAAACTGGGAGTAGCACATTACGTTGCCAAAATACGATCATCTTCACGACTTTCAAATAATGAGAAAAAAAATAATGATTGAATGCCAATTAAATGTGGAGAGGGAAGTGGGAAAAGAATAATCCACATGAAATTTAAAAGGGTAAAACTCAGATTGTTTCTCAATGTGTTTAGGAATTTTGAAAAATAATTAGATTCTGTCAATTGTATATTAATCTTACAAGATTAAAGTAAACGCTTTCTATTCAACAAAAACGGCCATATTTTATTGATGAGGTTCCTTCTTCAATTATTATATATATATATATATATAGGGTTTTCTTCTTGAAGCATTTTGAATTGTACTTCTTTTTCATTAACGATCTATGCCTAATGGTAATGGCTGATGGATTCAAATTTTTGGATGAATTGTACCAAACATTTTTGAAGGATTCAAATTTTTGTTCCACTTGCTAATCCATCAACCGGATAAATGAAACCAATGGGATTAGCCCAAAGGGCCACTGGGTACTTTTCTTCAACGAATGAGTGAGGTTCAGTCTCGAATGACAGGATCGATTTAAAAAAATCAACCGGATAAATGACATATGTAGTTATGTTAAAACAATCAATAAATATAAACCTAGATTTATGTGAATGACACATAATATTCATCCAATTAAGTGAAATATGAAGTGGAACAAAGAAATATAATCTTTTTTTCCCTCCTATCAACCAACCTCAATCAAGGAAACAAAAACCCAAAATGCAAAAGGAAAACCATGAGTAAGACAACACAAGAACAATACATGAAGAACCAAAATCGATCTTTTCAAACTAAATTCAATTTCCTAAAAATCCTTTAAACAATTTTTTTCTATATTGGCATTTTTTTTGCCCGCATACCAATTTCCTGTCATCCTTTACTAAATTCAACTATTCACAATTGACAAAAAAAAAAAAAAAGTGATCTAATTATCGATCTCAAGATGGATGGGAAGAAATCAAATTTCTAGGTATACACGAAGATTTCCTCCAGGCCCTGGAATGCAATTTCAGAATTTCCTTAGCTCTTTCCTTAGCCTTAGACCCACAATCAACTTGAACCATCAAACACAATTTCGCCACAACACCAATCTGTAGCATCTCTTGCAAAATCCCCGGCGTCGCAGAAAACCTCGAAATCGAGTGCAAAATCCTGACAGCTTTTTCACTGGCAACCTGAGAAACCCGAAGTATTTTCTTCGAAACGACGGCTAAACCCGCAGCGTGCTTCACCAGCTCGGCTCGGCCCTCTGCGCACTGGCAGAGCATATCCAACAACATTAGCATCATTTCACAAACACGCCGGAGGAATCGAGTAGAAGATCGATTATTATGGGCACGGCTCCGGATTCCACCGCTTTGATCCTGTTTCTCCCCCATGGACAAACAGTGATTAGTATTTTTAGTGTTTCCTTTGAGGCCTTCCCCGAAACTTGATGGTCACCAAGTGTTTGATTTAATTCCGCAAAGAACTCTGGTTTCAAATTGATCAGCAGGGACGGGTCGGCAACTTCCAGCAACGATGTCAACAACATGATTACATAAGCCCGCGACTCGTAACTCCCGGATTGCATTACGGTCGTTAACGACTCGATAAATTCGGCGTTGTTCAGGGCTTTCAGCCCTGTTTCGGATAACTGGAGACCGCAAAGAATGCTCAACGCCTCATCGCAAATTTTTCTCAAATCGGATAAATCTTCCGAAATTTTGACAATTGGAGCTTCGAATGTTTTCTTCACGATCAATTTCGCCAAAAATTCAGCCACGCCGGCGGATTCCATGACTCTTTTATTGGTTTGGTTCTCAGAGGCAATAGATCGAACAGTTTGTAGGCATTTCATTTGTGCACATGGGGATTTCTTCGCTTCGTCGAGAATCTTCAACAGCTGGGATTTCGTGACGGGGGCTTTCGGCGTCGGGAGGCGTTCGACGCCGTGGGTGGCGTGGAGGGTGCACCACGACTGGATCAGACGGCGGAGAGTGATGTTTGGGGTGATTTCTTGGTTTTGAAGGATCTGTTTCGTGACAGGGCAGGTCAGATTTTTCTGTATGAAGATCCATTTCTCGATGCTATCTCTGTCGTATGTTATGCCGGTTGAGACTGTAACTGGGTCCTTCATGATTTCTAGTGTGATGGGGCAGATGAAATATGGGGGGACTTCGATTTCAGCCATTGATGGAGAAATTGGAGAAGATGAAGTTTGTTTTTCTGTGTTTGAAGGATTTGGGGGATGGGGGATTTGGTTTTATAGAGTCAAAATTTGTAAAAAGTCAAAACACGGAGTATTGTGTGTATGTGTGTGAGAGAAGTGGGTTTAATATTTTTGTTTAATGGTTTTGGGGTTTGGGGTTTGGACTTGGACTTTTCAAAAATATATACATAGTCTAATGTGTGTGCGCTGTGTAAGACAAATTTATTGTTTTGACTTTCTTTTTTAAATAATAAAGCACATGGGGTTCGTGTTGCCTCGTGCTTAATTTACTTAAAAATGGTCAATGGCATTCATATATCCATCAAGGCTTAAATATTAGGATATATGGTAAATAGTTATTTTTGGAAAAATTTAAATATTCTATCAAGTAATTGGATATTCAGATGTTAATTAGATGGATTTGATTAATTTCATAATCTATCCAAACAACTATTGGGGTTGTTGAGAAATATGTCAATTGTGTGAGTTATTCTCATATTACTAATTAGTTTTAGGATGAAACCTCACTTGGTGGACGTAGACTCTCCCTCATAGGTTGATCCCAAAATTATTCTCCCTCCCTGAAACTCTCTTCCATCCGAGCTCCGCCGTCGACCTACACAAAAGGGGAACCGAAGAGTTACTCCGGTGTACCCTCTCTGATGCTCAAATCAGAAAATGTGTTTATTAAGGAAAAAAAAAGTGACATATAATATGAGTATGAAAAGAGTGATTAGGATTTTGATTGAACTTGTACCAAGGTACTTATAGCTATGTCCTAATTAGAGTTTCCGCAAAATCTGGATTCTGTCACGATTCCTGTAACAGAATCTGATTAGGATAAACTCAACCTATTTCAGAGGTTGGCCTGTCTAAACAGCTCAGTAGATCAAGATAACTTGGTTGTCTCAGATCGTCACCTCATCTTCCCTTATTCTCAATACAACTGTTGTCAGGACTAATTATACTTGGTTAAATTTCCAGACTAACAACTTTGACCTAAGAGAGGTCAGAGTTCAACATTTAAAGGCCATCTTAACTGATTTAAACCAATGCCTATATCCTAACAATTCAGCTCATCGTAAAAGTTCTCCAATTCGGCATATACAGTTCGATTCATGAGATCGACTTATTTCAACCATCATCAATTTGTTAGGGTTTCATAATTCAAATTCACGCTCAGTCCTGTCACGTCCTTTCACATCCTTTATTATGACACTGGCTGACAAGATGTCATTTTACATCCCGAGGTACCATTTAAACCTTTTGGATGCGTCCTTAATCAATGGCTCAGATTGCGTCTTTTTGCATTCCAAGGCCATTCTCCTTCTCTTCTCTATAAAAGGAATCTCACCTCCTTTATTTCTCACTTTCTTCTCTAAAAATTCTCTCTTTCTCTCCAGCGATTTCCGTCAACTGTTCTGGCGGCAATTCAAGAACTCCGGTGTGTTTTCGTCGTCTTTCTCCTAGCCTTTCTTCAATTAAGTATTTCTCTTACTTTTATCTTGGTTCATTGTATTTATTCATCCTCCTTTTTCCTTTAATATTCCATTGCATCCCTCTTCTTCCGACTCTACTCCTTTTGACCCTTACGTGGCTGAAGATTCTCCCTCTATATCTTTAGATCCAGAAGCTACAGAATCAAGTTCTAGCTCGGATAATGACTCATATTGGGTACGCTTCATAATGTAAGACCGTACCAAGTCTCCCGAATTTAACAAAGGTAACTGATGATAAATTCTAAAAAAAAAAAACCAATGATCCATTCTATCCCACATATATACATATATGATCTTTTTATTAATATTATATTTTGTCCTTATATATTATATATATTATAATAAAATTATGTATGTGAGATATTCAATACAATTTTTTAATGAGTTGGGAGGATTAGAGAGGAGGGGATCAAAAAAACTAAATGGGATATTGGAGGAGAGGAAATCATAGAAACTAAAAAACTCAGGGTTCAAGTAGCGTTGGTAATTCTGCCCCGCCCTGCGTCGACCCGCCCTGGCCCACCCATTTGGGTCGCCCCATCCCGTGACCCTCAGTGGGGCGGGGCGAGTCTGATTATCTATTCTGTCCAGCGAGTACCCGCTCCGCTTAGATTTCTTATGTTTTAAAAATATATATATTTTACACATATAATAAATATTATAATATAATTTTTATGTATTCTTATATTGTATCTAACATTTATAATTGATAATAACAACTTTTGTAACTAATATTTTGTAAATTTATTATAAATATTTTTTTTTCATTTTTCTAGATTTAATTTAATTTAAGCTGGGACAGAATAGGCCGACCCGATTCGCCCTGTTCTAGGCACATGGCGGGTCTGGGTCTTCGAGTACCCGACCCGACCGTTCCATTGTCATCCCTAGATTCTAACCTTGATCAACCCCCAATCCCCATACAAATAGAAATAGTAATCGATATCACTTGAACTACAAGCTTCGCACGGTGAGATATTAAATACTATAAGATAAAACAATAGTATATTAGTATAGATAGAATCTACAATATGAAATGTAACCGAAGATCCAGTGTGTTTGCGGCCTATTTCTTCCTCAAATTGAGACCCATTGGGTATGTTTGTTTTACATCCCCCAATCACACCCATTTCTCCCAATCACTTCCCTCAATCACCAACCAAACATACATTACGTTTCTCGATGCATTTCTCTACTAATACACACATTTCCCAATACATCACATCAAACCCCCTTCCCCCAATCACTTCCCAGAAACTTCCCCAAATCACTCCCAATCACTAAACAAACATACCCATCGCGTCTGGATCTAAACTCCACATATTAGACCCATTTTATTTTCCAAAATAATAGTGATATTAAAGTCCACTTAGAAATTCTCTCAAAAAAAAAAGTCCACTTAGAAATTAGTATTATAACACTTAAAACAGAATAAAGTATGTCATTTTAATTTCAAACATATGTACTTGTATATGATATATAGATATACAAATATTTGGGTTTGAATTAGGTTTTGTAAGGTATTGACTTACTTGCGCATCTTCTATTATTATTTGGTTAATTGGTTTTTGAAGAGGTTTTAATTGTGGATTGATATTTCAAGCAAAGACATATAAAGTGAATTAATTAACTAATGCAGTTGATAAAAAGGATCTCAATTATGTATTTATGTAAATAATTCTTCATATATTTACACACTCGCGGATCCAGGGGTGGGCCAACCTATGCCCTGTTCCACCCCTCTTCTTTTTTAAAAAAATTAATGAGAAATTTTGTAAAATAATATTTTTAGCGCTAATTTCTATGATTTTTTGTGGGTTTTTATCCTTTCCATCATATTTTCGTGTATCAGCCTACCTCTTTATGATGTTTTGGTTCAATCATTATATTTACATATAAGATGAATAAAGATAACTAATATCAAACCCCTACTCCATCAAATTGCTCCCCGGGGCATATGCGAGCTGATAAAGATTTGGTGAGAACTCATACTGAATAGCATCCGTGTGGGTTCGATTCGGCGTAGGGATGGCAATGGGGCGGGTTAAAACCCACCCCCGCATCAAACCCGCCCCACCGGGGCGGGTCTAGACTCGGTTAAACGGGTCCCGGGTCTAAAACTACAAAACCCAGCCAGGTCCGGGGCGGTCCCGGGTCCAATAGGACCCGCCCAGACCCGCCCCGCTATTTAATTTTTATTATATTTTTAATATATATCTAGATATTTTTGTATTATTTACTTTTAGATTTGATTATTGTATTGATTTTGAACTATTAATAAAAGAAATCTATAAATATTTATGGAGTAAAGTTTGCAATATATGTGTTTAAGACTTCCAGTGCTTCAGGAAGACATTCACCTAATAGTCCTCACAATCATACGTAAATACATAACTGATTATTATGGTAATTTGATTGGTCCATACGCACATTAAGCATTATTTATGAACTCAATTACACAAATTTTGCAATTTTGTAGGTAATAATAAGTCTATTTTTTTAATGCCTATTATTGTTTTTGAAAATTTTGCCACAAATACTAAAAAATAAACTATTGCAATTAAAAAAATATATTGGCGTGTCTAGACCCGGGTTTTGAGGCGGGGCGGGTCTTGAGGCGGGGCGGGGCTGGTCCCGGGTCTTAGTTTTCCTTGACGGGGTGGGTCCCGGGTTTGGCCAAACCTGCCCCGTTGCCATCCCTAATTCGGGGAAAGATCATTATTATTAGATTGGGGGATCGAATATAATTGTTCTCTTTACTTGGGAGGATCTGGTTGTACGTCAGCAGACCCCATCAAAACACTGGTCAATCGCGCGACGCCCCGCGTTTAACTTAAAAGCAACAATGAAAGGGGAGTTGTTGTCTCGAGCGATAGTCAACGTAGTTTCTAAACCGAGTTATCCAAAAAAAAAAAAGAGACTAATAGTACACAAAATCGTAAAATAAAAAAAAAAAAGAAAAAGAAGAAGAGAAATATAGTAAGAAAAATAACCCAAATAATCTATACAACTTAAAATTCAAAAGGAGAAAAAAAGAAAAAAAAGTCGTGCTAAACTATTTGGATGATTGGATCATACACGGATTTTGGCTGCCGACAACTATTGGTGGGGTGAAAACTTAAAAGAGAAGACTACATATAAATGTGTTGCACACATATGACATGATTTATGCATTATACTTCGTCTTAGGCTGCTGGAGCTTCACTGTCTGGGCCGTGCTGGACCAACCTGGCCTTATTGACCGAGCCCCTCTGTCGTGAACCTGAATTATAGGTTGACTTTTTTTGTTCTTAAGGAAAAAAATAATTGTTAGATAAGTTCAACCTATATTGGGTTACGGACGAAGTAAAGGAAAATAAATTGAAGTCAACCAATTGGGTATCTGTAATATGACAGTAAAAGGAAAAATAAATAAAATGTCAACCTATTGGGTATCTGTAATATGACAGTAAAAGGAAAAATAAATAAAATGTCAACCTATTGGGTATTTGTAATATGAAGCGATCATAAGCGATATACGTGTATATATGTATATATACATAGAGAGGATCCAATGAGACCATATTTTATAATGAGACAGTGTGGATTAATCTCAACTCTCCCTCATTTACATTAAACGCTAGGAATAATTTGAGATAATAATATATTAACCATTTAATTAAATCACAGAAAGGGTAAAAACAAACATGTGGGAGACTATCTAAATATGGAATCAGTTATTAGGAGAGAGAAAATTGCACTGGGGAGAGAGAAAATCACGCATGTGCTCTACCATGCAGTGTATTGTACGTTTATCATATATACTTAACACTATTTTACTGTATGTTTAACATAATTTTACTGCATATTAAAATGGTCAAACAAAAACATGTGGGGACCGTGAATTAATGAATAAGTTATATAGAGAGAGAGAATCACGCTCATTAACATGTGAGGACCGTGGATTAAGTAAATCAGTTATAGATAGAGAGAAAATCACGCTCGTTATTGTGTTGTATATTTAACACTATTATTATGTTGTATATTTAATGTATTTGTACTGCATATTACAATTGTCAAACAAAAACATGAGGGGACCGTGAATTAAGGAATCAATTAACAAGATTATTCTCGGCAGACCAATAATTACGGTATACCAAATAACAATAATTAAAAGATCAACAACTAATAGATACAAATCAATTACCGAAATTATTATATAACTATGTCTAACTATACAATAAAATTAGTCTATGTATACATTAAACTATGTCTAACTGTACAATAAAATCATACTTCCTATACAGTAAAACTATGTCTAACTATACAATAAAATCAGACTACCTATACAGTAAACTAAGTCTAACTATACAAAAAAATTAGACTATGTATACAGTCGCCGTCGACGCACTGTTCACTTTTTCTACCTCTTTTAGCCATGGTTAACAAAACACAAAGCCAAAGACAAAAAAACAAAAAAAAAAAAAAATAAAAGTGTCAGTGCAGAATATATAAAATAAAACATACGGTAAAAATTAACTAGATAATCATTAAAACACAAATAACTATACAGCGAAATCTCCTAAATAAGCATCGAAACACATATAAATACATACATCAAATATTAACTAATTACACAGTAAAACACATCTAAGTATACATTCGAAAAACATATAAGTATACATTTACCTAAACAAAAATATAAGTATACATCAAACCTACAAAACATTACTTCGTCTTTTTCAACTAGAAAAAATCTAGAACCTTCATTAACAAAAACTTAACCACTATCACGAAAAAATAAAATCCAAATTAGTAAACCCTAAAATGTGATAAAAACTCAAAACTAAAAAAAATATTCAAATTAACATCCATTGTTAAGAAAGAATCAAATTGCCGAGTCTGAGAATGCAACCTCACCACCAATTTTTCAACTCTCTCAAACACCTAGAGAAAAGACTCAAACACGAAAACCACCCATCACCATCGTCCACTGTTTTCCCACCACCATCGCTGTCGCCGCCCCCGCCGGCGACAGAACACCAAGAAATGACAAACAACTCACAACAAGTAGATTCTCTTGGCACTCCCATTTACCTCAACTTCAACCACTCCATCGTCACCTATACTACGAACTCCTCAAACGTCCCAGAAAGTGAAGCCCCACAAGAATTTCTGTCAGAATCCTCTGATTCCCACCAACCCACCACAGTTCACCTCACGAAAATTGAATGAAATTGTAGGGGTGAAGGGATAAGAACCGATTATCACAAGTTACCAAAATTGAATGAAATTGTGTAATTATGCAATTACAATAGTGTCCTTTACAGATTTAAAATAAATTAAAAAATACTATTAAATAGGGTAAATCTCAGCCATCTAAAATTACAGATTTGTGGATAGGATTAGTCCACACTGTCTTACTCTAATGATGTGGTCTCATTTGATCCTATTCATATATACATATGTACATGGAAATAGAATATAAGTAGGGATGGCAATTCGTCCTGCCCCGCCCTATTTGGGTCGCCCCGCCCCGTGTAGTTTTTTAAATTTTTTAAATATATGTAATATATATTTTACATGTATACTATATAAGATAATATAGTTTTATGTATTTAATATTATATTTAACATATATAATATTAAATACAAAATTTTATAAATAATATGCATTTATAATACAAAATATAAGATTAAAAAATTATTAATAATAAAAAATACAAGATAAATATTAAAAAAGATTAAATTGTCCCCAATACGGGGCGCCCCGCCCGCGACCCGTGGTGGGTCCCCCCTGTCCCGCCCCGCCCTATTGCCATCCCTAAATATAAGTGGTGTAGTGGTTAAGACTTTCAAGTCTAAATTAGAGGTTCAGGATTCGATTCTCATCACCCATTCCTCCTAAGATATTGTACCAGAATATATATTATATATATACTAGAATAACACACACGTATTCCATGGGTTATCCAAAAATAAATTTTAGTATCACAAATTTAAAATATAGTGTAGATAAGATCCTTGATTTTTGGATTGTTTGTTATCTCTTAAATTTGTTATCTAATCAGAGACGGACACGGGAATTGGGGAGAGGGGGGCAAAATATTCTGGTTTATATTTATATATAATATATTAATTTATTAAATAATATATTATAGTGGTTTAGTAGCAAAGTGAGGGAATGGTGGCCACCACCAGCCCCATGTGTCCGTCCCTGATTATCTTTTAAATTCAAAAATATTTATTCTGAACTAAATATATTCTGAACTAATAGAGTATTTCTCAATAATAATATCTTCGAATAGATTTGATCAGCATTGACTTTTCCAAACTAATTATGAAACAAATCCTTTATTTTTAGAATTATATTTTGTCTTTTAGAATCTTGATTAAATTCGTGATCTTTTAATTTTGTACATATATAGGATTGCCTCATAGTTAAATGTGAACTGCCATGTGGAATTGGAGGATGAGAAATTGACAAATGTCCAAATTAATGAGGTAATAACATATGTCAACTTTGTTTTTCTTTAGTATATAGGATATATATATACATATATATACATATTGTAAGTCCAAGTGGCTACGATAATCTAGAGGGGGGTGAATAGATTATCTCTATCTTTTCGATTTACCCCTCTTTTTATAACCGAATGCTCAAACACAATAATAAAGGTGCGGAATGTAAACAACACACGCCGATTTAAAGAGGTTCAACCCACCAGGGCCTAATCCTCTACCACCCCAAAGATATCCAGGGATGGATTTCAAAGAAAAAGAATTTTATTAATTACCAAAATTAATACAAATTCAACTTACAACACCTTGAAGAGCACCACACTCTTCTTTAACACCACCTTTGAGATTACCACAATCTCTTCTTGAAGATTACCACAATCTCCAACGGCACCTTGTGAAGATTACCACAATCTTCAACCTCAAGAATACCAAATTCTTCAACACCTCAATAAGAAGATCACCACAATCTTCTTGCACCTATCACCTAGATCATCCAAGTGTGTTCTTACACAAGAACACTCACAAGGATATCTTGTGTTTGAATGATAACCAAAAATCAAGATTACAACTCAATAATGAATAATACAATTTGAGTGCAAAGTGTAATCAAGAATAGCCTAGACCTCAAGGATGTGAAAGTGATAAGCTAAGCAAATTTACAACAAGAATAATAACAATGAAAGACCAAATATTTGCTTGAAGTGTATCTTGTTGTGTTGTATCTCAATTGTTGTATTGGTTGCTCCAAAACTTCCTCTATTTATAGGAGATGATTGATCAAGCATAGGCTCCTCTTGGGGATTGAAAATCTACAGAAAAATATAATTAAAATCAAGAATATAGGTGTTAGAAATCAATCCCACAATTTAAGGAAATGTGTCTCATTGTCAAACGGTCATATTTTTGTTGTCAATGCACAGGCGACGGTCGCACGAAATAAGAGAATTAAGAACACTTTGAAAATTTTAACAGGCGTAACGGCCGACATAGGCCGGCCAGGTCGCCGACTGCCTCAACCGGTCCACTTTAATGAAAAATCGAAGAAGAAATGTTCTGTTTCAAAACTAAACACGCATTCTTGGCCGACCTGGCGACCCGGCCGACCGACTCGCCGACGCTTCGACGGCGCCATCGGCCGACCGACGGACGCGCCGACGCGCCGACGGTCGACTACTCGATTTTACTTCCGTCTCATTTTCTGCTTCAAAATCATCTTCAGTGCGGGTTGCCTATAGGGCGACCGGTCGACCACGGATTTAAATGTTGTCCAATTTTTGTCGAAAATAAAACTCAAGAAATACTCCGAAAATTTTGTAAAAACATTTTAAACCAATCGGGAGTATTTAGACAACATTTAGAAATCTTGTTTAGGAGTAAAAACCCATTGACATAAAATCATTAAAAGTGTTGTCCATTATTATCAAAAATAAACTTGAGGAAATACTCAGGAAAATATTAAAACCATTTTAAATCATTTAGGAGTATTTGGACAATCCTTTAAAAACATTGTTTTGGTGATAAAATAAAATCATCAAAATTTAGATAAAAACATGTATCAAACAATCTCCCTTTTGATGATTACAAACCAAAACAATTTTTACACAAACTAAGAGAGCAATTTTAGAAATGATTTTCCGATAAAAACATTTGACCGTTTGGAAGCAACCAAAATTTCCAAAAATATTAAAGCAACCAAGTAGGAGTAAATATATTCAATAATAAGCACAAGCTCCTCTATCAACAAGCATATCAAGAATAATGTAAAAGCAATTTTTCCATAAGCTAAAAGCTTTAGCTTTTACAAATTGTTCAAGAGCTTATAAGCTCCCCTATCACAAAACATCATTAAACAATTATATAAGTCCATCAAGCAAAAATGGACTAAAACGAATCACAACTTATGGCTTTTATGAGCCATAACTTATAGCTTTTATGACAAACTTTTATTAGCTTTGAGCTAATGAGCCAATATCCTGTTTCTCCCCCTTTGGAATCATCAAAAAGAATGTTAGGATGATAAAAACATCATACAAATATATCAAAGTGCGAAACGAGCGGTTTATCAACCATCGAGCAATTTATACTTAAAGTCCAAGGAAAATGGGAGAATTGTAGCATAAGAGATCCATAAGCTTATTAGCTAAAAACATGATTTCAAAAAGATTTTAAGACATTTTGAAGCAAGAGAATCATGTAGAAGTTGAAAGTTTCATTGCGACATTTCATCGAACACCTTGTGTGCGTGAAAAATAAAAGAGGTTGTATATAGTCCTTGTAAAAGTTTCAAGCCAAAAATTTTCATATCATCATCAATCAACCTCATTCCAAAGCTCAATAAGATCATATGCAACATATGCAACATTTGTTCATCAAATAAGAGGCTCAACAAAGTAGATTCTCAAGGGTTCAACCCAATTGAGATAATATTTTTTTTTGACGCACCAATTGAGATAATATAAGCTAAGAAGGATCAAGGCATTACAAATGCCAAAAATTAGAGCATCCATCAAGTAATATAAGTCATGCCTTAAACAATACATGTATGATATATCAAATGTCCCAACATATCCAACTAAGCATAATGATCAAAGCATTAAGAGAAGCACTTTTACCATCAAGTACTTCATACCAATTATCAAACCATGCCATATAAGAGTATTTTTACCATCAAATACTCCATCAAAATCATGATCATCCACAAGTCATTATCAACTTGCAATTTTAACCCTTTTAAGAAAACAAGCAAATTTTATTAGTACGAGAGAGTTTTACAAAAGTTCATAAAAATACAAAGCAACGAAAATGCTAGAAAGTAAAGGGGGCGGGGACATCATTCCTCATCCGAGGAGAAGCAAGATCCGGGAATAAAATCCTTGATGAATTTCTTCAACTTGGCGATAGACTTTTGCATTTTGGAGGTCTTTTGCTCCAAAGCCTCATACCTTGTCTCATGAAACGCCATCATCTCATCAAATTCGGCTTGAGTATACCTCCTAGGCGGTTGAGCACCGGTATTACCCTCTAGATTGCTCGGTTCGCCTTCTTCCGCCAATCTTGCGGCCTCGGCGTCATCAAAGCAGTCATTAGGATCGGGGGAATCTTGACCTCTTCCTCTAGCCATTTTAGTTGGTCGGATGTCCATATTCTTGCGCATCGTGACCATTTGGGAGATGTTATCAATGTCGAAGTCATTTTGAAATACCTCCGAGTTACACTCCGACGAAGGTAGTCCCGATTGAATAAGAAGTTTACAAATCCAATTTCCCATAACCAACTTCTTATTACCTTGAGTGATGGACTCAATTAGACATTGAATAAGTATGGCACCAAAGTTAAGTGGTTCCCTCCTAGCAATCTTATAAGTCAAAAAAGTAATCCATGTTCTTTAGGCATCTTTCCGACTTACCACAAATGCAATATGAGACAATGACCGACAAAATACGATGCTCAAGTGTCATTGCCAACAAAGAATACTTAGGCCATACTCCCAAATACGTCTTCACTTCTTTCATTGACACCCCCAACATTTCATCATTCCAAGTCCCACAAGAGAAATAATCCCAACCACCTTCTCTAACATGTAAAAGCCGGCAAATATCATTAGGAGTCCATCTAAAATGACGACCCCTTATAAGCGAATTTACAGCTATCGGCTTCCTTTCAACATCATATTCCACCCACATATGGCATAAAAGAGTTGGATAATATCATCATCATACAAAACATAAGCATGTTCCCATAAATACATCCAACCTCGCTCCTCAAAAAAAAAATCCTCTTATAAGAGGATACTCATTTGTAAATGAACTAAAACGACACATTTTAGTCCGAGCAATAGATTTTCCTCCCATTCCCGAATCCTCATAATACCATTCCGCATACTTATTGATGAAATTAAGAACATTGTGGGAATTAGGAGCTTGAGTAACAAAAGATTTTTTACCTTTCGCCCAACGGCAATTTTGGAGCGAAATTGTTCCGGAGCTCGGTAATTTGGGCCCGAGAGAGAATGGGATTTTGAACATCATCACCTTTGAGCCACGTTTCTTTGAGTGGCTCGAATATCCCTTTGTTCTGCTTTCTTGCCGATTTCTCAAGAACCCTCTCCGCCTTTCTACGCTTGGAGATGGGATTTGACCGGTAGAATTTCTAGGAGGAGCCATATATGTAAGATTCTTGTGAAAATAAGAAGATTAGCAATAAGAATCGTGAAAAATGATGAAGAATTGAAGATTTTAGGAGAAAGGGAATGAAAAAAATCGCACAAGGGTTTTGAGAGTTATCCAAGTCTGCTTAAGAATCAAGACAACGAATATAAGTTGAGAAATTGCTCAGGCGGCACGGCCGAGGTAGTGGTGCGGTCGGCGACGCGGGCAGCGGCACGGCCGCCCTAGCCAATTTGACCGTCCCAGTGCAATTTTTCTTTTCCAGAATTTTCAAAATTCAATTTTTCACCCCAAAAGTTTTAAAACTTTGTAAAAAAGATAATTCTGGATCAAGTCCCACAAATACGGGTTTCGGAAAAATATATATTCGAGAAAAACGAGACTTAACAAGTAGTGCCCTCTTAAGAAAAATTTGCAAAATCAATTTGGGGCACTTAAGGGGTTGAAATAAAATATCTTGAAAGATATGTGCATAAGCATAATATCAAGAAAAATACGAGTGAACGTACCTGTTAGGAATTCTATTGTTTAGATTTTGATGAATGCCATGTAAAACTTAGAATAGAAAGTTGGCTCCCCAATTCTTGCTTTGAAATGTATTGTAACAATTAGAGTGGCCAAGCCGAGTTAAGTCGCCTACGCTCCAACTTGCAAGAAGACAATCGAAGGCTTGAAGGAAAACTCTGTGAGACATTTGAGTACAACAAAGAAAAAGACAGAACTCGATGAAGAAGCGGTGAGATGCGGTGAGTGGAACATCATCAAGTCAACTCAAAAGAAGCCAAGTCTGGTCGGCTGCAAGAGTCATCCAATGATTGGAAGTCGACTCTAAGTCACCTGGGAAAGCGAGGAAATGCGATCAAGTCGAGATAATCAGAAAAGAACCGTTGCTGAGTAAATCAAGAGATTTACTTAAACAAGTAATATCTCCATACTACCTTTCTTGGAGTGCTCGAGTCCCGAAGCGTGCAAAAGAAATGAACCAATGGGAAGCACTACACCGTGTCGAACTCGAAAAGGTGATAAAACATTTCATACGAGGAAATGGCAATTCCAAGAAGCGCACACCAACGACCGCAAAGTGATTTTCAAAAATTACCTCGATAGTTTAAGAAACTTGATGACTAAATGGCCAATGAATATGAGATACATATCCTACACAATTCTTAGACAAAGTTTGCACAAAAAATACAAGTGTAGGCAAGTAATAGGAGATATTAAAAAGAGCTTATGCTATAAGGTTTCATAAGAGATAATAAACCACATGAGTCTAATTAAATGCACAAGAGTTTTAGAAAATCATGCAAGGTCTTCTTTTTAAAAATTTTGAAACTTATAAATATATAAAAGACCTACATTAAAAATAAGTACTTGAAGACTCATTTTGCAATTAAGACACAATTAAAGACATGCATAGAATTAAAATAAAATGCATATATAAATGGGGAGATACGGTTTACACCATTCGCCATTTCCACGGGTTGTGTCTTTCCCATTGTTGATGATATCTTCCCATTGAGAAGTCACCTTGTTGATGATGTCTTTGCCATTTCCAAGGATTATGTTCTTCCCAATTTTGATTATATCATCTTCTTGAAAATTGGCTTTTTCGAAAATAGTTTCTCCTTCTTTGATCAAATGAAACGGTCATTTGATGTCTTCTTGGCGGTATAAATTTTCTTCGATCATTATTTCGCCGGGTACCTAATAACACATTATTTTGTGGTACCCTTATGTGTTTGGGTCCTTTAGGATTAGTCTTGAGAGTTTTAGGTCTCCAACAATAATTAGAGCTATTTCTAGCCCGGCAAGTATTTACCGTATGACCCTTTTTACCGCAATAAAAGCATGTAATAATTCTAGGAGCGTAATGACCAATATGCATAGTGACTTGATCCTTTTTCATATGATTAACAACATTAGGCTTATGATCAAGTCCTTTATCACAATTATGAATATCAACAATATTGGACATTTTATTGGTACTTAAGTTTGATTTGGATAAATCATTTTTCAAGCATTTAATATTCTCAACAAGAGTACTATTTTCTTTTTCAAGGTTTCTAACCTTATCAAGAGTGGTAGTGTGAGAACATGATAGTGATTCATAGGAAGTAAATAAACTATCCTTATCATTTTTCAAAATATTGAATTCCTTTTTCAAATTTTTGTATTTAACAAGTAAGCTTTGGAATTCATTTTGAAGTTCATCATAATCATTTTGCAAATCACTATAATCATTTTGAATGACAATATCATAGGAAGTAGAGAGTTTAAGACATACCTCGTTTTCTTCATTTATGCCCATAAAACAATATTCAACTTCTTCATCATTAAGCTTTTGAAGCCTTTTGAGGTGTGTGGTGTATCTTTCATCGGAATAGATTCTCCATTTATGACGGTGTTCCAAATGTCGAACCCGCAACCTTGTAAGTAGCATTCCATTCTTTCTTTCCAAAAAATAAAATTTTTGGAATCAAATAGTGGTGGCTTGGTGGTGGAAGTGCGAGATAGATGAGCCGTCAGAAGTAGCCGACGATCGTTTCTCTTCACTCGCGATGTGAAACGAGCTTGCCAAAGAGTTTGGCTCGATACCACTTGTAAGTCCAAGCCGCTACGATAATCTAGAGGGGGTGAATAGATTATCTCCATCTTTTCGATTTACCCCTCTTTTTTATAACCGAATGCTCAAACACAATAATAAAGGTGCGGAATGTAAACAACACACGTCAATTTAAAGAGGTTCAACCCACCTAGGGCCTAATCCATCTCTACCACCCCAAAGATATCCGGGATGGATTTCAAAAGAAAAAGAATTTTATTAATTACCAAAATTAATACAAATTCAACTTACAACACCTTGAAGAGCACCACACTCTTCTTTAACACCACCTTGAGATTACCACAATCTCTTCTTGAAGATTACCACAATCTCCAACGGCACTTTGTGAAGATTACCACGATCTTCAACCTTGAAGAATACCAAATTCTTCAACACCTCAATAAGAAGATCACCACAATCTTCTTGCACCTATCACCTAGATCATCCAAGTGTGTTCTTACCACAAGAACACTCACAAGGATATCTTGTGTTTGAATGATAACCAAAAATCAAGATTACAACTCAATAATGAATAATACAATTTGAGTGCAAAGTGTAATCAAGAATAGCCTGAACCTCAAGGATGTGAAAGTGATAAGTTAGTGCAAATTTACAACAAGAATAATAACAATGAAAGACCAAATATTTGCTTGAAGTGTATCTTGTTGTGTTGTATCTCAATTGTTGTATTGGTTGCTCCAAAACTTCCTCTATTTATAGGAGATGATTGATCAAGCATAGATCTCTCTTGGGGATTGAAAATCTCTAAAAATATAATTAAAATCAAGAATATAGCATATTAGAAATCAATCCCACAATTTAAGGAAATCTGTCTGCTGTCAAACGGTCATATTTTTCTTTGTCAATGCAATGTGGCGATCGGTCGCACGTAAATAAGAGAATTAAGAACACTTTGAAAATTTTAACAGTGATGCACGGCCGACATAGTTTACGGCCGACTGCCTCAACCGGTCCACCTTAATGAAAAATCGAAGAAATGTTCGTTTCAAAACTAAACATGCAGGTACCGGTCGACCCATGGGCGGCGACGGCCGACCGACCGGTCGACGCCATGGGCGATCGGTCGATCGACCGGCCGACGCCAAGAAGCGACCTTGGCCGACCGCCGATTTTACTCCGTCTCATTTTCTGCTTCAAAATCATCTTCACGGGTTGCCCTATAGGGCGGTAGGTCGACCACGAGAGGCGTAAATGTTGTCCAATTTTTTGTCGAAAATAAAACTCAAGAAATACTCGAAAATTTTGTAAAACATTTTAAACCAATCGGGAGTATTTAGACAACATTTAGAAATCTTGTTTAGGAGTAAAAACCCATTGACATAAAAAATCATTAAAAGTGTTGTCCATTATTATCAAAAATAAACTTGAGGAAATACTCCGGAAAATATTAAAACCATTTTAAATCATTTAGGAGTATTTGGACAATCCTTTAAAAACATTGTTTTGGTGATAAAATAAAATCATCAAAATTTAGATAAAAACATGTATCAAAGACATATGTATATATATACATGTATATATATATATATAGGAGAGGAAACACTATTTCTATTGCACATGTTATGTGAAAGTTTTTGAGGTCCCAAAACGCTCGTTTTAGTAAATGTCAGAGAAAGTGTCACACTAGATGTTGTAACACATTATGGAACATGCAGCGAAAAAAGAAACACACGAAGTAAAATTTATCTACAAGTTAAAAATAACTCGTAAAAGTGTCAATTATGATGAAATCACTAGTTGAATGTATTTTTAGTACAACTCGATCGTGAATAATTCAACTAGTCTAGGAAAACAAACTCCAACTGAGTAGATCTAATCTAAGTAAATCACTTCGCCCAAAATACTCAGAGAATATTCTATGAAATTTAAAGAAACAGTTTATGGACAAAAATAACTCAACAAGGCTCGAACTAGACAAAGTGTTCTTCTCGATGTTGCAGACACTTTGAACAACACTCTGACTGCGTGACTCTTTTGCACTCGAAATCTTGTTGTTTCTCGATTGTATCTCTCGTGTATTGCTCTGTGAATTTCGTGGTTCAAGGTGTAGAAATAACTGAAGGTCGATCCTCTCTTTATATAGGGATTGAGTCTTTGATGTCCAAGAATCCTACAAGCACATGGAAACAAAGAAAATACAAATATAGAATGAGTAGGATTCTATAAGTTAGGAAACAAGAAAATATCTATAAGGAATCCTAATAAATCTAGATGTACGTTCGAATCCTCTTGTGAGTTGGAATCCAAACTTTATCAAATTCCAAACTAGATAAATACATAATAAATCTTTCCCATATTCATTAAAACTCTAATTTTGGAAACAAGTCTAGAAAGACAAAACTTTAAAAATTATTTTATAAAAATCGAAATTAGGAGGAATTAAGATTCCTAACATTATGTAACTAACTTAATTGCATTGCTTTCAAATATCCTAAATTTGTAAAAATAAACAAATTATATATAAGGTTGCAGAAATTGATAGGCGCTAGTCAGATGGTTACCTAGGAACATTACTATTTTTTAGTTTAATCTAATTTTGACCGATCTTTGGTCGTCAAACCTACCTAGGCAGGTGTCTAGGCCCATTTTTGGTCAAGACTGTTATTTCACTGATTTGGCCAAATCGTCTTGTCCTAGGAGCGCTTAGCGCCAAGGTGGCCTATTTTTACAACACTGACTACATGTAATGAGGTGATAAGTCTATTCTTTTATTGAAAATGTTGACAAGATATATGTTACTTGAATAAAATGTAATTTTGCAACTGCTCATATATAGTATAAGTAGCTCATGATGGAGAGATTGTAGAAATGGGGAGTTGCAGACTTGGAATTGGCATTCAGTCAAAAGTAAATCAATTTGGATCTCCTACTTTCTACTATATTTCAACACAAAAATTTATGTGAGATGGTGAAAGTCCATGAGACCGTGAAAAAGGTAATACTTTTAGTGTAAAAAGTGAGATGGTCAAAATACACTTAAATTGGTGTATATAGATCAAGATCACTTTTTACACTAAAAATATCACCATCTCACGGTCTTACACATTTAAGTATATTTTGACAAATATCACATTTTACATTAAAAATATCACCGTCTCACAGTCTTACACCGTCTCACAAGAGACCTGCTGATATTTCAATTGGTAATACATCACATGATGAATATCACAATAAATGGCATTATCATATTACATATACATGATATTACTGATGAAACATTACAGTGAATATGAGAGATCTTATATGAGAGTAAACGTAGTTATGTATGTGGCCATGACGTCCAAATCTTCATAAACCGCTGACTTTGCTTTTCATCGTTTAAAATTAAAATTCCTGTTTTCTTTTTATTATTGTGGCCTTGTTCTTATTCGTTCTAAGAGTTGATTAATTTGTGGCGCACGTAGATTTTAGCATTGTGGGGGACACTTCAACGTCATTTGGATCAAGAATTGTACACTTGGTGTACGTTAAAGCAATACGTATGGACTAGGTTTTTGTTTTCTATTATTTATAAAATGTCAACCATTATTAATTACATGCCTAAAAGGCTTAAAAGGCATCATATATTCGGACTCAGTCTGTGCCGTTACTATCATATTTATTTTACTTTTTCGTAATTAAGTTACTCCTCCGGTCCCAATATATAAAATGGTATTTTTTTTAATTTGGATATAATAGTTGAAGGTGAAATTTGAATAATAATAATAATAATTGTAGTTGTAGTAATAATAATACTAATATCATGTAGAAATATTGACAATAGAAATATTACTGTAGTCCAATTCAAACAATCAATTAGCTATTCATTACAGAGAAAATTTCGAATTATTCATTAATTATATAGCATCAAATAGGCTTATTATAAGTTTTTTTTGGATTTGAATACGATATTGTGACAAACTGACAATGTGAAATATTTAAATTTGATAGTAATATCCGTATAATACCCGAATATGAAAGTACCAGCACGGAAACTAAAAGCTAATTAACTGTGGATATGGCTGCGCTGGTTTTTAAACACGTGAAATCTTATTTTAAAGCTGTGGTAAAAGATAAGCACTGAGTCACTCATGAAATAATATTAGGCACGTGGAAATTTTGATGAGTAACAAATGCAGTTCATGTTTGGCGACTTCCATTTTGGTCTAATCCATTTTTGTTGTGTCCCACTAATCTATATATATTTTGAAATCATTAATTATTATCTGTACATTGGCCTTTACAATAGCTAAAATGCTAAATATCGATCTTACCACTTGACTAGGCGATATATGATTGTAATCGTGTAATCATCAATATTTTTCATAATTTTATTGAAATTTTCAACAGTTATTTGGTACTCCCTCCTCCGTCCCAATAAAGTAGACCATATTTCTTTTTCCATTCGTCCCAAATTATAGGCTTGATTCCTTTTTGAAAATATTAATTACACAACAATAGACTAAACTGTTAGAAATCGAAATCACAAGGCATGCTTTAATTCACCAAAAACCATAAAAGCATGCAACAACCAATCTACCATGACAATCCGAGAGAGGAAGAAATTAATCCTAATCGCGGAAGCGTACCTGAATCCATCAGGGAATTAGGGCTTGAGAATTCTGGATCTGGTTTGGTCTGCTAGACGAGCGGTTCTTCTTGAGAGTTCTGTATCTAACGTTCTATAAAGGGAGACAAACGTTTTCTCTTATTTATGAACCATCGCCCGGGGACCATAACAGTTTTGGATAAGTATCCCCTTTATTTTATATTTGGTCCTCAACAAACAAAATCTCTTAATAGTATCTACACATTTAATCCCATAACAATTTGATACCCTTTTAATCCAAAATTAAAACCTTATTAGATCACTTTAATTGGATTAAACCGTAAGACAACTATACGCATCTAATTAACACATGTAAGTCTAAATTAAATATTTCCAACAATCTCCCACTTGGACTACATATGTTACCAAACAAATGTGCAATACCTTATGAGCTCAAACCTTGTTGTCACATATAAGAGTATCCCTTAACAATCTCGTCTATTGATTGTACTAATACAGGACTAAAGAGGCTTTCATCACTTTATGCGTGAATAAACCCATCAATAATCACATATACCAGTACAACCAAATGACATAGATCAATCATGGGTGCGTAGCATGGAAATTACATGTGATATGATCTTACATGTCTATTTCCAACTGGTCCACTTTATTCCTTAGTGAGATCAATCATAACCAAAATGACAGAGTGTAATAAATTGAATACTTTATATATGTACAGAAATATCCAAATACACAAAATGTGTCCAAAGTAATGTATAGAGCAATAAAATTACAGACTCCACTAAACCAAAGTACCACAAATCGTATTACACCCATACGAGCAAAGATGCTCGTGAAAGCACTCGGGTGTTAATCCTTTAGTAAGCGGACCGCAATCATCGAGTCCGTCCCGATATGCTCTATACATATCTCGACCACTCTCTTTCCTTCACAACCAGGGAACTTTATGTCATTGTGCTTTGACTTAGTAGCTCTGTTGTTATTAGAATATAAAGATCGCCGAAGTTATTGTCACAATACAACTTTAGTGGTCTTTCTATATTCCCAATAATGTGCAGCCAAATGACAAAATTTCGCAGCCATATTCCATGATTGGATGCCTCATAAAGCATGCTACAAATTCAAACCGCCATGGTAGAAGATGCTACAAGTGTCCGCAAGACTTCTCCATGAAATGGCTTCCCAACCAATAAGAAAATGTAGCCCAAGTGGATCTCCTACTTGTCTTGGCATCCAAAAAAAATCGAATCAGAATACCCTATGATCTCCAACTTATTTGATTTTCGTGATGTGAGCATGCAATCTTTTTGTTCTCTGTAAATACCTCATCACCCGTTTGGCCGGTTCCGTGATCCATACCAGGGTTACTTAAATATCGCCCAACATACCAACAACAAATGCTATATCGGTCTTGTGCGGCATACGAGCATACATTAGACTCCCAATGACTAAAGCATAGGGAATAAACCCATCAATAATCACATATACCAAGACAACCAAATGACATAGATCAATCATGGGTGCGTAGCATGGAAATTACATGTGATATGATCTAACATGTCTATTTCCAGCTGGTCCACTTTATTCCTTAGTGAGATCAATCATAACCAAAATGACAGAGTGTAATAAATTGAATACTTTATATATGTACAGAAATATCCAAATACACAAAATGTGTCCAAAGTAATGTATAGAGCAATAAAATTACGGACTCCACTAAACCAAAGTACTCAAAATCGTATTACACCCATACGAGCAAGATGCTCGTGAAAGACACTGGTGTTAATCCTTTAGAAGCGGATCTGCAATCATCGAGTCTCGTCCCCGATATGCTCTATACATATCGACCACTCTGACTCTTTCCTTCACAAACCGGGAACTTTATGTCATTGTCTTTGACTTAGTAGAGCTCTGTTGTTATTAGAATATAGATCGCCGAGTTATTGTCACAATACAACTTTAGTGGTCTTTCTATATTCCCAATAATGTGCAGCCCAGTGACAAAATTTCGCAGCCATATTCCATGATTGGATGCCTCATAGCATGCTACAAATTCAGCTGCCATGGTAGAAGATGCTACAAGTGTCTGCTTAGCACTTCTCCATGAAATGGCTTCCCCAACCAATAAGAAAATGTAGCCCGAAGTGGATCTCCTACTGTCTTGGCATCCAGCAAAATCAGAATCAGAATACCCTATGATCTCCAACTTATTTGATTTTCTGTATGTGAGCATGCAATCTTTTGTTCTCTGTAAATACCTCATCACCCGTTTGGCTGGTTCCAGTGATCCATACCAGGGTTACTTAAATATCTGCCCAACATACCAACAACAAATGCTATATCAGGTCTTGTGCAGACATGAGCATACATTAGACTCCCAACAGCTAAAGCATAGGGAATCTTTTGCATTTCCTAAATTTCCAGATTCCTTTAGGGCATTGTTCAAGACTAAACTTGTCTCTCTTAGCTATAGGGGTGTCTCCTGGTTTGCAGTTCTGCATGCCAAATCTTTGCAACACTTTCTCTATGTAGCTCTTTTGTGATAATCCAAGAATAACCCGAGAACGATCCCGGTGTATCTGAATCCCTAGAACAAAATAAGCTTCCCCAAGATCTTTCATCTCAAATTTCTTTGATAGAAATTTCTTGGTATCGTGCAGCAATCTTGAGTCATTAGTGGCAAGCAGAATGTCATCCACATACAAGATTTAAAAATACACTTACTCCCACATCGAACTTGTGATATACACAATCATCAATGCATTAGTCTCAAAACCGAACGAGACTACTACTTGATGAAACTTGTGATACCACCGACGAGAAGCTTGTTTGAGCCCATAGATGGATTTCTTTAATTTGTAAAACCATAGACTTTGGGTCTCCAGACACAAAGTTTTCTGGTTACACCATATATATCATCTCGTCAATGTCTCCATTGAGAAACGCCGTCTTTACATCCATCTGATGTAACTCAAGGCCAAAATGTGCAACTAATGCTATAATTATCCTGAAAGAGTCTTTCGTGGAAACCGGAGAGAAAGTCTCTTTAAAATCAATGCCTTCTTTCTCGAGTAAAGCCTTTTAGCTACGGGCTGTGACGAGCCTTATATCTTTCCACATTACCCTTTGAATCCCTCTGGTCTTAAAAATCCATTTGCAACCAATAGGTTTCGCACCTTCAGGTAATGGGACAAGATCTCAAACTTGATTATCTTGCATTGACTTATACTCTTCATTCATGGCATCAATCCACTTTTGAGAGTTTGGATCCTCCATGGCTTGACGGAAATTGATAGGATCATTTTCCATCAATCCATTATTATCCTCATTTTCTTGGAGAAATACCACATAATCATCGGAATGACATTTTTCTTTTCTCTAGTGGACCTCCTTAATGGCACTAGTTCTTGAGGTTGTTGAGTTTGTTCTTCATGAATAGTTTCAAATCGAGTGGGGAGTTCTTCAACATTATCCGTTGAGGTTCCGATCTACTTTTCGCTAATGACAGAATAGAAACCCGAACATCATCGAGAAGCGAAGAGGTGTCGAGATCGACTCATCCTCAAAGGTAATGTCTCTAACCTTATTTCTCCCCCCAAACTCAACATCCTCAAAGAATACCACATTTTCCGTCTCAAAAATAGACCTTCTAGTGGGATCATAAAACTTAAAACCCTTGATTTTCTCGAGTAACCAATAAAGTAGCCGCTAACCTGTTTTGGAGTCCAATTTCATTTCATTTTGGCCTATAAGGCCTAGCCTAAAACTTTCACCGACATCCCCATATGTGAAAGTGGTTTAGACTAGACTGGCCGCCCACCCAAAGCTCAGGTGTTTTAGCATTTGCTTTAGTTGGTACCCGTTGAGAATATAAGTTGCGGTGCATCTACCAGAGTGATTCTCGGTAAGGAGGAATGACTAATCATACTCCTCACCATATCCTTTAGAGTCCTGTTTCGCCAGATTTCAACAACACCATTCATGCTAGGCATCCCCTGCGCATGGTGTCTTGTGGGACGATTCCATATTCCTCTACAGGAAGATAGCAAAAGGCCTTGGATGTTGTTCTCCGAACCATCATATTCGCCGTAGTACTCACCTCCACGGCCGATCGATGACTTTAATTCTTTTGTCGAGTTGATTCTCAACTTCACCTTAAAAACCTTGAACATGTCCAGTCGCTCCGATTTTTCATGAATTAGATATAGGTACCCATAGCGTCACAGATGTTTCATGAATGATACGAAATATTGTTGACCATTCCAAGAAGCTTTAGGAAATGGACCACAAATGTCCGTATGTATCAATTCTAAGACGCCTCAAGTCCTGTTGGCAACTAATCTCTTTATTTCGTCTGTTTTCCTTTAATACACTCAACACAAACATCAAGATCCGAAAAGTCAAGTGTATCCAAAATACCGTCTAACACAAGTCTCTCGATCCTGGTTTTTGAGAAATGGCCTAAACGCTTGTGCCATAATTTAGCCGAATTTTCTTTATTTAATTTTCGCTTAGTTTTCTTGATTCAACACGCAGGTTTCATTATATGAAACAATAGTATCAAGCATATATAGATTGTCATAAACACTTAATGAAATTTACCAACAATATTGGAATTAAATGAAAGACTAAACTGACAATTTCCAAATGAACAAGTAAAACTAAATTTGTCCAATAAGAAATAGAAACCAAATTCCATCTAAACGATGACGGTACAACAAAAGTGTCTTTCAAATCCAAAAAGAAACCAGTTCTAATAACAATCTAAAATGCCCTATTGTCTCCACTTCCACCGATTTGCCATCACCCACAAAGATGTATCTTTCACCATCATTGGCTTTCTGGTAGCTCAAGCAACCCCGCATTGAAACACTTATGAGAGTAGTAGCACCACAATCTAACCACCAAGTGTTTTACTGTGCAATCAAGCTAAATTAACGGAATGCATCAAAGTAAGAAATGTACCTTTCTTCACACGCAAGCCGCGATACTTAGTACAATCCTTCTTTTTGTGTCCAAGTTTGCCACAAAAGAAAAACAGCCATCCCGAGTTTCACCTTTTCGTTTCTTTTTTGTGGTTGGACCCTTATCATTAGCGACTTTCTCAACATCATTTTTACTTTTGCCCTTATCCTCAAAGATCGCGGCGCTTGAGGAATCTCAGTTCTTTCGCTTCAACCTTTCTTCCTCTTGCACACAATATGAAATGAGCTCATTAAGAGTCCACTTCTCCCTTGGCGATTGTAACCGACCTTAAACCTGACCGAATTGTGCAAGGAAGCGATATAAAGACTAAATGCACGAGTAAGTCCTCGTACACTCTTGAGTTTTAGTGCCCTTAACTTTGAAGCAATGTGAGACATCTCCATGATATACTCCCTTATGTTTCCCTTGCCTTATACTTAAGTGAGATCAAGTTAGCCAAAAGCGATTTGTCGCTTTATCGTTTTTAACAAAACGCTTTTCAATTTCCGCAAGGTACTATTCGTCGTAGTAACTTCCTCGAAGTTGTGCTCGAAAAGGCTTACGAATGCCGTCTTAATGATCATCGATTAACGCGATTTGAGCGCTCCCACATCTCAAAGTTCCGTTTTTCCTCCGAGAACTTGCATCCGTAGCAGGCGGGGTCGCTAACCCTTAGCGCATACCCGGATCCATGCAGCCCAAAATGGTCGAATGTTTTCTTTCCAATCCTTAAAGTTCGACCCATTGAGCATGAGAATGTTGTTGGTGTTAGCAAAATAGAAGTAGCAGAGACATCATAATCGAAGAGAGAACAAAACCAAAATTAATCGTCATGCTCACATTAAACCGAATAATCAATCATTAAATTTAAATAAGTTGGTAACATCTCGAGGCACCTAACACAACATTAATATCAAGTCTTTGGACAGTAATATTAACTTGCAAGTGGCTACCTCTTGTAGTGATCAAACACTGACAATAAACCATGTCAAGCAATATGTCTTCCTTGGGCCGACAAATCACTTACATGGATAACCTTATAATTGCCACGTATTTACCACCACATGTGTTTGTGCATTTCGGCCAAGTATTAACCTTCCTTAGGGCGGCTAATACCCGCATGAAAATATACAAATACAAACATCTAATATTCTCAATGAATAAATCTACACAAGAGAGGCCACTTTGGCGATTGTTTCAATAAATTCACTTTGAATAAAAGACAAACTAAATTCGGGACATAAGATGCACCAAACAAATTTAAAATAAAATCATCGAACATGTATTTGCACAAAATACACATATATCCTTAGTGATTGGGGTCAAATTAAAATACTACAAAGTTCAATATAAATATGCCTCCAAAAACCACTCGACGCCGGCAACACGAGGGAGATGACGGTTTCACCAAACAAATTCATTAATCCAAATTCACGAAGGTAGTACACACCATAGCAATATGAAACTGAATCCAAGACATGACATGATGGAGTTTATACCCAGAATTTCAAAGTTCAACCAAATAAATAAACCATATCCATTAATACCATAGGTATTTGTAAGGAAAGAATAAAACCAAAGTTCCATCAGTCAACCATAAATCAAATACGGAGCGTGAAAAACTGAACCCATATCGTGAAAGTGGATTCCAAAATATTTTAATCAACAGCTTAATAACAATCTGTATATGAAATCATCTCCTAACGTAATAGAGATTCCGAAAGTTCGAACATTAAATCCCGAAACTGAATTAACATTCATGATACAGAAACCGAGAGCACAATCTCAATATATCATGAAACTAAGAAACCCTAATTACACTTTAACAAAAACATCCGCAATTCTTCCCAAATCTCAGAAATTCATGAATAGAGTGGAAAACAAGATACCACTTGTTAGAAATTGAAATCACAAGTCATGCTTTAATTCACCAAAACCATAAAAGCATGCAACAACCAATCTACCATGACAATTCGAGAGAGGAAGAAATTAATCCTAATAGCGGAAGCGCACCTAAATCCATCAGGGAATTAGGGCTTGAGAATTTCGATCGGTTTGGTCTTCCGACATTTGTTCTTCTTGAGAGTCTTGAGAGCCGTATCTAACGTTCTATAAAGGGAGATGAGGATGTTTTCTCTTATTAATGAACCGTCGCCTGGGGACCATAACTGCTTTTGGATAAGATCCCCTTTATTTTCTATTTGGTCCCTCAACAAAATGAAAATAGTATCTACACATTTAATCCCATAACAATTTGATACCCTTTTAATCGAAAAATTAAAACCTTATTAGATCACTTTAATGGATTAAACCATAAGACAACTATACACATTTAATTAACATATGTAAGTCCAAATTAAATATTTCCAACATAAACTACCCCAATTTAATGCAAGGGTAAAGTAGGAAAAATATGGAAAAATAAATTATGATCTCAATCATATTTATTATGTTTTCTTAATACGTGTGAAATGCTTCGACTTGTCTATCTTAATGGGAAGAGAGAGTACTAAATATGTGCATCGTAATCATTTACTTTTGGAAAATAATAAATAATTGAGAATCTCGATTATGGAATACTAGTAAAATATTATACTCCTTCCTATTCACAATAAGTATCCCTTTGAGACATAAAATATTATTAAAAAACAATTACCTTTTGATGTATTCTTTTTTTTTTTTTTGAGGAAACCATTTGATGTTTTCAAGACTAATAAGAAAGGATTTTTCCCAAATTACTCATATACTTATTAATAGTGATATCTAAATTACCACGAACTTGTCGCTCAAGTGACATTATTAAACCTTTATAAGGGTATTAACCAAGGTTCGAACCATGTATCTTTCAGTTTCTTGAAATGAATCTTTTCTCCCTCCAACCAGTACTCCCATCTTATTAAAAAAAACAATAATGTCTAAATTTTATTTTCTTTCAAAGCACATTTATGATTAATTAGTGATATATTGGGTATTTTAATACATTCTTTAATATGTGTGTTTTTTTCTGGAAAGACACTTATTTTGAATAGGAGTGAGTAATAAAGACATAAAATTTAGTTCTCATCCCAACAATGAGGAAAAGGCGACTCTCAAATATATAATCGTATTAGTCAAGAATAGATGTATAAGAAAACGTGAATATTATTAATCCCTTCGTCCCACTAAGATAAGCCACATTTCCTTTTTCGTTCATGCCAAATTATAGACTTATTTTCTTATTTATAGTATTAATTACACAACAATAGACTATATTACCCTCATTTAGTTCACTTTGTTTGAGACATCAAAGAATGATATACTCTCATTTAATGGAAGGGCCAAATAGGAAGAATATGGAAAAGATTATTATCCCAATTATATTTATTGTGTTTTCTTAATCGGTATGAAATATTTTACTTGCCTATCTTAGTGGGACGGATGAAGTAGCTTTTTAATGAGTTGAGAGGAGTGGAAGAGATATGACAAATCTAATTGAAAAATTGAATGACGCTGAGTTCAAACTTTGATTAAACAACCTGCAGGGGTGGATTAATGATAACACTTGAGTTAGAATTCTCGTGATCGGAATAATTTTAATTATTTATATGTAAATTAATTATATAACTTTCTTATTGTTTGAGTTGACTATGTTGAAGTTAACCCATTTTTCGTTTTGCCTAATCTCAATGGTTTTACCGTTGTTAAATTCCCACATGCTGAATTCAATATTCAAGTAGTTTCTAAATAGTTCTAAGTATAGGAATAGTGTTTGGTAGTTTTATGATAAAATGGTGCTAACCACCCGGACACAGAATTCGAGATTTGGAGGAGCGAAATCTATTTTGAAGATCTATAGAATGAATTTTTCTTCAAATTTTGAGGAGGCAAATGTAATTTTCATTAGTATAGATATAATTTTAAAATAAATAACAAGTAAAAAAAATAAATTTTGAAAAATTTTGGGGGGCATGGCCCCCACTTGCCCCTAGTTCCGCCACTGCTAACCACTAACCCATGTTTTGATAGTTTCTTGCATGATTGTCTTTGACAGTGCCATTTAAGTTGGACGAAGGCTTGAAATGAGCATTGTCGAGAGACAGAAGAGTTGGTTTGAGTATTTAAATATAAAGAAAAATCATATGGAGGCGGCCTCTCGGATTTAATCCCGTGAGACGGTTCTCTGTACACAAAAATTTTAAAAGGTTTTTTTAGATTTTTTTTTAGGGTTTATATTTTTTTTTTCTTAGGGTTTATTTTGTTTCTTGGGTTTATTTTTAATTGATTTGAGTTTTTAGGATTGTTTTTTTAGGGTTTATTTTTTTATTTTTGAGTTTATTTTTGTTTTTCGCGTTTATTCTTTATGGTTCATGTTTTTAGGTTTATTTTTGTTTTTCATGGTTTATTATTATTTTTAAATTTATTTTCATGGTTCACATGCTCAAGATGGAGCTCCTAGAGTCCTCGTCTCACGGATTTAGATCCGCGAGACCGTCTCACAAGAGACTTTGCTTTCTTTAACTATTTATTACAAGATATTTTTTTATTACAAGATTTTACTGGAAGATGCATTGAGCATAGTATTATCGGGGGGCTCCAATATCACTTTTGCAACACCTCCCTTAATATTTTTCTTTCTTATAACTTTTAGAGAGCCTATTTTTAGTCGAGACTCAAGAACTAGATAAAACAAATATGAGGAATCTGTCATTTGAGATGGAATGTATTATGTCTCAGAGTAATTAAATATTAAATGATGAGATTACTCATTTGATATTCAATTACTTTCTAACACGCCCCTCACGCGCATTTAACTTTTGTGAAGCCTTGCACATTGAACATTTTATGAGGGAGGTGAGATTTGAAACACATAACCTCTTTGTTTGACATGACTTTGATATTATATTAAAGGGTTAATTACAAAAAGACTTAAGGTCCACCTAATTACAAAACACAACCTATTTTTGGAATTACAAAAATACCCCTAAAGTTTTATTTTGTCTAACATTTAACCCTTCATAAGTTAAAAAAAAATTTCAAAATCCCCTTCATATTTATAAAATCATTGCAGATATCCCTTAATTTTAACATCGAATCAAACCTCAGGGTGCTTTTTGTAATTTTGAAAGTTAGCTGGATTTTTTGTAATTAGGTCAAACCCCAAGGGTACTTTTTTGTAATTATCCCTATATTAAATGCCTATCTTATCTAAAAATTTAAACTCTTAGAGATTTGAATCATTTAATATTTAATTATTTTTAACATTATGGAGCAAGATCAAAACGAGAGTTTATAGTCTTGTTCCTTTTTTTAATTTGTACTCACATTTCACTTAGTAATTTTTGCATTAAGGACATTGCACAAATATTATTACACCTGTAGAAATCTAATTTCTTTATTCTCGTGCTCATTTCATGCTATTAGTTTCATTGTGTGCTTCTATCTAAATCTTCAATTGCACACGCCCCAAATTCTTTCTATTGGCACCAACTCACTCCAAAACTAATCAAATAAGAAAAAAAAAAAAAAAAACTAGCCAATTGGCCCATTAAGGGTTTAAGTTTGTATCGGTCCAATTAATATGTAAGGCTGGCCCAACTGTCTGAGGATTCCTTCCCCTGCTCTGCTCTCTAAACCTAACCATGGAAAGAAGAGAAGAAATTCCCCACTGCAAAAATGATAAAAAAACGAGGTTCGCATCTGAATTTTTACTTTGATATGCTCATGGACTAAAAGTTATTATTGACAATACCACAAGCTTGTACATGCGCGAAAATTGATTAAATATCGGGTGTCTTGCTTACATTAACTGGTAAAAAGCTCCGATTCTTTAAACTCTTTGATTTTTGTATCGATATATAGAAATTAACAAAAATGTTTGTTCATGTTCGGTTGTTTTACAATTTCCTGTGCTAATAGTTAATCCGCTAAGCTGAATGATTCTCCTTAAAGGCTCCGTTGAGATCAAACTTTGGTGTTTCTTGGTTGCGTAACTTTGTGGTCAGTTCATTGCTCGTAAGAAACCTTTATTTTTCTTATTAATTGTCTATATGGAATTGTTCAATGGTTGATGAACTTATTTTGTAGTTGTATTTCTTGTTTTAAAAAAAAATTATGTTGCTAAAACTATGAGATTTTGAATTGTTCAATACAGCATTGTCTAGCTGTTTTATTATGAAGTATAGTTAATGTATGTTGATTATGTCTATTGGTGCTTTTATTTTCCTAATGCCATTCGATATGATTTTTCGACCGTTTATGATTTGTGAACTTTATGTCTACTCACCCTGTAAGATTTGTAGTGTATTCCGGGTAGTGTTTGAATTGTAGATATAGCTAAAACAGATACTGCAATTGCTTATTGTTGTTGAGTCTCATGGCCATAGTTTTCTTCGTTTGTAATATTAGTAATTATATCGACCTTGAATATTCCCTATTATTATGAGAGTGTATGCAAAAACTTCTACCTTTAGAAGAAGTGATTTATTGTAGGTAAAAAAATAGTCGAGAATCAGAAATTGGTAGTGTTTGCAAATAAAATAAGAAGTCGAGAACCAGAAGTTGAGAGTGTTTGGTGAAGAAGTTGTAAAAATACTTCATCACAGGTGATGATGTATCTTAAATATCCCACCTCAATGATCTTCTTTACAATCAGTTCTCTTTAAAAAATATGGGAGAGGACTATTTCTTTTTGGGGTTGGAGGCTCACAAGGTTGCAAATGGTGTTTGTTTGTAAAAGTCAAACCAAAACCAGAATTAGAAATCAAAAGCACTCATTTCTCGGCTTTTAGATTCTAATTAAATGAAGCATAATCAGAAATAGAAATTGGCATTTGCAAACCCTAAAAGTGATTTTTTCAGCCAAAAGATGAGAAACATTTTTTTAGAGATTGCAGAGACTTCATATGCATCTAGAAGTTAGAGTTTTCTTTTGATTCTTGATGAAGAGGCATTTGGGTGTAAAATAAAATAAATTTACTAACCGGTCACTCATCATTTTATCTGCTTTCTTTGTTTGACCACAGGTCCAACAATGCTTCAAAGCTATAATAGTTAGTGCTACATGACTAGTTGATGGAACTATCTGTGAGTTCTCTTACTTGCTTAAATCTCTACAAATCATACCTGCTGAAAACTTCTTGACAATTCTTTCGGTTATCTTTCTTTTTATTCATTATAGCAAAATGAACCAAGGATGCCAAGCAGGATCGGTGACAGATCCACAAGTGACGTCGTTGTGAGGATTAGAACACAAGAAGGCCGTGATGAGTGGATTTACTGTCACTCACATATTCTCATTAAAAAAAGCAAGTATTTTGCCGACCGGCTATCCGATAACTGGCCAACATGCCAGATTCTTGACTCCCGCAACTGTGTTGAGGTCCATTGCGAAGAGTTTGACTTTGACCATCACATTACTGTTCTTAGACTATTCTATGCCACCTCAGATATGACTGTGACTGACATATGTAGCGTTAAAAACGCTCTCGGCATATTAAGAGTAGCCGTTGAGCTTGGGTGCCCGCAAATTGTTTCGACTTGTGTGGGCTATTTAGAAGCAGTCCCTTGGGAAGAATCCGAGGAGGAAGAGATTTTGAAAATTATACCAAGAATGGGATCACAAGCAGAATCGGTACTCGCTCGTCTCCAGCCAGTCGATGCTCTGGCTGTAGCCAAGATTTTTCTATCGGCAATCCGGTTCGCCACGTCATCGCCCCAATCTTCGATGAATGATCTCAAAGTCTCGGCTCAGGAGCAGCTCGAGTACATGTTGACCGAGGACGACGATGCTCCTTTAGTAACTGCCTTGATGAAATTAAATCGGAAGCTAGACAATGTGTTAACAGATTATTATCGAGATTCGTGAATCTCATAACTGATTTATCAGAAGCAGATAAAATCGAGTCGTTACAGGTATACTTAAATGATTTATCATGGGCTTCTCAAATAGTAACAAAATTGGAGATTTCGGCGATTTTGTTTACACCTGGGTGGAGTCATCGGTAAATATAGTGAAAGCTGTTGAGTCGGCATTTTCGGAAAGTTCTCTATCCGGGATACAGTTGAAAGTTCTCGAAATAACTTCTAAAGTCTTGGAAGCTATAGGATACGCAACTGTTGTTTTGCCTACGCTAAAACGCCTTCACATGGTTAAAATATGGCTCCCGTTTGTGAGAAACGTGAAGTCTTGGTTGATTGTGTTGCTTCTGATGATGACAACAACGATTTGCAGTTGAAATCTGACGGTGAGCTATGGCAATCCTTGGAGTCGGCATTTGTTTCGATAATTCTTACATTGCCATCTGCGGACCAAGCGGAAATTTTGACAGAGTGGTTAGAAAATAAACAGATTCGGTACCCGGACCTGACGGAGGCGTTTGAAGTGTGGTGTTATAGGTCCAAAGTTGCCAAGCGAAGGCTGGCTTTGGTGGATGGAAATAGTAAGGCTACTAACGGAGTATGATTTCTTTACTATCATTTTTGTGCTAATCTTGTGTATTTTATGTAATATTTCAATTGTCATGGCTTCAATTCTTTAGTTCTGAGGGTTTGTAAATTTCTAATGATTTATCTTTGCCCGTTTTAAAAAATTGTAACCTTTTGTGAATTGTAATCTTGACAGTGTTTAAAATGGAATTTCATTACTTCAGTGAAAAAGAATATTAACTAGTAATCGTCTTGGCAAGTGTTGCATAGAAAAAGGGCAATCAGTCTTTAAATGTAAATAAATATACAGGTGGAAAAATGAATAATCAGGTTAGTTTAAAGTTGAAACTATTGAAGACATCTTGTCTAAATGTGTGGAAATAGTGTACAAAAGTTTAATTTTTTTTAATATATAGTAGGATGCCTTATCATATTCAATGCTAGTTTATATTTCATAAAACAACTTAGGTATAATTTCTTTTATGATGTGATTTTGTCCTTCCACACACACACACATACACACACATCATTTAACACCCCTTGATTGCCTGTTTACTTTTCATTTCCTCAATCGTTGTATGTGGCTATTGATGTGTAAGTTGTAACATCTGAGAACTAATATTCAGTAAAGTAATAAAGCAAGAAAAAAAAAGGGGCTGATATTTAAGGATTCAAGAATGATAAGGGTCTGCTGAACACTCGGGTGCTCCATGGCAACATTAGCAACTTTGATGGCAAATACAAGCAAATGTCTAATTAAAAGAATTGGATATATATACATATATATATTCATCAATCAGTAATCATTTTTTTAGTATTGCAACTTTATATTAAAAAAATCCGACTGCTCCTTTTAAGTTATTGACATCATCAAGCAACAAGAAAATTTGGGCTCTCTTAGAGCATCTGCAATAAGGGGCATTTGGGGAGAATATTTCTCCAAATGTCTCCATGAAATATTCATTAACTAGGAAATATTTTGATGACATGTCAAATATCCAGAGCAAACTCTATGCCCGGATATTTGAGTTGCCAAAAACAATGAAATCATCTGCAAAAGGCAGGCGTGAAAATCACGCCTGAAAGGAGGGGTGCACTTATGTGCACGACGTGTGGGTTGAGCTTATAGTAAATTAGCAATGCTCAGTGCTCACTCATGTTGCAACAACTTTATGTTGCCTTTTCATTTTATTATTTATATATTTAATTTGAAGATAACTTTGGCACTTCATCACTTAGTGATTTCGATCATTATTCCCCACAAAGATGTGGAACAAATGCACCTGTTATTGTGGGTGCCCTAATGTTCTAATGTCTTGTGCATGTGGACTATGTTCCTTGTGATGCTGTTGGAATCTGCACTTCGCTCGTAAGTACTTACTGAAGGGATTTCTAAAGTCATGAAAAGCACGGGAAGATCCTGAGAGTCGCCCCTGGAGGTTCCTCTAAGTAGTAAACTCCTAGCTTTGGTATTAACCCCGCAACATGAATAGTACAGGTTAAAAGGGTTACGGTTGTCCAAATGAAGCCCTTCTCATACTTAAATTAGCAATGATTCGAATATAGTCCAAAGCACATATTAATTAGTAGATCAGTAAATTGGCCGAGATCGATGAGCTAGCCTAGCTAGCCCACATATAGGGATGGACTTCATTTTCGATTCGAAAAGATCGAGCCTACTTTGGCCCGAGTCAAATGACCAACGTCCAATAGCCCGATCAAAATTACACTTGTTGGGTTGGGATAGAGCACAAAAATAAAGCCTGGTGAAATTTCAGTCGGCTTGACCGGTTCCATTTTTTCACTTGGCCTGACTCATTGAAAAATCTAGTAATTAGTCGCCTAATTTAGATTTTACTTATCAATGAATGAAAGTGAACTAATTTATACTCGGAATATTGGGCCTTGTAGACCTTGTTCGGAGCGGTGACGCGTGCCCGGGCTTTGCTTAGTTGGTCGAGTATCGTAGCCGCCCATTTAATAACAATTATCAATTAACCCATTAATAACAATGTATCAATTAACCCATTAATAACAATTTATACTCGGAATGTTGGGCCTTGTACTACCTATATATATGTATGCATTGGCTTAAAAAATGTATATGTATATTATACTGTATAAATAGTCCTTGTCCCCACAATTTGTTGGTAAAATTCATTGTGGGCCACATGTACCATGAATTTTACTAAGTTAAATTAAAGACTTTGCAGGCCTTATGTATTCTTACTAATTAATAAAAATTAATTCTTCTCTTTTTCTATTCATCAAATAGAAGGAATGAAAATGAAACTGAATTTCTTAATTATTGTTTACTAGTGTATATTGAAAACAAATTTCAAATCTTTTTATTATAAATTTTTTCGTGATATGCAAGAAAGACATTCTAGTTTGGTGATATATTTTATAAATATTTACTAATGAATATCAATGTTTTTTTTTGTTGCAAATGTAATATACTTAAACTTTATTATCTTATATGTATATATACATATGTATGCATGCGATGGTTTATAAACTCGCGGGCGACCCGTCCCTCGCTTTCGAGGCCAGGATCCATATAAAAAGGCAACGATCTTGAGGGTACTCTGGTAGTTTCAAGTGAGGCGAGGTCAAAGTAGTAATTTTGATATAGGTGAGGTCAATAAGGCAATTTTCATATTAGGTAGAATCGAATTAGCATTATTTTATGCTATGTTGGCATATTATCGAGGAAAAGGAAAGGTGCAAGAAATAAAGCACAAAGTTACATCCTTTACAAAGTGAAGAAATATTTGAGAAAAAATATTTTCATTACTAAAATCCAAAATCTAAACATAGCGGTTTCCATATAGTCCAATAGGCCAGGGTTTCCAATATTTTGAGCCTATAAGAACACACATAGGAAACTCACACTACATATTGGATACAATATTTTATCCGATACTCTATAAATACATATCTATAGTATCCAATTGAAAAAAGACATTCAAATTTAAAAGAAACAAGCCACGTCCATTTGAATTCTTATAAATCCATATATGGAAAGAGATATAATTTATTCTATTATTGATATTTTAAGCATGTTTTTAGTGGGTCTATGTGAGTTATCACAATTAAGATTTGAGTATTTATGATATTTTAGTTTTTTTAAGAAATGAAATTTTAGTTTTTATGTTTGAAATATCGATTTTTTTAATTGTACTTAGTATGTCTATATTTGCAATAATGTAAAAATATATAATTTTATATGTATATATAGGAATAGTGAGACAATGTGGACTCATCTCAACCATCCTTTAGTTATATCAATGGCTAAGATAAATAGGGTTATAATTACATTAAATATTTAATTAAATCAAAATAAGGGTATACTAGTCAAATTACCCAAGTGCGGGGGCCATCTAAATATGGAATCAGTTATTATGAGAGAGAAATCACGTGGGGAGAGAGAAAATCGCTACCGAGAGAGAAAATCACGCATGTCTCTCGCCATGCGATATGTTGTACACTTATCATATATTTGATGTATATTTAACACTATTTTTTGTATGTTTAGCATAATTTTTCCGCATATTAAAATGGTCAAACAAAAATATGTGGGGACCGTGAATCAAAGAATCAGTTATATATAGAGAGAATCACGCTCATTAACATGTGGGGTTTGTGGATTAAGTAAATCAATTATAGAGAGAGAAAATCAAGCTCATTATTGTGTTGTATATTTAGCATATATTTGATGTACACTTAACACTATTTTTTGTATGTTTAACATAATTTTACTACATATTAAAATGGTCAAACAAGAATATGTGGGAACCGTGGATTAAGTAAATAAATTATAAAGAGAGAGAAAATCACGCTCATTAGTGATGTATATTTAGCATATATTTGATGTATACTTAACACTATTTTGTTGTATTTTTAACATAATTTTACTGCATATTACAATTGTCAAACAAAAATATAAGTATACAACAAAATACATATAAGTATACGACAAACCACATATAAATATACAATAAAAAAAACATAAGTATACAACAACATAAATATATACATCAAAAATTAACTATTTATACAACAAAACACATCTAGAGATACATCGAAAAACATCTAAGTGTACAGTAATCGATCCATGTCAGCATCGTCTTCTTTACCAATCCTCCATCTACAACAACAGCTACACCACTCCATCAACCAGAAACATAAATCAATAGCCTCTTTATTAACGGTTTACACCACATCTAAATTTCAATAATTTTTGAAGTCCAAACGGCTACGATAATCTAGAGGGGGAGTGAATAGATTATCTCCATATTTTCGATTATGCCTCTTTTTCGAACAAAACAAGCCAAGACAATAATAAAGGTGCGGAATATAAACAACACGCGTCGATTTATGAGCTTCACCCCACCTAAAGGGACTACGTGCACTACCACCCCAAAGATATCAGGGATGGGTTTCAAAAAAAGAAAAAGAATTTTATTAATTACCAAAATTAATACAAATTCAACTTACGACACCTTCAAGAGCACCACACTCTTCTTCAACACCACCTTTGGAGATTACCACAATCTCCTTGAAGATTACCACAATCTTTCTTCAACGACACCTTTGAAGATCACCACAATCTTCAATCTTGAAGAATATCAAATTCTTCAAACACCTCTAGAGTACCACACTCTTGAAACACCTATCACCTAGATCACCCAAGTGTATTCTTTCCACAAAGAATACTCACAAGGATGTCTTGTGTTGAATGATGACCAAAAACAAGATTACAACTCAATAATGAATAATACAATTTGAGTGCAAGTGTAATCAAGAAATGAAAGCCTAGACCTCAAGATGTGAAAGTGATAAGCTAGGCAAATTACAACAAGAATAATAACAATGAAGAGCTAAAGACTTTGCTTGAATGTTTCTTGTTGTGTTGTATCTCAAGTGTTGTATTGGTTGCTCCAAAACTTCCTCTATTTTATAGGAGATGATTGAACAAGCATAGGCTCCTCTTGGGGATTGAAAATCTACAGAAAAATACAATTAAAATCAAGAATATAGCTGTTAGAAATCAATCCCACAATTTAAGGAAAGTTTGTCTGCTGCACAACGGTTAGAATTTTGCTGTCAAACTTGAGGGCGACCGGTCGCACAGAAATAGAGTTTGAAAGAAACATATCAACATTTAACACGGGGCGACCGGTCAAGGGGGTCTTCGACCGGTCGACCTCTACCTTGACCGGTCCCCCTCAATGCAATTACAAGAATGGTTTGTTCTGTCTCAACGCACTACTTGCAGGCACCGGTCGCACCCTGGGCGACCGGTCGACCTGCTCAAATTTTCCTCCGTCTCATTTTCTGTCCCAAAATTCATCTTCTAGTACGGGTTGCCCTATAGGGCGACCGGTCGACCTCGAGACAGAAATGTTGTCCAATTTTTGTCGAAAATAAACCTCAAAAAATACTCGAAAATTTAGTAAAAATATTTTAAACCGATCGGGAGTATTTAGACAACATTTAGGAACTTTGTTTTGAATTAGAAACTTATAAACATAAAATCATTAAAAGTGTTGTCCAATTTTAATAAAACTTGAAGAAATACTCCGAATAAATAGTAAAAACATTTTAAATCATTTAGGAGTATTTGGACAACAATTAAAAACATTGTTTTGGTGTAAAAATAAAATCATCAAAATTAAGATAAAAACATGTATCAAACAATCTCCCCTTTTTGATGATTACGAACCAAAAAAATTTAGAAATATTAGGAGGACAATTTTTAAAACGATTTTCGGTAAAAAAACATCTAACCGTTTAGAAGCGACTAAAAATCTCCAAAATACATACGCAACCAAATAAGGGAGTGAATATATTCCAATATTCCAATTATTAGCACAAGCTCCCCTATCAACAATCACATCAATAATAATGTTCAAATAATCAACCACAAGCTAAAAGCTTAGCTTTTACATATTGTACTTAAGTACAAGAGCTTATAAGCTCCCCTGTCAACAAAACACCATTAGACAAGTATATTAGACTATCATACAACAATATGACTAAGTATAGTCCACAACTTGTGGCTTTAAAAAAGCCGTAGCTTATAGCTTTTATATCGAGCTTTTATTAGCTTCTTAGAGCTAACGAGCCAATTTCTGTTTCTCCCCTTTGGAATCATCAAAAAGAATGTTAGGATAAAAACATTATACAAGAATATCAAAGTGCCTAGAATACGATTTCTCAACCATATAAAGAAGAAGCGCTTAAAATCCCAGAAGAAATGGGAGAAATGTATCATAAAAAAATCCTTAAGCTCGTTTTGTTTGCCAAGACATGATCTCAATAAGTATTTAAGACTTTTGAAAGCAAGAGAATCATGTAGAAGTTGAAATTTTCATTGAAACATTTAATCGAACACTTGGCGGGCGTCAAAAATAGAAAAAGGTGTATAAAGCCTTTGTAAAAGATATTACGCAAGTTTTTCATATCATCACCAAAAGCAAATATTTCAACATATATCTAACAAATAAGAGACCCAACAAAGTAAATTCTCAAGGGTTCGGTCCAATTGAGATAATTTTAGCCAAAAAGATCAAGGCATTACGAATGTCATCAAGCAAAATTTTAAAGAACCATCAAGTAGTTCATATCAATGCAAATAAGACACTACAAACGTCCCCAAAATATCCATCTAAACAAAATGATCAAGGCATCACAAATGCATTTAAGCAAAAATTAAGAGAAACACTTTTACCATCAAGTACTTCATACCAGCTTATCAAACAATATGCCAAATAGAGTATTTTTACCATCAAATCCTCCAATAATTCCATAATCAAGATCAACCAAAAGCCACTTTCATACTTGCTATTTTATCCCTTCGACAAACAACAAGCAAATGTCATTAGAATAAAAGAGTTATACATTAAGTTCATTACAAGAAAATAAAATGACATAAGAATAAAAGCAAGAAAAGTGATAGGCTCATCATTCTTCATCGGAAGAGAAACATGTGTTGGGGATGAGTTCTTTAATGAACTTCTTCAATTTTTCGATTGATTTTTGCATTTTTGAGGTCTTTTGCTCCAAAGCCTCATATTTAACCTCATGATATGCTCTAAGTTCATCAAATTCGGCTTGAGTGTAGCTCCTAGATGGTTGAGCACCGTATTACCCTCCGGATTGCTCGGTCCGTCCCCCGCCAATCTTTCGGCCTCGGCATCATTGAAGAAGTCGTTTGGATTTTCGGATGTAGAACCTTGCCCTCTTCCTTTAGCCATCTTAGTCGGGCGGATATCCATGTTATTACGCATGTGGACCATTTGTGAGATGTTGTCAATGTCAAAATCATTTTGAAACACCTCAATTACATTAGAAGAATGTAGCCCGATTGGATAAAGTTTGCAAATCCAATTGCCCATGACAAACTTCTTATTTCCTTGTGTGATAGACTCAATCAAGCATTGAATAAGTATTGCCAAAATTAAGCGGTTCCTTCTAGCAATCTTATAAGTTAAAAAGTAATCCATATTGCTAGGCATTTTGCCCGCTTTACCACAGATACAACGATGGCGACAATAATCGAAATAATCCCGTGCTCAAGAGTCATGGCCAATAATGAATATTTTGGCCAAACGCCCAAATAAGTCTTAACCTCTTCCATAGAAATACCCAACATATCATCATTCCAAATTGAACAAGCAAAATAATCTCAACCACCTTCTCGCACATGTAAAAGCCGACAAATGTCATTAGAAGTCCATCTAAAATGACGACCCTTACAAACGAATTCAACGCAAAGTGGCTTCCTTTGAGCATCATATTCAACTGACATATTGGCATAAAAATGTAGAATCACATCATCATCATATAAAACATAAGGGTGCTCCCACAAGTACATCCACCTTGTTCTTCAAAAATCCTCTAATAGTAGGATACTCATTTGAAAATGAATTATCATAGTGCCACTCCGCATATTTGTTGATAAAATCTAAAACATTATTAGAGCGAGGAGCTATAGGTATAAGAGATTTCTTACTTTTTGCCCAACGACAATTTTTGAATGAAATCGTCCCTCGGAGTTTGGCAATTTGAGGATTGGAGAGTATAGGGTTTTGAATATCATCACGTTCTTGAGCTATATTCCTTTAGGTAGCTCGAATATTCCGTTGTTCGGCTTCCTCTTGCCGATTTCTCGAAGAACCCTCTCCGCCCTTTCTTCGCTTGGAAGTGGGATTTTGACCGGTGGAATTTCTTGGAGGTGCCATATTTGTAAGATTCTTGCAAAATGAAGTGGATTAGCAACAATAATCACAAATTTTGATGAAGAAATGAAGATTATATGAAAAAAGAGGAATGAGGCGCTGCTGAACGAGGGTTTGGGGATTTTTGAGTTCTGTTTGAAAATGAAGAACAAACACGTTTTAAGCCAAAAATAAGCATGGGCTCCACGGCCGAGGTAGACGGCCGACGCAGTCGGCGTCTTGGGCGCCGGTCGCCCCGACTTGCCCCAGTCAAAGGTAATTTTCCAAACTCTAGAATTTTCCAAAATTCGATTTTTCACCCCAAAAGTTTTAAAACTTTGCAAAAAGATAATTATGGACTAAATCCAACAAATATGAGTTTCGAGAAAACATATATTCGAGAAAAACGAGATTTTACGAGTAGTGCGCTTTTGAGAAAAATCACAAAATCATTTAGTGGCACTTAAGGGGATGAAATGAAATAGTTTGAAAGAGAAGTGCATAATTATGACAAGAACACAATATCGAGTTCTAAGAATAATACGAGTGAACATACCTCGATGGTTTAAGAGTCTCTTAGATGAAGTAAAAGACGATAGCCAATGAATAGGAGATATAAATCCTACACAATACTTTAAACAAATTTTGCACAAGATATAATAGCACAAGTGTAGGCCAAATTATAAGAGATATCACAATAAAATGCTTATGCTATAAAATCCATAAGAGATAAAAACACATGAGTCTAAGTAAGTCCACAAGAGTTTAAAAACAACATGTAAGGTCTCATTTTCAAAGGATTTTAAAAACACAAATATATATTGAAGACCTTAATATTAAAATTATGAAAACTCATTTTGCAATTTAGACACAAATAAAAAACATGCAATAAAAATAAAATGCATATTTAAATAGGGAGATACGGTTTACCAATTTCGCCATTTCCATGGATTGTGTCGTTCCCATTGTTGATGATATCTCCCCTTTAAAAATCATCTTGTTGATGATAGCTTCTCCGATTGTTCCATTTCCAAGGATTATGTCTTTCCCATTGTTGATAATTTCTTTCTCTTGGAAATTCATTTTGGTGATGTTTTCTCCTTTGATTAAACGAGATGGTCATTTGATGTCTCCTAGGCGATATGAATTTTCTTTGATTGTTATTTAAATCGGGTACCTAATATAACATTGTTTTGTGGTACCCTCAAGTGCTTGGGTCCTTTGGGATTAGTCTTGAGACTTTTAGGTCTCCACAAATAATTAGAGCTATTTTTAGCCCGACAATTATTTACCGTATGACCCTTTTACCGTAATAAAAAAATAACAATTTTAGGAGCATAATGACCAACATACATAGGTACTTGGTTTCTTTTCACATAATTAACAATACAAGGTTTATGATCAAGTCCTTGTTTCAATTTATCACAGCTATCAACAATATTGGTCATTTTATCACTTTCAAGTTGGATTTTGATAAATCCTTTTTCATGCAATTAATATCCTCAACAAGAGTACTATTTTCTTTTTCAAGGTTTCTAACCTTATCAAGTGTGGTGGTGTGAGCACATGAAAGTGATTCATAGGAAGTAAATAAACTATCCTTATCATTTTTCAAAACATTGAATTCCTTTTTCAAATTTGTGTACTTAACAAGTAAACTTTGGAATTCATTTTGAAGGTCATCAAAGTCATTTTGCAAATCACTATATTCATTTTGTATAACAATATCATAGGAAGTAGAGGGTTTAAGACATACCTCGTTTTCTTCTTCGATGCCCATAAAACATTGTTCAACTACTTCATAGTTGGATGTTGTAAAAGGATTGTTCCTTAGATTTGACCTTGTATCCCTTGCAGAAGTAGATGCTTTTGAGTTGCTCCTATCATTTTCATATACTTCATGAATGGCTTCTAATTTTTGCCAAACTTCATGAGCCGATCAATTCCTACAATAAGATCATATTCCAATTTGGTAAGTGAATAATATAAAATATTAAGTGCTTTACCATTTAAGGAGATGATTTTCTTTTCTTCATCATTGAGCTCCTTGAGAGCTTTTGAGGTGTATGGTGTGTCTTTCATTGGAATGAATTCTCCATTGATGACGATGTTCCAAATATCGAACCCGCAATCTTGTAAATAGCATTCCATTCTTTCTTTCCAAAATGCAAAATTTTTGGAATCAAATCGAGGTGGCTTGGTGGTGGAGGTGCTGAAAGGTGAGCTTCATTCGTAGCCGACGATCGTTCCTCTTCACTCGCGATGTGAAATGAGCTTGCCAAAGAGTTTGGCTTTGATACCACTTGTAAGTCAAGCTACGATAATCTAGAGGGGAGTGAATAGATTATCTCCATCTTTTCGATTATGCCTCTTTTTCGAACAAAACAAGCCAAGACAATAATAAAGGTGCGGAATGTAAACAACACACGCCGATTTATAGAGCTTCACCCCACCAGGGACTACGTGCTCTACCACCCAAAGATATCAGGGATGGGTTTCAAAAAAGAAAAAGAGTTTTATTAATTACCAAAATTAATACAAATTCAACTTACAACACCTTGAAAAGCACCACATCTTCTTCAACACGCCTTTGGAGATTGCCACAATCTCCTTTGAAGATTACCACAATCTTCCTTCAACGGCACCTTTGAAGATCACCACAATCTTCAATCTTGAAGAATACCAAATTCTTCAAACACCTCAAGAGTACCACACTCTTGAAACACCTATCACCTAGATCACCCAAGTGTATTCTTTTCCAAGAATACTCACAAGGATGTCTTGTGTTGAATGATGACCAAAAACAAGATTACAACTCAATAATGAATAATACAATTTGAGTACAATTGTAATCAAGAAATGAAAGCCTAGACCTCAAGATGTGAAAGTGATAAGCTAGGCAAATTACAACAAGAATAATAACAATGAAGAGCTAAAAACTTTGCTTGAATGTTTTTGTTGTGTTGTATCTCAAGTGTTGTATTGGTTGCTCCAAAACTTCCTCTATTTATAGGAGATGATTGATCAAGCATAGGCTCCTCTTGGGGATTGAAAATCTACAGAAAAATACAATTAAAATCAAGAATATAGTTGTTAGAAATCAATCCCACAATTTAAGGAAAGTTTGTGTCGTTGCACAACTGATTTAGAATTTTCTTTGTCAAACTTGAGCGACCGTCGCACGCATTTAAATAGAGTTTGAAAGAAACATATCAACATTTAACACGGACGACCGGGTCAAGGGGGTCTTCGACCGGTCGACCTCTACCTTGATTGGGTCCCCTCAATGCAATTACAATAATGGTTTGTTCTGCCTCAACGCACTACTTGCGGCAGGCACCGGTCGCACTGGGCGACCGGCCGACCTGACCGATCGACGCCCAGGCGGCCGGCCGACCTGCTCAAATTTTCCTCCGTCTCATTTTCTGTCCCAAAATTCATCTTTCGTGCACACAGGTTGCCCTATGGGCGACCGGTCGACCTCGATAGAGTAAATGTTGTCCAATTTTGTTGAAAATAAACCTCAAAAAATACTTCAAAATTTAGTAAAAACATTTTAAACCGATCGGGAGTATTTAGACAACATTTAGGAACTTTGTTTTGAAGTAGAAACTTATAAACATAAAATCATTAAAAGTGTTGTCCAATTTTATCTAAAATAAAACTTGAAGAAATACTCCGAATAAATAGTAAAAACATTTTAAATCATTTAGGAGTATTTGGACAACGATTAAAAACATTGTTTTGGTGTAAAAATAAAATCATCAAAATTAATATAAAATCATGTATCAAACAATCTCCCCATTTTTGATGATTATAAACCAAAACAATTTTTAGAAATATTAGGAGGACAATTGTTAAAACGATTTTCGGTAAAAAACATCTAACTGTTTAGTCCACACTGTCTCCTCACTCTAATTATCCGGTCTCATTTGATCATATTCATGTATATATATACCATATATGTATCTTTAAAATTTCAAAATATGATGTATTCTCACACATGTATCGTATCATACCCCATCCAGGGGGCCTACCCTCTTTAGTAAAGCCCCCAAAATTTTTGAAAATTAATTTTTTATGCATATTTTATTTTAGAATATTAATTTTTAGTAATAAATAATTATTTTTTATTGATTTAGCCCACCCAAAATCACTTAGCCCCCCAAAACTACACGCTCAGCTCCACCGCCCCATCTCGCATCGTATTAGTGCTTCATAGCAACACACCATTCTTAAAACGAAATTTGCAGGAATGCAGTGAATGCCCAAAATATATATTCGCCCAATCATGCTAAATATTTATGAAATACCACAAAATACCCCGATTTTTAGAAAAAGACAAAAATACCCACCTATCACAAAAATACCCCACATGCTCCATCCCATGACAAAAATACCCTAATTTAGACCTAAATAGCATAGAATCCCTTCTTCCCATATTTCTCCTCTTCTCCTTTTCACTTCTTCCGTCTGCTTCGCTTCGCGGTAGGCTTGGTGGTTTCGGTGTTCTCGGCACCGATGGACGCTGACGCTTCCCGCATGTGGCATTCGATTCGTCCATGGCGAGAATTCCTCGCCCGGTGATGCAATAGTTTTCTACACAAACATTACAATAAACACATGATGATCAATTTCTCTTTATTTTTTTTTAATCGATTGTGCATGTCAGTGTCACAAACTTGTACCAGGTTCTTGACTTCTTGTCATTATTGCATCAACAATTGTTGTTGTTTATTTACGAATGCAAGATCTTTTATTTGAAATGTTATTGGGTTATTTTTTGTTGCATTACATTAATTATTGACAAAGTATAAAAATAAGAGCAATACAACGGAGGATTGAAATAAACAATTGTTATCTTTCGAAACAAAATCTCTATTTAATATTTGTTTATATTTTACAAATTTCATCCTCAAGTGTGTTTGTAGAGTAATTGTAGATTTGAAAGACAACTGAAATTTTCTATAATTATGCTAAACTACGGCCTCGGGGACAATTTTGGTAATTTGCCCTATTACTTTTGTGCTAGTAAATAAGTGTTGCACAATTTTTTAATTTTCAATTTTCATGTTATGCTCATCTTTGAATTGATTTCGAAGTTTTCATCCGATGGGGTGAGGATCAAGAATTGTTTGATGAAATGTCGAGCTTAAAACTCGAGAGGTTAAACCCAATTTTATGTGTTCTTTTTTTATTATTTTGTGATTTGAAGTTTTTCGTTTGTTTCGATGTTGTTTCAAGTTGTTTCTTTTATGTTTCTTTTGTTCTTTTATATATTTTCTATTTATTTGTTCTTTTTTATTGTTTTTGATTTGTTGTGTTATCTATCCGATTATGTATCTTTTTTTTTTATCTCTTTTGTAGTGAATGTGGGATTTTTGTTGCTTGTTATGCCGAGCACTTTATTGAGTGGGAAAGTATGGACGTTGAAGCGTTTGAGATAGAGAATGAACAAGCAAGGCTCGGTCATCATCCGCTTCCACTACCATGCTAAGTTGAAGCCGCAAAATGGTGATGACGATGACAACGACATTGAGTTTCTACATCCACTTCCTAATGATTTTAGAGAATTGTTGTTATGTAAATCTTAATGATGGTGTAATCGGTTGAAACATGTAAGAAACATAAATGAAACATGTAAAAACAATTGTGAAACAGGGGATCATGTGATAAAAGTTTGTAGTAATTTGTTTTTATATTTAGAGAAATAGTGTAGTTTTTTCCCCATATACTCTCCGGCTTTTTTTTTTGTCATCCTTGTAAATGTTGATCTTTGCTTCATTTCGATGTTTGCATGTCTAATCTTGAACTAAAGATCTCACATAATTTAGCAAATATGTTACTAGTAGGTATTTTTTTCTGATTGATGCATTCAATAATTCTACGATGTTGGAAGTCAATACAAAGTATTTTTTGGTCTGACAGTGGAGTCGTGTCCATTTCTCGTAGCCGATGATGGACAAGTAAGCTCAAATTTTCAATTGAATTTGTTGCTCCAAGATTTCGTTTAGGAGTCTTGAATGTGCGAGTCCATTGGAATCGGTATTCTTGTTATTTCAAAGTTGGTATACTTTTTATTTTCTTCCCATTGTCCATTGTGGCATACCACAACTGAGATTTTCTCCATGCAACTGTGGAATTCAATGAAAAGTTGGCTAAGTGAAACATATAAGAAACCTAAATGAAACAGGTATGAAACAACAAAGAAACAAGAAACATATTTGAAACAACAAAGAAAAACAAAAAGAAACCAACGCAAAAATCAATGGAAAATGGGTATTTTTGTCAAAAATCATGGAAAATGGGTATTTTTGTCCAAATTCAAATGAAATGGGTATTTTTGTCCAAAATCGTGAGAAAATGGACATTGTACAGTGGATTGGACATCCAAAATCGGGCATTTATGTCCTTTTCCCAAATATTATTCAGTTTTTCTTATCCTTATTTTGGGCCATATTCATCAATTTAATTATCAAAATCACACACGGGCTGGGCTTCTTGTCTATTCAAACAGTTTTCTTATATTAGGTTCTCTTATCTTAATTCACTTTATATAGTTTAATTTTTAACTCGTGAATTCAAAATTTTCAGTATTTTTAGAGTTGAAAATAGGTTTTCTTGTAAAATAAAAATGTATTATTATCAATCGCACCTAAATCCCAACTATGTTCAAGTTCGTGGCATGAAGTTTATAATGTCAATTAATTGTCTAAAATTATTTCTTTTTTAAATGTCTAAAATTAGTTAACACTATAAATTCATGCAAAAAAAAAACAAAGTGGCAAAGTTTGATTCTGAATACTCCTCTAGTCACAACTTTCATACGGAGGAAAAATGAGATGAAATTCCAATACCGTCATCATCATATATAGGGTTGTAAAATAAATATGTATTTGAATTAATAATATTCCTATGTGGATGTGTATAGGTTTTGAAATTAAAATGTGTTAATACAATATTATGGTGATTTTGTATAGAAACGCGTAAGATGATACTAGGTTTTAAAATAGATTTGGTGGATTTTATGAAAAACGTGAAATAGTAGTTTTAAAATAAATTCGAATGAGAAAATATATTATAGTTTTTATGAAAATGAATGAAAAAAAATGCATTTTCATTTTTTTAATTTAACATTTCTTATTTTCAAAGAGTAACAAATAACCAAAAGAAGATTTAAATTTGAGAAACAAAAGCCTTTGACACCACAAAAGAATTCTAGTTTATTGACAAAATTACCGACATAATAACTATCACTAAATTTATAACTACCTATAGAATATTGATATAATAAAAATATTATTTTAATTACACCAAAATATATCAACCAATTACCGAATAACTACCAAAGAATTTTTAAGTTTATCGACGGAAATATTGTATGTATTTACCAACAATTCTATATCTTTGGTAAAGATTTACTTACAACAAATTTACCTACACTTTACAATTATTTTAATACTTAGCTACATATTTTTTGTATATAAATTTATTTTTTCATGTTGTGTGAGATGAATACTCTAGGCAATGTATACATTAAATAATAATTCTGTAATTAACATATGTGATGTATAATCTAATCATCTTACGTGTAGTAACTAGTAATTAATAAGTGTGATCATGAGGTAATCTCTTTGACCCTAGCTCTCGCGTTAGTCAATTCCTATTCTGTCCAATTTGTTTCTACCGTTCCACCATTTGTTTCCCCTATTCCCACTTCAAAAATATTTACATATATAAACCATTGAGCTAAAAAAATATTTACAGATTTATGTGTATATGTATATTTCATATTTGACTTTATGTATGAATATGATTTCACGTACATAAATATTTTGAAATATGTCAAAGGGCTAGCTATATTGTATTAATATATCATGTACAACATTTGGTAATGGTATATATTCTACATGTGCCTTATGCATGCCCTTATCTATGCAGTTTTCTATTATGAAAAATAAATTGTATATTATTTTAATATATAAAGTGAATTAAATATACAAAAGGTGGAAATTAAGCACTACAAAACATACAGCTGGATGGTGTATATTATATTAATATAAATAGTAACAATACATATAATTAATTGTGACAAAAATTAGAATATAAAATATAAAAAAAAGAATCAATAATATTCCAGCCAAATTAATTCCAAATATATTGAAAGTTTTTGAAGTCCCAAAACGTTCGTTTTAGTAAATGTCAGAGAAAGTGTTAAACCAGATGTTGTAACACTTTACGGAACAAGCTTGACGGAAAAAGAACACACGAAGTAAAAATTTATCTACAAGTTATAAATAACTTGTAGAAGTGTCAATTATGACGAAATCACTAGTTGAAAATATCTATAGTACAACTCGAATATAAATGATTCAACTAGTCTAGGAAAAATGAACTCCCTGAGTATATCCTGTTCTATGTAAATTGCTTCGCCCAAAATATCTTCAAACTATTCTATGAAACCTAACAAACCAATGAATGGACGAAAATAAATCAACAAGACTCGAAATCGGACTAAGTGTTATTCTCCGGATACTGAGACACTTCGAAGAACACTCGGTATGTGTTTTGACAAAGACTCGAGAATCTTGTTGCTTTTCTCTCTCGATTGTATCTCGTGTATTGCTCTGTGAATTTCGTGGTTCACGCGGTGTGTAAAGAATGATGGTCGATCCTTTCTTTATATAGGGTTTGAGTCCTTGATCTTCTTAATCTTTTTGATGTCCAAGATTCCTTGATGTCCTTGAATTCTTGATCTTCTTGATGTCCAAGACTCTATTCACAAAAGGAAACAAGGAAAACACATATATGGAAGAAGTAGGATTCTTTATAGGTTAGAAAATAATATAACCGACTCCTAATACTTCTTAGAGAATCAAATCCTATTAAAGATAGGAATCCAAAGTAAATCTTTCCCATATTTATTAAATCTCTAAGTTTGGAATAGTCTAGAAAGGCAAAAACAAAAATTCTTTTTATTTTTAAAAATTCGATTAAAATTAGGAATTAAAATTCCTAACATATATAAATATATGTATACACCTAGAGGTGGCAAATCGTGTAATCGTGTCGTGTTCGTGTCGACATGATAATGACATGACACGATAAGGAGTCTCCATACCACGACACGAACACGAAATTTTTGTGTCGACACGATAAGTCAAAACAAAAGGAAAATAATTTACACGTTACTACACGATAGCAAATTACACGACAATACACGATACAAACATACAAAGTATCATGTTATCGTTTCACTATCGTCTCATTAATAAGTAAAAGTGTCATTATCGTGTCTTTATCGTGTTCGTATTATGTCATTATCGTGTTTGTGTCCTTATCATATAAACACGATAAAACACGAACACAACAAGGAAATTTAACACGATAAGGACATGAACATGATAAGGTTAAACATTTACCCACTATTTTCGTATCGTTTTCGTGTCGTGTCAAAAATTGATTATCCCTATATACACCACATCAACTATTGTTATTATATATTTCTTTTAAAAAAATATTTTCTTTTATATTTTTTTCTTTAAAAATCAACGGTCCATTCAATTTGCTACCAAAAAGTGCAATTTTCCACGGGGAAAACGTCAGCTAAAATGTCGTCCTCTACAGCCATTAAAAAAACAATAATTTAATAATAAGAAATTTCTTGGAAACATATGAACCACACTTTTATTAAAGCAATTCCACTTTGATCTCCGTACGCAGAGTAAAATGGGACCGTACTTTTTTGAGACTAAAGTCCACTTATCATAAATTCTAAGTTGACAAATCATTCAAATTTCTATAAGCAACATTGACTATGCCCTTCACTCTTCATTTATTTTACTCGTCAATATATAACCTGATTACGCTATCTAGGAGAAATTTTATTTACAAACAATAGGCAAAAAAATTAAATTTTGATAATCCCCATCATCATTTAGTGCACTTCCGTATTTAATTCATATAAAATTCTATAAAGTGTGCAAAATGTAATAGCTAGTGCGCGTAAATGTGTTAAAATTGGTGGAAAACAGCATTTCTCACACTCTAACTTCACTTTTGGGGATTAAAAGTGAAAGAGCCCTGTAATTAATTAATTTAATTTGCTTTAAAATCCCAATTAGCTGTACCCCAGTAGTTAAAATAGTCCAGATACAGAAAAAGTACTTTGCCCCAAGAACTTGTTTTAGGGAATATTTTGCAAAAAAAAAAAAAAATTAATTTATTGTAGTATAAGTAAAAGTAGTTGAGAATCATAAGTTAGTAGTGTTTGAAAATAGAATCAGAAGTTGAGAATTAAAAATTGAAAATAGATTCTTTGTGATTGGTTGTGGTTTCATTCGTCCTTTTTCCTTTTTTGAGAGTATTGTGGTGAATTTTTTAAAAGTGAAAGTTGGATTTGTAGAGAAAAAGTAATGATGTGGTGGAAATCTTTTAGAGATGTTGATTATTTGTGAAGTTTTTTGTGGAATAATAGTGTAAAATATAATGTAAGAAAATTACACAAAACTTAAAAATTGATCCAAAAATATGCAATATGGACATCATTTTATACCTTTGGTTAACAAGATTAAGAGAAAAATAATCAAAATTGTGATTAATTAAAAAATTATCGAATTCTTTATATAAATAGGGGATTGAGACTTGAGAGAAATAAATAGCATGATTGGGTATTGGGGTGTGAGAAAGAAATAGAAAATGAGTTAATTTTGGAGAGAAATGAGTTTTTTTAAAAAAATTATTTTTTCCACAAACAATCACACATAACACATTATATAAATTTTGACTCAAAAATGAGAATTTTGGAAAAAAAAATTCACTATCAATCACAACGTAAGAGTGTTTGGTGAAAATATTGGAAAAACGCTTATTTGTTTGTGAAAGTCAAACTAGAAACAGAAACAGAAATCTAAAACATCATTCTCTCTATTTTTTTATTCTAAACAAATAAAACAGAATTAGAGGCACAAATTGTCATTTACAAAAGCTACAAAATGATTTTTGCAATTAAAGTATTTTTTGGTAGTGACGGCAAACACTCCTTTAATTTGATGATTATAAAGAAACTACTTTCGTCATCATAACAAAGAAATCAAACAAAAAAAGACATCTACACATGTAAATATCAATAAACTATATGTCCTATCAAAACCCCACCCCCATCCCCACCACTTTTCAAAGTTTGTGTAAATGTGGGAAGGTGAGAACCCTCCAAATTGCATTAATTTCACAATTACTCATTTGTCCCTCTCCACACACACAAACACACACTCCATTTTGTCTATATAAATTGCAAGTCCACCATCAAAAACTTCACTTCAACATTTCATCAAACACTTGGCGTGCAACAACACTATTATCATGGTTGCACTGCCAAAACCTCTACCCATGGAGATGAACAATTCACAAAACCAAGAGACCAAAAAAACTGTTGTGAATTTCATAATGTCCATGCCTGGAAAGCTTAAGTCCTCTGTGGTGGAGACAATGAAGACGACCAAGAAAATTGGAGAGGATGATCCGAGAAAAATTGTGCACGCCATGAAAGTTGGATTTGCTCTGACTTTAGTGTCTTTGTTTTACTACTTCAGGCCTTTGTATGATGGGTTTGGACAAGCTGGAATGTGGGCTATTTTAACCGTTGTTGTTGTGTTTGAATTCACAGTTGGTAAGTATGAATTGTATATAGCTAGGGATAATTACAAAAGACCCCCTGAAGTTTGGGCTAATTATAAAAAAATCAAAGATGTTTCAAAATTACAAAAATACTCCTCGATTTTGATTATGTCTTAAATTTAAGAGGGTAATTATGATATTTCTAAAAATATTGGGGGGGGTTGAAATAGTTATTTGCTTATGAAGGGAGAAATATAAGCAGAATCATAATTCAAGAGTTTTTTTGTAATTTTCAAAAAACTGTGGGTTTTTTGTAATTAGCCTGAACCTCGAGGGTTTTTCTGTAATTATCCCTTATATATTTATATTATGGATAATTACAAAATGATCACTAAGGTTCGGGGTAATTATGGAAAACCCCAATTTTTTCGAAAATTACAAAAAAAACTTTAAGGTTTGATTTGTCTTACGTTTTTCTCTTTCATAGGAAAAAATATCTCAAAAACCTCCGGCGTTTATAAAAATGTTCATTTACCCCTTAAATTACAGAATCAAAATGATTTTTTTTTTTTGTAATTTTGAAATATCTATAGGTTTTTTTGTAATTATCCCAAATCGCGAGGGTTTTTCTAATTATCCTTAAAATCAATATTTATTTTTATTTCTTTTTTTTTAATTTATAAGTTTTATTATTTTTAGGTGGAACCCTATCAAAATGCTTAAACAGAGGTTTTGCAACGTTGTTAGCTGGTGCTTTAGGGATTGGAGCCGAATATTTTGCTAGTCTCTGCGGTGAGAAAGGAGAACCTGTTATTCTGGGGCTTATGGTCTTCTTTTTAGGTAAAAAATAAAATAAAATTATGTACATAAAATTAGATTACATACTATTTTCGTTATCTTATTAACCCCGTACGGTTTTGTACAATTACAGCTACGGCATCCACGTTTACGCGATTTTTCCCAAATGTGAAGAGGAGATACGATTATGGGGTGTTGATATTTATACTCACTTTCAGCCTGGTGGCCGTGTCGGGTTTCCGGGTCACCCAAATCCTACAGTTGGCCCATCAAAGGCTTTCGACCATTCTCATTGGCGGGGCGACTTGTATGGTGATATCCATATTCGTTTGCCCGGTTTGGGCGGGTCAAGATTTGCATAATCTTGTTGCTCTAAATATAGAAAAGCTTGGTGCCTTCTTGGAAGGTACATATATGATATATATCCTACGTGGCAGTCACCAATTGTGTCCTTTTAATTTAAGAAAAAAAAAATTTAAGGACATGAAACAGTGGCAACCACATAAATTAGGAAAAAAAAATAAAAAAGCTACTGCTATTTTGCTTTTTAACGAAAAAAATTGAATTTTTATTTTTCTACAGGTTTTGGAGGTGAAATTCTTATGTATCCAGGGGATGAAAATAGTAAGGGTTCTACTAAGAACGATGAAAAGTCGTTTCTCCAAAGCTACAAAAAAGCGTGCTTAATTCGAAAGCCACGGAGGAATCTTTGGTGATTAAAACTACTCAATTAAACCGTGTTTCATCTATTATTTCAACTGCATACAAATGATTGTTACGTGTATAATATTTATCATGTTAATTTTCAAATATAAATTATGAGTTTTTAATATGGTAAATGATATACACATGACAATCAGATCCTATCGGTTATTTATGGAGTATTATTTAGGTATTGATTTAATTTGTATTTTCTTCGATGTATGTTTTCAGGCAAATTTTGCATGGTGGGAGCCGGCTCATGGTCGATTTAAATTCCGTCACCCATGGAAACAATACTTGAAGATTGGGGCTCTAGTTAGGGAGTGTGCATGCTTGATTGAGGCACTTAATGGATATATTAACTCAAAATCTCATGTAAGGACATAATAATTTAGAAATCTTGCTTTTCAATTTATACAGTTGGGATCTTCAATTTCAAATCCAAATTTCATCTATTATTCCACCAAAAGAATAAATATAACGTGTGTCACATTTATTGCATTTGTTTATTTGTTCATAAAAAAATTAAAAACCCACAACATTTCTTTCTATATAACTTCTTTTGTCCCAATATATGATTGCTTTATTAAAAAAATACAATATTCCTTTATTCTTATTTTTAATATCCATCAGTCACATCATTGGCGGAGGAAAGGGGCCAATCAGCCCATCCCAATATAAATTCTGGCTATGCAATTGATTCACATCAATTGTCATTATTATGCTCTCAACCTAAAATTATACTATTCACTATCGCCATTTTACTAAAAGTACATCTGCATCAACGGTCATAATCATTGGCGTAGCTAAGAGGCAACCTGGGTCCCGATCCCCTTTAAAAGAAATTAGTTAGGATTTCTATAATTTTTCTTGTGTTTTCTATCCGGATCATTCTATTTTCGTGTGTCACCACCCCATGATCGTGTCCTGGTTCTGCCATTGGTCATCTCTATACTAATAATTGATTCTTATCAGTTGCAGGCATCATCAGAACTCCAGATGAGAATCCAACAACCATGCATCAAAATGAGCACAGAATCTGGAAAGGCCTTGAAAGAACTATCTCTCGCAATCAAGAAAATGACGTGTCCATCATCATCATCATCATCATCATCATCATCATCAGCCCACACACAAAACTACAGAGCCGCGACCGATGACCTAAAAAACATCCTCCAAAACTCATCCTCAAAAGCCGATCTCCAAGAAATAATGCCGCTACTCGTCATCGCGTCCGTACTCATCGACATCACCAGCTTCGTCGACAAAATCGCGCTGTCGGTACACGAGCTTTCCCAAAAAGCGTGTTTTAAAAAGCCGAAAGTGACATCGATACTTCACCGTGGAATAATTAAGCCCGTTGATCATGTTGCTGACGTGGTGGTAGAGGTTGATGGTGGGTCGCCGGAGAAGAAGAAGAATAATTTGACTTGAGTGAAGGAGAAATTTAGAAGTGGAAGATAATATTATTGTTAATATTTTGTTTAATTATTAATTATAGAATAAGAAATATTAATTATATATGTCACCGCGCTTATATATGAGATTCCGTGTTTCTTTTGTTAACATGGGTCGATGATATATATATCCGAGACGGTGATATGTAATAATGGATATGTAATATACATATACATATATAAAATAGTATAGAAGACTAGAATTAATGATGTAGTTTATTAGATTTAATGTACCTTTTAATTCAATATATTTCATTTATTAAAATATTTATATTTGCTATAAGCTTTTTTTAATGAGTTGGGAAGAATACTGGAGTGGGAGGAATTTAAGATTACGCTCTGATCAATATTCTCATAAAGAGAGAATTTGAGATACGAGACTCTTCTTGTGGTTATATTTGCTATAAATTATATATGTACAACTATATAAAATTTAATGAATTAGAAAAGAATATAGGAAATTGTGAAATTGTGGTGGGAAAATGCATGAAAGGAGAGAAGCTTTCGGCGATCTTTGTAGTCAAAGTGAAAATCAATTTGTTCTTTTGCAATAGAATAAGTGCGTTACATCTCTGCATTTTGCTGCTTACTTTAATCGGGTGATATATTTTTATACAGAGAAAATAATGAGTGATAATATATTATAATGCTGCGGGGCTCTTGTGAATTAAATGTTTTTTTAAGTGTTAATAAAGGCGGACCCAGAATTTACGATTGAGGGGGGCCAACTTGGGGTGATAGGGATCGGTAGACGTGGGTACTCACACATGTTCTGATCCTAATCGAATGGTACGCATAACTTTTTCAGGGTTTGGGTTACGAGTTATAGATATGATTTCTTAATAGGGTTTAAGATTAGAGCAAATGGTGGGAACTACCCACTTAGGATAGAACAAAAATTTTTATGACATGTGAGATAAAAAACTAAGTTTTTTACCCATTTTTTTGGTTCTTTTACCCAAATACCCTTTATACTTTATCTCTCACATTAATATACTTTCTTTATTTTCAGATTTTTAACACAAGTTTTAGTTTTTTTAAAACAAAATCAGATTTTTGTAAAAGCGTTTATTATAAAAAAAAAAATTGAAAATAATTTTGAGTTTTTATTATTTTATAATTTCAAGATACTTTAAAAAAATGGAAAATATTCTCGAAAAAATGGAAAATATTTTCGAAAAAGTGTGTAGTTTTTTTTAAAAAAAACCATTTTCATATTTTTGATTCTTTTTTTGTTTTTTAAATAAATTATCGTGTTTTTTTTTTATATTTTAATATTTAGAATTGAAAATTTCAATCTAAGATGCATGTGCATTTATATATCGTGCCTATATTGAACACAAGCACAATATCGTGCCTCAAGAGGCACGATATCGTGTTCCTATATTGGGCACGATATATCGCCCAAGAAAAATTGGGCACGATATCGTGCCCAATATTCGTGCCCAATTTTAAATAAGGCACGATATATAGTGCCTCAGTTAAAATTAGGCACCGATATCGTGCCCAATTTTAAATAAGGCATGATATGAGCACGATATGGGTATACGATTTTATACATAGGTGTGTGTATTTGGAGGGAAGTGTACACGATTTTCAAGGAAATCATTAATTGCATCAGTTTCAAAATTCAAAATTCAAAAAACACCAACTTAAAGAAGGGGCAATTTCGCCAATTTGGGTAGAAAAGAGTTTTGTTATCTTGGTGGGTAGAAAAGAGTACCCACTATCCATAGTGGGTACTTAAAAAATTGCCCCTTAAGATTAATACAAGTAGTATTAATATCATAGAGTTTGGATAGAAATACTCGAGGGCTAACAATTAGAACGAATTATCAAACATTTATAAATATATAATAATTATATTTAAATACATTATCATTGCATCAATATTCGTAGTTAAATTAAATATTTCAAGATATATCACTAAATTCTAATCAAAATGTATACACCACAATTTTAAATATTATTATATATATCAAGTTCCACAATAGTTTATTCAAATTTAAAGGTAATATCAGGAGCTTGTGTTGTTTACAACAAATTTTATTGAATAATATTTTGGATTGGAGACAAAAATACTAAAACACTAAAATATTACATATACATATATTGATATATATACACACACACATACATATATATATCAGGGTAAATGAAAAAGTTTGGGGGGGGGGGGCAAAGGCTAGTTCCGCCACTGTGTTAATATATAAATAAGTTTGAGGTCTAGAATCTAGATCGACTTTTACACTACAAGAAAATTTCAGTTTACCGATAGAATTTACCGACATAAATGATTTTGTCACTAAATTTTACTATTACCTACAGAATACCTACAGAATAAAAAATATCATTTTCTCCTAAATTATACCAACAAATTACCGACAGATTACCCACATTTTTTCAATTACTGACAGATTTTCTGTAGGTATTTACCAACATTTTTAGATTCTGTAGGTAAATATTTTACCTACAATGGTTTTACCTACAATGATTTTACCTACACTTTACAATTTTCTTAACATTTACCTACATATTTTTTTGTAGGTAAACTGGTTTTTTTCTTATAGTGTTATGTAATTCATATATACTTACCATAATATATAGCTAGCCAACCAAAATGACAAAAACTTAAATTTATTATATAAATGGAAAAGAGAATGAAATAAAAGATCCCGCGTAATTATTATATGCTCATATATAGGATATCTATTTTATGGTGTTGGAATACAATAATTTCAGCTTCTTTTAGAAAAATTTAAAATTGTAACCATTACGGTCATGTTCAAATATTCTTTATAAATATAATGTAACTAGCTAATAGCGAGTATATTTCATCATGTACTTGTGAATTACAATGTATAAAAGTTATAATTCACCCAATTCCACTGACCATGTGTGTGGGGGAGGGGAGGGGGATTTACTTATTTTGATTTATTTTGGCAAAAACTTGAATGAAACAGTCTCATGTGCATAGTCCATGAGACGGATACTCTATGCGAATAGAAATTCAACCCAAATCCAAACTCGTAAAATGACCTGTATTTCTTGTGTTTTGTAGGATCCGTCTCGAACTTAAGTCCATGAGACGGTCTCATATAAGACATCCTCTTTTCATAGATATTGAGCGCACAAAAAAAAATTGCGTTGTGTTAGAGTTTACGCTATGTGCTTCAACAATTAATATATGACAAGCATCATGAAACCTGAGGAAATAACTCAATTAAATTAGGGATATTGGCAATTTTGCCCCGACCCGTGAGTACCCGTTCTGCTCCTGTTCGCCTTATTTTTTAGCTTCACCGCAAGTGTACGGTGTAATTTATAGAATAGGGTTACCAAGGTCGAATCCACAGGGACTAATAAATTATTGCACTAAGTACTGGGATTGTAATAGCCTTATTTTTATCCAGACGATCGAAATTTGATGGATTGGTTTTATTAATGCAAGACAAGAATTTATCCTAAAAAGACAAAGTAAAGAGTTGATTGAAAGATCAAGGAAATGAATGGATTCATGGGTTATGGTTTCAGTTAATATCCTCTTTATCATCAGATTAATTACAACTAAAGTTATTATTGTTCTTCCCTATAAGACAACCACAAAAGTATTTTACCCTCTCTCTCGAGATGTATGTAAAAACGTTGATTGAAATATCTATGCTAGCATCTCTACTTAACATGATATATCCAACTCCCAAAAGCACAAAAGATTTAAATATCTTCACAAATATTCACAGACTTCTCAATCTTGCAAATTTTCATGTCAAATACTCACAGATCTAGTATCGAAACTCATCTATCAAATTATGAATCAATACATTAAAGCAAGTTAAACCAAACGCGTTTTGATAAAACAAGAATTAAAACAAAGTACTCGAATAGGATTGGAAAACAATAACTTCAATTGCAATTAATCATCCAACAAAAGTATCCATTAACCTAATCCCAAACCCGGAATCACAATATGTTTAGCCAGACATAGAAAATAAATAATCCATAGACAAATTATTCAAGTTCATATCTAACTAAGCGAAAATAAACGATACTATGTAATGAGTAAACTCAAGGATGTTGATGATCTCTCGATCTATCTTCAATCCTCAAGCGTGTGGTTGCAACCTCGATCAATCTCTCCAATATTTCGGTAGAAGGTTGCTCTTTTCTCTGAGTTCTAGGGCAAAAGTCAGTCCGTCCTCGTTTGTGGCCGCCCCGTCTCTATTTGTACTCCGTTTGGGTCAAAACCTAGTTGAGTATCTGTCAAACTCTATTTTCCCGCATAGACGCACGGGCCGTGCGCTCCACGCACGACCAGCCCATGCGTCATGCCGTGGGCTGAGTCCCAATTCTAGGTGGCGTATGGGTCGCTGCTGGCCTATAAGGGGCGTCAGTAGGGACCCCGAAAATGGCATTGAGTTGGGCGACAGATATACGCTTTAGCTCGTTTCCCAGCCGAAAATGGATCTCAATAGGCTCGGAGTTCCCTGTCCTTTGGTATATTTCAAGCGTGCTAAGGAACACAAGCGCTAGCTTCTTATACATCGGCCACTGCCCTTGCATGAATGAGGTCCACCCAACCCGCTCAAATAACTGCCAAACGTCATCGTGTATCCCAAGGGCTTGGGTACACTCATCGTCGGCATATCTCGTCGGTGTAAATGAGCGGGTGACCAACCGACTCCATCTCTTCAGATCATTTGCCTTAGTCAGAAGAAGCCCATAAGCCTCGGGGATATCAAGGTGTGGCTCCCGTCATGCGGCTGCGCCTCCCATCGGGCGTCTACCCCGGTCTTGTTGGTTTATTCGGTCATCCATTAGTTCAAATCTGTACCTAGCAAAATACATGTGAGTTTCCGAACATGCCAAGTAAAACAAGAACATGTTGAATTCAATACAAATAAATCAAATAAGGCATAAATAATGTCTCTTCCCTGCAATTTAATCACAATGAAGCTTTTGAACCTAAATAACAACGTAATTGCAGAGAATCATAGCCATTAACAACCTAAAGAATCAAGCTCATGCACAATTCATCATTATATCACTCCCATATGTCTCAATTCATCATGCCCACAAGGTGTTCGATAAAATGCCCAATAGAAAAATTCAAGTAAATCATGGCAATTTCATCAAAACATGCACCATATATGAACTCTAATCCATTATCTACAAGAAAGTCGAAACAAAACTTGAAGTTCTTACCGTAATTCTCGGAAATTATGAAAGAGGTGAAGTTGAAGCCCTAGGTGCTCTTTTCACACAAAAGCTCTCTCCAAATCAAGTTTGAGACCCCAATTCGTGTGTGAGTAGTGTGGGTATTGAATTTGCAGTGCAGTAAAATTTCAAGTGTACTTGTCGAAAATGTTGAGAGGGAGGGGAGCTTGTGTGTTCTTCGTGCGCAAAGGGTGTGTGAGAGTAAAGAAAAAATTGACCTGCTGCGCCCTTAATACTGCTTCAGCCGACAGACGCACGGGTTGCTCATGCGGGATGCCGAAGGCTCAAGTCAAAATCCTGGAATACGCACGGGCCGTGCACATGGCGCATGCCCTGCCCGTGCGGGGTGCCGTGAGTTTAGTCCCAATTCCTGAAGCACGCACGAGCCATGCGCATAGCGCATGCCCTGCCCGTGCGGGATGCCGCACCAAACTTCGAAATCCCCCCCCTTTTTTTTTTGAAAAATAAAGAAAGCATAAAAACATCCTAACTTATCAAAGGGAAAAAACATGGGAAGAAATAAAACAACAAACTGTTGGGTTGCCTCCCAACAAGCGCTAAATTTAACGTCTATAGCTTGACGTCTGTATAGTCGATCATGGTTCTCGCAGAGTGAGGCGTGTCACCTCTTCATGTCTTTTTCCTTGCCATTCCAACTCGCACAAATTCGACCCTCTTCTGAATGCCTCTAGCGTAGAAGTCACACGTCGATCAAAGGCCATATTCTTGTCGTTTGCATCGTGCAAGCGGCAGTAAAAGCGTGCTTCTGAGCTGATGTCCCTCTTTGTGTGCTTCGCTTTCTCATATTTCAGTACTTCCTGCACATGATCTAAAGCACACACACAATCACTCAGATTAAAAGTATTAGCACATGAATTAACGACTGATAACGATTTACAACTCTCTATTTTATCATGAGTTTTCCCAGCCTTATAGATGGAGAACAACACTTGCTCATCATTAACTCGTAATATGAGCTCTCCTTTTTGCACATCTATCAAGGCTCGTGCAGTGGCTAGGAATGGATGCCGGAGTATCAGAGGGACATCTCGATATTCCTCCATGTCAAGCACCAAGAAGTCCACGGTGAATATAAATTTGTCTACCTTCACTAGCACATCCTCCACGATTCCCTTAGGATATGTGAGTGATCTATCCGCAAGCTGCAAGGTGACCGTGGACGGTTTCACCTCTCCTAATCCAAGTTTCCTGAAAATAGACAAGGGCATTATGTTAATACTTACTCCTAGATCACAACGTGCTTTATTAAAGAAAACCCCACCAGTTGTAAAAGGGATAGTAAAACTCCCCGGATCTTTGAGCTTCTGTGGTAATTTCCTCTGAATGATCACGCTGCACTCTTCAGTCAAGTTGACTATCTCGAATTCTGCCAACTTTTTCTTCTTGGACATCACTTCCTTCAAAAACTTCGCATAATTGGCATTTGCTCCAATGCGTCTGCAAAAGGTATGTTAATATGCAGTTTCTTAAAGATGTCTAAGAATTTAGCAAATTGGGCGTCTAACTTTATCTTTTGAAATCATTGGGGAAAAGGAAGGGGAGTAGTAAGTTTAGAAAAATCAGGGTTAGAAAAAGATTTAAGCTTCTCAGCCCCTTTTTGTTCAGCAATACGACCCTCGACTACTTCTTCGGCCTCAACATCGCCCTTTGCTTCCATTTCCTCTTCTCCTGGACTAACAACTGCTAACTCTGTAGGTCGCACGACTGGACCGTGCGGTGGCACATGGGTCGTGCGTCTCGTGTTCTGTTCCTGGAATCCTTCGGTACCACGCACGACTTGGTCGTGCTCCAGTGCATGGGTCATGCGTCCTTCAGTTTTTTTGTCATTTCCTAGAATTTTTGGCCCCTCGTACTCCGTGTCACTCCTCAGACGAATGGCGTTACACTGTTCCCTCGGATTGACTTCCGTGTTACTCGAAAACTGGCCCTTCTGAAGTTGTCCACCAATGATCATCGTTAACTGGCCAATCTGAGTTTCTAGATTTTTCATTCTTGAACCCTCAGTGTTGGCCAACTCCATGACATGTGCCTCGATCTTGTCTATCTTAGCATCATCTTTATTTAACCGGTTCCTTATTACACTCATGAACGAGGTGAGAATGGCTTCGCCTCCACATTAATTACACCATTTGTCACATTAAACCCCGGTGGTGGTTGCATCACATTTTCCGTATTTGCGTAGGAGAAATTTTCATGGTTCCTCAAACCCGGGTGGTAATGAGTAGGAGTCTGATTGTTCCGGTAATTGTTGAAATTTCGGTTGTTGACATAATTTGCTTCCTCCATGGGATCTAGAGGAACTCCCCCATTAGTTGCACCCGCGTTTCCTTCAGTCCCCTTCGTCAATACACTCAACTGATTTGTCATCTGAGCCGTTAATGCCTTGATTGGGTCCAAATCAGAGACTTCGGCTACCCTTTTCACATTAGTTCTCTTGGAGGGCCACTGATAGCTATTCATTGTCATCTCTTCAAGTAAGTTGAATGCATCCTCTGGGAATCTTGCGAGTAAAGCGCCTCCTGCTGTGGCATCTACAAACGACCTAGTCTGTCCCATCAACCCGTTGTAAAAAAAGCAGAGATGTTGATCCTCTGGAAATCTGTGTTGCGGGCACCTCCTCAATAAGTCCCAGAATCTCTCCCAGGCCTCATATAATGGCCCAGCATCAAATTTCCTGAATTGCGTGATCTCACTCTTGAGCTGTAGTGTCTTACTTGGTGGGAAGTATTTAAACAAAAATTTCTGACTCAGCTCATCCCAAGTACTCACACTCCCTTGAGTTAGTGTGCCTAGCCAGTTTCTAGCCTTATCCCTTAAAGAGAAAGGGAATAGGCGCAAACGTATAGCATCATCAGTCACCCTATTCATCTTGATTGTGTTGCAAATCTGCATAAAGTTCGCAAGATGAGAATTGGGATCCTCAGACGGGAAACCCCCAAACTGATTATGTTGTACCATCGAGATCAGTGCTGGCTTCAGCTAAAAATTATTCGCATTAATTGGGACATTGGCAATTCCACCATAGTTGCGATTTGTCTATGGGCGAAAGTAATCGCGAATCGCTTGCTGCTGGACTGTCGGAACTTCTAGTACTGGTAACTCATTAACGACCTTGTTGGCCCCATTGTTACCTCCGTTGTTGCATCCATTATCGCCTTTGTTGTTATCTTCTACGTTCGCCATAGCCTGTTCTTGCTGTCTTTCTGCCCGTTTAGTAGTCGCACTAATTCATCTAACAAAAGTCTCAACCTCCGGTATGAACGATGCTAATTCTCTTTGCTTTGAGCGAGTGTTCATGCACTACTTGAACTAACTTAAGAAAACAAATCAAACACAGTAGGAGTAAAATTAGACAACAAATAAAAAGAAAGAAAAATGTCTAAATTAAAAATAGTCCTATTTTTCGCAATATTAGTACTAAAAATTTAATTAGTCCCCGGCAACGGCGCTAAAAAATTGTTCGCCTTATTTTTTAGCTTCACCGCAAGTGTACGGTGCAGTTTATAGAATAGAGTTACCAAGGTTGAATCCACAGGGACTAATAAATTATTGTACTAAGTACTGGGATTGTAATAGCCTTATTTTTATCCAGACGATCCAAATTTGATGAATTGCTTTTATTAATGCAAGACAAGAATTTATCCTAAAAAAACAAAGTAAATAGTTAATTGAAAGATCAAGGAAATGAATGGATTCCTGGGTTATGGCTTCAGTTAATATTCCCTTTTATCATCAGATTAATTACAACCAAAGTTATTATTGTTCTTCCCTATAAGACAACCACAAAAGTATTTTACCCTCTCTCTCGAGATGTATGTAAAAACGTTGATTGAAATATCTATGCTAGCATCTCTACTTAACATGAGATATCCAACTCCCAAAAGCACAAAAGATTTAAATGTCCTCACAAATATTCACAGACTTCTCAATCTTGCAAATATTCATGTCAAGTACTCACAGATCTAGTATTGGAACTCATCTTTCGAATTATGAATCAATACATCAAAGCAAGTTAAACCAAATGCGTTTTGATAAAACAAGAATTAAAACAAAGTACTCGAATAGGGTTGGAAAACAATAACTTCAATTGCAATTAATCATCCAACAAAAGTATCCATTAACCTAATCCCAAACCCGGGAATCACAAGATGTTTAGCCAGACATAGAAAATAAATAATCCATAGACAAATTATTCAAGTTCATATCTAACTAATCGAAAATAAACGATACTATGGAATGAGTAAATTCAAGGATGTTGATGATCTCTCGATCTATCTTCAATCCTCAAGCGTGTGGTTGCAACCTCGATCAATCTCTCTAATCTTTCGGTAGAAGGTTGCTCTTTTCTCTGCGTTCTAGGGCAAAAGTCAGTCTGTCCTCGTTTGTGGCCGCCCCGTCTCTATTTGTACTCCGTTTGGGTCAAAACCTAGTTGAGTATCTGTCAAACTCTATTTTCTCGCACGCTCCACGCACGACCAGCCCATGTGTCATGCCGTGGGCTGAGTCCCAATTCTAGGTGGCGCACGGGTCGTGCTTTATGGACGCACCGCACGCCGTCGGCGCACTGGGTGAAGCTGATACTTGTTCGTTTTCTTCTGTTTCTCGCCCGGTTCGTCTGAGTTCTTCTCGATTCAACTCCAAACATCGTACGTTACTTCAAGTGTTGGCGGTCCTTTACCGCAATGCTCTGAATTATTACCCAAAATGCTACAAATATCATTCAATTCTTACAAAACGAGCAAAGCGTAATACCTTTTCCACAAAACAGAAATAAAGCCCTTTTTCACTCAAGTAATGCATGCATAACAACTAATTCTAACTACAATTAAGCCCAAAATACATGCAAAACACATATCACTCAGCCCCGTGACCCGTGGAGGGCGATGCGGGTTTGGGTACCACTTTCACCCCACGGGGACCCGCCCCATCCCACATAACAAATTTATTCTTTTTAAGATATATATTTGATATATATTTGCAGGATTTAGATCAGGTGAGTCCACATATCTTAGGTGAGTACACGAGACCAAATCTGAGTCATTGATTTAATTTTTAAACAGTTAAGATTAATCAGGTTTTACTATAACTTAATATGTAACTTAATTTATAAACTTATTGGTAATTTTAATTGAAATCAATTTTTGGGAGGGAAATAATTTTTGGTAGTGGGCTAATTTTTAGGGGCCGGTTATGGACGTGTAAATCAAATATATTGCATATCTTTACAGTATCTAGTAAACGAAGAGTCACTTCCTCCATCCCACCATCTCCCACACTCCATCTCTGCAAACTCGAATTTCAACCGTCGCCCACCATACTTCCCTGCAAAAAAGTAACCCGTCTTCCACCTTCAATCTTCGTGAAACAACCTCCATTAGAGTGAGAAACAAAAATTAGAAGTCCTAACCATACCTAACAAAAATCAGAAGTCCTAACCATACCTAACAAAAATCAGAAGTCCTTTCGCGAAAAACACCATCTCTTCAGTCGAAAAATCCCCAAATCTTTGGTCGAGAATCAAACTCCGGTGAGGGCGAATATCAGACATTGTTGTTTTTTCCAGAAGAAGCCCATTGGAACCCCTAGTTTTCGCTGAAGAACACACCAAATTGTGTGAATTTTTATTGCGTCCCGGTAACAGTGTAGGTTAGGTCAACTTTTTTTCCCATTTTAATTTCGTAATTTTTTTTATTTTTTGCATTTTTTATGTAGTATTCTATTTTATTGGTGGATTTGATTTTAATATTGCCTATATTTTGTCCCTGTAAATATTCTTAGGATTGTCACGAATAATGCTTATAATGGGGAATGGTGGAAATTAGTATTTTTCCTAGTTTGTCATCAATATGGGGAGACAGGTTGACAAACAATAGTTGAAATTTGCCTATTGTTTGTCAATAACCATCTTTGTTTTTTACAACTGTTGAATGTCTGCTTTAATGAGAAAATAATATCGCTTATGGTTAGGACATTTGTTGTATTTTTGGTTTAAATTGTCTTTATTATCTTGAAAAGTTGAAGTCTGGTAGAGTTGGTCTTATGGGATTTTGAAATACATTTTTGTTGCTGATATCTATGTATTTCCTACCTTTTTTTTCCAAGTCTGGTAGTTTTGAAGGTTGGTGACTTGTAATGCTTATTTGTGTTTAGAATTATGCTTACTCACATTATATATAATGCTTACTTACTTATGTATTAAGTTTATTTGTGTTCAGAATTATGCTTACTCACATTCTATATAATGCTTACTTATCTTATATATAATGCTTAAGTCTGTTAGGGTTAGCTCTTATGTGGTTTTTACATACATTTTTGTTGCTGATAACTCTGTATTCCCCATTTTTTTTCCAAGTCTGGTAAGTTTGCATGTTGATAATGTGTACTGTTTTTTGGTGTTAACAATTATGTTTGCTCACATTTTATATCATGCTTACCTATATTATATAGTATGCTTTAAATTTGTTACCATTTTTTATGAGACAGCTGAATGACTATTTGCTACCTTATTTTTTTTAGTGTTTCTTTTGGAGATGGCTAAGGAGAGCAAGAAGAGTAAGGGTACATTGGATAAAGGGAGCAAGAAGAGGAAGGCGACAGATATTGATGTTGCTGCAGAGTCGAGTAAGAAAAAGAAGGGAAAGGACAAAGGTAAAAAAGTGATAGACGGTAGCCAGAGTGACGAAGAATCCAAATATCCCAGACTGTGTACGAGATCAACGCTGATGAGGTTCGCCAAAGTTATTAAGAAATTGAACCCTGCACAGACGGCTGCCGTTAATGAGATTGGATTCGGTGGACTGTTGCACATGAAGATCGTGGAAATACCGGCATAGTTAACTTACTGGTTGGTTAAAATTTTCAACCCAGTTAGCTATGAACTGGTGATATCAAAGCGGAAAAAAATTCACGAGACGACTTACGGATGTGGAACGGGTTCTTGAAATCCCAAATGGTAGTGTGAATATTGAACGGAAGAACAAAGCGGTGGGATGTGAACTTTATAAAGAATGGCTAGAGATTTTTAATAAGCCTAACAACCACATCACGGCAAAACACGTAGCTACGGAGATGTTAAAATTTGAGGACGGAGGTGATCGGTTCAAGAGGCACTTTGTTGCCCTGGTGGATCGCTTGATTATCGGGAATAACCCTATTGGTTATGTTAACCCCTCATGATGGACAACCTGGAGAATGTTTAATATTCGCAACCTTGGTCAAAAGTAGTACACGATTAATATCTTTGGTGACAAACCATGCACGTTGGGGAGAAGGAAGCAAAAAATGTTCAATGGCCCCCTTTTGTTTTTTTTATCGGTAAGCGGTAAATTATTATTGTTTTACATTTTTGTATCACTACATTGCATACTTTTCTAATTTTTGTTGTTTGTGTAGGTTTTTTTATTTGGATAGGGTTGTTTTCTATACTAGGGACGTGACTAGAACTCTCCCCAAGATTAGAGGTTGGACTTCCGAGATCATCCAGGAAAAGTACGCAAGGAGATGAAAAAAGGTGGGTTTGGGTGGGTCATTTGGGAACCGTTCCGCATAACGGTTTTGAACGGTGGTGGGCGGTGACATTGCCGGGGTAGGAAGTCATCAAGGCTAGCACGTCGTTCGGGATTGAGAGCCACGAGGTAAAATTTTTAGTTCGGTTTGGTTGGTTGAATCTATTTTGATTAATGCTTGTGGTAGATAAAACATATGCTTATACATGTAGTTAATTTTGCTTATATTAGATAAATGATGGAGAATTTGATTGTTGTAATCCTTGCATTCTCTTATAGTTAATAATGCATATTATGTTTCCCAAATGTGCTTATATATGTTGCTCAAATGCTTACAAATTGTTATTGTAATTTTTGGTTCCCTCAAATGTGCTGGAATATTTTTTATGACATATGACAGTTCATCTTATATGGTGTGCTAATATTGCTCACAAAATGATGTTTTTTGTATATTTTGTCTAATGTTTTTGTCTTGCTTATGAGTTTTGCCAGTTTATATGTGTTGCATATAATGCTTACATAACGATGAAGTATTTAATTATTTGCACTTTTCTATTTTTTTTTGTCTAATGTTTTGGTTTGCTTATGATAGTTTCCAATTATGCTTATATGTGTTGCTAATAATGCTTACTGAGAATAATGAAGTATTAATTATTTTTATTTTTGGTATTCTTGTCTAATGTTTTTGGATCCGCTTATGGATTTGCAAATTATGCTTATATATGTTGCTTATTATGCTTATAAATAATGATGAAGTGTAAATCATGATATGTAGTCATTTAAATATTTCTTTCAGAATCGACATTTTTGGTTTGATAACTTTTGGAAAGGAGTATAAATCGAGATTGCTGAAGAAGTTGTCAGGCCTTGCTACATATGTGGTCGACATAATCGCGTTGCTTGAAAATGCTCCAAAAGAGATGACAAAGCGACACGACTTTTGCAAATTACAAGATTCGGCGATGATGCTTATATGCTCAGCTAGTAAGCATACATTGGATGCGTGCGGACCCATGCCGATGATATGAGCGAGACGCAATTTGAATGAAGCTTTTGGAATAATCCCGAGACGATAGCTGCAGTCGAAAAAGTTGAGATTGCACTTGGTCGTAGGGAAGAGTACGAAAAGGGTGCGGAAGATTTGCCAAGTTTCAGTCTGGGTGTTACCCAAGAGCCTGTTAAAATTGTGGGCAGGGATGTAAGATTTTTTGAGCTTTTTTTTCTGTTATTTTTTTAACATCCGGTATACGCCGCTTACTATGAATAGAATGTTGGTTTTTCGTATTGCATCTTGATGTGTGTTGTTGCTTTTTTTTGTTTTATTAACAGGGGTGGGGTTAGCGGGCACGTGATGTTGGCGGAGATGGTGTGGATATCCGGGAGACGGTGTCGGGGGACAAGAGACGGCGGCGAGGATGACGAGGATGACGAGGAGGATGACAGCGAGGGGGAGGATGAGGGTAAGAGCGACGAAGACGAGGATGAGGATGGTAGTAGTGACGATGATGAGGGGGATCCCGTTGACGCCGAGTTGGAACAAGACGCGGCGGTGCGGTGGGAACGAAGAAGGACGAGGTTAACAAATCCGATGAGATGGAGGAGGGCAAATTGAGCATGCATTCTGATTGACGTGTTGTCTCGAATGTTCAAAACTTGAAATGATGGTATCGAATGGATTTTTGAAAATCCTAGGTAAATCGTAAGTTTCTTTTTATTTTGTTTATTTTAAAAATGTCTTTTTTATGAAGTTTTTAGTTTGAGCAATTGTATGAACATGCGGGAGGAAGTCATATTTGGTAGTGGTGAATTTAATATAACAAGACAAGATATGGAGACTTTGAAGGGCGGACAAAGACGTCGTCGCGGGCTATTGTGGATACCTAGTCGTTTATCCCGAATCGCAAGGAATCGTTGAGGGTGATAGTTCTCCGTGTAGATTCTTTGCCACGACATATCCCATCGTATGTTTCACCAAACATTTCTTGGTAGATAATTTTTTGATGCATGAGTTTTGACTGGTTTATATGTTTTTTGTTAGTAGTATCCATTATTATGCTCTGTTTTTGTATATTATGCTTATGGATATATCAAAATATGCTTCCGAATACTTTCCATTATGCTAGTGTTCTGTGAATTCATGGATTATAAATTTGCTTAAGTTGGGTTTGAATTATGCTTATTAATGTTATGCATAATGCTTATTGTTATTCGTCCCATTATTTCTTTATGTATAATAGATTGCTTGTGTCTGTTATGAACAATGCTTATGTATGCATTAAACGTTGCTTGCCAGTGGTTAATTACTTCTAATTTAATCATATTATTATTGCAGACATTCACAATTGCAATGCCCAGCAATGCGCCGGCTACGAGTGGAACGGTTAAGACATTCAGCGGAAGCTTCAACGTCGAGTTTAGCGATTCCAGCGCGAGCAGGATGGAGGAGATCCAGTTGGTATGTATGATATGGTGAGGCTTTTTTTTTTTTGTCCATGAACCTAACATTTTTGTTACCCATTGTGTAGTTCTTCTTCCCAATATTAAAGAGTGGATATTTTTTCGTGGTATGCTTCGACGTTAAAAAAAAGTTCTGCCACGTATTAGACAACTCTTCGGTTGGCGGCAACAAAACCCTCAAATACAACGGCGTTCCTGATAAATTGGTCAGTTCGTCTCTATAGATGATTGAAGATATATTTTCATTCTTTATTGTTTTACTGATTCAACTATATATTTTTTTAATGGAGAACGACAAGTATTTTCGCAATACCTATCGACGAAGGGTTTCCCGTCAATTGCTCGTGTGATCCAGCAATCGACTGCATCTCGTTTGTGCATGCCCTGGAGGGACAAGGATAACAAAGTTGATTGTGGTATCTTCGCAATGCGCCATATGGAGACCTATATGGGATGTGGGATCAAAAATTGGGATAGCGGGCTCCGGAAGAACGACAAGGCGCAACTTTTGATGATGCGTAGAAAGTACGCAGCTGCAATATGCTTAGACTCACTGAATGATCTTAGGGAGGCGATAATGGGACGAGTGAAGGAGTTTGCCAAAAAGAATTAAGATCAACCCGGAATATTTTCTTTGTTTTGTACTTTTTATTGATATTTGAAGTACTCTTTAGCGATCTTCCAGACATGGTTAACCTGCTTGGTTTTTGAAGTACTTTTTAGTGGTGTTTTGAATGTTTTTTTGACTAGTGCCTATGTAAGAAGAATTCAAGTGGTTAATATGCAGATTTTACTCTATTTGTAAGCAATTATTTTCATGATATGATAAAATGTTTCTAGCATTACTTCAAATATTTTTTAAGCAGTGTTCTTCTTCACTGTAAGCAGAAATCTACTGCACTGCAAGCAATATTACAATGTTTTAACTTCTTCAAGTATACAAATATTTCGTAAGCAGAATTCAAACGATGCACAAGCAGAAATCAATTGTCTTGTTAGCATTATTTCAAAAATTATAACTTATCAAGTATGTCATACTATATAGTTGTAATCAAATGTGTTTTAGCATGAGTTAAATGATGTCCAAGCAGATTTTAATGTTTTTGTAGGTACGTATATCATGTTATTTTATATTGTTAGAAAATAATCAAAGTGCAAGATAAAAAAAAATTAACTTAAAAAATAAGCGATAAAATATGAATAAATAAGCAGTATCAAATGCTTTAATAAGCAGTCTCAAACATGCACTCCAAAAAATAAAATCATCAACTACTTGTCGCACGTCCTGCTATTGTGCGAACATATTTCTCCGCATTTCCCACAACTTCTCTTCATTTTTTCATCCGGCCTTTATCCTTTTCCTTCTGACTCTGAAGTCGGCTTTTGACTCGACTGCCGCTCCCCTTATTTTTGGCCTGTGTTGGCGGCAACACTACGACGCCTAGATGGGTTTTGTCTCCAACGAATCCTTCGATCAATGTTTGTCTGTTCACCGCACGGGAATCAGTTTGTTGATCCTTCAGCAATTGTTCTTTATGTTCTTTTATGATGCTTGACAGGTATTCAATCTTGGATTTGTCGTCATTTGATAGAATCAAACAATAGTGAATGTCAGACCAAGTCTGTTGGATCGTTGTATCACACTGCATATCTGATCCGAAATTGTTCAACGAATCATTGTTTGGACACCGTGAGTAGCATGGATGCATTTTTCGTCCATCTTTTGTGAATATATTTGACTGGGATTTTATCGGCCTCTTTTAGTAGCGAGAAAATATGACGACATACAAGCCCGATACGCTGAAACATTTTGCAACTGCATTCCATCGCATCTTCATTTATATACGAAACCACTGTAAAGACTCCTATTTCCACGTCCTTGATTTTATAAGTGCAGGTGCCAGCCCCGTTTTTGATTTCTATTATCACGCACTTGTAACAAGATGATTCGATTTCGGCGCTCACAGCAGAAAACACTGTTCTAGTATACACAACTGATGCATGTTTCTCAATTTCCAATTGTGTTTTGCATTTGGGCAAGTTGGATTCCATCTCGTTGTTCAGTTTGTCTACGGCATGTCGCTGAGCTTCTATAGCGCTATCGTAGTGCATGAAAAACTCCACTAGACTAACCTGTGGGTTGGTGAAACTCCCGAACCAGCTGTTAGCACTTTCCGATCTTGACGTAGTTCTGAGCAATCCGCTCAATTGCACATTTTTGAAATAAGCGGGTATCCACGATTTTCTGATTTCAAACATATGTTTGAACCATGAATGTGAAGTCAGCTGGTAATCATTCATCAACTGTGCCCATCTCTCCTCAAATTCTGGAGGTTCAATGTAGTTACTCCAAACAATGCGATTCAATCTTTCCATAAATTCCTCGTCCTTAAGCAAAGTATGCCCCACTTTCGCACCAACCTTTTCCATGATATGCCACATACATAGTCGGTGAATACTGTTCTTGAAAACCCTTTTAATAGCATTTTTCATTGCGGGATCTTGATCAGTAACTATGTACGTTGGCTCATGCCCCATTGCCTTTAAGAAATTTTGAATAGCCGGACATACGATTCTTCATCTTCCTTTAGAAGTAACCCGGACGCGAACGTAATACATCTTCGATGATTGTCCACCAAAGTGAACGGCGCGAAAACCATTTTGTACTAGGTTTGTTGTGACAAGTCGGTCTCATTTTTCACAAGATAAGAAATTTCATTTAAATTTAGACGCATGCTTTTTTTTATAATACATAAGCAACATTGTAATAATATATGAGCATATTATGTTAAATTCGTATGCATATCCACACATCAATACATCTTTGTAATGAAATGGTCATTTTCTTTAAAAATTATATTTTTCGTATGCGATGATGAAAGCAACTCGTAAGCACTCTTTTCTTTTTGTTATGCATTCTTGTGGACTAATTTAAAAAAAAAAGATGAAGGATCATGAATTCTCGGTGTGATTGCACCCGAACTGTTAGTGTTGTATGTTGCATCGAAAGATATAACATCCCGAACATTCTCGTAGTTTTGCTTGCACATTGGATCACCCCAAAATAATCGTGTAAGTTGGTCGTTTTCATCAACGTCATAGTTGAATCTTTGTATTTGGATAAACTTCAATCTTTTTCAAAAACTTATCAATAATAAGTGTGCATCGGCTCCTGGACATAAGCTTTCGCCTCTCTCTTGAAATTTTTAAAGTCGATTGGCGGTCGCCTAGGCGCCTACATACGAATACCCTCCAACCATCTCCTTATACAATCGATAAGTTTTCATTGCCCAATGTTTGCTTTTATACGACTTAGTATGAATTTTTGGTGAGCCAAATTTAAATTCCTATTCGTCTTTAGAAAGTGTCGCACACCCCGGACGTCAATGAATGCGTGTGACGGATTTCAAAACTCTTTCTTGTGTAAGAACCAGATTCAGTGGCTTGGAACACGCAACGCGCCTTGCATCCCACCCTTGTTGGTTTCCTGTGTCTCACTTGTGAGACTTCGTCATCATTTAGCTCCGCTTCTTCAGGAGATGCAGATGAGTTGCCAACCTTTTTGAACCCTTCGCGGTTGAAAATAACGTATTGCATGCGTATTATATCACTGTGGAAGCATTTGGTTGTACTAATTCTCACATCAAATCCGGTGGCACGCCCATAATCCTTGTAGAATTGTATTCCGCTCTTGACACTATCAAAAATCATCCCTTCTTTTGGAGTCAGATGTTCATCACATTCTGGTATCCAATTCACAGACGAATCCGTTGTTATTTCAATCCGTTGCTGCGGAGCACTTGCAATTACAACTGTCTCAACAAAAGAAATAAATAAGCAATATTTGAAACTACATTAGCATAATGGTCACTTTTTATAAGCAATATTATACTGACATATAAGCAAAGAACATGACCAGAACAACGGCGTTGTAATCAAATAATTTCAGTTCATACAACCTAAATAATGATCAATTAACCTGATCGGTTATTGTGCAACATGATTTATTATGCAACATGTTTTCTATCATATCATATACGTTTTTTAAAGAAAAAAATGGGGACGAATAATTAAATTTCATGCTTCAGATATATGTTCATACTTATAAGCATATTAGAATTAATATATAAGCATTATTATGGATACTAATAAGCATATTATCTGATTAATATGAAGAAAAAGAACGTGGACGGGGAACTAAATTTTAGGTGTTCGGAAGTATGGTGGTAATCATAAGCACATTTATAGGCAACTGAAAGAAAATTTATCATAACGAACAAGCAACTCAATGGGTAAACATACACACACAAAAAAATGGCATGAAGATATGCCCTTTTATGGACTACTAAGAAGTTCACATTTGTAAGCATACTATTCTCAAGGAATAAGCAGTATTTCAGGCCCACATAAGCATATTTCTGGGTAATAATTACAAGTAAAAATGAAAATGATTGATCGAATCATTGATTTTAGGAAAAATTACGAATCAAATATTAAGGAGAATCAGTAACAAAAGGAAAAATCAATACAATTTCGTAGTCAAGGAAAAGTGTTACCTTGTTCTTCATTAGTATTGAAGCTTTGTTCATATGTGTCGTCCATTCCCTCCTTCCTTGTGTCAGCGCTGCAAATGGTGAATTTTCAGTGAGTTGGGAGACTATCTACGTTAGAGAAGAACGGTGGACAAGGTGAAATGAAGTGGACGATTTAATTCAATAACAGATATGGTTGAGTTTGATTGTAACTAATCCTATTTTTGTGGGATTTACTAGATTTAGCTACCATAATTTATTATGGTATGGACTAATGTACCATCCATATGGCTGTTTCGAATTATTACCAGCAAATAGAAAGGATTAATCTCAGCCATCTACATCAATTTATCTACGCCTTGGATCTATTCCTACGTACTCACATAATAGGGGGGTCCTATATAACCCTCCCCCTATATTTGCATATATAATATTTATTATAATATAATTTTTATCTTTTAATATTATATCTAGCATTTATAATTGATAATAACAATTTTTGTAAAGAATATTTTATAAATATATTTTTTTCCTTTATTTTTTATTTTTTGTATTTAATTTTATTTAATTCGGTCAGGACGGATCGCCCCATCCCACGACACGTGGCGGTCGACGAACAGGTCCATGTTTTAGATACCCAACTCGATCCATCCTATTGTCATCCCTAATTTCAGTTTTATATATGCCCTAATCCAGTTAAGTGGTAAAATTGACGTCTTGAGACTATTGATTTTGGTCTAAATTTCACAACAATTAAAAATATAGACATTTATTTACTCTCATTGTAATATTTAATTGATTATTGTATTTGATAATTTTTTATGGTTGATTCTCAATTTTAATTATTTATATATATATATATATATATATGTGTGTGTGTGTGTGTGTTTATTACAATAATATATAATACCATGCAATTGTTTCTCAAAAAAAAATACACATGATCATAAGTGTACGTGTACTTCAAAGAAATATTGTGGTCGGCTTGTAGTTGCCGCAAGGACCATTATAAAAACAAGAAATGTACCCGAAATTTCAAACTTGAAAGTGGGTTTGAGAAGCAATTAATGGTGCTATTTAATGAGATGGAGAGCACTAAACTAAGAAAAAGCTAACGTATCCGCACTTTTTCTTGTTTTTTATCAATAAACATTGCATGCGTTTATAAAAGAGCAGTCACAGCCCACAGGATTGCAAGCAAAGTTAGGGAAATCTTCTTGATGATTTTCACAAGAAAATATGGTTACGAATTGCAACCGGTTAGATTTAAGATGAGTTTGTCAAAAGTTAAAAAGTTATCAATTGAAAGGACGGACACTTCTTTAAGTATGACTTATCCGTACCCAAAGGCGGAGCCATGAATAAATTTGTGGTGGGCCGAATAAGAAAATCATATAAATTATAATTAAATTTTTTTAAAAACAAATTCTACTGTAAATTTTTTTTTTAAAAAAAAATGGGGTGGCCGGGGCCCGGGGATGTATATATCCGATAGGATACTTTATCTGGTACTTCATATATACTCTATGATACATCTGCTCATGGAGATCGATACAATTTATTCTACGGCTCATATTTTTAGCACTTTTTTTGTGTGTGTTGTGAGTTATTGCATTTAAGATTTGAGTACTTATGAAATTTTAGTTTCTTTTTTGCTTGAATTAGTACTTAGTATGTCTATATTTTCAACAACATAAAATATAAAATTTTATATATGTATATATAGTATTGTATCCATGTCCTTAAATTTTCAAAATATGCCGTATTCCCATATTCATGTCGTGTTGCACTAGTGTCCCATACCCGTATAAGTGTTTCATTATCAAATTTACAAATTTACGGAAACATTATTACAACAATTTTGAAGTATGATGAGAAAATAATGTTATTATAAAGAATTAATTAATTATGTTTAAATTTATATGTGCATGTTCTAGTTTTTGAAAATATCGTAAATTTATAATTTTCTAAATTTATGGTTTAAGATTAATCGAAATGTTGATTAGTTAAATGTAAATGTAATTGATTTGATTCGAAAAGCAAAAATATGTAGTGAAACTAATTAAGTCCAACTGAAATCATTTGCCCACCACTGATACGACCTTTTGAGAAAGTTAATTTGTAATTGATGCGAAGGCTAACAAAGTATATTGCTCAGTACCACTAATTCTACCTTTTCATGAAAAAGGCAATAAGTACTATAAAAGTACTGAAATTAAAATATCTCTTCCAATAAAAATTATATATATCGAATGGTCGATTTTTGCTATATATAAATACTATATATTATAAATAATAGGTCTACCAATATTATATACTATATGTGTCCTTTTGAAGCTATATATATAGATATTATATGTCATATATAAATATATAACCTACTAATCAAATAAATGATATATAATTTATAGTCAATTATTATTGTTTTTTAAATATTAATTAATATATATAGGCTTAAGCATGCTTCAAATAGGCTCAGGCCTCTACGTCTTATGTAAAAAAGGTAATTAGAGACCAAGTCTGCGAAAAAGTCTATCACAGATAACATGTCAGGTATAGACTTTAAACTTAGTAAAGTATGACCATGTCGTCCAACACAAAGCCTGGCTCAACCCAGCCCATTCCTACCCCTAATGTAAAACACGACAAATTTTCATTTTTGAAAAAAAAAAAATAATAGCAACCTATTGAAAACTTGTTTGAAACATTATAAACAACTGAATGGAATAGAGAATTTCAATTGCTAGTTAATTCCCGAATTCGCCATAATAAAATCTCTAAATGAATCAACTTACTTTATTTATACGTACTCTTTAAATTATTTTATAAGATTTTTGATAGCTCGAAATAATAAGGAATTCCTGATTTATTTTAAGATCTTAGCTGGATTCTTTAATTCTGATCATTTTAAAATCCATTGCCAATACCTTATAATCTTATTTTATGCAAACATTTGACATATATACTTTTTTCCAAAAGTAAGATATATTTATTTTTTTATACTCAAAGATATATTATAAATATGAAAGTATATAAAAAAAATAAAGTAAAATTAACTATAAAAATTAAAACAAAGAAACAAGCTTAATGATAGATCTACTATGTACTAGCAATAGGTAGCAAAATTGAATGAATTATTTATAAACTGTGTATATTCCTGTAAACCTTATTAACTAAATTGACATGCAGGGTGTCCACCACTATGCTTAGATATTTCATTAAAGAGTGATCTTATATGACACCATTTCATGAACTTCAATTCATGAGATGAGGCCTATAAAACATTAAATTAAGTATGGGTTGTTTCTTATGAGTTTGGATTTACGTTGAAATTTCATTTACATATAGGATCCGTCGTCTCATGAACTATATACATCTTCATGAGATTATTCATACAAGATTTTGCCTTCAATAATTCTTATTTGAATATTTGGTGGTATCGTTAATTTGGTGTATGTACATATATCGATCTCACAATATATATATATATATATATTTATTTATATTTGCACGTATACATACATCGGCGGACCTAGGGGGACAAGGGGGATCTGTTGCTCCCAAAATTTTCCAAAATTAGTTTTTCCTCCCCAAAAGTTTCCTTTTTTTTTTAATAGTTAAGATTAATGAAATTACTTTATATTTGCCCCCTCCCCCAGATTTTATAAAAATTTCAAATAATTGTCTTTTACAATATAAAAAACCATTAATATGGTTAATATATGAACATTTTTTCTCATAGTGTAAATTTATAAACTCAGTCCGTTATTTCGCCCCCAAAATCAGAATCTTGCGTCCGCTATTGTAGTCTGTATACAAACAAACATGTGTTTATATATGATGGAGCTAGTCAGGTCTCCAGGTCAGCTTGGTTGTCATCAGTTTACAGACAAAAACCCGACTGACATAGCTAATGTCATATCAACATGCATGTATTCATGATTTGGGATCTTCTATTACGTACTCATTGTATTTCATGTTGCGTTTCAACATATCAGGTTAATATCACGTCTATTTACGCACCATAGAGAATAAAAAATCCAATCTGTATATCCAATGTATCATCTATTGATTAAGGTATATCTACAAGGCACAATTTCCTTAGGATTTAACAAGTTAGGCAAACTAGCTAGGCACTCAAGTTCACCCCGAAACAAGAAATGCTTTGCACTTCACTCGTTTAATTCCCACTTCAACTGGTCTCATTCAACTTTGTAAGTTGGGGTTCAGAAAAATAAAATTGAAAAGAAAAATGTCTATATATTAGGATGTTTTCGAACAAATGAGAAATTCTCAATGTGATAAACCAATAAAATGATTTTACCACTTTACCCTTAAAATAGCCCAAAAGCTGACCAAAAGAGCCAAGATCCGCAGACTCTTCACTCAGGTCGGGTTCACACGACCCGACTAGAACCGCAATCCGGATGTTTGGACACCATTGATCCTCAAACGCCAGGCCTCCCTGATGACGCCACATGTAAAGTCAAGTACTAATCAAGAGTATTATAAATAGTGAGACGCACATTCCAAAAGGTAATTTTTACTGTTCACATTAATTAATTACTTCACTACTCTTGTTTTGTTACACCGGGACCTGAACTGACTTAAACATCAGAGGGCCTTAGCTGAGGTTATCCCAACTAGTCTAACGTGTATTCCTACTTCAGGTCACCCATCTAAAATACTCGAAGTGACCCCGACCATAGGTCCCAAAGTGAGCCTTCAGGTATACTGATTTATCTGGTTAAATCACAATGTATTTTTCAGTGAATGGATAAAAATAAAAAAAAATAAAAAATCTAAATATTGATCACAAGCCGAGCAACTAACTATTACCATGAGGCCTCATTATTAGAACAATGAAAAAAACTCAATATATTTTTTCAATGAATGGTTATAAATAAAAGAAGAAAAATGTCAAAATATTGATCACAAGGCGAGAGCAGCTAATTATACCATGGAGGCTCACTAAAACCTATTAAAGGAAAATCCAAATGGAAAAATCTCTAGTACGAAAAAAGTACCCAATAAACAAAACAATTTAAAGCACGAATACGATATAAAAGAGACATGTCTTGAATAATCTCAATATATATATATATATATAAACAAATTTTATTTAAGAACAAAGAGATATTTTCATTCACTTTTGTTTTTTAATAAAGAAAACGGGTACTGAATGATTCATCAATTTTCCTCGAAAGTAAAAATAAGAGTTCTCAATAATTAATAATGGATGGGGTGGAATTAAAAGTTCTCTCTTGGTCGGGAGTAGGGTTCTCTCGAGAGAGATAGTCACCTTTTAGGGTTTTCGTTGGGTTCTTCTTTTTCCCCCGTCACACGGTTCAGGACTTCCCGATTTATCCCCATCCCGCCGCCCCAAAGACCCCTCGCACTCCCCCATTTCTTTTCTTCTATTTTATTCCTACCCATACCCTTGTGCTCTAAAGCTTAGTTAGCTTGGTCCTGTCGATTCCTTTGAGGAATTCTAAGCCATTTACCCATAATATTCCACACCCCTTGCAATTTCCCCATTGGCTCTTATATTCGAGAATTAGGCAACCCACTACCCAAAGCTCGCAAAATCCTTTTTGTCGGGAATATGGGTCAGGTTTTTGTCCCCATGTCTCAAAGCCCCAACTCCTCGTGACCGAATGAGCTCACTTTTCCTTCTCCCTCTTTCCATTTTCGTCCCCCGTCATCATCCAAATTTTCTTCAAATTTTCTAGGGTTTTCGTTTCTCTATCGGTCCTTCTTTTGACTAGGGCTTGTTTTTACTTGTCATTAATTGTTTGGATTTTCTTCTTGTCTCTCGTGTCTTTTGCGGGTTCCATTCATTTGGTGGTTGTGGTATTAAATCTATGGAAGAACTAATAGACTAACGATGAGTTGCCTCGGTTGAACTGTCGGGGCTTGGGAACCTCGAGCGGTTCAAGTGCTTAAACGTGAAATCAAGCGACAAGATCGATCTGGTTTTCATTATGGAAACCAAACTCGTGAAAGACGAAATAAATCAAATTAGCAAAAAATTGGATATGCAGAATTTTTATAATGTTGATTGTGATACAAGTGCGGGAGGAAGAGAATGCGGACTTTGTCTCCTTTGGAAAGACTCCATGCAAGTAATTGATTCGGCGCGACGCTACATGTCATTGATGCTTTAATTATGGAGAATGGTTCACACGCCCCATGGCAACTTTCTTGTGTTTATGGATGGCCGGAGGAAGAACACCAAAAGCCGCAAACGTGGGAGTTATTACGGGGACTATTTTCCAACCCGGAGAGACCTTGGTTGTGTGTGGGAGACTTTAATGAGATATTATTTCACCATGAAAAAAATAGGGGCCGTACAAGGAGGATTCGAAAATTCAGGCTTTTCGGGAGGCGATAGCTTTTTGTGAGTTAGACGACTTGGGTTTCGATGGTTTCAAATTCACATGGACAAATGGCCAGGCCGACGATGCGAATATTCAAGAACGACTCGACCGCGGCTTGGCAAATATCCATTGGGTTAGCCGGTTTCCAGATTATAAAGTCGAGCACCAGACGCGCGCATGGCGGATCATTGCCCCTTATTAATATCATGGTCTAAACGAGCGACGAGTAGGAAACACCGCAAACAAAGGCTCTTAGGTTCGAAAAAAGTGGTTAGACGATGAATCGTGTAGACCTTTCGTGAAAGAGATTTGGACGGAATCACCCGTCGGACACTCTCCAGGGGATTTTAAAGCTAAACTCCAGAAAATGGGGCACTCTTTGTTTGCATGGGAGAAGGAACATTTTGGTAATATCAATCACCTTATTTCCACTACTCGTGAGCAATTGCAGAGAGTCCAAAAACTGACACCAACTTTGGATAACATAGCAGCGGCTAAGGCCCTTGAACGTAAGCTCGAAACACTAATGAAACGTGAGGAATCGATGTGGTACCAACGGGCTCGGGTTAATTGGATGAAGGACGGGGATAAAAACACACAATTCTTTCATAAAATTGCAAGTGGCGGAAGCGGCGAACACAATTGAATGGATTAAAAATGACAACGGAGTGCGAGTTGATGATAGAAAGCGGATAGAAAGGGTCCCGACACGATTCTTCCATAATTTATTTAGTTCCACAACTAGCTTACGGATGGAACAAGCCCTTGATGCGCTGGACAGCAGAATACCGGATGATCTTAATGAACGCCTTAACGCTCCGTTCACTGAAGCCGAAATAACGGAAGCCCTCTCTCAAATGCATCCTTCAAAAGCTCCTGGCCCCGATGGTATGCCGGCTTTTTTCTATCAAACTTTCTGGCCCTATATGCGTTCTGATATATCTCGTGTTGTTCTTGATATTTTGAATAATGGTGTTGATCCCTCCCCACTCAATAATACGCACATTGTTTTAATCCCCAAAAAGAAAAACCCCGAGTCTCCAAGTGATTTTCGACCTATTAGCTTATGTAATGTGAGTTTTAAAATTATCACAAAAACTATAGCTAATAGGCTGAAAAGCACCCTCCCCCACCTTATACACTCCAGCCAGTCGGCTTTTGTTCCTGGGCGTCTTATTACCGATAATGCATTAATAGCGTTCGAGGTCTTTCATGCTATGAAACATAGTCTTTCTAAAACACGTGGTACTTTTGCATTGAAGCTTGATATGAGCAAAGCTTATGACCGAGTGGAATGGGCTTTTCTTGAAAATGCTATGTCGAAGATGGGAATTGGATCTAATTTTGTATCTCTTGTGATGCGTTGTGTTTCATCTGTCTCATATTCGGTTCTTACTAACGGTATTCTGGATGTCCTTTTACCCCGACCGCAGGCCTTAGACAAGGCGACCCACTTTCTCCCTATTTTGTTTTTTTTTTTGTGCAGAGGCCTTTCGGCTCTCATTCGCAAAGCGTAACTTCTTGTTGGAATCCATGGAGCAAAAATCAGAGACGAGCGCCACCAATATCACATTTGTTCTTCGCGGATGATAGTCTTATTTTTGGACGGGCGAATCTTTGATGAAATAGAGGTTACGAAGGGGATAATTGCAACATACAGGTATAACGTCAGGCCAGATTGTGAACTTTGAGAAGTCGGAAATCAATTTTAGCAAGGGAGTGCCGGAAACAGAAGCTATTGGTTTGGCTAGGCAAATGGGAGTTCAATTGGTGGATAAGCATTCCATTTATCTTGGATTACCGGCTACAGTGGGTCGTTCTAAGAAACTGATTTTCCAAACCTTACTTGATCGGGTTCGGAAAAAACTCAAGGATTGGAAATCACGAACACTATCTATTGCAGGAAGAATGGTTCTCATTAAGAGTGTGGCTCAAGCAATCCCTACATTTGTCATGAGTTGTTTTTTACTACCTCAAAATATTTGCAAAACAATTGATTCATTAACTCGCAAATTTTGGTGGGGTAAAAGCGAGGAGAAAAGAATACATTGGAAATCATGGAAATCACTATGTTACTCTAAAATGGACGGAGGGCTTGGTTTTAGAGAATTACACTCTTTTAATAAGGCTATGCTCGCTAAGCAAGGGTGGCGTTTGATGAATGATGATACGACTCTTTTGGCTAGAATATTAAAGGCTCGATATTTCCCTCATGGTGATTTCTTAACGGCGAAATTAGGCTACAATCCCAGCTTCACGTGGCGTAGTATTTTGGCCGGGCAGGAGACCCTACAGAAGGGAATAAGATGGGTAGTAGGTGATGGCAACAGCATACATGCATGGTCAGACCCATGGCTCGCCGAAAATGCTAATTTCCGTCCTTATTGTCAAGAGTCTGTGGTTGATACAAATTTAAAAGTCCATGACCTCATTAACGTGGAAGAACATCAGTGGGATGAGAAAATTATTCGAGATACCTTTACTCCGGCGGATGCGGCACAAATACTAAAAATTCCACTTCGAAATTATTGGGGAAAAGACACGCTGGCTTGGCACTTCAATAAAAATGGGATTTATTCGATTAAGTCGCTCACGCGATAACAATTCGGTTGATGAGAGAATCATAGAAATAACCCGTCGTCCTCCGAGAACTCGTCGTCGATTTGGAAATGGATTTGGGGTCTCCAAGTCCCACCCAAAATTCAACTTTTTCTCCGGAAGGTTGTTCCGGGCACCCTCCTGTCGCCAACACGGCACTCGTGCGAAGATCGTCGGGGAATCACCCAATATGTAGAAGGTGCGGTTTGGTGCGGAAACCATAGAGCATGTCCTTCGGGATTGTCATTGAGCAAATTCTATTGGCGAACGTCCGTTCTTCGATTGGACCAATCTGGTAGAATTATCCAACGCCTCAATCGTGGACATGATGATGGAAGTTGCAAAGACTAAAAATGAGGAAGTTGAAGGTATGTTTGCTGTTCTCCTATGGACCATTTGGTATGCCCGGAATCATCTTGTGTTCCAAGGAAAAGAACTATCACATTTGGAATGTTTTTCCTTGGCTAACAAATGCTACCGTACGTACCTAGAAGCAAAAAGTTCAAGACCTTTGTTTCAACCAAGCATACCGCACATTTAAACACCACGGATGTCGATCGCATCCCCCGGGACTATTTGCATATCGTTGGATGCCTCCATCTTGCGGGGTAGGGTACGGGGAATAGGGGCTGCATTATGGGATTGTGATGGAAATATTTTGAGGACCCAGGCCAAGCATTTTCGCCAAGAATTCGAGGTGGACGTCGCTGAGGCAATAGCATGTCGAGAAGCACTTGTTCTCGCCCGCACTTATAATCACTCATCAGTGGTGGTTCACACGGATTGCTTAGCACTGGTCAATGGTATTCGAAAGAAATCTGAAGATATCTCTTATTGTGGGAGCATAATCAAAGACATAAAGACTATTAATTCTGATTTTGTGTCTATTTTCTTCTCTTATATTCCTAGAACTACCAATGTTCTGGCACATAATTTAGCACGTTTTGCTTTTTCTATTACTTCTGGTAGTCACTATATCGGGGGATGTTCCGCCTACTCTCCAACAATTTGTTTTGACCGAGGCTTCCGCCTAGTTTTTGTTTGGAATGAAATTTTCCTTTTCCCATCAAAAAAACAAAAAAATAAGAGTTCTCTCTTATTAGGTTTTGTCTTCTCGAACGTCCTAGCTCTTTTTAATTATTCATATAAGATTAAAAAAAAAAAAAAAAAACTTTGCTATGTTCGTACATCATTATTTTACTTTGTGGCTTGGGATCTGTGCTCAGAAAGTTCCCATGTTTGATACTTTGGGATATGCTTATAGAATATTTCTGTCATTCTGTGTTCATAGAATGAAATTATTAATTAATGGAAGGTTCACACTATAGCCTAAAGACCCACTTTATGACTATTTGTGGCATGCATCACACGAACCTTTATTGGTATATTATAAATGAAGCTAATTTTCATATGCCAGTAATTATTTTAGATGCGGACTAAAAACAAATTGGGTAGTATTTTTAAATAAATGGAAATAAATAAAAAAAAAAAGAAAATTTCCTGATCACAAGCCGATCAGGTAGCAAAAGAAAACAAATTGGGTAGTATTTGTTTACTTTGAGCCTCATTCTTCAACCGTTTTTATAATAAAATTGATGTTTTATGGCATCTAGTTAATTTCATATAATCCAAATGAGTATTATTTAAATTTCGTTATAAATCACTGGATCATATATATGTGATGATGTCCAGGTTAGAACTGTCAAACTGGGCCTGCGGGCAGGGCTGGTTCGTAGCCCGCTAAAACCCGTCATTTGGTGGTGGGGAGGGAGGAATTGTTGTAAATTTGGCTTTCGTGTCTCGATATAAGTTGTAGTTATACTTGTTGGTTTTTCAATAAAACTTGAATTGTTTTAATATCAATTTCATAGATGAAGTTATGCTTGAGGTATCCAAGATCGCCGAATTAGAAAATCTATTGTAGGCTAAAAAATGATTGAATTTTCGCTTTAATTGAGCTTGAATTTGAGAAAGTGATGAACTTAAATATTGTGGCTCATCGCCTTGGTGTTACGACGAATTAAGAATTTCATCAAATGAATATTATGACTATAAGATATACTCAAAATACGGCGATTGTGCAAAGTTGGATGACATAACCTATAATATTTCTATTTTAAAAGAAACAGGCCACAATGTTGTTCGACACCGCTGGCTAACCCACCTCAACCTACAACTCAAACGAACTAGCCCGTTAGGTCTGTCCCCGACGGGCCATTAAATCCTCAACCCATCCCCTACTTTTGGTGGGGTTGGGGTGGGTCATTCCGATGGCCAATGGGCATACCCCTATTTTGACAGTTCTAGTCGAGGGGCGGAGGGGAGCCCCCACCCCCAAATTTTTGGGGGGTTTGATGCTATCCAAGTGGGTTGTGCCCAATCCCCTTGTGATTTTGCCAAGTGTCCCACTATGACATATGCATGTATTTTTTTCCAAAAAAAGAAAATCAAAATGGGACACATGTCACAATCCGATGGGAGTTGGGCACTACCCACTTGGGTAGCATCTACTTACCCCAAATTTTTATATATCTTCTTTATTATACTGTAAGTTCATTAATGTGAAAAACTTAGCACTCTTTAAATAATTAATTTGTTCTTTTTTTATTAAAAATTATAACCTACATTAAGGCCAATTTATTTTCCTTTATCATTTTTGATATTCACCACTACAAGAAAAATGGCCTATCCCAACACAAATTGAATGACGCTACCAAAAAGCGTCATTATAAATAAGTATTTAATGACCTTTTTTAAAAAGCGTTGTAAATTATAAAATATTAGTGACACTTACTGAAAATCGTTAGCATTTTAGTAAATTTAATGACACTTTTATTGAAGTGTCATTATCTTAATAGAATTACCGACTCTTTTTATAAGTGTCACGATAATTATAGAATTTACTTACACTTTTTTTGTTTGTGTCCTTAAAATGACAACGCTTAGTAAAAAGTGTCATAAAACTGATGACACTTTCTAATTTACTTACGCATTTTTTTATTTATCGCCAAATTTTTAAAATTTACTTACACTTTTATTGTTTGTGTCACTAAAATGGCGCCACTTATTAAAAAGCGTCATAAAATTGATGACACTTTTTATTTTACTTACACATTTTTTTATTTGTCGGCAAAATTTCAAAATTTACTTACACTTTTATTGTTTGTGTCATTAAAATGACGACGCTTATTAAAAAGCGTCACAAAGTAAAATTAGAATATATATCCCACATCGAAAGATTTAAGTGTTGAGAGTGTCTTTGAGAGTTAATAAATGGACACTATGTGGTGTATAATTGACTAACAACAAATATATCCAAAATGAGTCAAAAACAAAATATTAAGTTTAAATTTTTAAAAAATTAATAAATAATTGATCTTTAATAAATTTTATAAAAGCTAGGAATATAAAATCCGTCATAATTTTAATGACTAATTTTCAAAAGCGTCGCGACTTTGGAGACGCTTAATAGCGTCCCTAAATTTAACAACATTTTTACGTAAGCAAAGCTTCATTTAAAAACATATTAAATCTTTATTAATTGTGACAGAAAATAGCGTCACCACATAATGACGCATTTGATAAAAGCGTCAGGAAATGAGATTTACCAACACATAGATCTTGCGTCACGGATATTTTCGTGACATTAAATTTAACAACACAACTTATGACGCTTTCAAAAGCGTAGGTAATATACCTTGTGACGCTAATAAGTGTTACTAAGTGAAAATTTTAGCGTCACTAAACACAATTTTTTTTGTAGTGCACGATTTCGTTTCTTTCTATTTTATTTCATTGTCTAATTCTTCTCTATTTCTTTCTTTTCAATATTTTAGATCTAGAATACTATATGTAACTTATCTTCCTCTTACACTATTTAATTTTGGTTGATCATTGATGTCACTTATTGATTGATGAGAGACAAACTCAATTTCTCTACATAAATATGCTAAAATTTAGAGTAATAGAATATAATTTGTAAAGATAATTTGGAATATTCTAATGAACAATAGTCAAAAAGGGTCGAGCCTTGAGGGTCGATCCTAGCCTGACCCTAAAAATTTAAGGATTGAGCCTGTATTTCATAGGCTTTTATAATATGAGGGCTTTTTAGCCCTGCCCTAATTGGTCCTAGGGCTTTTTTCTCAATAATTTTTTTGTATTTTATAAATTTATATTTGGATTTATACCTATAATACAACCAAATCTAAATTTTGATCTCATTTATCAATTATAATCTAAACTTGGGAAATTATAATTAATGAAGATGAAGGAACATGATATTATAATCCATGATTCCGTTGTTGGAACATTAGATTGTTGATGTTAATTTATTAATTCATAAACTTATTTAGAAAAACCTCATTTATTGTTATTTAATTTTTATTAGATTATGTAATATTAGTATTTGATTTGATTATGAATATTAAATTTATAAAGGCATGACTTTATCGAAAAGTTAAAAAAAAAATTAAAGGGCCAGCCCTGGCCCGACCCTAGTCTTACAGGGTTAGGGCTGAGCCTATACTTTTCGGGCTAGGGCAGAGTCGGGACGAGCCGATCTTTAATGACATCTCTAATATCAGTAGATCTACTTAAGTAATTTGGAATATTCTTAACAGTAATATTCCTGAAACAATTATTTAATGTGATTCATGTCAAGTCTAATTAGAGTATAGGCTCTAGCTATGATTATCCCATGTGATTTAAGGAAATCGTGGCCCACGTTGGATTTCTTTTAACTACTAAAGAAACACATTTAGTAGTTAATTATTAGTATTTTGACTGCTCTAGTTAGGTTAAAAAAAAGCTATGTGGTTGGCCGTTCTATTTTTTTTTTTTTTTTTTTTTTTTTTGATAACTCGAACTTCCTGCGCTACGCCGACTACGCCCGAGGACAACGACTCCGCTCCTCATTCTGCCGCCAAGGTAAACCGCGGGATGTGCACGCATAGCAGCAAAGTGTTACGGCGGTCTGGACGCGTACAACCGAGATCCTCCGGGTAAAGAGAACAATTATGTTCGACCCCCAATCTACTAATAACGATATCTCCCGAATCGAACCCACACGGATGCTATTCAAGATGAGTTCCCACCAAATCTTCACCATTTCGCATATGCCCGGGAGCAATTTGATGGAGCAAGGATATGAACCCCGACCTCCACCCCACAAACAATTTGATGGGCGGGGATTTGAACCCCGAGCTCCACCCCACAATCGATTCTTGTGGTGGTAGGAGTGGGCTAAGCCACCTGGTTTGGTTGGCCGTTCTATAAATTGTCACAAACTTATAAATTGTCACAAACTTAGGAAATTGTCACATATTTTTATAATCCATCGTGTACTACGTTTGAGTTCGACAATCTGACAAAATGTACATCTCCATTCATGTTATCTTTCATATGACTCAGCTCGGATCTATATTTTTATTGAGAAAGTGAAAAATGAAAATTTTGATTGCGAAGCGTTTATGATCCCAAGGAAACATTAATATTATATTAGTAAAGTTCCCTGGTTTGTCTAATGTTTTTCATTATTAAATCGGAACCATCTTTACGCCCTCTAGATTTAAGTAACTAGTAAGAGTCAAGTTTACATGGGTGGGTAGATCAATATATTTTGATTCGGGGTTCGAATATACTTATTTTAGAGTCGTGCCTAGAGATTTTAAGGTCTTAGACAAAGTTTTAGGAGGGGCTAGTTTATTGTAATGTTAATCCTTATTTTAATTTTTTGGATTTTAAAGTTGGAAAATAACTTTTCAAGGAAGCACAATCAAGCAATTATAATATTTCACTCTTTAATAGGTAATATAGATAGTCCATTTAATCTATCGTGTGCCATACTTGATCTCAAATAAGACTGAAACAGTAGTAAGTCACAACGTTTACATGTGTCTTCAACTGAATATTTGCACACATATATATAACTAAATTAATTAAACTATTATATTTGAACTCTTAGGCATAGGTCACTAATTTTGGGGCACTAGGCATCTGTCTCAATAGTCTAAAGGCTGCCCAACTCTAAATTATTCTTTTTACCTAGGAGGACCTAGTAGGCTAGTTGTACGTCAGCATATCCTGCCAAAAACATTATATTGGTCAGTCTGTGCACAACCCGCAGTTTACATTGATGCCGACGATGAGAAGCTGGAATTGCTGCCCCCAAGCATAATCAGGCATAAACCTAGGAGTCGAGTTAAAAAAAAAATTAAGTTTTAGTTATTAAAGGAAAATGGGGTGCACATGCTTTAAGTTACGGCCAAATCATTTTCTCCATTATTCATTGTGGTGGAAATGTGAGTGTGGTTTAGAGTTGAGTGCGATGTATTTGCCCAGCTTGTCTTAATTTGGTACAAATTTGGGTACAATTTATGCTTGTATACACCACAATGGAATATTTACCGGAAAAACCATCTGACAACATCTCATTGATTCTCCTAAGTGGGACTTTTATTTAAAATCGTATGTATCAGGTATTTTATAGTTATTATTAAACATACATGTATAAAATAACATCACAAATTTGCATGTAGTGTGTAAATTGTAATGATATTATTAGAATATAGAGAATTCGGATCGTGACCCCTTCTCCCATCCCATTTGATGTGATATCATTTTGTTTGGTAATATTGTTGAACTCAAGTTGTTGAGTGGGTCGTTATATCGTCACAAAAATCATTACAGTGATGAGATTTGACATAAAAAAGACTATCTCGACGCTAAAGTCGGTTAGAAAGAAATGAGAATAACTCATGTAACTTTAACTAAAGAAAGATAATGTATTGCACACCTTCAACGTGATGATTCGAGGGTCTGATCGAGTTATAGGCAACTAAGTGGATTTTTATGGGCTTTGTGACCTTAGAGCCTTAAAAAGCTTAATTTGGGTATTAACTAAATAATAATTAATCCCATAAAATTAATTCTATAAGGTCTTTATTAATTTGTCTTCGGCCCACAATCCGGACATTTGTGTTGAACTTAGTTTTTGGGCTTATCCGAATTGTACATATGTGATTTTTATTTTAAACGAAGTGAAAATAAAAACACTAGTTATTTTAAACGGGTCATTCTCCAAGTGGGTTGAACTTAACTAAACCCACGCCAACCTGAAATAGAAATGGACTTAGTTTCTTGGCCCAGAGGTGAGGCCCAGCTGGCACAATTGGCAGATCTCATGCCGGCCCACAATGGCAATCCCATTCTCAAAAGAACATTAAATCGTAGAATATTTTAGGGCAATTGAGATAAATGCTCAACTTTTTGGAGATAATATCAATTTTTTACGTTTTTGATCTTATTTTACCTAAATTTATGTTTCGCTTTTTTTTTTGCACAATTTTACACTTCAGCCAAAATTTTTGAATTTTTTTATGCTTTGTTTCAAATATATTTCTTTTAATAAATTTTCATTGAAAAATAAATTTGTCCTCGTTAAATAATCTATTTTATATTCAAGTCTTATAAAAAATCAAGAAATATACACATAAAACAACACATATTAAAACTAAATAAACTAAAAATATTATAGAAAATAACATGAATAAAGGAACACAATTCAATTTTTGATCCAATACATGAAAACATAAAAAACATGGAAACAATGAGGAAGCGATATAGAAACAAACAAAAATACTATAGAAAACATCATATGAGCAAAAAAGAGTTCAAAATAGGTAAAAATTTATTTAAACATCGAAAACTACATGAAAACAACAAAAGAAACATCGAAACAACATTAAAACAAGTGTGGAAACAACGTAAAAAATATTAAAAACACCACATGAATAAAAAGAGCTTAAAAATAGACAAAAATTGTATTTACACATTGAACACTACATGGAAACAACAAAAATAATTATTAGAACAACATTAAAAATATTATAGAACAACACCGAAACAATAGAACAATGTACAAAAAATACATGAATAAAAAACAACATAAAAAATAGATAAAAGTTATTTTGAAACATCGAAACAACAAAGAAACAAATTTAAACAACATCGAAACAACACATATAATATAAAGCAATACAGGGAACAAAAAAATCGAAAAAAATATGCATGAGCGTAAAAAGAAGTAGGTACAAAAGGAAAAAACATGTACAAAAGTGATAGGAGAATATTTTGTGGTATATTTACCAAAAAAAAAAAGTATTTTATGTAATTTTCCAAAGCATTTTATAGTTAATCTAGAGCGACAAAAGGGGAAATTATATAAAATACCCTCTTCGAGAAATGAGACAAAAAATATGCTCCTATCACTTTTGTACCTTTTTTTTTTCCTTTTTACGCTTCGTGCAATATTTTTTGATTATTTTTACGTTTTTTTTTCCTTTTTTTTGTTATTGTATTGTTTTATATGTTATATATGTTGTTTAAATTTGTTTCTTTTTGTTTTTCAATGTTTCAAACTTTTACCTATTTTTATGTTATTTTTTGTTCATATATTGCTTTGTACAATGTTTCTATTGTTTCTTTGTTATTCTATAATATATTCAATGTTGTTCTAATAATAATTTTTATATTTCCATGTAGTATGTTCAATGTGTGAATACAACTTTTACCTATTTTTATGATCTTTTTATTCATGTGGTGTTTTTAATAATTTTTACATTGTTTTCAGGTTGTTTCCATACCGTTTTTAATGTTGCTCTAATGTTTCTTTGTTGTTTCCACATAGTTTTCGATGTTCAAATACAATTTTTTACATATTTTTAGCTCTTTTTCTCATATGGTGTTTTCATATTGTTTCTGGTTTGTTTTATGTAATTTCTTGGTTGTTTCCATTTTTTATGTTTTCATGCATTGGATAAAAAAAATTGAATTGTGTTTTTTATTTATGTTGTTATTATAATATTTTTAATGTTTGGTTTTAATATGTGTTGTTTTATGTACCACAAGCTTGTAGCTCAAGTGGTATCGCCCACCATTTGTAAGAGTGTTGGGGGGTTTGAACCCTGTATCTTTCGATTTCTTTGAAATATATCCCTCCTCCAACCACTACTCCCAACTTATTAAAATTATGTGTCGCTTTTTTATGTATATATTTATTAAATTTTTTTATAGGATTTTGAGTATAAAATGGATTATTTAACGGGGCAAATTTTATTTTTCCACTTTGAAATTTTATTGGAAGAAACATGTTTGAAACATGTTCAAAACAATCTTGAAATAACAACGTAAAAAGTTCGGAAATTTCGGTGGGAGCGTAAATTTGTGTAAAAAAGGGTGGGAGCGTAAAATTATCTAAAAAGTACCAAAAAGACGTAAAAGGATATCACTATCTCCAAAAAGTGGGGCGATTGTGTGTCTAAGCCCGAAAAAAACTATGCAAATCGAATAATTTTGCTTATATGAGGGTGATTGAAGACCAAATGCCGCTTATAAAAACTTTTCTTTACTATATGTATATATGTACATAAACTTTAGTGTCTTGGGTCCCAACAATTTTGTTGGATAAAATATATTTCTTTACTATATGTATATATGTACATAAACTTTAGTGGCCTTGGGTCCCTACAATTTTGTTGGATAAAATATATTGCGGGCTACGTGGCCATTAATTTTAGTCAGTTAAATTAGAGATCTTGTGGATCATATATTTGTTTATTATTATCTTAAAAATATTTTTTATATTCATTAAGATAAAGAAATGAAAATGGAAGATGAGTTTCTTATTATTTTTCCTAATCTATATCAGTGTTGTAAAAATCGGCCTAGGCGGCCGCCTAGGCGCTAGGCGCCCCTAGGCCGATCCGATTTTCCCAAAATCGGTAAAACAAAATCGGTCCGGGCAAAAAATCGGCCGGGCTAGGCGGGCGCCTTGGCGGCCAGAAAATCGGGAAAAAAATCGGCCTAGGCAGTCAAGTCGGAAAAAATCGGCCAAAAATTGGAAAAAATCGGCCAAAATACAAAAAAAAAGAAAAAAAAAAGAAAAACTTGGGTTTTTCTAGGCGCCCGTCTAGGCGCCCGCCTAGGCGCCCGGTTGCTGCCCGACTAGCGCCTAGCGATTTCTGCAACCTTGATCTATATTGAACAGAAAATTGTATAAATAAAATTTAGTGATGATTTTTGTGATATGGAACTATCCAAGAGAAACGTTCTAAGTTTTAATAAATTAATAATTTAATGATGTATTTTGTAAATATTTACTAATGAATATTAATGATTTTTTTTTATGTAAATATATTATATTTGAATTTTATTATCTTGTATATATACATGATCTTTCGTTTTTTTACTATTCCCCACCCCATGTTATAACAAGTCTAGGGTCTGCCCCGAAGGCATGTTCTTTTCCTTTTTATCTTATACCACGAAGACATGTTTTTGTACAACTATTGTTCAAGCACCATTTTAGTCATTCTCAATTGTAAACTCGAATAGGGAATAACCTTGTGTTCCAATGGTTGGGTCTTGTATTGTAAGGACGATTGATCCGCATTCGATCACATACGAGTGTGTCTCCTCTCCTATTAACTCAAAAAAATAGTAAACTCGACCAAAATGTACATATGATGTGGTTCATCTTTTTTCTTATAGAATCCTTATGGTCTTTACTATATATGCGACAATCAATTTTAATAATGGTTGTTAATATACCCTGAAAATTGATTTTAAAAAAAAAATACCCTGAAAAAGAAAAGAAATTCAAATTGTGGAATTCATGTTCATGAGGATCAACCTCTTCTTTTAATTCCATTTCCTTATGATTCTTTTTTTTTTTTGTTAAATAAAAAGAAGCACAAAAAGGGACAGCTACTTACACATCCATGAACCCAATTATTTAAGCTATATCTATATTTCCCAACAAAGAAAATTAATTAGCTTCTTTTCTTTTGCAAATTGCATTGATGATGCACATGATATGTCCAATTAGCATAAAAAGGAAAATACCATTAAATGGCCACTCTACAAGCTCCTAACCTTGGATTTATTGCCCCAAACTCTTGACATTTTATGTGGATGACATTATTGAACTATTCTTTCTATTTTGTTGTAAATAATTAGATTTATAGAGTAATTAAATTAATAGGCTAATGATTTCTTTAAAATTTTCAAACTATACCCTCCAAATCCAATAATAAATACCACATTTTGAGGAAGAGAAAAGGAAAAGGATTTGTTTACATGCTAAATAAGGAGTATTACTCATTTAGTGTATCAATGACCCAATTAGTAAATGAAGGCCCATCACGTTTCCCTAGTGATAAGCCTCCCCTTTCAATAAGGAAATTATGATTTACCTTTCATTGAACATGAAAAAGTAAAACAACTATCTTCATTGTATTGACTACCAAAATCAATTACCATTTTTTACATAAACAATCTTGAGACACTTAAATAGTGGTTTGCCCATATGTAGTTAATATAATCTTAATATATATCATGTTATGTTCAAATACTTTATTTTGTGCCAATGAAGTCTACTATAAAAGTTGAACCCCTAAGTCTACTATAAAAGTTCAACACTCAGATAGCTATCATGTTGATTCAACATTGTTGGTGTTAACGGAAAATGAAAGAGAGAAGGCTTTCTGTGAAGAGTGCTGGAATGCGGAGAAGAAAGGAGACACGACGCCGTTTCATCCCTGCGTTAACGACCGGGTAATTACTCGGTTCACAACGCGGTTAGGGCCGATTAACAGGCCCATTAAACCGAGTTTTCTTTAAATATAAAAATATATAATTACATAAATATGTTTCTTCCAAAAAAAAATTTACATAAATATGTGGAGTATATAAATCTGGAAATGAATCGTGAATGAGCCATGGTTCCTCTGTGAATGGGTGAAAATCTGCTGTGCGTGGCACATGATTACACCTAGTGGATGTAGGTACAGTATTATAGTATATGGAGAGAGAATTGGGTTTTTTGGCACCGTTGTTATTGTAATTTGATTGAATGGTTAGGTATTATTAATGTTTTTTATTGGTTAGGTGTTTGAGAAGGGGCAATTTGTAGATTGGTCCTTCATTTTGGTCCGTTTTAGATTTTGGTGTTTAGAAATTAATTGTGAATTGTCTCCCCCATTGCAAAGTGCAACTCAAGGCTGAATTGGCCTACTCCTTATTGCTGATTTTTTTGGTTACTTTCTGATTTTTCTATAAAAAAGTAATATAATATTTTGTTAAACTATATATTTTTTTGTTTCAATTGATATTTCTTTAACATATACCTCTCAAATGTTGTCCCAAGTGGTTGTTACTAGTAAGTTGACCCATATATGAATCTCATTACATTTTCCTCTCACGACATTTCATTTCTTATTTCTCCCTTCATAAAAAATTTCTTTAATACATATTTTAGGAATAATTATAAAAAGTACCCCTGAGGTCTGACCTAATTGAAAAAACCCACTAATTTTCAAAATTATAAAAATTACCCATGAGGTTTGATTCGATGTTAATATTAAGGGGATAAATGTAATATTTCTATAAATGTGAGGGGTATTTTGAAATATTTATGAAGGAGTAAATGTTAGACACAATAAAATCTCTGGGGTACTTTTTGTAATTTTGAAAGTTAATTAAATTTTATTGTAATTAGGTCAAGCCTCAAGGATACATTTTGTAAATAACCCTATGTTTTAAGGTAGTCATATATACGTGATGTGTATAAAATATTAGATATGAAATACAAAATTAAAATAAATAATCTTAAGTTAGATACTTTAAATCAAATATAAGAAAGAAACGAATGTCTCACAACGAACGTCTTTAAAATTGGTCAGTTATGTACGATTATTCAAATTTTCCTTTAATTTATATTACGTGTAAAAGACTTTCATATTAAATATGAGAATACTATTAAATTAAATGGGTGAATTTTACAATAGGGTCCAAATTTTAGAAAATCTATCATTTTAAGACTCAAAATTTCAATCTTCTCAAATCAAGATCCAATTTTTTATTTTTTCTCAAATTGAGCTCTCCCTCAAATTTTGGGTTCTCACTTTAAGACCCAAAATTTCAACCTTCTCAAATCAACACCCAACTTTTATTTTTTTCTCAAATCGGGCCCTCCCCCAAATTTTGGGTTCTCCTTCAAGTTTTAGAATTTAACAAAAAGAGAAATATTAGTGTAATCTATCACGTCAACCACAAAAATTATTTGTCTTCCTCTTTTCGTTTTTTCGCTCATTCTCTTTTACCTGATCCATACTTATTATTAATTTTGTTTAACGTATAGAAACCAAGATCTATAAATATAAATGTATGTAGCTAACAAGATGCATGAAAAAAGCTGTAAAATATTTATCGGTTACTAAAAAAATAAGATATCCAAATTAAGAAAGAAAAAGATTTCGTAAAATATTTTCTAGTTACTAAAAAAAATAAGATATTCAAATTATGATTGAATTTTACAGTTTAAAACAAGTATCGATTAGGAAAAAAGGAATGAGCAAAAAAATAAAAAGAGAAAGAAAATTAATTTTTGTGGCTGGTGTGATAGATTACATTAATATTTCTCTTTTTTGTTAAATTTTAAAACCTGAATTGAGAGTCCAAAATTTGGGGGAGTGCCTGATTTGAGAAAAAAATAAAAATTGGGTCTTGATTTGAGAATGTTGAAATTTTAGGTCTTGAAGTGAGAACCCAAAATTTAAAGAAGAGCCCAATTTAAGAATAAAATAAAAATTGAGTCTTGGTTTGAGAAGGTTGAAATTGTGGATCTTGAAATGATAGATTTTCTTAAATTTGGAACCTATTATGAAATTTTCCCTAAATTAAATTTGTGAAATATTGAATTAGTACATGATGATTTTCACAAATGAAAATAATATCATTGTATCTAATTGGACAATTTGAAAATTAAGTGATCAGTGACCACACTAACAGTGGGAATGGATGTGCAGACACACAAACCCAAGTTAGGTCATCAAATTGGGGCTTCAAATCTCTTATTCCATTTTTCAATATTTCATTTATATTCCATTATTTGGATTTATAACACATATTATGAAATAAATTTCATCCAAATATTCACCAGAACATGTTTATCCTACGAACACGTACCGTAGTCCGTAAATCTAAAGCATGAAATTAATGTGGTTGTAAAAAAGAAAAATGAATCCTCAAATTTCATGACCGATTTAATGTGGCCAGTATGAAGGAGTGAGGAAAATAATAGAAAATACGAGGACAAAAGCATTGATTTATTGGTTACTGGGGATAATATTAATAAAAAAACAAGAAAAATTAAGAAATAAGTAGTACGTAAGAAAATCTCATTTCCTCACAGAAAAAAAAAAGATTATTTTCTCATGTTTCTTTCTTTAGTATTTTTCTTTTCTCATTAATATTTTCTATAAACCAAACGAACCGCCATTGTGGGGATCTACACCAAGGATGACCCTTGATTTTTTTGCCATACGTATTGAGCGAATTTAATGGAAAGACGTGTTGTAAAAGGAAATTTCCAATTGGCCAACAAAATGAGTTTTGTTTAAAGAAAACGAGTTTAATGGAAAGACATTTTGTAATCTAGTGATAGAGACTTGTATTGTCAAGGCGATTGACCGGGTTTGATTCCACCCGAGTGCGTCTGTCTCCGCTCCTATTATCCAACTTTGTACTTTTTTTTTTTATTGATAATTACAAAATACCTCCGAGGTTCTCATTCAAGTTAGTTGTTAAGTGCCATCTGTTAAAACGTGTTTTACTTGAAGAGTTGCTAATTCCTTTCATTTTCTTTTGGTGTGAGTTGGTGTGTCTATAAATAAGAGATGATGTATTTACATTAGACGGTTATGTGATTTACAAGATAAGAAATTCTCCTTCTTCTCGAACTATCTAATTTCTCTCTTCAATTCTCTATTGATTTCTCGTTCTTAGCTAGAGATCCTATCATTTGGCCTCGAGCCGTAGTTACTGCGCATACTCTGATCAAATGGCGAAAAACACCCGATCGGATGGATACAATGGAAACGCAATTGGTTGAGCTCGCACAAAATCAATCTACATTTCGAGCGCCACGATGCATAAGCAATTTGAAGAGATGACAATGCGAATGGGCGGATTTACTCACAGTGGAAGAGATAATAGCGAAAAAGATGGGAGAAACAATCAAAGAAATTACCTCTATATGAGGTAAGGAAAGTACGATTCCCAATATTAATGTTGCTAATTCATCAGCTACACACAACAAAGCTCGAAATGATGTCGGATTACTAGTTACACCTCCAGGCAGAATTAATGAAAACTTGAATATTGGTAATGCAAGGATACCTAAGTTCGAATTCCCCAAGTTTAGTGGAGAGAATCCTCGATTATGGTTGAGGAAATGCAACAAATATTTTTTCTATAATAATCTATCAGATTTTGAGAAGATTGTTATGGCTGGGATGAACATGGAGGCAATAGCGGATCACTGGTATTTGGAGTACATAGAGGGAAGAGAGAATATGTCATGTGATAAGTTTTCATCAATGGTGTTGGATCGATTTCTGAATATGGAAGGGAATCCCTTAATTGGACAATTTAATAAACTGAAGCAAGGGGATCTGTTTTGGATTATATTGTCGAATTTGAAGAATTGAGGGCCTTCATGCTGGAAAGGGTGAATAAAAACCATTCGGAGGAATATTTCGTGGAAAGTTTTATTAGTGGACTCAAGGAAGATATCAGACATATGTTGGAATTATTGCAACCAAAAACTCTCCTGGATGCAATGCAATTAGCCAGAAAACAGGAAATGAGAGTAAGCAACACATTTAAGGGGAACAGAACAACTCCTAAATTTCTATCCAATGCAAATTATGGATTCTGGAAGGGAGGAACTAGTGATGGTGGAGGAATGATGAGAAACAGAAATGCTATGACTACAGGAGGTAATCCAGATAAATTACCACCTATAAAGAAGCTATCCCCTGAAGAATTGGAGTCTAGAAGAAAGAAGAACTTATGTTTTAACTGTGACGAACCGTTTCACTTGGGTCACCGGTGCAAAAAATTATTTGTGATCCTGTGTGAAGATTTGGAAGAGGAAGAGGAGGTCGAACTTCGGGAGGACGAGGACAAACAGGAGGAGTATCACATTTCTGTGAGTGCATTGGCGGGGCAAGCGCACGGATACCATTAAAGTGATAGGAGCGTGTGGGAAGCAACAATTGTCTATATTGGTTGATCTTGGTAGTACTCATAGTTTTTACGGATCCCCTCTGACTAAGAGAGTAGGATGCGTGGTGGAGTTTACAACTCCCATGATCACATTGTGGCGGAGATGGCAATAAGATTGATGTAATACTAAATGTTCCAAGTTTAGTTGGCATATGGGAGGATGCAAATTCTGACTCCATGCGGTTGTTGAAATTAGGAGAGGCTGTGACATGGTGATTGGTGTGGATTTTCCGAGACAATTGGGACTATTACATTTGATTTTGCCATATAATTAGTGGGAGTGGGGTTGGTGACCCGCGAGAAGATACAAGCAATGAGGGAATGGCCTACACCACAAAATGTGAAGTCATTGAGGGGTTTTTGGGGCTCTGAGGTTACTACAGTAAAATTCATAAACGGATACGGGCTTATAGCTAAACCCCTTACCAATCTTACAAAGAAAGGGCAGTTTAATTGGGATTTTAATGCAGAAACAACCTTTAATTCCTTAAAAGAGGCCATGATTATTGCTCTGTTTTGCAATTACCAGATTTTGCAAAGGTTTTTGTGGTGGAGACAGATGCGTGTTACTCAGGCCTAGGAGCTGTGCTGATGCAAGAAGGGCATCCTTTGGCTTATTTGAGTAAATCTCTAAGCCCCAAACACCTGGGATTATCCATTTATGAAAAAGAGTTCTTGGCTATCATTATGGCCATTGATAAATGGAGGGCTTATCTGCTACATGGTCAGTTTATTATTAAAACTGATCACCAAAGTTTGAAATATCTTCTTGAGCAAAAGATATCTACACCATTACAACACAAGTATATGACGAAGTAGCTGGGGTATGATTATAAGATTGAATATAAGAAAGTGGCTGAAAATAATGTGGATGATGCTTTATCAAGAAGAGAAGAAACACCACATTGTTGTGCGATTGTTCTTTTGCGGCTGTTGACTGGGTTGGGGAGTTCTGACAAACTATGTGGGAAATGCACTTGCTCAGGAGGCTATCACTGAATGTGTCACTCATCCTCTGTTTGTTTCTTATTTTTCCTACAAGGAGGGATTGTTGAGGTATAAAGGGTGATTGTATGTAGGCGAAGCTACTGACTTGAGAGATAAGATTATTCACTATATGTATTCTTCCACGAAGGAGTTCATTCGGGATGATGATTCTTTGAGAGAATCAAAACCATTTTTTGGTGGCCTGCTCTTAAAGCCAAGGTGATTGCTATGGTACAAGGGTGTCATCAGTGTCAGTTGTGCAAACATGAAACTCAGAAATCGGCTGGTTTTCTGCAGCCACTTCCTATACCAAACCAAGCCTGGAAACATCTCACTATGGATTTTATTGATCAACTTCCGCAGTCAGGGGGTATGAATGTTATTCTGGTGATTGTGGATAGATTCACTAAATACTCTCATTTTGTTGCCCTGAAGCATCCTTACACAGCATCTACCGTGGCCCAACTTTTCATTGATCAAGTGTACAAATTGCATGGCCTGCCCTCGTCTCTTGTTACTGATCGTGATAAGATTTTTACTAGCCAGTTTTGGCAACATCTATTCAAAGCTTTGGGTGTGGAACACCATTTGAGCACCTCTTACCACACTCAGACGGATGGTCGGGGGCGGGTTAATCAATGCCTCGAATCCTACCTCCAGTATGTGTGGTTTGAATCCTAAACAAAGTGGTTCCATTGGTTACCATATGTTGAGTACTGGTACAATACATGTCATCACACTACTATCAATATGTCCCCTTTTGAGGCTTTGTATGGCTACAAGCCTACCCCTCTAGCCCTACCTCAGGATTTACAATCTACGGTGGTTGGATTCGAGCAGACTATTCAAGTGCAAAGCGAGATCATCCAACAACGCTTAAAACTTACCTCAAGCATGCCCGAACGTATGAAGAAGATTCTTTGATAAGCACGGGTAGGAGCGGGTGTTCCGGTGGGCGATTGGGTGTATTTGAAATTGAAGCCTTATCGGCAGTTGTCTTTGCATCACTCAAAACTCTGGAAGCTCAGTCCAAAGTATGCAGGACCGTTTCTGGTGATTGAACGGATTGGACCTGTCGCTTATCGTTTACAACTCCCTCATACGGCCAAGATTCACCCTGTGTTCCATGTCTCTCTTCTCAAGAAACGTGTTGGCCATACTGACTTGGTTTCTGCAGATTTACCGCTCTTTGATGATGAAGGTAAAGTGGTCATGCATCCGGTGGCGATTTTGGATAGGCGTTTGGTCAAGAGGAATAACAGGGGCATCCCTCAAGCTTTGGTGCGCTGGGCTCATTTACCGGTCGAAGAGGCTACCTGGGAAGACGTTGCTGATCTTGCTGCCAAGTTTCCTCAGCTGTTGTCTTGAAGACAAGACAAAATTTTAAGGAGGGGGGTATTGTTACAAGTCAGCTGTTAAGTGACAGCTGTTAAAACGTGTTTTACTTGAAGAGTTGCTAATTCCTTTCCTTTTCTTTTGGTGAGCTGAGTTGTTGTGTCTATAAATAAGAGATGATGTATTCTGTTAGACGGTTATGACAGTTACAAGATCAGAAATTCTCCTTCTTCTCGAACTCTCTAATTTCTCTCTTCAATTCTCTATCGATTTCTCTGTTCTTAGCTAGAGATCCTATCAGGTTCGAGCTAATTACAAAAAACTCTCGAGGTTTTTGAAAATTGCAAAAAAAAACTCTTAATATTAGATTTCGTCTTACATTTTATTCCTTCAAAAACAAAAAATATTTCAGAAACCCCCAATGATATTTATAAAAATATTACATTACCTCCTTAAATTTATTTAAACTTGACAATGCTTTTGTAATTTAGAAACATTTCTGATTTTTTGGAATTAGCCCAATCCTAGGGGGATTTTCTTAATTATTCCTTATTATTTATTATTAATTTAATTTAAAAAATGGTTTCACATTATTTTGTGGAGCTCCCGCATCTAGCACGTGACAAGAACGATGCGCCACGCCCAAGTCCCAACAATAATCAAGTAGACGGCGGAAAACTATATATACAAAACTGCAATTTCATTGATAGCCAAAGCTCCAATTTCCTCCTTTCCTTGTTTCGCTGTTGAACAAATTCCGCAGGTGAAAACCCTAAGGCGTTTTCAGAATGATCCACAGATACATACTTTAAAAATACGACGAGAAAATTGTGCGAAAATGGGGGCATACGCCGCGGCTATGGAAACCCTATGCGAGCGTGCGGCATTGATGAGAGAATCAATGCAGAAAACGCAGTCGATTACGGATAACATGGTGGCGATTCTCGGTTCCTTCGACCACCGCCTCTCCGCCCTCGAGACCGCCATGCGCCCAACGCAGGCACGCTTTTTTCTATTAAATTTTTCGCTTCGATTCGGCGTTATTATTAGTATCGCGGATAAATGCATGGAAATATTGGGTCAATTTTATGGAGTTTGTAGCTCAATTTGATTTTTGATTTTTGCGCTCTGGATTTTGTTCAGTTGAGAACGCATTCGATAAGGAGAGCGCACGAGAATATTGACAAGACGCTTAAGGCGGCCGAGGTTATTCTAAATCAATTTGATCGCTCACGCCAGGTCTCGTCCTCTTCCTTTATTTTTCCTGCTTTCATTTTTAATTTGTTTAATTTGTCACGTTGCTTAATTGTGCCTCTCTAGTTTCATCCTTATAATTTTTTTGGGGATTTTTTGAGGAATGATTGTGGTTTGTGGAAATAACATTTTGACATGAGCTACTGCAACTAGGAAAAATGCATTAGGAAGTAAATACACGTTCAGAAATTACGTTATTGATTGCATTTAATTGTATTCTTTCCTAGAATCGTATCTCCTCCGAAATTATCAAGCAATACTTAAACTTAGATCCCCAATTTCTTAAAAAGAAAACATGAAATTTTACTGTAGTCTGTAGTCCTAGGTCCTCGTAGACTTTGGCTATCAATTATATTTTTAAATGTGTATAATTATATATGGCAGATTTTAACTTCAAACTAATTGCATACTTCAGACTTGGATTGTAAATTATTTGGATAATTTGGTAGTTTTCCACCTTATCATTTTCTCTTGGCACATCATCATGGAATTTAAAAACACCTTTGAGCAATTACATGGAAATTGCATCGATCGATGATAATAAAATGCACCATGAAGGTGTAAACATAAAGGGTTAAACATGCTTTTGAATTTGGTTGGTGCTTTAAATAATTAAGGTGAATTTGGAATTGTATTTGGAAAGTTCTAATGCTCATTACAAACAAGCTGAATTGCTATGTAAATTGAAACTTGAGCTACAATTTTATTCTTGGGGCACGAGCTTCAATTTGATAACTATTATATTAATGTGATGGTAAAATGTTAAAGTCAAATATGAGTTGTTTACCTTAGCTGGAGCATGGTAGTGAGTGGACAAGATTGTCAAAATGTTATGTATTATATCATGTTTCTTATTTATGTTAAAGTAAGAAAAAAGGTATTTCAAATCAAATAAAAACAATAGACCACTCGCTAGTTGATGAAATAGAATGAGGCTCCAACTTGGCTCAATTAGATTTTCGTGCCGGCTTAAGCTCACAATATGAGCTAGATATGAATTTGAATTTGAATACAAATATTACTCTAATAGTCTCAAAAAACTCAGGAGCTTCTTCAATTTATTTGCATCTCCAGTTCTAGTTCTGAAATGAACTGTTCAACTGTTGTCATTCTTGTGATCACGGATACATAAACACAAATTGATTGAGGGAGGATTCTTGATAGACTTCACATAAGATTTTCATAAACATCTAGGGGTATAATGAATCTTTTGAGTCATTAATTACTTCAACCTTACTTCCTATCTCAATACAACATTAACTTTCAGGCAGAAGCTAAAATATTAAGGGGCCCTCATGAGGATTTGGAAAGTTACCTAGAAGCAGTGGATCAACTGAGGAGTATCGTTCGTTTTTTTAGTGGAAACAAAGGCTTCAAGAGTAGTATTGGGGTGGTTAACCAAGCCAATAACTTACTTGCGAAGGCAATCTTCAAACTAGAAGAAGAATTTCGACAGCTTCTCACCTCATACAGGTCTGCCCAACCACAGCTATCATCTACTTAACTCGCATTGTTTATTCAATATATTTCCTCGGTTATAGTGCATTAGGGTTATCTAGTCCATATATGCATTTATCTCTGTCTGTATCTTTCCATATATGTGTCTGCTAGAGCTTGTTTTAGTCGAAACGTACAATCACAGCCCAACTTGTTTTAAATTATCTGAAATTTCACTTCCGTGAAAATAGTAAGTTTTTATTTGTTCTGAATGGTCACTTGCAATTGGTCATTTTTCCATTGGGTATATCGTTGTCTGATTCTAATGTGATTATCAAGGTTATGTAGGTAAATACTAAAATAACTTACTTGGTAGGTTATGTTTCTAATTTCAGCAAACCTGTAGAACCTGATCGTCTTTTTGACTGCCTGCCAAACTCCATGAGGCCATCAACAGGATCACCTCGTGATGGTGAATCAAATAGCAAGAAATCTTCTGACCAAAATAAAAGTTCGAAACTATTGTCTATCAACTCCCAACTCTAATTCCACCTAGACTTCTTCCTTTGCTGCATGATATGACCCAGCAAATGATTCAAGCCGCCACCAACAGCAGGTCTCCATTATATACAGGTATTTTCGTGAATTTACATCTGATTTTGATGTAGTTTTCTATGATTATGTCATGGCTATTATGATTTGGAAGAGCTATATATTTTTTTGAATAATTGCGAATATATATATGAAAAATGAAAAATGAGTATTCCCGATCACGGGGTGATCAGTAACCAAAAGAAAGCCGGAAATAATGTGGAAGAGCTATATGTTACTATTTGACTAATTGTATCCCACATAGAATTTTGATGAAAATTTTGTGGGTTTCTTAACTATAAATAAGGCCCTAATATTTGGTTTTAAGATGTACCAAAATCTTCTCTTCTATCTCTATATTTGAGGAAATCCTATATTTGGGAAATCCTAATTTGTGGGTAATTTTGCCCAAGTTGTAATTTGTTCGGGAGATTAGTAAAGTGGTCGCTTGCGGTTGCGGTGACCAGGAGACGAGGCAAAATGGCCGAACTCCGTTATCAATTCCGTGTGTTCTTTCCTTTATGTCTTTTAGTTTTCGCAATTATTTTCTCGTATTCTTGTTGTAGTTAGTATTCAATATTGTTTGTTGTTGTGGGGTATTTAGTCCGCCGCTTATAATCTTGTTTAAGTAGGTTTCGTACTAAGGAGACCGGATTTTAAGTGGGACCGTTGTGACCCCTCCGGCCTTTCCTCGGGAGCTTGCTTTATTCAAGATTATTTATTGTGTATTATATACTCGATACCCCAACAAGTGGTATCGAGCCGAAGGTTCGGCCTCGGCTCGTTTGTCTTTTATTTGTAATATTGAATACTATTATTTGAGTTAAAATGACTACGGACACAACGGTGCATCGCATCAAAGATCCTCGTCCGCGCCGGGGAAGGATGTTAGTGCCAAATATTAGAATTTCGGTGGAAACATTTGTGATGACGGGTCATTTCGGCATGTGGCAAGGCGAGTCTTTGGATTGTCTATTTCAGCCAAAGGTTTAGACATCGCCATTGAAGAAAAGAAACAGAGATGAAGTTGACGAAAGCGAGTGGAAAACCATTAACCGCTTGGCATGTGGAACAATCCGATCGTGTTTGTCAGAGAGCGTAGAAATATGCATTTAAAAATGAGAAGTTCGCTTACAAACCGTGGAAGGCTTTGGAGGACAAATTTACGAAGAAGAGTGGTCGAACAAACTCCTCATGAAGAAACGATTGTTAGGTTTAGTCTCTGAAAGTACCGCCAGTACTACTATGAGCGACCATATTCGTATTTAATCAATTAGTTGCAGATTTGCTTAATTTAGATGTAACCTTTAGTGATGAGGATTTGGCTTTAATGTTGTTATCATCTCTTCCTCGATGAATTTGAACATTTAGAAACTACTTTACTTCATGGGAAAGATGATGTATCTCTTGTTGTAGTTTGTCTTTGCTTTGTATAGTTATGAATTAAGAAAAAGAATAAAAAAGAAAACAGAACATAGCGCAGATTATGAAGCTTTGGTTGCAAGAGGTCGCTCGAAAAGCCAAAAGAAGGGTAAAAGAGGAAGATCGCGTTCCAAAGCCAAACTTGACAAAGATGAGTGTGCTTTACTGTCACGAGAAAGGACACCGGGAAGAAAAGATCATCCAAAGTTGAAGAATAAAAGAAAAGCTCCTCAAGATCTTTGTGTAGCCGAGGTGAAAGTGAAGATGAGTTTTCACTTGGTGGTTTCACCTTTAATTTCCGCTCGACGAATGGATTTTGGATTCGGATGCACCTATCATATGTCTCCGTGAAGGAGTGGTTCTTCAATTTTGAAGAGATCAATGGTGGAGTTGTCTATATGGGCAATGACAATGCTTGTAAGACAACAGGATAGTTCTATCCGATTGAAAAATCACGATGGATCAACCGAGTCTTGACGGATGTTCGGTATGTACCAAATTTGAAGAAGAATCTCATCTCTTTGGGAGCCTTAATCAAAAGGCTTAATTGTTACTTTGCGAGATGGAGTTCAAAGCTACATCCGGCTTCGTGGTGATGAAAGGCATCGGGAGAAATAATTTGTATTACTATCAAGGTAATACGAAGAAGTGGGACAAAGAAAGCGATTTGCGATTCCGGGAATGAAAAAAAAGAGTCTGACGACCAAGTTGTGGCATATGCGATTGGGACATCTTTGGTGAGAAATCCTTGCAAACTCGCAAAGCAAGGATTATTGAAAGATGTTAAGGTATGCAAACTTGACTTTTGTGAGCATTGTGTTCGGGAAAACAATAGAGGGTGAAATTTGGAATCTATCCACAATACGAAGGTATTTTGGATTATGTTCATTCGATGTTTGGGGGCCTTCTAAGACACCATCTTTGGGAGGAAAACATTATTTTGTCACTTTCATTGATGATTTTTCTGCGTGTTTGGGTGTACACTATGAAGACTAAGGATGAAGTGCTTGGAATTTTCCTTAAATGGAAAATACGAATTGAGAATCGATGGAAGAAAGATCAAAGTTCTACGTACAGATAATGGTGGAGAATACACAAGTGATCCCTTCCAAGAAGTTTGCCATAAGTATGGCATTGTTCGACACTTCACGGTCGAGGAGGACACCACAACGAATGGGGTGGCAGAGCGCATGAATCGAACTGGTGGAGAAAGTTCGATGTATGTTGTCAATCTTTGGGTTGGGTGAAAGACTGGCCGAGGTGTGACGTATGCGCAACATCTCATCAATCGATTGCCATCATCCGCGATAGGTGGTAAAACACCTTTAGAGGTATGGTCGGAAAGCCTGTCATATCGATTATGATTCCTTACGTGTTTTTGGTTCTCTTGCTTACTATCATGTGAAGGAATCAAAGTTAGAACCGAGAGCAAAAAGGGCATTGTTCATGGGAATTACATCTGGCGTAAAGGGATACCGTCTTTGGTGTCTCGAGTCGAAGAAAATATTGTTTAGCGAGAGATGTTACCTTTGATGAACATGCCATGTTGAAGACAAGTAACAAGTGAAAAGACCGATCGTGCTCGCAACAAGGTGGAGCGTACACCAAAGCGGTGGAGGTAGAAGAAATGGCTATAATTCCACTAAGAATGATAATCCCGTGAATGAGGATTTGTCGGATGATGATGAAGAAGAAGTTCGACCCAAGAACCATTGGATCAATCAACCCGTTCGCACCAAGAAGGCCAGACGAGAAATTCACAAACCTCGCCGATTTGAGATATGGTAGCTTATGCACTTCCGATTATAGATGATGATGTTCCTTTCACTTTTCGAGAAGCAGTTCAAGTCCGAGAAAGTGAAAAGTGGAAAGGTGCCGTGGAGGAAGAGATGCAATCTCTTCGAAGAACAAAACTTGGAAGGTGACACAACTACCAAAAGGCAAGAAGGCAATTGGATGTAAATGGGTATTCGCAAAGAAAGATGGATTTCTAACAAGAACGATGTGCGTTACAAGGCAAGGTTGGTAGCTAAAAAGGCTACGCTTTCGAGAAGGAATTGATTATAATGAGGTATTTTCTCCGGTTGTTAAACATTCCTCCATTAGAATTTTGTTGGCCTTGGCGGCAAAGACAATTGAATTTGGAGCTAGCTCAACTTGATGTGAAGACGGCGTTTTACACGGTGATTTGGAGGAGGAAATCTATATGACTCACCGGTAGGATTCAAAGTTGCAGGAAAGAAAACGGGTTTGTAAGTTGATCAAATCGTTATGCGGATTGAAGCAATCTCCGCGACAATGGTACAAACGATTTGATAAGTTCATGATGGGGCGTAGTACACACGGAGCAAATATGATCATTGTGTGTATTTACGCAAGCTACAAGATGGATCTTTTATTTACTTACTTTTGTATGTTGATGATATGTTGATTGCATCACGAGCCAATCGAAATTGACAAGTTGAAGGCTCAATCAATCAAGAGTTTGAAATGAAAGATCTCGGGAGGCCAAGAAGAAGATACTCGGGATAGAGATAAGTCGGGAACGAACGAGTGGCAAGCTTTGTTTGACTCGAAGCAATATCCGAAAAAGGTACTACAACGTTTTGGTATGACAGAGAATACAAAACCCGTAAGTACACCACTTGCTCCTCATTTGAAATTGAGTGCCCAACTATCACCGAAGAATGATGAAGAACGAGACTACATGGATAAAGTCCCATATGCTAATGCATTGGTAGCTTGATGTATGCAATGGTGTGTACGAGGCCTAGGACATTTCACAGTGATTGATTAGTGTTGTGAGCGGTATATGCATGACCCTCGAAAAGGTCATTGGCATCTTTGTGAAATGGATTCTACGGTATATTCTTAATTTTGTAGATGTTGGTTTAGTGTTTGAGCGGGATGGTAAACTTGGTCAAGGTATAGTTGGATATTGTGATTCCGATTATACGCAGTGATTTCGATAAGCGAAGGTCAACGATCGGATATTTGTTCACTTTGGCAAAAGCACCGGTCGTTGGAAGTTTACTTTGCGATCGGCGGTTGCTTTGTCTATGTAGGCAGAGTATATGGCGGTGAATGAAGTTTTGTAAAGGAAGCTATTTGGCTTCAAAGTTTGCTTGAAGATTGGGAGTTGGTGAGAAGCACATCGTGCATTGTGACAAATGAGCGCTATTCACTTAGCAAAGAACCAAGTTCTTCATGCAAGAACGAAGCATATCGACGTTCGTTATCATTTTGTGCGGGAGATTCTAGAAGAAGGAAATATTTTACTTGAGAAGATTCATACTATCGAAAATCCCGCAGATATGTTGACAAGGTGGTGACATCAAGTTTAAACATTGTTTATACTTGATCAACATCTTCGCACATTTGAGTTGGCGCCGGCGCGCATTTGGGATAAGACCACCAAGACCGCTTAAATTGAAGAGTTGAATTTTTTTCGACGTGGGACTACAATGAGTCGGGTGGAGATTTGTTACTATTTGACTAATTGTATCCCACATAGAATTTTGATGAAAATTTTGTGGGTTTCTTAACTATAAATAAGGCCCTAATATTTGGTTTTAAGATGTACCAAAATCTTCTCTTCTATCTCTATATTTGAGGAAATCCTATATTTGGGAAATCCTAATTTGTGGGTAATTTTGCCCAAGTTGTAATTTGTTCGGGAGATTAGTAAAGTGGTCGTTGCGGTTGCGGTGGACCAGGAGACGAGAGCAAAATGGCGAACTCCGTTATCAATTCCGTGTGTTCTTTCCTTTATGTCTTTTAGTTTCTCGCAATTATTTTTCGGTATTCTTGTTGTAGTTAATATTCAATATTGTTTGTTGTTGTGGGGTATTTAGTCCGCCGCTTATAAGATCTTGTTTAAGTAGGTTCGTCTAAGGAGACCGGATTTTAAGTGGGACCGTTGTGACCCTCCGGCGCTTTCCGGGAGCTTGCTTTTTCAAGATTATATTTGTTGTGTATTATATACTCGATACCCCAACACTATGGTTAAAAGTTTCAAGTAAGTTAAATGATGACAATTTCATGAACTAGCTAGTGAAAGCAAATACACAAGGAGGTAAAGTTATATTTTCATTGCAATCTTAGATTGTGCTCTTTCCATCCCATAAGCGCAATCCAAAGTTTAACTAGTTATTTAATTCAAGTAGTATACCATTTTGATCAACATATTTCTTTTATAAAGTTGTGAAGTTTTGTATGTCGATGTTTACATTCTTAGCTTAAATAAAATGCATACCGGTAGAATATGAGCGTACATGTTGATTTTACAATATCAATCATGTAATGAGACATGACTAGAGCAACTATCTCAACTCATCGCCGTCTCATCATATTTTTCCATGCGGTGGAAAAACCTATGATGATGATGGTTTTGGAATTTCATCTCATTTCTCCTTCGTATGAAGGTTGCGTCGAGAAGGGCATCCGGCGTAAAACTTTGCCACTTTGTTTTTTTGTGTGAATTTGTAGTGTTAACTAATTTTAGACAATTAGTTGACACTAAACTTCACACCACCGACTCCCACGTGAGCGGGATAAGGTGCGATTGATGATGATGATGATGATGATGACGGTAGAATATGACGTAAATTTCATTTAAATGTAATTGCCAAAAAAATTGACTAGTCAACTTTAGTAACTTTCTAAAGAACATTTAGTGATTGCTGTTGTTAACTTTTTAGATCAGGACCAATGTTGATAATAAATACTCTTATGGCGCAATCAAATGAACAAGCAAATGAGGAATGTGAGAACCTTCTTTTTGTGTCACCTTGTTCTTCTTCATAAAAGGAACTCTCATCCACTTATTAAGTTTAAACACATTCTACTTTATTATATTTGGACTTATCCTGATGTTATTGTCGTCTCAATCATTTCATTTAGGAAGCTCGGTCTGCAGCCCTGGAACAAACTCTTAAGAAACTTGGTGTTGAAAGACTTGGTAAAGAGGATGTACAAAAGATGCAATGGGAAGTTCTAGAGGCAAAGATAGGAAACTGGATTCACTTTATGAGAATTGCCGTAAGGATTTACGCACATTCTGGACATTTGCTTTCTTATTCTTCTTTCAACAAACTTTATATTGTGCATGGAACAGGTGAAGCTTTTGTTTGCTGGTGAAAAGAAAGTATGTGATGAGATTTTTGAGGGTAATGATAATCTTAGGGATCAGTGTTTTGCTGAAGTTACGGCAAACGGTGTAGCGATGCTCCTCAGTTTTGGAGAAGCTATTGCTAAGAGCAAAAGATCACCTGAAAAGCTGTTTGTCCTTCTGGACATGTACGAGATAATGCGAGAACTTCAGCCCGAGGTATGTGAAACTTAGCAATTTATAGATGTCATCTAGTCTTGTTCTTTTTAGTTGAGACGTTCTCTGTTTCTCTTGTAACTTTTCTTTTAAGTAATATGAACATGGTCATATGGGTATTTTTTTCTCGTTTTCTTTTCATGTGATGTTTGGATTTTACTTATCATTGACGTGGACAGATGGATGTCATATTTGGAAGTAAATTTTGTGGTGAAATGCGGGAAGCTTCTATTGTCCTCACAAAACGACTTGCTCAGACCGCACAGGAGACCTTTGGTGATTTTGAAGAAGCAGTTGAAAAAGATGCCACAAAAACAGCTGTTCTTGATGGAACAGTCCATCCTTTGACCAGCTATGTGATTAACTACGTGAAATTTTTGTTCGAGTAAGTTTACCTTGATGAACATTTCATTTTCCCCCTCATTTTAATCGGAATTTATACTGGCATAACCCATGGACCTGTATTTTAATCGAAAGCTCACAAGATAAAATTTGGTGCCCAGAAAGTTTTAGTGTAGTGTTTACCAGTATCTTCTTTCATTCTATATACATTCAAAAAGTTTATTTTGTTATGTTGACTTGAATTCAAATTCATGTATTAATACATCAGTTTTACAGTATCTTAATGTTTTCTATTGATACTTCAGCTATCATTCAACTCTATTGCAACTCTTTAAAGAGTTTCATGAGGGTGATGCAGAAGAGCAGTTGGCATCTATAACAACACGGATAATGCAGGCTCTTCAGACTAACCTTGATGGAAAATCCAAGCAATATAAAGATCCTGCTTTAACTCAACTATTTCTGATGAACAATATGCACTATATTGTAAGATCTGTACGCAGGTACGTGATGCCTATAATTATGTATAAGAGAAAATAATTTTTTTGGTCTGGAACTTGGACTACTTGGAGATTTAGTCCTTTAAGTAGTCACCTTTAAATTTTGGTTCAATATCTTTTAAAAATTTGGACAAAACATTTAGTCCGATTTTGACTGAAATTTGTAATTTTGGGAATATTGCCACTTACGCATTGAAATCCCCAAATTTTACATATCAATTTTGGAGATTTAACGTTTCGACTTTTGCACCAAATCACCAAAGTTTCTAAAATTCTTAGACATCTCAGCTTCCCACTTTCCCTGGTAAGCAATTCTGGCAAAATTACACAATTTGTTTTGTCAAAATCGGACTTTATGTTTGAAGTTTAAAAGATATTAGATCAAAATATAAATGTGACTACTTAGAGGACTAAATTTCCAAATAGTCCAAGTTATTAGACCAAAAGACTACTTTCCTTGTGTATAAACCTGCCCTACAAACTTATGGAACAATTTGATTTCTTGACATTTTGTTATCTAGGTCAGAGGCGAAGGATCTATTAGGTGATGACTGGGTGCAGATACATAGAAGAGTTGTCCAGCAGCATGCTAATCAGTACAAAAGGATTGCTTGGTCTAAGGTATAATTGAATTATTAAAAAAAGTATTTCAGTACTTACATGCAGACTTTAATAATTAATGTTGTATGATATTCACCCAGTTTCAGTGCTAAGTGCCAAACCAATATCGTTTGAGATGAATATCTGTGACATGTCCTTATTGATTTACGTTATCATAATGTTTTAGTGATTTAAGTTCGTTAAGAAATGAATGTCAGTATGATAATACTTGAATTATTCAACTCCAAATGAAGTTCGAGGATTTTCAAAATCTTGATTTACTGCATTTATATTCTTAGCTCTGATCATGCTTGTTTCTTTTATTTCTGGATTCAGAATTTTACTTAAGACTCTGACTAATATGTGTTACTAATTGATTGTGGATAGATTCTTATGTGAGTTTTTTTTTCATTTATTTCAGGCATATTTGTTGACCAATTTATAATGCCTCACATTTTCATTATTATTCATCTTTTTCCTGATCATTTTTTGTTGAGGTCATTTAAAAAAAAATTCTTCACTTGAGTTTTTTGTGCTTTCTTTCTCATTTTCTTTTCCACTTTTTTTCTTTGGGTAAGTGAAAAGCTTTTCATTAGAATCATGTTCTATATTTTCTTAAATACCTGATTCTCTTAAACTTAAACTAGTATCTTTTCCAAAAAAATCACCTATATTTATAAAGTTTTCCTTTGCTGACAAATTGCTACGATACGTAGATTTTGCAGTGCCTCTCGATTCAGGGAACTCAAGGTGGGAGTGGTTCATTTGGAGATGGTGGCAGCACAGCTGGTGTTTCTAGGGCAATGGTGAAAGACAGGTTCAAAACCTTCAACATGCTATTCGAAGAGATTCATCAGAGGCAATCTCAATGGACTGTTCCTGATAGTGAACTACGAGAGTCTTTGAGGCTCGCTGTTGCTGAGGTCCTACTGCCTGCTTATAGGTCCTTCATTCGACGTTTCGGGTATGTATTTTATTTAGAGTTAAAATTACAAAAACAAATCCTAAAGTGTAGCGTAATTACAAAGAAATCCAGTTATCTTTTAGATTATAAACATACCCGTGAGGTTTGTATTTAATTGACAAAATAATTTCATCAATATGTGCAATTTGTAAAATAGAAACAAGAGATAGTTACCAAAAAAAAAAAAACTTGAGATTTGGGCTAATTACCAAAAAAAAGAGAGTTTTTTTTTTAAAAAAACACCTTTGAGGTTTGATTCGTATTACAATTTCCTCCTTCATAAGCTGACAAATATTTAAAAAAGCCCTCTCATATTTATAGAAATATTACAATTACCCTCTTAAATTTATGGCAAAATCAAATTTGAGAGGCTTTTTTGTAATTTTGAAAAATTTCTGGTTTTTTTTTTGTGATTATCCCTAGAAACAAATATTGAGGGGATTTGTAAGTTTAAAAGATAGATGGGCTCTTTCTGTAATTAGATTGAATCGTAACGGTTTTTTTGTAATTAACCATTTCTTATACATATCATCAATCTTTTCCTTGGAGTTGACCCTACTTTCTACTTGAACTGAAAGTACTGAAATTTTTTTGGTTAGGCCTATGATTGAGGGTGGAAAAAATCCACAGAAGTATATCAGATACACTCCGGAAGATCTTGAAAGAATGCTGGCTGAGTTTTTTGAAGGAAAGACCTGGAATGAACCGAGACGGTAGATTTTTATAAATTCACAATGAATTCGTGTATTGTAGATTTTACTTTACATGTCATGCACTGTAAAAAATTGATGACCACAAAATTATTGCGCACAACATAGAAATTCATATTCAATCATGTAACATTTACTGCTCTCATTGTCCCGAACAAATGATGTTATGTAGATTTACTGTTTTCAATATCGTTTAAGCCAAGCCTGCAACACACTTGTGAATGTGTATCACGATTCTCGCATCTCTCTTAGTTATTTGTGGTTACTTACTAAGAATTATGAATGAGTCTTTACTATGTGACAATGAGTCTTTACTATTATGAATGAGAACTACCCGCAAGGGAAAGCCAAGTTGGTGAAAGTAGGTGAACGGGACCGAAGGTCACGAGTTCGATTCCCCCTACCAACACTTTCTTTGGTTGGAGTCACACAGGGCTTGCTAGTGTGGTTTACCCCGGTTGGCGTAGTTTGCGGTGCTAAGACGTCCAGCCGGGAGGGTTTATCCAAAGTCTTGCGCACTCAAGAGTAGCGGTTGCGGGTTCCCCCGTCATCAAAAAAAAAAAAAAAGAGAAGAAAGAAGGAAATGGAACGGTTTACTAGCTGAACCATCCTAATTTCTACTGTCATTTATCTTAAAAGTAAATAGAAAGGTGTAATGTGAAAGCATAAAGTGAAGTGTGCTTTTTGTCGATCTGAATCCTATGTTCTATCTCATATTTTAAGTATCTTAAATATATATCAAATGCACAATAATGATGTCTGATGTCATTAATAATTTAATACACTGGTGATATAAATATAGGGTGTCACACAGTCTGCAATGGAAATCTTGTGTGGCTTTTTGTAGCCTAGAATGAAGGTTTATATATAAATACTAGGGAAATTTGGAAAAATACTCCTTTTTCACAAATTTTTGGAAAAATGCCCCTAACCTAACCCCTTAGAATGAAAAAGACCCAAATCAGTTTTCTCTCCCATTTCTCACGTTTCGACAGAAAAAAAAAGGAAAACAGCTTATCTCCCTTGGGTCTCTCTGTCATTCCTGTCTCGATTTTCTCCGCGTTTTCCGACGACCGACGGCGAGCAGTGTAGTGGTCCGCGCCGTCCCTATATTTTCCGCTAAGTTCGATTTTGGCTCTATTGTTTTTCAATTCGAGGGTTTTCTATGATTTTTCTTGATTTATGTATTTTTTTTTTTTTGTAAGTTTTCTCTTCAAAATTCGAGGGTTTTCTATGGTTGTTCTTCAATTCGAGAGTTTTTCTTGTATTATACTTTCAAAATTTTCATATTTTGTTTGTGCATGCGTTGAATTTCATCTTTGCTCGCTTTTTGGACTTTCATGGATTTAGGGTTGATGGATTTTGGTCAAAACTATCCGCATTTTTACCCAAAAGTAATGTTAAGTATTTGTAAGTTTGTTTGGAGGGGATATAACACGTGGATTATGTGGCGATGAAATGGAATCAGTAGCTCACATTCCGTGGACAGTCTACAGTTGATTAACGGACTGAAAAAGACATCAAAACTTGATTCGTATTGTGAGATGATCAAGGACGATATTATTGCTCTTATGGAGGAACTAAATTCTAAGCAGGTTGAATTTATTTATAGAGAGGCTAATGGGGTTGCACACTCTTTAGCCCAATGTTGTCAAAACTTTGATAGAGAGTTTGTCTGGTTTGGAACTGTTCCCAATTCTCTTGCTGCTATTGTAGCAAATGATGTAACCACTTCCTCTATTACTTAATATATTGTTTTCTACTTAAAAAAAAAAAAGTTTGTTTGGGTCATTCTGATATTCTCTAAAAACATGATAGTATAATTTTGAAGTTTATTTGTGATGTTTTTAAGTTGGATTTTGTTGGTTTTTGATGATGTTTGTGTTTTTTGAATTCTGTTAGATATGTTCTTTTTATTTTTCGACGGTATGTATGTACTTAATGCATTTTCGACCGTATTCTCGATCGTGTACCCCACCATGTGGCCGACCCTTATGTGATGTACTTGCAGATCGACTACCTTCCAACCCTATTTGGACTTTTATTTCGATCTTACACTTTGTTGTTTTTGTTTGAAGCAGGACAATATGACTCGCTCCATATGAAAATTATCACTTTAAAGGCAAGCTCTCTTGCAAGTCTCATTTCAATGCACTAGAGTTATTTTAGTGATCTGTTGAAGGGGAAATTTTGAAAATTTCAAGAGATCTTGCTTCGGGAAGTTCCTCGAGACAGGTATCATCAAGTTCCAAGGACAACTTGTATGCACCTACTCTTCCGACAAGATTCTAGATTGTCCATCATCGTGAAGACATTGTTATTTATTAATATCTTGTATCGAACTTTCTTAGTCAAACGGGTGTATCAATTAGTACTTATGTGATTATAACTTATAGAATAGTTGATTGACTCGGTTTTGTTGCTCTTACAATCTTAGTTGTATTTGAATATTAGCTATTTTGCATATTTCTAAGTTTGATTATCTCTACAATTTTACATTCTTTCTCCAACATGTAACATAATTATTTTAGGGCCCATTTGGATGGAGGAATTTGAAATTCTAAGGGATTTCAAATGAATTGATTTCAAAGTCATTGGATTTGAAATCCACCTCTTGTTTGGATGATGTGGATTTGTGTAAGGATTTCAAATCTATCGTAAGTTTTGATAAAAGAAAATTTAGAAGCTCTATTTATTTTCTTAATTGATATTTAATAAATAAAAATAAAAGATATAAATTTATTATTTTGTGTGTGTGCAATGTGTGTAGTATGTGTGCGGCGTGTGTAAATGTGTGCAATATGTGTCTAGTATGTGTAGTGTATGTAAATGTGTGCACAGTGTGTGTAAATATGTGTGTAGTGTGTGTAAATATGTGCAGTGCGTGTAAGTGTGTGAATATGCAAGTGAGCATAAAGAGGGAAAAAAGAATGGATTTCAAATGACTAGGTTTTGGGAGGGATTTGAAATTTTTTGAAAATGAACTAAAAGTTAAAGAGGATTTGAAATCCATTGATTTGGATTTATATGCCAAACAAGGGTGTGGATTTAGCTAAGGATTTCAAATCCATCCTCCCAAATCCCCTCCCAAATCCCTCCATCCAAATGCACCCTTAGTTTATTTTCATAATGAATTTCTTTCTCCAAAGATTAAATATTTGCTTTGAATAGTGAATATTGAATGTAAAACAGAAAAAATGAGGTCGTTGAACTAATTAATCATAAAATATAAATTACTAGTACAAACAACTAACTCAAGCAACACAAGCATAATGTGAACTTCAATATTAAAATTACAAGACGAGGTGGCTAGATATACATTTTCTAATAATTATGAAAATATGACATCCGCACGGACAATCACGTGCTTTGTTTGCATCCCACAAAAACACCAATGACGATCACTTGATCGAACTCTCATGCACCATCCCAAAGAATTAGTATTGAGCATGAACCAAAACCTGAAATAATACAGTAACAAACAGAAATCAGAAACTTACAAAGTCAGTGACCACACAATCGACCAGATACGACCAGACAACCGACCGCACACCGACCATACACCGACCAACAAATCAACTACATAGCATAAATGACCAACCAACCAATCGTCAGTACGTAACAAATTTTACCAAAATCGACTTAATCTTACAATTTCATCACATTTTCACTTCCAAACGATTACATTTTTGAAATGCAAATAATTACATATTACTCACCCACAACATTGTGTATTTACACTTGTTTACAAATAAAAAATAACCATTAACCGCAAATATTAGTCAAAAAATATTACTAACCTCTTTCCATATTTTCGACCTAATCTAGCTGAAAATTAGAACTCAGAACACTTCTGCTCGAAAGAAATCAGCTGCAAATGACCTCAGCTCCAAAGAAATCGCAAAAAAAATCCACAAAAAGTCAATGCTTTCCCATCCAATTAAACTCCGTCGAACTCTACCGTAAAAAATGCCGGACACGGAACAATGCCATCCACCCTCGCCGGAAAATGCTAAAATTTCAGAGGAGATGGGAGAATCGGTCGTGAATGGTCTTGAGAAATGAAGAATGGTTAACTGGGTTTCGATTTTAGAAGTGGAAGAATAGCACTTTGTGAAAACAAATTAAAAACCGAGCAAAGGGATAATTTGGACATTTCAAATGGGTGAAGGGGTATAATTTAAAGGATTTAGGTTGAGTGACATTTTTCCAAAAAATTGTAAAAAATGAGTATTTTTCCAAATTTCCCTAAATACTAAAACGTTTGTAAATGCTTTCCTCTAATAATAAAGGTCGATGACTTGTTAAAATCCTACACCTAACGGGTGTTTCACATAAAAATTATAAATAAAAAGTGCCAAGAAAACCCTCATGAATTGCTAGTTGACACCAACCGAGTTGAGCGTCACAATCACGAATCTAACCTCCGTTTCTTACCTTTCGACCGGTATGTTAACTCAAGAAAAAACGACTAATAGCATCCCAACACTCAACCATATCAAGAGACATCAACTAGACACTCGAAATTATTTATATTAGTTATGGAGCTACATCTATTTTATACGAATCAATTCGAATATTCATATTTAAAATTCTAATATTTGTTGGGTTATTTAGAAATTATGTTTGGAATAAAAGATATTTCTTAGTAGAAAATAAATGCGTTTTCTTAATTCTTTGCAATTTTGGCTTAGTGCAAAATGACCCACCCTTATTTATTTATACGGAAACAACTCTCTAATCAATGAGTATGATTTATTTGATCCAATAACTACATTTCATTAACTAGAATATTCTAACAAAAGATATAATATTCTTAAATTCTATACAACTTTTCATATCCAAATAAGTTCACTAAAGTATTATATAATAAAGAGATAATTTAATAAGAGTTGATCCAATTAGAAAAAATGTTAGAATATTATTTTTAAACGTTATTGCAATCGTGCCTAATGTGATCCGCAAATTTTCAGGTGGATGTTGGTCAAATTAATGCCGCTTAAAAATCGTATTGTAAAAATCGGACCGGCCGGTTCGACTCGAAACCGATCATATGCCCAGTCCGATTTTGTAGTAAAATCGAGTGATTAAAAATTATTGTCACCCGATCAAACCCGGTGAAAAACTCGAAAACCAATTGTATGTGGAATTTCAGCTCAATGAGAAGTGTGATTGGTTATTGCGCCAACCAAAAAAATTATTATTTTTAATTCTTTAATCAGGGCAAGAGCGATTCGTCTCCCATTCAAGGTAGACACAATAGCCTCTTGCGTGCCTGGATTAAAGAATTAAAAAATCTTTGGTTGGCGCAATAACCAATTGCGCCTCTCATTGAACTTAAGATTTTAGGCGCAATTGGTTAATGAACCAACATTTAAATAAACAGTCTTCCAATTCCAACTCCGTCTCAACAAACTTATCCCCTTTTTTGTTGCATTTCACCATTTGACCCATAAACACGGACGCCTATTTATATTATAATGGCATGCCGTTTCTTATTCCGATTTTTGATATGTAATTTCTTGTTATTTTAAATATATGTTGTAGGTTTTATTATTTAATCGATTTTGATTCAAAGAAAATTTCAATTTCTAGTTGCCCATAAATTGTGTATTTATTTAATATTTCAATTGATCGCGACTACAAAAAGACGAAAAAAAATAGCACAAACCACCCTAATGCAAAAGTTTAGGGCAAACCACAAACCGTTAAATAAGCCGGGAGTTGGGACCACTCTAAATTCTTCATCGAGTGTAAGGAAAACGTAAAGACTACTAGCGCGACATACCATGTGAATTATGTCCCCTATCTCTACAAAAAAAGAGCAAGTCTATTGTGAGACGGTTTCACTTAATCTAAATCAAGTGAGACGGACCTCCTAAGGGCTTCGTCTTGAGAACATGAACCATAAAAATAAATTTAAAAATAATAATGAACCATGAATAAACAAAAATAAACCCTAAAAACATGAACCATGAAGAATAAACCCAAAAAATAAAAATATACCCAAAAAAAAAAAAAAATAAACCCTAAAAAAACTAAAAATCCTAAAAACCCAAATCAATTAAAAATAAACCCAAGAAATAAAATAAACCCTAAAAAAACAAATATAAACCCTAAGAAAAATAAAATCTGAAAAAAAAAACCTTTAAAACTTTTTGTGAAGGGCCTCCGTGACATCCGTGAGACCGTCCTCACGCAAGTTTTTGCCCTCTACAAATAGGAATGAATTATATCCATTGGTTTTTGCAAATTATTTTCCGATATGATCTATTCAAAGAAAAATCATATCTTTCGGATAAGTATTTCATTACTGTAAATGGATTTATCCATAACTTTCTTTTTGTTGATTCTAGAAAAATAAAAATAAAAATCAATATACATTTTGTTGAATTGTATTTGGACATCCATAGTTAAGCAATAATCCCGCAGATTAGTTAAACCCAATCCCAGGATAATTACAAAAACACCCTGGGGTTTGGGTTAATTACAAAAAAATCCAGAGCTCTTCGAAAATTACAAAAACCTCTTGGGTTTGATTAAAATCTTACATTTTTACGGTGATTTTCAAAAACATTTAAAAAAAAACCCTAACATTTACAAAAATATTACAGTTACCCATCTTAAATTTAAGACAAAATGAAACTTGAAGGGGCTTTTGCAATTTTGAAACATCTCTGGGTTTTTTTGTAATTAGCCCAAACCTCAGGGTGTTTTTGTAATTATCCCTTACAACTATTAATCTGGAAAATAAATAACTGCATCCAGGAAAGGCCTGGTTTCTCTTATCAGGTCTTCTTTAATCCTTGTTTCACTCTCCTCCGCCACTCCATTCTAACAACCTCAATCCATTTACAATTAATGGTCAACCATTGCGTTGACCACCTGATCATTTTGCTGCATATATCCTTCTAAAACCTGATTCTTAACAACACTTTTCAGATTTCATCCATTTTCAAAACCAGTAAGAACTTCTTCAATCTCTCTCCTGATAGCAAGAAAATTATTTACAGGGAGAAAGAGAGATTTAAAAATGGAACCCTGTCACCTTCTCAATCAATTGACCAGAAACAACAGAAAATGACAATAAATGGTAATCATGCCCAATCACATTCTCAATCAATTGACCAGAAACAACAGAAAATGACAATAAATGGTTATCCCCAAATCCAATCACAATACATTTACCCCGGATACCCAATCCCCCATTTTCAACAACAATCCCAGGTATATCCCTCATCATCATACCATAGCTACGAAAATTACCCCCAAAACCCGCACCACCACAAGAATACTACCAATACGCAGGGTCGTATAATTTGAACAATTACCAGCACACCCTAATTCACGAATCCAGCTCAACGGCGTCGTTTGGCCGACTGATGCTAATCCTAATGATAGTTCTAATCGGGAGCATGTGTATGATGAGCCTAGTCATGTGGTTCCTCTACGGCACCTACATTCCCGAATTCGAAATCTCGTCTCTCAGAGTGACGAATTTCACCGCCACAAACGCGGCCCTAACGGGGACGTGGATCGCGAAGATGGTGGTTAGGAATACGAACCTGGATATGGCGATCGATTTCGAGCGCGTCAGATCTGTGGTGATGTACAGGGGGAATATTTTGGGGGTTTCTTCGCTGCGGCCGTTTGAGATCGAGAGGAATGAGAGATTCGATCTGGATTTCGATGTGCCGGCGGGGGATAACAACGAGACGCTGATTTTGGATGGCTTGCCGGGGTGGGTGATGCCGGCGCTCGCTCAGGATTGGAGTAATGGGGTGGTGGTTTTCAGCTTGAGATTGGCGATGAGTGCGAATTTTTCGTCTGTAAATCGGGGTTACAGGGAGGAGAGCTTGATAGTTTCGTGTGATAATTTGGAACTTACCTCTTCGCCGGAGACGAAGGAAGGGAAATTGAGCGCCGGCGTGGGAAGCCAATGCTTGATCAGTATATAGTCCTGGTATACAATTTTTTTTTTTATAATATTTGTTTTTCTATATATTTCTCTTTTGAGTTTGAATTTTGAAGTCATGTATACGTAGAGGTGTCAAACGGGTTGGGCCAAACATTGATCGGACCGTTAGTTTCAGAGCCCAGTCCGGCCAAATTCATGGAAAATACACAAAAAATCCAGACCGATTGGGCCGACCCGATTTTTGGTCCTAACAGGCCGGGCTTTTGAGGCCAAGTTTTTTTCGGACGTGGAATATTGCAGCCCAGCCCGGTAAAATATCGGGTTTGCCCACTGGGTAAGGGCAAGATTGACAACTCTATATATAGGCATAGAAAAATGAATTGCTCTAACGGTACTTGCCCCGCCCCGCACATTACATGGAGTGGGTTCGCCTCGAACCATACGCGGGGCAATTAAGGTCTAGGTATGATGTTGTCTGCATTGTCCCACATATAATAGTATATATGGTTTATATAAAAATATTATACAAGGCGGGGCAAACTCGGGGCTCGAGTCTTAAACCCAGAACTGTGGTGGGGTACGGGCAAAGTATGGGGGCCTGGATCTTTAACTATCCGCCCTGTCCTGCCTCATTTTCCTAATCATATATATTAGTGGTAAATTACAAAACTATCCATGAGGTTTTGTGTAATTGAGAAAAGTATATTCAAAATTGCAAATATCCCCTAACAAGCAACCCTGAGGTTTATATAATTTAACAAATGACTCCTCCTAAGGGTGTAACTTGTTAAAAAAAAATAAATTTTAAGCGGATTTTTGTAATTTAAAAAAAGTAATTTTTTAAAATTAGATTGAACTTTAATGGTATTTTTGTAATTATTCTAATTTTTTATTACAATTTTTTTTTGTCTTTGCATAAGGTCAATACGAAATACTTGTTTTGGGATTTTATTTTGTGATTTAGGTCAAGGTTTTAAATAATAAAATGGGGTACATATCCAAATTTTGAAGTGGGTTTATTTGGGATGAGATCTACTGTTCTACTTTCTTTGTTCCGTTCTTTATTTCATAAATTGGATGAATGATATGATACATGTACAATTGCGGATGAGATCTATTTTGAGATGGTGTTTCATCTCTTGTTCCATCGCATTGAGATGATTGACATGTGTACATAAGTTACTATATTAAAACTCCACTATTTTATCTTGATTTATGCTCCAAAATTAATATGGTAACTTCTATACAAGTGTCAATCATCTGTGCGGTGGAATAAGAGATGAAACATCATTCTCAGTAATAGAAGATCTCATCCGACAATCGTGGCATTATCTTGTACATTTGTCATTCATCCGATGCAGTGGAATAGAAGTTTAACAAAGAAGATGGAATAAGAAATCTCAATCCAGATTATGTAAACCAAGATCAGTGTCAAAACCCACGTGAACTTTTGTAATTTATCCCATTTGGGAATAAAATATTGATAAACCAATTATTTTCTCACCATGTTAACTGGCGGCATCTTCACTTATTTTTTCAGCTATGGATCCATCTTAACCTAGATATTTTTGAACTCTTTTGCAATATGAAAATAACCTGCTGTTTTTACTGTTCCAAAATGGTAATAACATATTTTAATTTGATGCCTATTGTGACATTTTGTATTATTCAACTTTTGCAGGACCAAATCCAATGGCAAGGATCAGTTATGGGATTTGGCGCGAAGTCAACAACCCCATTAAATTTGGTTCTTGTTCCCGCTCTTTTTTTCTTTTCTTTTTCACTTCTTTTCTTTTACTTGTACAAGATTTTGGTTGGTTTTCCAACTTAATAGATTATAGACGAACTACTTTTGTATCATCTTTATTTATGGTCCGCAAAAAATGTGCATATGCTTTTGTATATATGTATCTTGGTTATGTTCAATGCTTCCTAATTTATTTATTTTAAGCATCTTCTCTATCTCTCTCTCTCTCTCTCCCTAATTTTGGTGAAATAGTAGAGGTATAAGACATGAGATTCTAAATCAATCTCAAATAGACACACAAGATAAAAAAAAAAAATCGGATAGTGGTTGAAATTGTCAAGCTCAGACAAGATGTCTAGGATTCACTAATCAGTTATCAAGCCTTTCATCCGAGTATTTGTACTTAAAAAAATAGATACACAAGACGTTCATGTAGAGTGCACAACAATACGAAAATCACACATTCAATGACTCTTTAACTTATAACCATTCCATTATTTTTAGTAAATTGGATTCTTTTTTTTTTTCAAATAGTATTTCAACTAGTATTGTGATATATATATATATATATGCCAAGTGTACAAAATAATATAAATACTATACATTTAACGTATACTAATTATGGAATATTATTCTAAATAGAAAATTCGAACTAGATGCTAAAATCGACTACAAAGGAAAACTAAGCAGCATTTGATTACTATATTACAAACTCTACGAATGAGCTTCTTGTCATGACTAGATTTCGCTATTAATCAATTGTGACCCAATTTTACATAAATTTTATTTAAATATATCTTTAGATATGATTGGCAATATTGTATCTAAACGCTAAATTCTTTGCTTGAGTTTAATTAGTTATTAACTATATTACTGATTAATTACACATAACATGCATGGAAAATTTATTATTTACTATAAAACTGAAACTTGAGAACCTAAATCCAGTTGTATATACTCTATTTATGCACTAATGGTATTGCAATCTTTTTCTTATTCAAAATAAATATTTTATTCAGTACAACACATAGTAACACCACATATATAACGAATATTTTTTTAGTACAGTGAGATAGTAGGGAAGGGAACTCACATACTCATTTGGAATCGAACTTAGGTCAATTGCTCGATAGCACAAGTTTCTACAACTAAAGATAAAGTTGATCTCAATATTTAATAACGAATTCATTACTAACAATTATTAGTTATGATACTTCTAATAAATAACCACTGTTCTAAAAATCTCCGCCTAGTCCCGATTAGTCCCCGCTTAGGCACTAAGCTCCCCTTGTCCGCCTCATCGTTTTTTTTTTTTTTTTTTTTTTCCGATTAAGCCCCGCTAACCCCGCCAGGTCCCACCTAAACCCGCCAAACTCCGCCTAGGCGCTAGGCCCGAGTCTGTCATCCGACTAGCGCCTAGCGCTTTTTAGAACATTGAATATAACAAAATAAACTCGTCAATATTTATAAGGAACTAGTTAAATTATTTTTGACATGCTCTGCTCTAAATTTATTGCTTTTTCCTTACTGTCTCATAATGAAATTATTAATTAAAATGATCATTTAAAAAAATTAAAACTGTAAAAACCATTTAAATCAATCATTAAAAAGAAGATCACAACGATTATAATTTGTCCTCGCGTACTTACCGTAAATGGGTGGACTCATTGTAAAGTAGTAAAGCTACTTTTGTCATCCTAATTAATGTTACGGCTTGGAAATGAAGACTATGCAAAACCAACCAATTAATGGAGCTACCCAACTAACAACAAGTTGATATAATTGCTATCATAATTAATGTTTGTTTAAGGCCTATAAATAGGCATAAGATTTCATCATTCGAACCATCCGAGTGAAGCAACCAAGCAAGCTTGTTTATTTCTCCCTTTCCTCATATAAAGAGTAATAGTTTTCTCATGTTTCAAAAGCGAGTTTGAGATTGTTCTCTCCTTGTATTTAGAGAGAAGGTATTGTAATCTCTATTTTATAACGAATTGCTCATACACCTTACCGTGGTTTTTACCTCAAATTTATTTGAGGTTTTCCACGTAAAAATATTCATGTCATTTTACCTTTATTTTTCTCACATCACTATTGTCATGGCTTTGTTCCGGTCCATAATTTCCTAAAGTGGTTATCGTGAGCCATTGGTTTAGGGGTTCTTGTTCACGGTTACTATTCGCGCACTATTCACGTGAATAATGAAATCCGGTTTCAGTGAAAAATCAATCGGGAGTGAGCAAAATGACGACAAAGTTTGATGTAGAAAAGTTCAATAGGAATAATTTCTCATTGTGGAAAATGAAGATTAAGGCTATTTTGAGGAAGGACAATTGCTTGGCAAAGAATTGGAGACAAAGCCAATAGATATCACGACGATGCCAAGTAGAACGAGATGGACGGCAATGCAATTGCGATTTACACTTAACATTAGCCGATGGAGTGTTATCCAAAGTGTGGCGGAGAAGAAGATGGCAAAGGAGATATGGGATACTCGACAAAATTGTACGAGGCCAAGTCACTTCACAACAAGATTTTCTTAAAAGAAAATTGTATACTCTTCGTATGGCGGAAACCACTTCGGTGATCGATCATATCAACACCTTGAATACTCTATTTTCGCAAATCACCTCAATGGGTTACAAAATAGAAGTTGTTGAACGTGGGAAACTTTTGCTCCAAAGTTTACCGATTCATACGATCAACTCATCATCAACTTGACGAACAACGCCCTTTCGGACTATCTAGTCTTTGATGAAATTGCAAATTTCTTTGTACTAGAAGAAGAGAAGCGGGCGCAAAAACAAAGAAGACATACAAGGAAGTTCGCATCAGCGGAAGCTTTGGCGGTGGTGAGAGGAAGATCCACTTTAACGTAGCTCTAGTGGGAGTCAAAATCATGGTAGATCAAAATCCAGGAGTAAAGAGAACATCATGTGCTACAACGTGGCAAAAGAGGGCACTTCAAGAAAGATTGTTGGAGTAAGAAGAGTGGCGACCCCGAGTAATCAAATGCTCAAGGGAATGTTGCAAGTACTCTCGAAAATGGAGAAGTTTTATACGGAAAAGCAACAACCAACGCCCGAAGGCGTAAAACTATTTTTCGATGTCCGGCTTTTAGACTCGTGAGCAACCTGGCACTTGACCTCCGGCGAGAATGGTTTCACAAATACAAACCAATCTCTCCGGAGGATCGTATTTATGAGGGATGATCATGCATTGGATATTCTGGTATTGGTACTATAAAAATAAAAATGTTTGATGGTACGATTCGCACCATTCGGGAGGTACGACATGTGAAGGGCCTACGGAAGAATCTTTTGTCCTTAGGACAATTGGATGATGTTGGATGTAAAACTCGTATTGAGGATGGGATCATGAAGATCGTGAAGGGAGTGATTGTAGTAATGAAGACGGAGAAACTCGCCTTTGTGAATTTGTATATGCTTAAAGGAGAGACGATGCAGGAGAAGAGAGAAACACATTGCGGTACGCAAGTTTGATAGAAGAATCATCAATAATGTGGCACCACAAACTTGGCCACATGTCGAACGAGGTTGAAGATTCTCTCTCAAAGAAGCTACTACCTGGTCTTACAAAGATATCTTTACCATTTTGTGAGCATTGTGTTACAAGTAAGCAACACAAATTAAAATTCGCAGATCAACATCTAAGAGTAAAGGCATCTTAGAGTTGATTCACTCGATGTTTGGCAAACACCACTATCATCCCTAGGAGGGGCGAGATACTTTGTATCTTTCATTGATGATTACTCCAGGAGATGTTGGGTGTATCCTATCAAAAGGAAGGCCGATGTATTTCGATCTTCAAAGTTTACAAAGCTCAAATAGAACTTGAATCGGTAAAAAGATCAAGTGTCTAAGAACCGATAATGGAGGAGAATATACAAGTGATGAATTTGAGTCTTTCACAACAAGAAGGCATCAAAAGACAGTTCACGGTGGCATACACACCTCAACAAAATGGAGTGGCAGAGCGAATGAATAGAACCTTGTTATAAAGGACAAGAGCAATGTTGAGAATCGCAAGTCTACCCAAGACATTTCAGGCGGGCGTCAAAACCGCTTTGTTATGTGATCAATCGGTCACCATCAATCGCGATTGATCTCAAAACTCCCATGGAGATGTGGATGGTAAGTCGATGATTATTCTCACCTACGTACATTTGGAAGTCCTGTGTATGTGATGTACAATGACCAAGAAAGAACGAAGTTGGACCCAAAGTCCGAAAATGTATCTTCTTCGGGGTATCTTTGATGGAGTCAAGGGGTATCGCCTGCGTGGGATCCCACTACCCACAAGGTCGTCATCGTGCAGAGACATGATATTTGCGAGAAGATAAACCGCAAGACAATGGAGATAGTAACACATTAAAAGAGAACCAAGAGACTACTACGGTGCTAGTGGAAAATAATCTACTATGAAGATCCAAAATCTTTCAAGCGCATCGAGCACGAGATACAAGAACAAGTCGAGTCGATGTTCAAGAATACGACGGTCAACTCGTGAGAGAAAGCCGCCACTTGGCAATCGGAGTATGTTATGGAGAGCAATGTTGCATCACGTCTTTAACGGAGGATGGAGAGCCATCAACTTTCCATGAAGCTACTGTAAAGCTCGGATGCATCTCGGTGGATGATAGCAATGCATGAAGAAATTGAAGCTCTCCACAAGAATCAAAATTGAAACTAGTACCGTTACCACATGGCGGAAAAGCTATTGGTAATAAATGGGTCTACAAGATCAAAGAATAGCAATGATCAAGCGGGAGCGGATCGCAAAATTGGTGGTAAAAGGATATGCTCGAAAGAAGGTATTGATTTCAATGAGATATTTCCCCTCGTGGTTCGACTCACGACGGTGAGGGTAGTCTTGGCAATGTGTGCTACTTTTGATTTACATTTGGAGCGATTAGATGTAAAAACCGCATTTCTTCATGGAGAGCTTGAAGAAGAAATTTATATGCTTCAACCGAGGAAGGTTTTGTTGAAACAGCAAAGAGAACTTGGTTTGCGGGTTGAACAAATCTCTGCAGACGGTCTCAAACAGGCACCGAGGTGTTGGTACAAGAGATTTGATTCCTTCATAATGAGCATTGAATACAACAGCTTAGTTCGCACCATTGTGCGTACTACAAAAGCTTTGATGATAATGATTTTATTATTTTGTTATTGTATATGGATGATATGTTTCTATGTGCCCCAATAAAGATCGGATCCAAGAAATAAAGGCACGATTGGCTAGGGAGTTTGATATGAAAGACTTGGGACCATCAAACAAGACTCTAGGGATGCAGATTCACCTGCAGGCGTAAATAATAGGAAAATCGGCTTTCTCGGAAGAACTACTTCAAGAAAATCTTGCGACACTTCAACATGCAAGATTGTAAGCGATTCTACCCCTCTTCCTATTAATTTCAAGTTATCCTCAAGTATGTGTCCTAGCAATGAAGCGAGAGAGGAGGAAATGTCTCGAGTATCGTATGCATCAATGATGGGGAGTTTAATGTTCACTATGATATGCACAAGACCAGGACATTGCACAAGCAAAGGGGGAGCAGTTAGTCGATACATTGCGAATCCTGGTAAAGAGCATTGGGATACAATGAAGAGGATTTCGAGATACATCGATGAACCTCGATGTTGCACTATGTTATGGAGGATCGAATTTTACTATCGGGCTTATGTTGATTGATTTTGCGGTGATCTTGATAAAAGAAAATCCACTACGGGCTATGTGTTTACACTTGCTGGGAGGACTCGTAAGTGGGTTTCAAAACCGCAGATTGTTGTAGTGTTGTTTACAAATCAAGCAGAATACATGGCAAACTACACAAGCTTGCAAGAAAGCGTGTCCGGATTCAAAGGTTATTGGAGGAGCTTGGGCACAGCATAAGAAAATATTGTTCTGCTTTTTGTGAGCCAGAGTGCTTTGCATATTGCAAAGAATCGGCCTTTACATTCAAGGACAAAGCACATTGCGGTTCAAGATATCACTTTGTTCGAGAGATATTGGAAAATAGAAGTGTGGATATGCAAAAGATCCATACCGATGAGAACCTAGCAGATTGCATGACCAAACCAATCAACACCGGCAAATTTCAATGGCGTAGATCCTCGTGTGGCCTAGTAGAAACGTAAGCAACATGAGTGGCAAGTGTAGAGAATGATGGAAGAATTACAAAAGTAACTTTAAATGGGAGAATGTAAAGTAGTAAAGCTACTTTTGTCATCCTAATTAATGTTACGTCTTGGAAATGAAGACATTGCAAAACCAACCAATTAATGGAGCTACCCAACTAACAACAAGTTGATAATTGCTATCGTAATTAATGCTTGTTTAAGGCCTATAAATAGGCATAAGCTTTCATCATTCGAACCATCCGAGTGAAGCAACCAAGCAAGCTTGTTTATTTCTCCCTTTCCTCATATAAAGAGTAATAGTTTTCTCATATTTCAAGAGAGAGTGTGAGATTGTTCTCACCTTGTATTCAGAGACAATGTGTTGTAATCTCTATTTTTATAGTGAATTGCTCCTACACTTGCCCGTGGTTTTTACCTCAAATATTTTTAGAGTTTTCCACGTAAAAATATTCGTGTCATTTTACCTTTATTTTTCTCACATCACTATTGTCATGCCTTTGTTCCGGTCCATAATTTTCTAACACTCATAGGATCCAAATTATATATATATAGTATTTAACATTTTTGTCTAAACTCATGATAAACTGTTTCTCTTCAAACAATGAACATGCAGCCCTGTATATAGCCAGTAACCTAATGTTATGCCATAGAATTTGAGATGAGATTCCACTTGTAGAAATTGATTAATATATAGTAAGATTAAAGACAAGAAGTGATCTAGCAACTTCATCCATGACATGAATATTATGAATACCTCAAAGTACTAAAAGGGGTAAATCTGACTTTACCCCCTTATACTCTCGTAGAATATCACTTTACCCCTGGTACTTTTAACTGTATCATTTTACTCCTTGTACTATCAATTTGTATCATTTTACCTCCTTATTCAATTGAAAATATATCATTTAATCCTCCTATTCCTTTGTTATATGACCAAATTGTCCCTACTATTATTTTAATTTAACAATATTGCGCATCAAAATTCAAATACATGTAATTGTTTTTGGAAAACTTAATTATTTGATATTTATTGAATATTGGAAAATTATTTGCTATTTATTAAAATTAATATAGTTCATATTAAATAACTATATTGTAGGTTATTTCTTTGTAAACTAATATATTCATACTTTGTTTCATAATAAATCTAAAAAATAATGTATTATATTGTAAAATAATAATTTTTATTAAAAAAAGTAACCCGAAATGACTATTTTTTCTTTCTATTTAATATAGTTTGTATTATTATTATTCAATCAATAATTGAGAAATTACTAATCATTTTTCACATATTTAATAAAAATGAATTATATATATATATATTATATAATTTTAAGTTTGTGAAGAATAATAAACCAAAAGTATAAATATATTAGCTAATAGAAATATCCTATTACATATTAATTTAATATGAACTATATTAAAACTAAATAGTTAGTAACTACATATAAAATATAAAATAGATTTAATATTAAGCATTAATAAATCAAGTTGTGAAAGTTAATTTAAAAAATAAGTAAAAATTAATATTAAATGCTTTTTTAAATGATTTTGTTATTTTAATAAAACTAATAAGTACGGATAATTATAAAATGGTCATTGTTTTGAGTATATGTGTATAAAATAATATTCTAAAAGCATAAGAGGGTAAAGTGATCTGGTTGCTCCCAAAACGACCTCTCCTCGCCGATCACCTTTCAAGACGAAGTCCTCCGTGAAACCCGCACAAGGGGCGGAGGGGGCTCGGCGCCCTCTCCGATGCTTAAGTCGCCTGGAAATGAAGTAAAAGGCTAGAGAGAGAAAAAGCAATGTAACAAAGAAAGAAAATGAGATTAGGTTAGAATGAACCTCGGGCTTGGGCCTTTATACCTTAGCTAGGATTAGGGTTTAGTAGAATTCGGGATTCCGTTACGATTTGGTGTCGAGTCATCATTAGATTAGGATCGGATCTCATAAAAACCCTAATTTTACGCCGCAAGACCATATCTCCGACTTTCAGACACGTCGGTCCATTATATTGTGCGAAGCCCGTTACATTTCGAGGCATATTGTCTCATATCTCCGAGCCGACCTCTTCCTCGAAGTCATGTTAGACTCAGATGGGTCAACAACAGACGGCCATGCGGCAGACTTTGACAAGTCAACCTACCACACGGTGACCTCGCCACAAGTCATACCACTTGTACTCGGGCTCGACAAGTCGGCCCATATGATAAGCCTTCCACCTATTTATGGACTCAGAGATCGGCCCAATGCTTATAGGCCTTAGATCGACCTCATGCCGCAAACCTCCGCGGATCACCCCAACATCTAATGCTTAACAGTCGGCCCGAGTGCCTAATCCATAACGTGAATCAACCCAATATTATGGATCTTACAGGTCTACCCTAATGCCATGGGCTTAGTTAGGTCGCCCATCGCCACGGGCCTGGTTAGGTCGGCCCAAATCATCTTTTGCCCTTATCAATTTCCCCCAACTATGGATTGGTCTCCGCCTAAACCATAGTTGCCGATAAGGCCGAGCGACCTATTTTTAGGGTTCACACTTTTCACATTCCCGCCGGCTCTTGGCTTTCAAAATTCCCCGCCCTTTGGCCTTTCGAGTGCCTCGACACATGGGTATGATTGACAAGACGTCTTTTCAAATCACCGACGCCAGAATCGTGCCAAGCCCCTGATACCGAGATGACCTTTGCCTCCTTTTCTTCTTATAAAAACTCTCTTTCTTCCATTTCCAATTTTTTACACTTTCGAATTCTGAGCACCCTTAAAGGCGAAAATTCACCTTCTCCGTGAAAGTCTTTGAATCCCGGCAAGCTTAGCACTTCTCCGACTTCCCATCTAATTTCTCTCTCAATCTCCTATTCAGAAAGTAATCCCTTCCCTTTCCAATTTTTCCTTTTTATGGCGTCTTCTTCCTCTCATTCAACACCGTTTGACCCGGACCCGATCGCCGCCGATTTAGAACGGTGGGCCATAACGATGGGTTCTATCCCGCCACTCCTTTCTCTCACCGAGTCCATTCGTCGGATCTCGATGCCACCAATCCGATTCGATTCGGGCCAGGACTCCGATACAATAGATAGAGATCCGAACTCCGAGCTCGGGTCCTCTACCCGTGTATCCGCACGACTTTAAGGAGACCACCCTATCGCCTCTAATCTTGAAACCCTAAAAAGAATCGCCCAAATTCCTTTTTCTTTTAAACTTTATCTACCCAACAGATCCGATCGACCTAACCGACCTCCACCAAATGCCTTAGCCTTTTTTGTAGGTCGATAGAGGTGGCCTCGATTTCCCATCCACCCATTTATGGGTGGGGTGTCCCGAGCTCTCCCGTGTACCGAACCAACAGCGGCTCCGAACTCCTTCCGTATCTCCGGCTTCATAATTCGACTAAGTACTTAGAAATAGAACCCACTCTCGAATTATTCTTTACCCTGTTCCAAATAAAGAGCTCGACCACCAAAGGTCTTTTCTACATCACCTCCCGAGGTGATGCTCATTTTTTGAGCAAGTACCCTTCCTCAAACAAAGTGCGGAAGGACAAATATTTTTTATTTTTCTCCCCGAGCTTGGGGTTTTCCTATTGCTTGGACTGGACCCTTCCTCTCCAACACAAACATAACCCAGAGATCGGTCACCCGATCTCCAAGCTCGGATAAATAAACTTACCCTGGTCAAGTATGACCTTTCTCGCCTCATAACTCCATCCTCTTCAGACAACTTCGAGCCGAGCCCCATCGTGGCCCTCCGCCTTGTGACATCGGTAATTGTCATTTTTGTAGTTAATTTATTTTACTCTTACTCACTAGCTAATTTTTCCTTTTTATGCAGACATGTTCATGGCATGATGGATTGTTGCAGCTGGATGACGAGGAGCCACAAGTCGCTCCTGGCTCACTCCCCCTCATCTAGCCGCCGCCGAGCCTGGAGGTCAACCTCCCTACTCCGCCGACCGACACGGTTCTTTGTAGTGATGGCCGACCTCACGGGCCCAGGGCTCAACTCCGGTATCCGACCTCCTCCCAAGAGGTCGAGTGTTGGTACTAGCACAGGGGTCGCCAAGAAGGCGAAGACCCAGGGATGGCAATGGGCGGGTCAAAACCCGCCCGCATTAAACCCGCCCGATGGGCGGGTCAGAACCGACAAATGGGTCCCGGCGGGTCTCGGGTCCAAGGTTACAAAACCCGCCGGGTCCGGGCGGGTCCTGGTCCTATAGGACCCGCCCGACCCGCCCCGCATGTTAATTTTTATTAAATTTTTAAATATATATTAAAATATTTTTGCATTATTTACTTTAAAATTTGAGTATTATATGTGTAAAAATATTAGTTGAGTACTAATATAATATTATTTACTTTTAAAGTTTAATTTACTAATATAATATCTTGTAATATTCTACTTTGAATATTTATTTTAAGTATTAGTTGAGTACAATGTAGTATAATAGTATTTGTTTTTAAAATAAATCTTAATAGTAGCCAATTCTAAAAAAATAGTTATAATAAGTTGCATAATTTTATTTATTTATTTTTTAACCTATTGGCATTTGATTACTTTTGAAAAATTGGTCATAAATAGAAAAATATAAATTATTATAAATTAAAAAATATATTTGGCGGATGTCTAGATCACCGTGAGTTTTGAGGCGGGGCGGGCGGGCGGGTCTTGAGGCGGGGCGGGCGGGTCCCGGGTCTTACTTCTCCTTGGCGGGCGGGTCCCGGTTTGGCCAAACCCGCCCGTTGCCATCCCTACGAAGACCACCACTCCTCCCACCTTTCGCCTCTCTCTCTCTCACGCACTCCTATTCATACACCCAACGGACCTTTTCCACAAGCAATTCCATTCGAAGAACAATGATGGAACTTTTGTTATTCAAGACGCTCCAAGGCAAATCGCCCGAACCCCGACCGAACTGCGCTTGAGAAGCTTGGTGATCCGGGTGAGCTCTTTCTTCTTGAACCACTCGAAAGCCGAGGCACGCCTAGCCGCCCGATCTCCCGGGCTCGAGTCGGTTTTTGATCCCTCCAATATCACCGAGCTCAATAATTCTAAAAAGGAGTGTGTTCTGAAAGCTCGGGAGACTAAACTCCGGAGGAGAACCACCGCTACAAGGATAGGGAGGAGGTCCATAAGGCTATCGTGGCCTCTCGGAGGCCAAGATAAAGGCTTTGGAGACCGATAATGCTAATCTCAAGATCGAGCCGAGCGATCTCCAAAACCATTTTTGACCTTTGTTAATGCCGATCAAGCCCGAGCCGAGGCATCGGCTGGTCGCCAAAGTTTCCTCACCTCCCCGAAGGCTCTTCAATAGTTCAGCTATTCGGGAGAGGGTGAAGCAAGCCTTCGAGCTCTGGGAATTTATCAAAGTTCTTTTCGTCGATTCCGCATGGAGTACTACGGCTTTGCTTTTGACGGTGAGCCGAGCTCGAGGGAACGGTATCACTACCGAGCCCTTCGATCGCCGAGGTCCCGGGAAGGTCTTGCCCGACCCCAAGGGCGTGTTCTCCTCAAGAGGCGGAGCGTCTTAATCTTGCTCTGTGGAGGTGTTCATAGAATCCCTATCTACTCCATTCATCCTCCACCCCGTGATTGGTGGTATTTTGCATGTATTTTGGGCTTAATATTGGCTAGAATGTGGGAATATGCATGCGTTATACAAGTAAATTGGGTAGTATTCTTGTTTTGTGGAATGGATTACGCTTTGATCGTTTTGTAGGAATTTATCTATATTTGTGGCATAGTGGCAACAATTCGAGCATTGCAACCGCCAATACTTGACACAAGTGACGAAGTTTGGAGTCAAGTCGAGAAGAAGTTGGACGAACCGGGCAAGAAACGGAAAAAAAGAGTCTATGGGCATATTGTTCCGGTGAGCACGGGCGGGCGTGCTCTCCAAAGACGGCCGTGCTCAACCAAAGCAGATGACTCAAGGTGCGGCTTTAGAGCACGGGCAGCCCGTGCTCCTCAAGAAAGATTACAAATGGTTCGGCACCCAAAGACGGGCAAGGGGCGTGCCAAAGGGCACGGCCGTGCCGTCGTCAAGGGGAAAAAACAGAGTTTGTCAAATTTCAACTAGGTTTCGACCCGAACGAAGTACAAATAGACCGGGCGGCCACAAACGGAGACGCTGATTTTTACCCTAGAAACCAGAGAAAAGAGCGAGTTTCCCACCGGATACTTCGAGAGATTGATCAAGACCGCAACCACACCTTCGAGGATTGAAGATAGATCGAGATCGTCGTCATCCCCGAGTCATTCATTCCATCGTATCGTTATTTTAATTAGTTAGATTTTGATTATGAATAATTTGTCTATGAATTGTTTATCTTCAATGTCCGGCTAAAACTCTTGTGATTCCCGGGTTTGGGAGTAGATTAATAAACACTTTTATGTGATGATTAAGGATAATTGAAGTTAATGTTTTCTTTCTCTATTCAAGTATTGTGCTTTAATTCTTGTTTTATCAAAAGGCCTTTGATCTAAACTTGTTTGATGTATTGATCCATAATTCTAACCGATGAGTTTCAATACTAGATCTTGAGTACTTGACACAAATAGATTGCATGATTGAGAAGTCCTGTGAATATTTGTGAGATCTTTTAATCTTTTGAACTTTTGGGAGTTGGATATCTCATGTTGAGTAGAGATGCTAACATATATATTCCAATCAACGCTTTTACATACATCTCGAGAGAGGGGTAAATTACTTTGGTGATTGGTCTATAGAGAAGAATACGTTTAACCTTGGTTTTGCTTAACCCGAGCATAAAAGTGGGATATTAATTGAAACCATAACCCAGGAATCCATCCATCCATACTTGATCTTTTAATCGCTCTTTGCTTTGCTATTCTAGGATTAATTTCGCTTTAGTAGTAATAAAACCAAACCTTCAAATTTCGATAGTTTAGATAAAAATAGGACTATTATAATCCAATACTTAGTACATTAATTTATTAATCCTCGTGGATTCGACCTTGCAAACCCTATTATATAAACCGATCCGTACACTTGCGGTGAAGCTAAGAAAATAGGCGAACAAGTTTTTGGCGCCGTTGTCGGGGATTAATCAAATTTTTAGTACTAATATTGCGATAAATAGAACTATTCTTAACTGGACATTTTTTTTAATTTGTTCGATTTTACTTCTATTGTGGTTAACTTGTTTTCTTTAGTTGGTTCAGGTAGTGCATGATCACTCGCTCAAAGCAAGGAGACTTAGCACCGTTCATAATGCAGGAGGTTGAAGCTTTGCTAGGCAAAATAGTGCAGCTACTAAACGGGCGTAAAGACAACAGACCAAACCATGGCAGGAGTTGAAGACAACAACAGAGGCAATAACGGGGGTAACAACCAGGCTAACAGGTCAATGTTGAGTTACCAATACCGTGAGAGGTTCGGTGGCTCGTGACCCACCATCAAGCGTCGCGATTACTTTTGCCCAATCAATCGCAACTATGGTGGCATTGCCAATGTCCCGATCAATGCGAATAATTTTGAGCTAAAGCCACGATCTCGATGGTACAATGAGAACCAGTTTGGGGGCTTCCCCTCAAGATCCTAACTCTCATCTTGCGAATTTCATACAAATTTGCAATACTATCAAGATGAATGGGGTGACCGATGATGCTATACGTCTTCGCCTATTCCCTTTCTCTTTAAGGGATAAGTGCTAGAACTCACAGCAGCTCCCTAACTCGGGGAGTGTGAACAATCGGGATGAGCTAAGTCGAGGTTTCGTTTAAATACTTCCCACCAAGTAAGACACTCTGACTTAAAAGTGAGATCACTCGGTTCAGCGGTTTGACTCGAGCCTTTGTACGAGGCCCGGGAGAGATTAGGGATTTGTTGAGGAGGTGCCCGCAACATGGATTTTCGAAGATCGCAGCTTGCTTTTTCTACAATGGGTTGATGGGACATGACGAGATCATTTGTAGATGTCGCACGCGTGGCGGCGCCTACTCGCGAGATTTCAGGAAGATGCATTCAACTTGTTAGAGGAGATGGCCATGAATAGCTATCGGTGGCCTTCGAGAGGACTAACGTGAAAAGGGTAGTGAAGTTTCGATTGAGATCGATTAAAGAGTTGATGACAGATGGCCGTTTTGACCAATCAATTGAGTACATTGACAAAGGCAAATGAGGTAAACGGGTGCATGTCTTTGGGGAGTTTCTCTAGATCGATAGAGGAAGCAAATTACGTGAATAAGGAATTTCAACAATTTCGGAACAATCAAAATCCCACTCATTATCATCCAAGCCTAAGGAACCACAAAAATTTCTCCTATGCGAACACAAAGAACGTGATGCAACCACCGGGGTTTAATGTGACTAATGGAGTTATTATCTGCAGATCCTAAACCAACCATGGAAGACATGTTCACCTCGTTTATGAACGAGACAAGGAACAGTTCAACAAGGATGAGGCAAAGATGGATAAAATTGAAAACCATGTCACCCAATTGGGGTCCCGGATGAAGAATCTTGAGACCCAAATTGGTCAAATAGCTACAATAATTAGTGGGCAAGCATCAAAAGGCCGGTTCCGAGCAACACCGAGGTAAACCCAAAGGAGTGTAAAGCCATTCGTCTCGAGGAGTGGAACGGAATACGAGGGACCGAAAATACGAAGAAAATTCTGAAGAATCGCAGACGGCACGCCTGCGTGCGCCACCGCACGGCCAGCCCGTGCGCTTTGCCGACACGACAATCGATGCATCGGGTGATGCGGAAACGAGGCAAATGGCGAGGTTGAGGCCAAGGAAGAAGCCGAGGAACATCGTCTTTGAACAAAAAAAGGGCCGAAGCTTAAATCCTCCTCTAACCCCGATATTTCTAAACTTAATGTTCCCTTCCTTTTCCCCAACGTTTTCAAAAGAAAAAGTTAGACGCACAATTTGCTAAGTTTTTAGATATTTTTAAAAAGCGCATATTAACATTCATTTTGCGGATGCATTGGAGCAGATGCCCAATTACGCTAAGTTCTTGAAGGATGTTATGTCAAAGAAAAGAAAGATGACTAGTTTGAGACAATTAACTGGACAGAGGAGTGTAGTGCAATAATCCAAAGGAAACTACCACGAAGTTGAAAGATCCGGGAGTTTCACTATCCCTTGTGCTATTGGTGATGTTTTCTTTAAGAAAGCACTTTGTGACTTAGAAGCGAGTATTAACTTAATGCCCTTGTCTATTTTCGTGCAACTTGGATTGGGAGAGGTGAAGCCATCTACGGTCACCTTACAACTCAGACCGATCACCACGTATCCAAAGGAATCATCGAGGATGTACTTGTCAAAGTTGATAAATTCATATTCCTGTGGCTTTCTGCAAGGTCTTTGGACATGGAGGAAGATAAAGACGCTCCTTGATACTTGGGCGTCTATTCCTAGCGACGGGGAAGGCCTTAATAGATGTGCAAAAAGGAGAGCTCACGTTACGGGTTAATGATGAGCATGTTCTATTTACGATATATAAAGGCACTTCAATTTCATGATGGTGTGGAGACTTGTAAATTCATAGAGCGTAGTTGAATCCTCGCATTGATGAGTATGCGGATCATACATTGTTTTTGGGATACTTTTGAGTTTGGTTTGACACATTCATGTTCAACATCGAACTTGACTATTGATATTGATAACCAAGACTTGTATGATTGTGTTTGTGCTTTAGATAATATGCGGGAACTCACGAGGAGCGCAAGAGGGACACACACGCCGAAAAACGACACGGGAATCGGTTCTACTGAGGGACGCACGACCCGTGCCCTGAGCACGCCAGGCCGTGCGTATGGCCGATTTAAAAATTGACGAAAACGACGATGGCACGGCCCGTGCCTAAGGTCGAAGGGAACGCTGAAGGAGGCTGCAGATGGCACGGCCGTGCTCATCAAAGACGGGCAGCCCGTGCTTCCTTCCGAAGAGGCCAAATCGAACCTTAACTCAAACCCTCGCCCGAGCATCTCAAATATGCATTCCTTGGAGCGAATAACACGAGTCCGTAATCGTATCATCACTTTTAACTTCAGTTCAAGTCGATAAATTGCTTAGGGTGTTACGAAAACATAAGTCGGCGATAGGTTGGTCAATTTCTGATTTGAAAGGCATTAGTCCATTGATTGTGATGCATAAAATTAGAATGGAAGATGTCTACAAACCTTCGTGCAAAATCAAAGAAGATTAAACCCTATAATGCAAGAAGTCGTTAGAAAAGAAGTTTTAAAATGGTTAGGTCTTTGGAATTATTTATGTTATTTCGATAGCTCATGGGTAAGTCCGGTGACAAGTGGTCCAAGAAAGGGGGAATGACGGTAGTAAGAAACGAGAGTGATGAGCTTATAGCGACTAGTAGTAATCGGATGGAGAATTTGTATTGATTATAGGAAGTTGAATGACGCTACTCGCAAAGATCACTTTCCCCTTCCCTTTATTGATATGATGCTTGATCGTTTGGCGGGATATGATTATTATTGTTTTTTCGATGGTTATTCGGGTATAATCAGATCATGATTGCTCCAAGACCAAGAGAAGACGACCTTTACATGCCCCTATGGTACCTTTGCATTTCGCATGATGCCATTTGGACTTTGTAACGCACCCGCTACTTTTCAAAGATGCATGATGGCTATATTCCATGATTTCATTGAGAAAATAATGGAGGTTTTCATGGATGATTTTTCCGTGTTTGGAGATTCATATGACCATTGCTTGAATAACCTTTCTCTAGTTTTGCGGAGATGCGAGAAGACTAACCTTGTTTTAAATTGGGAAAAGTGCCACTTCATGGTACGAGATGGCATTGTTTTAGGCCACCGAGTCTCTTCGCAGTTTGGAAGTTGATAGAGCGAAAGTTGTGGCAATCGAAAAACTCCCACCTCCAACAAACGAGAAAGCCATTCAAGTTTCTTAGACACGCCGAATTCTCTGAGAAGGTTTATCCGTGACTTTTCTAAAATCACTAAACCTTTAAGTCGATTACTAGAAAAAGATATTGCTTTCAATTTTTCCAATGATTGTTTGCGGTGCTTTTGAAATTCGAAGAAGGCTTTAGTTAGTGACAACCCATTCTAGTAGTTCCGGATTGAGTCACCCTTCGAACTAATGTGTGATGCCAGCGACTTTGCGGTTGGGGCTGTTTTGGGTCGAAACGAGACAAGATGTTCGTGAGCCATCTACTACGCGAGCGTAACCTTAGACAAAGGCCAAAGAAACTACACTACCACCGAGAAGGAAATGCTAGCAATCGTGTTTGCATTCGACAAGTTTCGATCTTACTTGATTGGGACTAAGACGATCGTCCACATCGACCACGCAATAATTAAATATTTGTTTGACAAGAAGGATGCCAAACCGAGACCGATTCGGTGGATCCTCTTGCTACAAGAATTCGATGTGGAGATTTGGGATAGAAAGGGCTGCGATAATGTAGTAGCCGATCACTTGTCCGCACTAGAATACAAGAAGGAGGAGAAAGAAATCACGGAGGCAATTAAGGATGAATTCCCCGATGAGCAACTTCTAATGCTACAAGCTAAATTCCCATGGTATGCCGATTTTGTTAATTATTTGGTTGCGGGGTTTTGCCTCCGGATTTATCATCTTATCAAAAGAAGAAGTTCCTCCATGATGTCAAGTTTTACATGTGGGACGATCCTCGCTCTTTAAGAGGTGCGCCGACACCATCATTCGACGATGTGTACCTTAAGAAGAGTGGGAGGGAGTTCTCAAAGCTGCATTCTTCACCTTCCGGAGGACATTTTGTCCGTGGCGACGGCGGCTAAGGTATTACAAAGTGGATTATTGGCCTACATTATCTAACGATTGCTATCTATTCGTACAAAGTTGTGATAGGTGCGGCGGATGGGAAACATCTCGAGCGACATGAGATGCCAATGACCAATGTGATGGAAGTTGAACTCTTCGATATGTGGGGATCGACTTCATGGGCCCTTCCCATCTTCGTCGGGCTATCAATACATTCTACTTGCAGTGGAATACGTATCTCGATGGGTTGAAGCTATTAGGCCGGACCAATGATGCGCGAGTAGTGCTCAAATTCTGAAGAAAAATATATTCACTCGGTTTGGAACCCCGAGAGCTTTGATTAGCGACGGGGGTCACACTTTGTGAATAAATTAATGAGCACTCTACTTGCGAAGTACGGGGTTAAGCACAAGGTGGCATTAGCATACCATCCGCAAGCAAACGGACAACGTAGAGGTAGCCAATCGTGAGATTAAGCATGATTTTAGAGAAAAAAATGAACATAAATCGCAAAGATTGGGCCATGAAGCTAGATGACGACTATGGGCATATCGGATCGCATACAAGACACCTTGGGCACATCATCAGTCGATTAGTCTTCGGGAAATCGTGTCACTTGCCCGTCGAATTAGAGCATAAGGCGTTTTGGTCAGAAAGAAGTTGAATTTTGACTTCAAAGCAAATGGGTGAAAAGAGGCTCTTGCACCTGAATGAGATGGAGGAATTTCGGGATGAAGCCTATGAAAATTCCCGAATTTACAAGGAATGAACCAAACGATGGCACGATCGAATGATAAAGAAGAGGGAGTTTTTAGGGTGAACAAGTCCTTTTGTTTAACTCACGTCTTAAACTCTTCAGGAAAAGCTTAAGTCTCAGATGGTCGGGGCCGTTTGTGATAAAGAAAGTGTTAAATCCTCCGGGAATAGTGGAGCTATTGAGCCGAGATGGGGAGACATTCATGGTGAATGGCCAGAGAATCAAGCATTACTTTGAGGGAGCAAAAAGGAGGAAGTGACACGCTCACATTGCTAGAGCCATGATCAACTAAGCGGGCGTCAAGCTCTAGGCGTTAAATGAAGCGCTTGTTGGGAGGCAACCCAACGGTTTCTTTTTTATTTCTTCCCATGTTTTCTTGGTTTGTTTTCCCTTTTCTAAGATAGGATTTATTTTTTTCCATAGGTTAGGATTTTTCCTAGTTTTTCAAAAAAAAAATCAAAAAGAAAAAAAAAACTCGAACACAAGGTTCGGACCCAAAGACGGGCAACCCGTGCCTTTTGGGCATCTGTGCCCTTTCCGTAAGTCGGGGCTCCAAAGTTCGGGCCCCTAGCACGGGCCACCGTGCCGTTTGGCACGGCCCGTGCGCCTTAAGGATTTCTCGGGAGCAATCTTTCGACCCAAGACGGGCGGCCCGTGCCGAATGAGCACGCCGTGCTCATGCCTCGCTGAGGCTTAAAACCGACGGGCAGAGCCTTATTTTCTTCAGAATCTTCCCCTTCACGCACGGACGAACAAGAAAACCCTCCCCTCCAATTTTTCGAAAATTCCTTCTAGATATCATCACTACTCACCTCCCACACTACTCTAAACACGAATTACACGTGTGAATTTGCTTGGAAGCAAGGATTTGGGGTAGATAGCACCTAGGGTTTCAACAATCCAACTCTCTTCTAATTATCGAAAATTAAGGTATGAATTGAAAATTTTATGTCAAAATTCTTGAGAGTTATGAACTAGGGTTGATATATAATGCTTGTGTGATACTTTAGCCATATTTTTAATGGAATTTTCTATGGGGCTTTTTATCGAACACTTGGTGGGTTGTTGAATTGTGATGAATTTAGTTGATTGCTTGATGGATTATACTTGTGTTAGATTGTTTATGAAGTTAGGGGCTAGGATTCTCGGCAATTATATTGGTATGTGAATTGAACCTTGATTATGGATCGAATTGTTGATGATGAGCTACTATACTTTTAGTGAAATTGTTGTATTAATTCATTGTTTGTTTTTACTTGGCAAGTATGGATTCTCACGATTGTTTTGCAGGTACTAAATTGAAACATGGATGAACCACGACCGAACCGAGGAAGACGAGGTTGGGGAGCCGCGCCGCTCGAGCGCCACCACACCCGGACAGCCCCGAGGCTTACGGGCTCACTATGGTGAAAATGAAATCTTGGATAAATAGAACCGGCTCATCCATCGCTCATTCGCACCTACACGCTTATACCGACGATGAATGTACCCGAGCTCTCGGGATACACGAGGAGGTGTGGCAAATGTTTGATCGAGTTGGATGGACCGCATTTATGCAAGGCGGTGGCCAACCTACAAGACACTCACACTAGAGTTCTTAAGCACTTTGTTCGTGTCACGGCAACACGACCCGGAGTGAGCCTCGGGAAATCCAGTTCAAGTTGGGCAACGAATGGAGAACCGTCACTATTGCCGAACTTAATCAAATTTTTGGGGTACCATCGGACGCCCATACCGAACGGATGCAAATTACGACTCGCGTGCTTTCTGGCGATTGTTGACTGAAACTCCCGACACAGGGCTCATGCAATACGCAAAGACGCTCCTCCAAGGCCTCCTCACTCCGCAACCCCATATTCGTTACATTCAAAAGTAACGGCCCATTTCGTGTTCGCCCCGGTACAACAATGGGGGTATGCAAGCGAGAGAGCTATACCTACTTTGGTGTATGCTCAATCGCACCCCTTATAACATGGCGGCATACTTTGTGGAACACGCCGTCTACGTACAACAAAGATGAAACGGGAAAATACTAATTGGGGGAATGATAACCCCAATCCCACAACATTTTGGGGTTGACATAAGCCGCATGGAACCATTAGCTGGCAGCGTAGAAGCATTAACATGAGCGCCCTTCTCACCATGAAGATCATCGTAATGAGGAGAATATCCTCTGTTTCTAACAAAAAGTCGGGTCTTCGTTTCCCCTTCCTAACCCGCACTCACAAAGCAGTAATTGATAACCAAATCAATCAAGCCAGACTCGAGGAGCATATCGAGTCATGCGGGGTTTGGCGACGCGAAAGAGGCGAAGGATAGCGGGTTGCCCGATGAAGAAGACTTGGACATGGAGGCGCGGGAGTATGATAAAGGAGAGGGGTTTGAGCAAGACTTCCAACGGGGAAGCTTCGATCGAGCGGCCCACAGGGGACAACTGATATTCGAGAGCTCTCGCCAAGGCGAGGAACGTGGGGGCGATATGATCACGAGGTTAGTGCATTTGAGGAAAGCTTGCGACAGCATAGGAGTGATTTCCGTGCTTACCAAGAAGTCCAAGATCAAAGGTACCATATGCAGAGCTTGTGGAACCAAGCACACGAGCAGCGGGAGTCGGAGATATTGCAGGCAGTACTACGAATCGAGAATTGGCATATCTCCCAGGGCCACTACCCGCCACCGCCCCCCACAAGTAATCCGGTCCTATCCACACTTTTTTTTTTTGAAATTCTACCTTCTCTTTTATGCGCTATAATTTCATTCAAGTTTGGGGGAGAGGTAGTAATTGTATTGATGGATGTGGCGTTTGCATTCATTTAGTTGCATGTAGAGCATATCATATAGGGTGCCAGTGCATTAGATGTTTGATTTTTTTGTTTTATGGTTTTAGCATGTTTATCGCTTTAGCACGTTTATTGCTTTCCTAGTAGTTAGGGAGTGAGTTGACCGCTATTGTGTGTTTGTTGTGTTTTGATTGAGATCTTGATCTTGGGAGCATTTGCGGATTAGTTCGTGTTGTTTTGAATTGGATGTTGAGTGTGAGTTGATCGGGTTGAGAATAATTAATATGGAGCATGTGCTTATTGGGATCATGGTTAAAATGCTTTGAATTATGCACTTACAAGCCTTGTGAGCTTTTGAGCCTTTTTCGCTTTCATCATATGCGAGTCTTGTTTGCGATTGAGTGTGTCATTCATGTTGATTTGAATTCTAGAACTTGCTCGTATCTCCGTCAAGGTCACATGTTGTATGCATTCATGAAAATGATTTTAGGCCATTTTTGTTAAGCCTTTCAAGCCTTTTTGCCTACCTTATGATATTTGATTTTCCTAGTTAGCCAACTTGAGCCTATTGCCTGATTTTTTTTGATAGCCACATTTCAAGCCTTAGAACTTAAATTGATATATCTGTTATCCTAAACTTGAGCGTATAGCATTGAGTAAAGGATAGAATAAATGATTGAATGAAGGGATATCAAGAAATTAGAAAATAGTTTGTATGATTGGTGATTGGGAATAAAAGAAGAAAAGGAGAAAAATGAGGATACTCACAAAACAGTCGGAAAAAAAACGTGACTGAAAAAAAGTGAGTCGGCATGTACTAGAAATAGGCTGGAAATTGTGATGTAAGGTGAAGGAGAATGATTTGTATGAAAAAGAAGGGAGAAATAGAGAGGTGATAAGATATAAGGCGATTGGGAGTACATAGTTGGTTGGTATTAAAATAACTGTTAGAGAAAAACGATGTGCTTACCAATCTATACGCTTGAGTTGAGTCACTTTATCCATATTTCCCTACCTTAACCAAAGAGCCTTCATTACAACCATAAACAAAGTCCTTTATGATTTGTGAATTGCATACAAACGAGTGGCGGAGATGTGAGATGATTTGCAAGCATATGGTAATTCTTCAACATTGATATGATTTGAGCGAATACACGTCCCTTATTATTCTAGTGAGTAGAGTATACACTTTATCCATGAGAGGCATGATTTGAAGTGTTTTACCATGATTTTAATAGACTTGTGCTCGTGTTAGCTATTTGAAACTTGGTTCGTTTATGCTTGATGTCTATGGATAGATGACATGAATTGTGATGCGGTGTTCTTGAGTTGCTCTTCTTTACCCCAATTGTGTTGTCTTGTTTATAAAGTGTTGACCGGATCACATGAGTTTAAGTTGGGGTTTGATTGGTGGTATTTTGCATGTATTTTGGGCTTTTTTTTTTTTTTTTTTGAGGGTATGTATTTTGGGCTTAATATTGGCTAGAATGTGGGAATATGCATGCGTTATACAAGTAAATTGGGTAGTATTCTTGTTTTGTGGAATTGGATTACGCTTTGCTCGTTTTGTAGGAATTTATCTATATTTGTGGCATAGTGGCAACAATTCGAGCATTGAAACCGCCAATACTTGACACAAGTGACGAAGTTTGGAGTCGAGTCGAGAAGAAGTTGGACGAATCGGGCAAGAAACGGAAAAAAAGAGTCTATGGGCATATTGTTCCAGGTGAGCAGGGGGGCGTGCTCTCCTCCGAAGCCGGCCGTGCTCAACCCAAGGGGATGACTCAAGGTGCGGCCTGGGAGGCACGGGCAGCCCGTGCCATATTGGCACGCCCTGTGCTCTCGAAGAAAGATTACAAATGGTTCGGCACCGGCCACGGCCGGGCGTGCCAAAAGGGCACCGGCCGTGCCGTCTTGCGGGAAAAACAGAGTTTGTCAAATTTCAACTAGGTTTCGACCCGAACGACGAAGTACAAATAGACCCGGGCGGCCACAAACGGAGACGCTGATTTTTACCCGAAAACGGAGAAAAAGAGCGAGTTTTCCACGGGAAACTTGGAGAGATCGATCAAGACCGCAACCACACCTTCGAGGATTGAAGATAGATCGAGAGATCGTCATCATCCCCGAGTCACTCATTCCATCATATCGTATTTCAATTAGTTAGATTTTGATTATGGATAATTTGTCTATGAATTGTTTATCTTCAATGTCCGGCTAAAACACTTGTGATTCGGGTTTGGGAGTAGATTAATAAACACTTTTATGTGATGATTAAGGTTAATTGAAGTTAATGCTTTCTTCTTCTATTCAAGTACTTTGCTTTAATTCTTGTTTTATCAAAAGGCCTTTGATCTAACTTGTTTGATGTATTGATTCATAATTCTAACCGATGAGTTTCAATACTAGATCTTGAGTACTTGACACAAATAGATTGCATGATTGAGAAGTCTGTGAATATTTGTGAGATCTTATAATCTTTTGATCTTTTGGGAGTTGGATATCTCATGTTGAGTAGAGATGCTAACATAGATATTCCAATCAACGCTTTACATACACCTCGAGAGAGGGGTAAATTACTTTGGTGATTGGTCTATAGAGAAGAATATGTTTAACTTGGTTTGCTTAACACGAGCATAAAAGTGGGATATTAATTGAAACCATAACCAGGAATCCATCCACTCATACTTGATCTTTTAATCGCTCTTTGCTTTGTTATTTTAGGATTAATTTCGCTTAATAAAACCAAACCTTCAAATTTCGATAGTTTAGATAAAAATAGGACTATTATAATCCAATACTTAGTACATTAATTTATTAATCCCTGTGGATTCGACCTTGCAAACCCTATTCTATAAACCGATTCGTACACTTGCGGTGAAGCTATAAAAATAGGCGAACAAGTTTTTGATCTACTCCCAAACTCGGGAATCACAAGAGTTTTAGCCGACATTGAAGATAAACAATTCATAGACAAATTATTCATAATCAAAATCTAACTAATTAAAATAACGATACGATGGAATGAGTGACTCGGGGATGACGACGATCTCTCGATCTATCTTCAATCCCTCGAAGGTGTGGTTGCGGTCTTGATCAATCTCTCAAGTATCCGTGGGAAAGCGCTCTTTTCTCTGGTTTCTAGGGTAAAAATCAGCGTCTCCGTTTGTGGCCGCCCCGGTCTATTTGTACTTCGTTCGGTCGAAACCTAGTTGAAATTTGACAAACTCTGTTTTTCCCGCAAAGACGGCACGTGCCCTTTTGGCACCCTTGGCCCGTCTTTGGTGCCGAACCATTTGTAATCTTTCTTCGGAGGAGCACGGGCGTGCCAATATGGCATGGGCCGCCCGTGCCTAGGCCGCACTCGAGTCATCCTGCTGGGTTGAGCATTTTGGTCTGCTGCTAGAGAGCACGCCCGCTTCGTGCTCACCGGAACAATATGCCCATAGACTCTTTTTTCCGTTTCTTGCCCGGTTTGTCCAACTTCTTCTCGACTCGACTCCAAACTTCGTCACTGTGTCAAGTATTGGCGGTTGCAATGCTCGAATTGTTGCCACTATGCCACAAATATAGATAAATTCCTACAAAACGAGCAAAGCGTAATCCAATTCCACAAAACAAGAATACTACCCAATTTACTTGTATAACGCATGCATATTCCCACATTCTAGCCAATATTAAGCCCAAAATACATGCAAAATACCGATCAATCACCCGCCCCCACTCGGGAGGTCCTTCTCAGGTCCCCGGAGGTCACCCAACCCCTCGCCTTCCCGAAAGCCCTTCTCAAGTTCAGAAATCTCGGATGATGATCCCGATCTCGCACTCATAGATAATGTGACCATCTCCATGGACGACCGAACACCGAAAATGTTCCTCCTACTACTTAGGAGTTCAGTTCTACTTTTGTAGTTTTTCATTATGCACTTGTAATTATTTTGAATGATCAATGAAGTTTCTTCGCACTTTTATTTTCTCGATCTCTTATCTAATATTTACTTTCATCACAGCTCGGTTTTGTAGAGTACGGACTTGGTGTATTTAGTTATTATTTTTATTTTTATTTTTAAAAAAGCTTGGCCCATTGTGCTCCCCGTGGCCTCAAGCATTTGGAGACTAGTTCGAGCCGAGCTCCAAATACTTGTCGTTTTCTTCAAAGGAAGCCGGCTCGAGCCGAGCTCCTCGCATGGCCTCGTGGCCCCAAGTATTTGAGACTAGCTCGAGCCGAGCTCCAAATACTTGTCAAATTCTTCAAAGGAAGCTCGGCTCGAGCCGAGCTCTCGCATGGCCTCGTGGCCCCAAGTATTTGGAGACTAGCTTGAGCCGAGCTCCAAATACTTGTCAATTTCATCAGGAAGGCTGGCTCGAGCCGAGCTCCTCGCATGGCCTCGTGGCCCCAAGTATTTAGAGACTAGCTCGAGCCGAGCTCCAAATACTTGTCAATTTCTTCAAAGAAGCTAGCTCGAGCCGAGCTCCTCGCATGGCCTCGTGGCCCCAAGCATTTGGAGACTAGCTCGAGCCGAGCTCCAAATACTTGTCGTTTTCTTCAAAGGAAGGCGGCTCGAGCCGAGCTCCTCGCATGGCCTCGTGGCCCCAAGTATTTGGAGACTAGCTCATAATTTATCATTTCCACTTTCCGAACTCATAATTTAGGCGTGAGATCATTTCATTCAAAACGAGTAAATTGATTACATCAAATATTCCTCTATTCTAGGAATGATATTTCTTCAAATTGCAATGTTCCAAGCCCTGGGGAGTTTTCGACCCCGAGTTCTTCCCGGCTCGACGCATCTCTTTAAAGACCTTCACTACCCGAAGTGGTCCTTTGGTCGCATCTAGTTTCCCTTTATTCGTGCTAGCATCCGATCTCGATCTTCTCAAAACCAAGTCACCGACCTGGAAGGCCATTTTCTTCACTTTCTTGTCATAGGTTGCCTTGATCCTTCCTCGTGTCCGTTCCATTTGCAAAAATGTCATCTCCTTTTTCTCATTTATAACATCCAACGCTCTCGATCAAAGATCTCATTAGCATTCTCATCAAAATTCAAACTCGATCGTTTCCATCCCGATCTCTCGCGGTATCACAAAGATCCATACCATACACCAAGTCGAACGGAGCCTCGCCAGATTGCCTCCGCCGGATTAGTTCGATAAGCCCACAACACCGAGTGAGCTCTCGAACCCACGCTCCTCCCGCTTCTCCGGCCGAGCTTTGGTCCTTGGACAAGAAGCACATTGGTCACTTCCACTTGCCCATTGGCCTGTGGATGGGCCACCGATGTGAAGTTTTGCTTGATCTTCAATTCCTCACACCAAGCTCGGATTTTTGCCCCCGCGAATCGTGTTCCATTATCTCGATATCAATATCCGAGGCGTTCCATACCGACACACTATGTTTTGCCAAATAAATTTCATCATTGCATCCTCATTTATCTTAGCAAGAGGCTTTGCATCCACCCACTTGCTAAAATAGTCGATTGCCACAATCAAGAATTTCCTCGACCGGGCGGGAGGAAAATGACCAACAATATCAATTCCCCACTTTGCAAAAGGACATGCCGAACTTATTGTCATGAGCTCCTCCGCCGGTCGATGTACCAAAGGTGCGTGGATCGACATTTTCACATGCTCTCACCAACTTTTTTCGCTTCTCCCCTTCGAGGTAAGGCTAAAAATACCAACTCTAAGGACTTTCTTCCTCAAAATCCTTGCTCCCATGTGATTCCGCAACAACCTTCATGCATCTCTTTCAAAGACATACGTACCCCTCTTCTCCACTCAAACACCTCGGAAAGGCATAGAGAAGCCTCTCTTATATAACTTGTCCCCGATAATGCAAAAACGTCGCGCCGAATTTTCACCGAGCCGCTTCACGCCTTCCTATTGGTAAGACCCATTCTTTTAAATAAGCTATGATAGCCGACCTCCAATCCTCTTTCTCTTCAATCTCTTCGACCTCCAACCCCACACGTTTCTTTTGCCATCAAAAGTGTGAATTGTTTAGCTTGATTTTCCAAGGCCGAACCGGCCATCTTTGCTAGAAAATCCGCCCGACCATTCTCTTCCCTCGGGACCCGACATATCTTGATCTCTTTCACTTTCCCCTCTAAAGCTCGTCACGCTTCAACATACCTCTTCATCCTCTCTTCCCTAATCTCGAATTCTCCCATAACTTGCTTATGGACGAGCCGAGAATCCATGTAAACAACCATCCTAATGACCCCATCTCGATGGCCATTTGCATCCCTCTCGATGAATGTTTCATACTCCGCCTCATTATTAGATAGCTTGAACTCCAACCTCACAAAGAAACCATTTTCGATCCCTCGGGCTGATCAAGACAATACCAAAGACCGCATCCCGAGCTCCCTCTTGAACCATCCACATAATCACCCAAGTTCCTTCTCCGCTATCATCCTTATTGATTCTTGAACAAAGTCCGCCCAAAGCTTGAGCTTTAATGGCCGATCCGTCCTCGAATTCAATATCATACTCACTTAGCTCAATAGCCCACTTCACTAGCCTCCCGCTACTTCGGGCTTACTCATCACGTTTCTTAATGGAAGATTAGTTCGGACGATTACCTATGCGCGAAGGAAATACGGCCGAAGTCTCCTCGCTTGATCACCACCAAAGCCAAACTTGCCTTCTCGATCTCCATACCGCAGCTCAACATTCCTCAAAACTTTACCGACATAGTACACCGGCCTCGAACCGATCTCTCCTCCCGATCAAGACCGTGCTAACCCCCCGCTCTCCTAGAAAGATAGAGGTATAAGGGCTCACCGGCAATGGCTTAGTTAGTAATGACAGTCGGCCAAGTAATTTTTCAAGTCCTCGAAAGCCTTTTGGCACTCCTCATCCCAAACAAACTTTTTGGCCTTCCTCAAGACCTTAAAAAAGGGCAACTCCTCTCCGCGAGGCGCGAAATAAACCGATTCAGCCGCTAGCCGATTGTTAAACAATGCACATCTTTGGCATCCGAGGCGGTGCCATCTCTCGATGGCTCGACCTTCTTCAGTTGGCCTCTATTTTCTCCGTCACCATGTACCCCGTAAACTTTCCCGACCGACCCTAAAGGCACACTTCTTGGGATTGACTTTATTCTATACTTTCTCAAAGTGTCGAACGTTTACCTAGGTCACGCACATAATCCACAGCCTTCATACTTTTGACCAACATATCATCCACGTACACCTCCATGTTCCTCCCGAGCCGCTCTCCCCGGACATCTTATCCACCAACCTCGGTATGTGGCTCCCGCATTCTTCAACCCAAATGGCATCACTACATAATGAGAAGGTACTAAAAGAGGTGGTGAAACACACCCTCTTTTGGTCCTCTTCGCTAGCTTTGATCTGACCGGTGATATCCTTGCGATGCATCCATCATACTAAGTTCACACCCGACGTCGAATCCACCGGTGATCAATTCGGGGCAATGGATAGTAATCCTTAGGGGCAAGCACGGTTCAAATCCCTAAAATCCCACACATGCGCCAATCATCCTCTATTTTGAACCAATACCGCATTAGATAGCCATTTCGAAACCGGATTTCTTTGATGTGCCCCGCTTTCAACAACCTTTGCACCTCCGCTCGAATTATAGCATCCTTCTTAGGACCGAAATTCCTTTTCTTTTGTTTCACGGCTTATATGACGGATTGACATTAAGCTTTGTGTTGTAAATGCTCGGATCAATCCCCACCAGGTCTTTCATTGTCAAGCAAACACATCCACATTACTTCTAAGAAACTCCACCAGCCTCATCCCTCAATTCATCAGGCAACTCCTTCCCGACCTTGGTGACCTTATCGGGGTCACCTGGCACCTTCGACCATCATCATTTCCTCATTAGGTTGGACGTGCTCCACCGCCAAAATCAACCTAATCAACTTGTCTTTGTTTCTATCATCATCAAAAGCACTCCCCCTTTATGCCTTGAATAATTTCTACATACAATTTTCTAGCCATATACTCGATCACCACCGACCTCACCGCTTCCTCTCCCACAGAAACTTCATTTTCAAATGGTATACCGAAACCACAAACTTGGAAAGTATTTTTGCCGGTCTACCCAACATGACATTATAGGAGGAAACAGTGCATCAACTATCAAAAATCGAATCATCCTAGTTTTACGATTAGGCTTGGGTAAGGTAAAGTAATCATACCTATTGGTTGGATCATCCCTCCAGCCGAATCCGACCAACGCCGTGTGTCACCGTCTCCAAGCCGACCTCGAGGTCCATCTTCTTATAGCAATCATAGAATATGATATCTCGAGCTCCCGTATCCACAAATACCCATTGCACATCATAATTAGAAATCGTCGCCGTGATCACAAGAGCATCGTTGTGAGGTGTCACGATACCCTTGCAATCCCCTGGTCCAAATGGATACTTGGCCCCGCCCGACTGTTCCACCTTCAAGCGCTCTTCCCGCACCCGATCTGGTGCCATTTGCTCTCACATAATTTTTCCGAGCTCGCCTCGAATCTCCTTCCGCGCCCTCCAACAATCATCCGGATGACCTCACGAGGTGGGGGCGGAGGTGGATGTAGCTCCTCCCCTTTCCTCCCCTACGCTCCGGTTCGCGCCGAGGTTGGTGATATCCCTGTTATCCCTCTTATACTCCTCTTTTTCTCATTTTTGTCGATGTACACAAATTCCCGAGATGACCCGCTTGAATAAACCGCCGATCTCGTCCCTCAGTGTGTGCACCGATCGTTATGTGCCCATACTCATTGTGAAATATATAAAATTCCTTACATTTCGCCTTCATGGTGCCTCTGCGTGCGCCTTTGGCCACCTCAGTCGGGATGCCTCTCAATAGCTACAAGCACCTCGCCCGAGGGAGCCAATGGTGTATATTTCTCAAACCTCGGCCTTCCTCCCATTGCCTCGCGGCTTCTTCTCGAGGTCCATTGTCCTCCCGATCCTCCCTCGTCTCTTCTCTTCTCTCATTCCTCTCTCTTCATTTTTCTCGTCTCTTCCAAGTTAATATATTTCTCCGCCCAAGCTAGCGGCTCGTCGAATGTCTTAGCAGGCTCTATTACTAATGATTCAAAGAACTCCCCATCCTTCGGCCCCGAGCTAGGGCATTAGCCAAAATTTTCTGGTTGCCGACGACACACCTCCAATTTTGTCGCGGTAAACCTTTGAATATAGCTCGAAGTCCTCACCTTCTCTCTGTTTGATGCTAAACAGAGTCGTGGCGCTTTTGGTACTTACGCAACTCGTGGAACTGATTTAGGAAAGCCGAGTGAAGTCATCAAAATTTCAAATGGAGCCTGGAGCAAGTCTGGCTAAACCATTCTTGAGCCGATTTCGTCAAAGTGGTAGGAAAAACTCTACACATCACGCCATCCGTGAACCCGTAGCAAAGAAAGATTCTCAAAGCGGCAAAGATGGTCCCACAGATCCGTGGTACCATCATATTCAAAGCTCGAGCTTGCATGGTGGCCGAGCTCATCTGTCATCACCTCGTCCCGAGAAAGGAGTTCCTCCTCTCCCGAACCGCAGCCGCTTCCTAGCACTCAAAGAACCCTTTCTCCGAATATCTCGCACCTCATGATGGAGGTCATCCATCCGTTCCGACCAATCCCGGTCCTCGGTGGACACATGCTCCGCCCTTGATGAATGCACCTCTTCCCGCCATTGGCCGCCGACCTCTCTCGACCTCTCCGAGTGGACCACAGGAGGAGGAACCACCGGAGGGGAACCACAGAAGGAGGAGGCACCGGTGGGACCACAAAGCGGAGCTGGTGGCGGAAGCATCTCCCTCAGCGTCTTTCCACCGTTTGTTCCACGGCCCTAGTGATGAAACCACCCAACTGTTCAAAGAACATTGGGCCCAAGTCTATACTCCCCAAACATTGGCGTCTGTTCATCCACTGCCCTTCCTCGCACCCGCCGCTTCTTCGCGCCCACCGGGGGTGGTGGAGGTGGAGGTCGAACATCCTCTGCGTGACTACGCCGGAGTATCTCGGCACGGTTCGAGATCATCTTCCAAGTTTCTCCTAACATCCTCCATAGCTAAAACTCAAATCTCACGTCTCGCTCAAGATTTCCCACAGACGGCGCCACTTGGTTGCTCCCAAAAACGACCTCTCATCGCCGATCACCTTCCAAGACGAAGTCCTCCGTGAAACCCGCATGGGGGGGAGGGGGCTCCGGCGTGCACCCTCTCCGATGCTTAAGTCGATTGCCTTGGAAAGGAAGTAAAGGCTAGAGAGAGAAAAAAAGTAATGTAACAAAAAGAAAATGAGATTAGGTTAGAATGAACCTGGGCTTGGGCCTTTATACCTTAGCTAGGATTAGGGTTTCCGTAAAACCGGATTCCGCTACGATTTGGTGTCGAGTCATCATTAGATTAGGATCGGATCTCATAAAAACCCTAATTTTACGCCCGTAAGACCATATCTCCGACTGTTTCAGACACGCGGTCCATTGTATTGTGCGAAGCCCGTTACATTTCTAAGGCATCTTGTCTCATCTCCGAGTTGACCTCTTCCCTCGAAGTCATGTTAGACTACGATGGGTCAACAACAGACGGCCATCGTGCGGGACTTTGACAAGTCAACCTACCACCGACTGACCTCGCCACAAGTCATACCACTTGTACTCGGGCTTGACAAGTCGGCCCATATGATAAGCCTTCCACCTATTTATGGACTCGAGAGATCGGCCCAATGCTTATAGGCCTTAGATCGACCTCATCCGCAAACCTCCGCGGATCAGCCCAACATCTAATGCTTAACAGTCGGCCCAAAGGTGCCTAATCCATAACAGATCAACCCAATATTATGGATCTTACCAGTCTACCCAATGCCATGGGCTTAGCTAGGTCGGCCCATCGCCATGGGCCTGGTTAGGTCGGCCCAAATCATCTTTTGCCCTTATCGATACTAATTAAGAGTATAAGAGGATAAAATGATAGAATTGAAAGTATAAGAAAAAAATGTGATATTCAAGGAGAGTATATGGGGGTAAAATGAGATTTACCCTACTAAAAGTTGGACGACATTTTTGTATTAAAAGTTACCATATGCGAGTTGATAATGTGTGGACATTTCCCATCTAAGAACGGGATAGGAGTAAATGTGATTATTTAATTGAACGACCTTTAATGTATAAGTGTTTTAAATATAAAGACCATCGAACTTAAGAAATAAGAATTACTTCCCACATTTTGTACCCTTTGGAAGTGGTTTACCACAATGATATGCAACATACTCCACTTCTTTGGAACTATATATCCTTTCATCGATTTAATTTCTTGCAAAATAGTGCAATGTCAGTCATACGAGCATAGTGACAACATGTTTTAGTTTGTGTACATACATGCGATAATAACAATCTAAATTATTTATGTGATATGAAAAATATACGATGAAATTGACCATGTTCCAACAACAACATGGTCCAACAATGAGCGATGGAGGACATTGGTCCAAGAGAGTGTCGATCATCATAATTGTAACTCCGATTTGTCACAATAGTTACTAGCACAACAAAATGTATACGAGATATATATCACTATTTTATGTGTATGTATGTCTATGTTTTGTGTATGGGTAGGTATATTTATGTCATGTAAGAGGTATACTATCTTACTGAAGTTTTTGTACGGAAAAATGAAGTTATAGCCAATTTTAAAGTTGTCTATCCTGAAATAGATTAGATAATCTAATATATAGAAGTTGGATAGTTTCATGATATGCCGCATTGAAGTCAAGAAACTTTTGTTCGTTCGTTTTTAATGTTTCTAACAATATTCTAATTTTAGCCATGAAAATCTGTCAAAACTATCGATTTCAATTAAAGTATTGATGTACATAGTTACATTTGCTGTTTCTCAATTTCTACTTTTGAAAACAAATAAAACAAGATTATTACAGAACTAATGAATTTTTAACGACATCCGGATAAGATCTTCTATTCCAAAACCGTGTAACCGTGTTTCATCTCTTATTTCAACCGTGTGGATGATTGACACGTGTATTACACTTACCATATTAGAACCCCACAATTTATGCTAGATTTATGCTTGAAAATAAACATGGTAAGTGTAATACACGTGTCAATCATCCATATGGTTGGAATAGGAGATGAAACACGATTTTAAAATAGAAGATCTCATCCGGTATTCTTAAACATAATAAAATATGGGTTAATAGAACAAGTTATTCGTAGAAAAGTAAGAAATCATTTACTATCAAATATAATAAAGTGGTTAATAGAACATATGATTTGTAGTTGTTGGACTGGATTTATGTCTATAAAAGTAGGTTCACAATTTAAGATATAATCAATTGAAATTAGATAGGGTCCGACCGAACACGAATTTAGCGGTATAGATACAATCTTTAGCGGGCTCGGGATCAATTTCGGGTCGAACATGATTAACGGGGAAGAAAATAGGACGGGTCAGCTGACTAACGTCAAACCGATTAGCCTATATAACTCATTTAGTTGTATAATAGTCATGTTATTTTCATGTTTTGTGTTGCTTTAGTTAGTTATGTTGGACACACTATTGAATGTATTTTCTACTAATTTAATGTATTTAATTTGTAATTCTTAGCTTCTTTTTTAGTAGTTTCATGCCAAGTAGATTAGATATTTTTAAGATATAATCAGTTGAAACTAGCCAGGAGTGACAATTTGTGACTGACCATTTAACTTAATACAAATTTAGCGGTATAGATACAATCTTTAGCGGGCTCAGGTCAATTTTGGGTCGAACATGATTAACACGGGGAAGAAAATAGGGTCAAAGCCGACTCACGTCAACTGATTGGCCTATATAATTCATTTAGTTGTATAATAATCATGTTTTTTTCTTGTTTTGTGATGCTTTAGTTGGTTATGTTTGACAAATTATTGAATGTATTTCCTACTAGTTTAATGTATTTAATTTGTGATTTTAGCTTCTTCTTTTTTTGTTATTTTCATGCCAAGTAGATTAGATATTTCGTATCTTGTTGGGTTATTGTGTAATTAAATGTGTCGTATTCAGGCTACGTGTCTTAACATGAATGATTAAACATGTAGTGTATGGGTTCGTGTAAAACGTATAATACTCATGTCATAACATGACCCGCTAATATGAGATACGACTTGATTGACACCCCTAGTTGAAATGGTTTCCAATCAATATAAGTTGGATCTCCATTCCAAATTGTGTTTTCATATCGTATTACCAGGCATCATTATATATTTTATTAGAGAAGCAAGACATGCATGTACGAGCTACATGCACAATGACTATCTGGAGCTCTTCATTTTGCGGAAGTTAAGGCATCCTGAGTCGTGTTCAAATGGTGAATTGGTGGTTCTGATTCGATGGAAATTGCCTCTTCTTGGTTGGATTAAAATTAATACGAATAGCAGCGCATTGGGGACGTCGGGGATTCAACTTGTAGGGGGATTATCCGAAACTGTCATGGTTTTGTGATCAGTTGCACTACTTTGCATCTTGGAGTTGGATTTGCTTTTCTAGCGGAATTACATGGTGCTTATTACGGTGATAGCTCGGACAAAGGTTGGATTTGTTTGGTTAAAATCGATTCTACTTATGTTATTTCGATCTTCTCTATGTTTTCTATGGCGGTTCCCTGGGTCTTGAAAGGGAGATTTGTGCATTTATTTTGTCGTCTTTGGCTTATCCACGTTCAAGCTTCTCATGTTTTCCGAGAAGCTAATCGTGTTGCGGACGTGCTTTCCGATCATGCTTATATCTCAGGTAACACATGGTGGGAAACTACTTCAGGCTTTCTTTGCGACTCGGTTGCTAATATCACACTTTACTTTACCATAATAGATACTATAATTTAGTTTTGATTTTCATCTATGTAGTCAACTTGTTGTTTTTTTTTGCTTTTCTTATATGTTTTTGAACTTGATGGTATTTTATCTTAGAAGGGTTTAACGAGGGGCGGTTGTGACATCACATAACATCATCTTTGCACACGCGTGTATTTTATCCAACGATGGAATAGAAGTGGAATAGGAAAAGTAGAATAAGAGATCTCATCCCTTAACGAGGTCCCATGATAGGACACTTTTTTTTCCTTTTTATTTATTTTGGCAGCTTGTCTTTCACACCCCTCAAAAAAAAGAGAAAAAACCAGCATTATATATATGACGTGTACTTGCATTATATAATATATTAATATTTGAAATATGATATTATACAAATTATTTGAAAATCTCGTGCCAAACAATGCCTTGAATGCTTAAACCTTTAAAGGCAAAACAGTCTGTCATCTTCAACATCCAGTCCTTTTCTTTTCGCCCCATAACTTTTGCTAATTCACCGAATCAAACAATTACCAGTATCAGATATCGATTTTTCCCTCACTTTCTGTACTTCGCTGGCGTCATCAATGGCACCCCTGAGACTGAAAGTCGACTCAAACAAGAAAAGGAAAAAAAATAAAGCCCTCAAAAAGCCGGAAATACGACAAAAATTACCCTCCGCCTTCTCGCCGAAGCTCAGGCAGTTTTTTCCCCCACGTGTTCTCTTCAAACCCCCGCACTCTGAACCATCCTCGCCTTTATAACGCTTATCCCCATCATTATTTCACATACTAATATCTCACTCAGCAATGGCTTCCTCATCCTCATCCGCCGCCGCCGCATCATCCGCAAGCAATGAGAGAAACAGAGTAGCCGGTGTTAATCCGCCTGTGGCCGCGGCGGTGCCGCCGCCGCCGCCGCCCCGCGCATGGCCGATTGACCCACCACCTCCTCCCCCGGCGGTTTTCGTTCAGGAACTGTTTCGTGACCCAGACCGGCGGCGCCTCTTCCTCCGCCGCGAGGCGTCGTTTCTCTGCCGCACCGTAATTTGGGGGCTCTTTATTTTTCTCTTCGTCGCCAGTTTGTCTGTCCTAATGTGGTTGATTTTCCACCCCATTTTCCCCCAACTCCACGTGATTTCCGCCACCATGTCCGCCGTCGCCATCACCAGCACCGCCGCCTCGGCGGAGTGCAACATCACCCTCCTCCTCACAAACCCTAACCGCCATCTCAACACCATTTATGACCGAATGCAAGTCGCCTTGCTCTATCCGTCCCAGCAAGTGCTGCTTTCACAAGATTACCGTCCGCCGTTTGTGCAGCACAAAAAAAGCCAAACCACCATTGAAATCAATCTCAGCTTTAATGGCGTTGATCTGGGAAACGACGTGGTGAAGGCGATGAAGTACGATTTGGATCGTGGGAGTTTGAGCCTTGGGATTAAGATTCTTGCAATAGTGAGGTATAGGAATGGGAAGTGGAAAACCAAGTCTCAGTTCATGAGGGCTTATTGTGGTGGTGTGAGTTTTGGGTTTACTTCAAGTAACAATCCAGGAATTTTCTTAAATCCTTACCAAGAATGTGAGGTCTATCTTTATACAAAATGAAATGATATTCCCTGATAAAATATTTGAAGGATACATGTCAATTGAGAACAAGAATTAATATCAATGGAATTAAGTTTTTAGTACAAGTTATGACTTGTTCAATTATCTTGTCATTGCCTGTCTTGTTATCGATTCCCACTTATTTTTCTTAATGGTATGCATCTACAATTTAATGGACTGCTTCTAGTTCTGCATGAGAGCTTTTGATTACTTAGATACTATCCGATGAGTTATGTGATTCTAGATGTTCATCTATCTGTAGTTGAGATCATTTTCTTGTTAGCAATGTTTTGCTGAAAATGTGAAACTTTTAACTCAGAGGACAAAAAGAATATCTGGCGCGTTTAAGTATTATTTCATCACTGACTGCACATTTTGGTTTGTTTTTCGTCAGCGATTGAAAGATTTTCCACGAAGCACGAATATGATATTTGTCCCTGGCTCTTTCATTTCGGACTCATTTCAGCTTCTAGCATTGTTTTATGATCAACAGCTGCTATTTATTTTGATGGCCCTATCCGAAATGTTAGTATTGCATGCCCTTTTTCCGACGAACACACTTATTTATGATTTATATGCTTTTGTTGGCCCTAGTAAATGAGGATTGCTCCTGTTTTGATATTGAGTTCCACTCTTTCTAATGAAGATTTATGGTGATATTTTTCGAGCAACCAAATTCATCTTTGTTTCTAATCCTTGTGAATTCATAAACTTGCTACCATTTTTATACTAGTATGCACCATTACTTTTGGCATAGCTTCCCGATAATGTGTATAGTTCGAATTTGAGCATCTGGTTTTGTGGTCCATTGGGATGCTGTAATTTCTCTTTTGATGGTTTGGTGTCCATTGTGGTAGGAATGATTCAGTGTTTCTTTGAAGATGGAAACTTCATTGAACTGTTGCTGCAATTAACTAACTGTCAAAACTGGTTGCAGATTTTCTGAATCGTTCTTTTTAGAAACACATTAATTTAGAAGAATTTCCTCAAACAGTGGACTACAATTTTCCATGTACGTCTTTTGTTTCCACTTTACTGTACTGGAGTTCTACAGTTGACACGTGCAATAGTTTTTGGAAATTTCGTCCCGTATTGAGAAACTTCCAGCCCTATGGGCGGAAAAGTTATTTATTGTGTTTGATTAGTATTGAATTAAATGCCCTTGTCGTGACACTGTCAGGATTTTCTTGATCTGAAACTCCATGTCTTGGTTTTCAGGTTATAATGTGAACAAAACGTTGCTTTTGGTTAACTAATTAATTCCTTTTGCCATGTCTGAAAGTAAACGTTAGATGCGCATTACGCGGTAAGTTGTGTTGTCATCATTTGATCCGCTATTAAAGGTTTGTGTCATGTAGTTCCCCTCAAAGTGGTATAAAAATACCTGTAATCATGTACTACAATATTCGCTTCCATGTCATTAGGTGCAATGGCGGAACTAGAGGGGGCAGTATTTTCAAAATTTAATTTTCGTACTTATTATTTTAAAATTATATCTATACTAATGAAAAATTACATTTGCCTCCCCAAAACTTTTAAAGAAAAATTCATTCTATAGGTCTTCAAAATAGGTTTTGCCCCCCCAAGTCCCCTGCGTCCGCCACTGTTTAGGTGTCGATACATAAAGCATGTTTTCTTGAGTTGGTTTAGCTTCAAGAGAAGAACATAGGGGCGTTTTAGAATAACAATAGTTATGCCTGAAACTCATAATAGATAGGGTTATTTTTAAGGAAAAGACTCGGGTTTCTCCAGAGTTCGTCTCATCATTTCTGTAAGTGCAGAGCATCTTGACATCTGAGTCTACTTTCATAGCAGGATGTAAGCTCTTACTCATAATAATTAGAAGGATGCATGCTCTATAATCAAGTTTTTAAATTTTGTCCTTTATATTGAAGCAAAACATAAGCTTCAGATTTCATCTCTCAATTCTCTGTCTGTAGAGTTGTGCGTGTCTTCATGTGGTGTTTTCTGGAAAATAACCTCAGTTGTTTTATTTAAAATAAAATAAAAATGTGGGTTATTGGTAGGTTACCATTGTTTGGATGAGAATGTGTTTCCTCCAAATATGAAAGTTTTTCTCTATTGTGTTTGTGACGTAATCACGAATGATGCTTTTGCTGCTTCAAAATTCACCAAGTATAGAGCTAATCTTGTGCTGAAGACTTGTAGAAATACATTTTCTCATGTATTCTTTTATTATTCTTATAACATGCATATGAATTTAGCCGAAATTTCTGGAACATTAGTACTATATGAGGATGTTATCAGCATCAACTGCATTAGAAAATTCCTATCCGTAAAAAAGAGTTATCAGCAATCCAAATAATTGCTAATTTGTAGATTATGAACTTGCGTTGCACTGTCATTAATGTTTTCTTTGTCAGTTTTGCATTACATGCATGTTTGGTTCTTCCGTCTATTTGTCCCGTCGGTGAGATTAATATTATTTATGGGGCTTTCTATGAAAACATGGTTATACTCTCCTGGACATGATGTCACTGGTTTTGATCAGCTAACAGGCTGTGAAACCTGGCTTTTAGATGTGACTGAAAGAAGAGTTCTGAAAAACTTTGGGATCCCAATTTCTTTTTCTGATCTTATGCGAAGATGAAAGTGATGTTAGCTTTTCTTTTTGAATGTCATGTGGTGAGTGATTAAGCAAAAAAAATATTCGGGGAGTTATCTTTTTTAATACGGGCAGGAACGATTATCAGTTGGATCTTGAGTAAGAAGAAACTTCAACCTTGTAGTTGTAGAACCATTTCATTTGAGGTGGTATGGTTGCATGATTATTGTATTTTCATTTCTGTACACATATGGTAATGCATATATTATTAGTTACGAGATTCTAATTATAACTGCAGTTACTGTCAACAAATTGGACTTGCAGCTCAATTTGCAGGATATCAGGTGCAGTTGGTACGATCAGTTTTCCGTTACAACTTCACGAGAAGTTAGGTAAGTTGTGATCTCCGTTCTCATATTATGCATTCCAAATGATTAATATTTGCTCCCTAAATTTCTTTCAGATATGTTCTTCTGTAATTGCCTTTTGGGGGACTAGAGAGAGCCAAACAGGTAAACTTGAGGCTACAGCAAAGGTGATATATAATCTGTTTTTTTTAGAAGAAAAATTGCATAAAAAACCTTGAGCTTCGATCGATGGTTTTACCATATTTATTAAGGTGACTTGATTTTTGTAGCTAAGATATCCATGAAACCATGTTTTTTGTCGTTTGATTGATTATATCACTCAAATGTGTGGAGTATGCATGAATTGCATGTAGCATGTTTGGCCACATAGTTCTTTCTAGTCTTGCATGTTCTGTCAAATATATGCCCTCGAATCGATTCAATTTTACCAAATGCACAACCCTGATTCATATAACAGTAATCTATTCGCATTCTCCCTCTTCTTCTTCTTCCCTTCTTTTTTTAAAAAAATTATGCAATTTTCTAGCATGCTGTTTCCTTTCAAAAGAAATGGCAAGTCTATTTGAGAAACAAATTTCTATACATCAGAAAGTGACTATGGCTGTTTTTAACTTTTAATTCAGGAAAACCACGAGAGCTTGTATTTCAGTGGTATCATTTCACCCTTTGTAAGAGTGTTAACTAGGGTTGAACCATAGCCAGTGGCTCAGTGGTATCTCTCACCATTTCTAAGGGTGTTGACTATGGTTCGAAATCTTTCAGTTTCTTTGAAATTTATCCCTCATCTCCAACCATTACTCCCAACTTATTAAGAAAACTTTTGATTATGGAACAAAAGTTCCTATTTATGTTATGGGCCTTATGGCCGTTTCGCGGCGATGGACAGAGTCAATAGAGGTTTTGCTGAGGTACTTATTTGGGCTGAATCAAGGTCCACTTTGGGCTTAAAAGTGTGATGCCCATTACCGAAGTCTAAATTTTTTCGGGGCCATTATAGTTTTGGACTTGGATAGCTCACAGGTGGAAGTGGTGTACTGTTCTCGCCATATCAGTTTATAGAACTTGGTAAAATATTCACCGTTGTCACCTTTTGGAAAGCGAGGATTCAACAATAAAACCATGCGCGTACCCTAATCTTAAAGCTCCTCAAATTTGACTAGTAGTAGTGTAAAATCCACAAGTAGAAAAATCTTCATTTTTTGTGGGTGCTAATTAGAAAGTAATAGTTCAATAATAAAACCATGTCAAATCATACTTTTTCATACATATATTATTATATGTTTCACTATTCGAGAGAAAAATACATGTTTAAGCTTGGTTCGTTATGTAATAAATCGAGTTCAATAAACTTTCCATAAAAATTTAATAATAAATAATGAATCGTATATCGTTATTCATTTCTCAACCTAGATGTAATGTCTAGCAAATTATGTTGTTCTCTACAAGTGAGGTAATCATTGGTCTTTCCATGAGAGGTCAAGAGTTTGAGCTTCCCGTGGTACAATGGTGGAATAATTAATATTGAGAGCTTCAGCGGCAGTGTGGGAGGTTGGAACTCGGTGGGAACCTGCGGCTGGATAGAGGGAAGACCAATATGAAGCAATCACTTGGGAGACGACTACTTGTGTGTGGTAGTTGAGGATATTAGGAATCCTTGTCATCAAGATTCTCGTGATTTATACGATAGCGATTCGAAGATAGGCGTAGTTGTTTCCCCAATAACTAATTATGTGGGAACATAAAATCTCAGTTATCAAATTTTGTGTTGTTCTCACTTGGAAAAGATTGAAGCAAGAAAAGGAGCATAGAACTCCACTCAAATTACCAGGGTCCCAATAGAGAGTGTACTTTTCGATCCCTAAAGATCCCTTTTTCCATCACTCAATTCACTTTTATCTTTTCTTTTTTCGGTTGCACGAATTCTCCATCCATCAAACACTTATCATCACATGCTTTTTTTTATTCCCTTTCCACTTTTTAGCATTTCGTCCCTTTCAGATTTCAATTCATAATACTGTCAGATATTAAATCACATGAATAATAGGTTTTTCTTCGAAATTCTCATAAGGCAACACAAAAATTCGGAAAACCCATTATAATAAAAATAAATAATAAATAGATAACTCATTTTGGTACTCTCATTTAGAGCTGTCAAAATTAGTGCGGCTCAGGCTAGTGATAGGATGAGGTCGGGTGTAATATTGTAAGTCTGAAAAAGAGTCAAACCTATTTGGCCCGGTTCATTAGGCCCAAAATACGGTCGGCACTACTTTTTATGTGTATTTTCATGAGCGGGCGGGTGGGCGGGCTTGGACCTCCAAAATAGTGGCCCGATGGAATTTCGGTCTGGCCTGACCTGATATTATCTTTGGTCCGACCGAATAGCACTGGACTGGACTATTTGACAGCTCTACTCTCATTACCATGTGATATATAGCGTAATAGTGCATTTTTCAATGTTTTCTTTTTTTTTTTAATCCTCCATGTGCTTTGGGCACAGAAAGAATTATCGTACTGAATACAGTTAATAAAGATATTGAGGTTTCTCAAAGTCCAAGGATGATAGTGTAGGGACAATTGCAGGTGTAAACTGTAAGCAAGATTAGATTAGAATCAGTTTTATTTGTCAGATGAAAAAGTTGGGGATGTTTTTGGGATCCGTGGCCGTCCCCCCAAATGTCTTTTCTGACCTAGTGGTGGGATATCCTTTGGCTTCATTTTGCAGCCCCAAGATGCCTTATCCTCTTTTCCTTATTTCCTCTTTTACATCAATTTTCAAAAAACAAAAAGGGTCGATGAGATTGAGAATATATATTTATACATATAATGATTATTTACAAAAACTTTTACATGAACTAGTAAGGTGCGTGCACAGACGTGAACCAAATAATTTTATTAATTTAACTCAATTAAATCTATAAATTGGAATCAATTTTTATTATATTTTTGTATTTATAATAAATGCCATTCGTGTATTTTGATCTTAAAAGAAAGTTTGCAAAAACTAAATTTAAATTTATTTGTCGGAGAAATATAGTTAAGACATTTTGGACTAAAAATGTGATACTTAAATGATATTGTCGCTCAACAAAGTATAATGGATATTAAAAAAAGATGATGAGTAATCTATATAAAATTTAAAAATATATATTCAAGATGAGTTTTAAATTAATGCATCTTGTTTATTTTTTGAGTGTCTACTTCTTCTTCATACTTAGCTTTGAGATTTTTGTGCAATTTTTTTTTAATGCACTTTTAGCCATGCATGATTGGTTGACGTATTGATATATTTCTCTTTTACTTCATTTTCTAATGTGTGTTATCTTTTAAATCGGTTTGACTACAAGTTTCAGTTTTTCATTCATCACATGTGCCTCTTTTCTTAAGAACGATGAGAAAGTAAAGTTCTACTTTATGTTTATTAGCTTAACACCGTACATATTTTGATTTATTTTCTCCTTTTTTATATTTAAGTACATATCTTGGGAGGGGAGGGATGATGAGAATTAAATCACACCTCTATTTGGGATGAAAGTATTTACCACTCGACCATTATCCAATTTTTCTCATATTCTCAATGATTAAATTAATTACTTATATAACAAAAATGAAGATAAAATAGACTAATCAATTGTAATTGAAAAAATCAATTACTTGATTCGATTTGAAAGAATAGTTACATTTATATATCAAATAAACGAGCGAGAACCACGTCATAGAAATCAAAATTATTGAGTGTCTAACAATATTTATGCTCTATTCCATTATCATTAAGAGCATGCACGACATCGTAAATTTATTATTTTTCACATAATTTTTTATTATTGAGTGTGTTGATGTGACTAATTGTTATTCTAATTATTTTTTGTATCAAAAATTAGTCATGTAATATAGTAATGACAAATTTAATAGCAACAAAAATTATTAATTAGTACATTGAAATAAATTATACGAAGAACCTCAATTACGTGTTCTCTTTCAAAAAATCACTTTACATTCTAAAATTTCATCCAATGGAGCATATCCAAAGTATAATCCATCATTCATAGCTTTACAACAAAATTATAGAATATACAATATAATAATCCATAAGTACGTAAAATAACCGTGAAAAAACATAGGTTAAGCTATAACATTTTTATAAAAATAGCATAACAAAAAACCTCCTCACTTTTTAGTTGTCATGTTCTATGCATGTGACATTTTCGAGCAAAATATAGGTCTCAATTTATTATATTTTTTATCGTAAAATCGAAAAAACATCATATATAAATTGATAGGCTATCCTTTTATTGTCTTAAGCATAAAAAAATTCATTTTATTCATTCTATCTTTGTGGGTGAACATCTTTCAATATATCATAAAATTTACAATACAATTCACAAAAGTATAATGCATGTTGAATGCTTAAAATGTTAAAAGTAAATACTTCATAAATTTAAATCTTCGACCTAATATTAAATCGGTTTTACCAGATGATGAATTTGATGTTGAAGAATGTCAATATATACATTTGAGCATTTGATTAAATGATCATTATTATCCATATATAGAATTTTATATATGAATGTTTAGAATTTTACTTTTGAACGTGAAAGAAGATAATAAATATAACTTTTCAAACCTTACTTAAATTATTGTTCTTTTTTGTCTCTTGATATTCCATCACAATTTTTTTATTTATTAATTGTATGTATGTATATTGTTATTCATAGATAGAATTTTATTTAACAAAATAAAATATAATATGAAAAAAAGAAAAAAGGTTAAAAGTAAAGAGGATTAAAAAATGGTATGTTCGTCATAGTATAATTTAGAAGAAAAGCATGAAAAATGCTATTTAGATTTTTGTTAATTTAACATTTACGATAAAAATGGTTGCACTTGAAAAACATATATTTTAAAAATTAAATTGTTAAAGAGAGGGACATGTTTTAAAATGCATAAATATGAAAATAACGTCTCGACCAAAATTTAAATTATTACTTTAATAATACATATATACGTACACTACAAAATGCGAGACCAAAATCATAATTAGTTTTTTATATATAAAAATAAAGTATAGTGTTGAATGTTGATATCTTCAAAGAGACTCAGAATATAAAGGTGACTAAGATCAATTACTTTTCTTAATGAAATTAATATTTAAATTTTAATGAACAATTTATTTTCAAAATCATGTTTATTTTTTAAATAAGAGGGGAATATATTACTTGATCCATAAATAAACTTTTTGATAAATTTTTCACTCAAATGTAATGTTGTGGTCTCCGCTTAAAATTCAAATATCAAGTAAGTTTTATATTTATTATGCATAACTTAATACAATATTTTTTAAGTAAAAGATTAGCATATCAACATATAGGTTATAAAAATATGTACTTATGATATAAATGTCGATTATTTTTTTAGTTTTTCTTAGCATATATATAAATCCTATATATATATATACTAAATATTCGGTTTTGATTCTTGTTTCCATATTATATTACATTTTTTTGTTAAGTTAGATTATTTCACTACCTACATAATATAATACATATATTTTTACCTAAATTATATAATTTATTAAAGGTGTATGTAAGTTTAAGCAAAGTCTTGTATTGTCATACATGTTAAAATGTATATATGTGAGTGATTTTTCTTCAATATTTCATTATTTCTTCTACCATTCTTACAATATTATATATATATATATACATATATGTATACCATTTTAACTGTATTTTATTTAAATCTATTTTAATTTATTATATTGGTTTTTATTTTTTAAATCAAAGTCTATTTATTGATGTAGTTTTTTTCAACCAATACACCTCTATATAAGTAATAAATAAAAAAACTACCATAAATAGAAAGACTAAATAGGAACAATAATTTCAATCTAAATTAAAATTCCCGATATGTTGAATAGAATAACATTATTAAAAGTCATATTGACTTCTTATTTGTAATTAAAAACAAAATATTTTGCTACAATAAAAATAACTTATTTTCTTTTTTATCCAAACTTGTTAGACCTTTCATCCTATTAACTAAAAATTTATTATGCCAAGAAAAATAAAATTAGAATTTTAAAATATATTTTCATGCTCTCTATACCTCCATATTAAAATATAATTTATAATTGCATTTCGTTAAGTTTAAGAATAAATATTTATCCTTTTAAGTATATTTTATAGTTAATTTCATGTTTTTATTATCATATTTATTGGGCTTATTTAACTAAAAGAATATACAATGATATATTATTAAAATTGATAAATGAATCTAAATTATAAGATTTGAAAGTTCAAATGGTGCATCCATAAAAAAATAAGTGCATAAATAAATGTTAAAGAAAAATTAGTTCTCAATTTTTAGTTTAGCCTCAAAATTCTTATAGTATTAACTGTTTTATATTGTTATTGTAATTTTTTTTGTAAAATCATTTTTCTTTAATTTTTTATTTATGTAGTTTTACAATATATATATATATATGTGTGTGTGTGTGTGTGTGTGTGTCAACACTTAAAAAATTAAAAAAATTATAAATATACAGTTGTGGATAAAAATTAAACAAATATAACTCATCTCATCCACTTCACTTTGAGATTTAAAATATCATTTCATTAATTTCAAACACATAACTCTTAGTCAAGTTTATTTCATTTTTAAATTTTAGAGTATGTACTTATAATATATTTGTTTTGCAAATTTAACTTTACATTGTCACAATGATCGATTTTTTTTTATCGAAAGAATACATGAATAAAACTTGAATCTAAATCATGTTGAGTTGTGTATCCATTATTACGGGAAAAACATAAAAAAGATTAATGAATAGATCTTACAAACCCCCTCTGTTTAAACCGACACTCTCTGGCATAAATCCTTGTGATTCGTGGTTGTGGAAAAGCTGGCATAAATCTTTACCAACTCTTGCAATGGGTATAAGATATCAAGTGGGGGATGGGAATGCTATTAGAGTGTGTTAGTCCTCTTGGATCCCCAAACCCCCTTTGTTTAAACCGATGCTCGCCGGGAATGTGGATCTTAGTGGTACTAGGGTGAGGGACCTTATGTGTGAGGATGGGACTGCTTGGAATTCTAATTTAATTTTGGATGCTTTTTGTTTTGCTGATGCTAATTTGATCCTGCAGATTCCTATTGATGCCAATAATAACAGAGATAAACTTATTTGGCATTTGGAAAAAAAGGGCCATTTCACGGTGAAATCAACATACAAGCATTTGATTCAAATCAGTCTTGGTAAAAAAGATATTCCTGAGTCTAGTTCAAATCCTTTGGAAATTAGAAAGAGAAGAGGTGCTTGCTGGAAGCTCAAGGTGAAAGGAAAACTGAAGCATTTTGTGTGGAGATGCCTCACTAATTCCTTACCTACATCGGAACAACTCAGAAGAAGAGGTATTATGGTGGATCCTCTCTGCCAATTCTGCTTGGAACATCCTGAAACGCTTGAGCATATGCTGTTTCAATGTTGTCGGGCACAATTAATCTGGAAATTGGCTCCAATCCAATGGTTTCATACGTTGGATCCTTCCTTTACTTTTTCTGAATGGTGGCTATCTTTGTGGGATATCAAAAAACAAGATTGTGCGGTGGATCGTATTCAATTATCCGTGTACATTCTTTGGTGGCTTTGGAAAACCCGAAACCTTTGGGTTTTTCAAAAAGAGCATTTGGATGAGCATAAAATTATTGATAGGGCAATTTTTGAATGGAAGGAATTTGAGGGCTGCCAGGTTTTTTCCCCAGGTTCGAAAGCTCCTTTTTCTCTACAACCCCTCGCTGCTACAGTTCTAGGAGAACCATTTTTGGTGATCAGTGGAACTGTGATGGATAGGGGGAGAATTGGCTTTGGAATTTGGATTGTTGATGGTTTGGGTAACAATGTGAAGACTTGGGTGACTTCTAGGGATGACCTCCGGAATCCAGTGGAAGCCTACCTTGTTGGAATCAGATATGCACTCCTTCGGGCTTTTGAGCATGGCATTAAAAGAGCAAAATTTCAAGTAGATGATGAGGTTATGGCTAGCAAACTTAACTCCCAGGAACACTTTTATGGGATTGATGCTACCATAGTCGAAGACATCTACTTGCTTTGCTTTCTTTTTGATTTTGTTGCATTTTCTGTTAAAAATAGAACTGAGTTGGATATCTGTAATAGATTAGCGGCGTTGGCCTTTGATAGTGATGTTGATTCGAATTGGGACAACCAATTCCCCACATGGCTGAAATGTAGCCAAGGTGGATCTTAGCAAGTTTGCTACGAATGTTTCTTGTAATTCTCTTTTGAGGTTTTTATAAAAGTCTATCATTTGGAAAAAAAAAGATCTTACAAACAAAATAATACTTATTCAAAATTTTAGTAAAAAACTATATTTAACTTATATATCTTAAAAACTAATTATTTTTATGGGAAAAACATAAAATTCCTTGAAATTTTCAATAGTCGCGAATTTCCATCTTCTCATACGTAAAAATGTATCATTTACTCCAACCAAAAATAATATTATCTCACAATTTAAAGTGTGTGATAGATGATAAATTTATTATAGTATGAATATTCTCAACCAATAGTGAATTTTTAAAAATGTATTTTGCCCTTCTATTTATTTTGAATAAAATAATATTAAATAGTTTGTATTTATTTTTTCTCTTCATTTTGCTGTAAATTCACTCTTTTTTCTTTTTTGATGTATTTAATTATTTAGAAAATTAAAGAAAAATATTATAAATGTGTATTTTACATAGCGAGTCAATTTTAAATGGCTAAAATTTTCTCATATGAAGTCTTTTATATATGCTTATGATATATGGTTGGAAAGCTCCCGATATCTAGTATAATATACAATAATCTAAAAATTTAAATTATTTTAAGAATTAAAATTTAAATAAATCATATAAGAAGGGTTTGGAATATAAAGAGACACTTGTCAATATTATTAAACAAATAAAATCAAAATCAATATGAAAAACTACTTACCCTTAAAGCTAACTTTACCATGAAGACATTTTTGGCAAATAAAAAATTTCAAGAAACTTTAAAACATATTCACACTTTTATAATAGGTATAGATAAGTACGATGGAGATAGTAAGGTAGCGATTTGATACCAAAGTTTTTTCATTTTCGTTCTATTAAAGAAATTTTTCAGCCTATAATGTGATTGTCTACCAAAGTTTTTTAAAATACACTATTTATCACTTTTATTTTTTCTCTCATTAATCATATCTACACACTTTTCTAACAAAAGCAAATCATTATTTCGAGTTTTCTACAAATTTCACTTTTTACCCACTCGCATATCTCTAACTACCAATCATATTGTTATATCAAATTAACTTTCATCATTATATTTTTATCTCATATCCAATTATATTCTCAAAATTCATTTTTTTCTTCACAAAAACTTTTTCTTCACTATTCTTTACCAGAAAAAATATTTCTCGAGCAAAAATGTATCCAATCGCAGTACCCTAACTTTTATGTTACGAGTGACAAGTGATTTTCAAGCAACAACCAATTTTTTAAATGATCTTTTAGAAGGAGGAGAGAGGGTTTCAGGATTGTACTTATTTCCAAATTGAAGGATAATGGTTGGTGGAAAATTTGAGAAATGTGAACCACAATAATACTAAAATAATAATAATGATGATGATGATGATAAAGTTGTTTAGAAAGTTGTCTTCTATTCCATCATAATATAGAAATTTGCATTCCTCCATTTGTGATTGTTCTTTGTCACCAAACCTTTTAAAGCATTATAAAATATCATTTGGTTACGCTCAAATTTCAATTAATAGACTTCTTTTATTAATATGTGTGTTTGTGTGAGTAACTGCATTATTTTTTCTAAAAGTATAAATTTGATGCAAAAGCTAATCAATTTTCAATGGGGAAACACTATTTCTTAAACCTAAATTTCTTGATGTCAAACTTTATGTTATAAAAGTTTTTTATTTTTTTAAATGTGCGGTACGGAACACCAACCCAATCTTCCAAATGCATGTGGGTTTCTTGAAATTAAATATTCTGCGAAATAAAAGGTTATAATTTCCTTTTTCCTGTTCGAACATCCCAAATCAATATTTAATTTTCATTATAAAATTAATTTTTTTACAGAACTATCCATTTATTTAGGGATAATTACAAAAGCCCCCGAGGTTCGGGCTAATTACAAAAAAAAAAAAAAGAGTCATTAGGTTTGATCCATATTACATTTATCTCCTTCACATGTAAAAAATATTCCAAAAGCTCCTCTTAAGTTTATCAAAATATTACAGTCACACTCTTAATTTTAAGACACAATCAAACCTTAAGGAAATTTTTGTAATTTTCAAAAATTTCTTGGTTTTTCGTAATTAGCTCAAACCTTAGAGTTTTTTTTTTTTTTTTTTTTTTGAAATTATCCATTTATTTAATTCAAAAATGTTAAAACCCCAATACCACCATGAATATGATGCAAATTACATACGAATTTTTATTTTATTTTTGAAAATTTATTTAAACTTCAAATCAAATTAAAAAATAAAATATAAATATTACGAGAAAGATAGTACCGACTTTTAACTTTTTAGTGAGTTTTGGTTTTAAGCGTGAAGTCCGCAGGCTGAGCTGGAATGTTCTTATTTTCTCTTCTATTCATCATGTGTGTGCCCGTAACGTGTAATACTCGCCAATACTTACTCCAATCCCCATCACTATAATTATTTATTATGACCTCACTTTGTTTATTTATTACATAGATTTTTAGTTTGTTTACTACCTCACTCACTCACTCACTGGTACTAATTTATAGCAGTATTATCTAATTTATGGGCCACCATTAGTATTGATCAATTGAAATTAATCGAGAATTAGAACCTTAATTTGGAACTGTTGTGGCAGTTTATGAGGAGCCAGCTGTTTGCCCGAAAGTACTAGTTATGTGTAATAAGTATAAGCATGAAATCTCGTTAAAAAATAAACCTTTTTCACTCTATTCCACACATTTAAAAGCAACTAGCTAGCCTTTTATTTTCTTATACGAATAGGCATATATACTCACATGCTATGTAAATTCTTTTTGTTTTTGGACTTTTTTTTTCAAACGCATACACTGGGTCGAAACCATGACCTCCCCCGCTAAAGAGAAACAGGCGGATCCAGAAATTCGAAAATGAGGCAGACGATAAATATTTAGAAAGAACATGTGCATAAACAATGTTTAATATTTAAGTTGTACATCCCAAAACATTGAAATAAAATAGGAACTACATACCATTAAAAATATAAACTACAATTGCAATTGGGTTCGACGCGTCTTCATTTTTCGAAAGCGGTCTACAATACGATCATCCGGATCGTAGGGGATGTCATTTGATTATTGCTGGCGCATTTCCAAAAATGACTTTCTTAACATCGTTATTATGTTCGCTAGCCATTTCAAAAGCTCAAGAAAATTTCCTCTATTAATTGATTCCTCACTTTCATCATGTCCACGACATGCCAACTTTTGCGCAAAAGAAACCTCAAACAAGAAAGTGAAGCTTTCAAGCGATTTTCATACTCACTTCGAATCACATCATTTGCATTATCAAAAACATGCATAATTTTTTTTTTTTTTTTTTTTTTGAGTCTCTTAAATTTACATATTTCTCATAAGCAAGATTATGAGAACTTCTAACTCCACCAACATGTTTCTCAAACCGAATTGGTTTATTCCATGACCTAAATCCTTCATTAACAAATGCATCTCCTCCCGTGCTAGATTCAATGTCATTCTTAAACAAGTAACAAACAAAACAAAATGCCGCATCTTTCTCAATACTATATTCAAGCCAATCATATTTTTCAAACCACAAGACACTAAATCGATGCATACCTCCAATGTCTCTTTGAGGAAAGTCATGATTTTTTGGCTGACAAGGTTTTTTAAGAATATATGCTCTCCTCACCGCATTTCGTTGTTTTGGAGGATAATCAATTATGTTTATTCTTTTCCCAGGATCATGAGGAAGAAATTCAACATCATATAGCAATTCTTCCTCCTCTTGGAGGGAATTAAATGGTAGAGATGAAGGGGACTCACTATCAATGGAAGGAGCAACACTATCTCTTTGTGAAGAGCAAGAAGTTCCTAGTGATTTCACTTTCTTGAACAGAAAATGTCGAAGATCGGGTTGTTTTACCATCGTCTTGGTTTTCTTTGAGTTTGACTTAGGTGTATCATTCGTCATTTCCTAATTCAATTAATAGTAAATAACAAATCACCCAACAATTAAACCAAAATGATAAAACATAATTTTTTCACAACATCAAAATAAATCATTTATTGAATTAAATAATTTTTTTCCATTCATTCACTAACACAATAATGAATAAACTCAACCATCTTGTTAATTGATTTTTCATTCCTACTACGTAACTGCAAGTCTGCAAATCATTAAGTTATTTGGGTGTTGTTTATATTTTATTTAAATAATAAATATTAATTAAACTAATTAAAAGGGATAAACTCAATCATCTTGCCATTTTGTTAATTAATTGTTTCATTCCTACGCAAGTGAGTACATCCGCAAATCATTAAGTAATTTGGGTTTTTTTATATTTTATTTAAATGATAAACATTAATTAAACTAATTAAAAGGGATAAACTCAATCATCTTGTTAATTAATTGTTTCATTCCTAGTTCCTACTGCAAGTGAGTAAGTCTGCAAATCAGGGTTTTGATAATAATTTATTTAAATGACAAATATTAATTAAACTAATTAAAAGAGAAAAACATTAATTAAACTAATTAAAATATTAAAGCATATTTGAATTTGGGAGAAAAAAACCATACCTGGACCTGGAGAATGGAGATGGCGTGTTTTTCAGACAAGGGGAAAGAGACTTGGTGGGTGAGTTGAGTTCTAAATTTTTTTTTGGGAACAAAGTGTTTGTGGGGGAAGAAAATGTGGGAGAATGTGTCAAAAGTGGGTAAGATATTTTGATCTTTTTTAATTTTAATTGTTAAAAATATCATTTTATTTAAAAATTGGGGGTACAAAAGTATTAATAATATTATTTTTTAAACTAAAATTTTTTTTTTTCAAATTGGGGGTACAGCTGTACCCCCAAACCCTCAAGTAAATCCGCCACTGAAGAGAAAGGTGATACCACTAGGCACTTGACTCATTAAAAATAAATTTTAAGAATAAACTGTTTTTTACTTCTCAAAGTAAATTAAAGAAAAGTAATCCTATTGCTAAAAAGTATTTTTGATCCGTATCCTTAAGAATAACTCAATTAATGTCACATTTCATAATTGATGTTTTATAACTCCATATCTGCTTGAAATTTCAAGATCTAAGTTTGCATTTAGATGAAAATGGGTGTGATCAGGAATATGAAATCTATTGTATTATTAGATTACCAAGACAATTTCGATAGATTTGTTATTATAGATTTTAAAACCCTTAACTTTAAAACCACCAATCCAAAATGAAGCTTAAATGAATCATATGAAATTATATTCCGATAATTAACTGATGCTCAAGCAATAGTCGAATTGAAAATTTATATTTTATTTTCTCACATTTTTCAGAACCCGATTGAACGCAAATTGAAACAAAAAAATTAAATCAATGCCATGCGGATGAATTTGTTTGGTAAATTATTGGTAAGTTGTGTCCCTAGTTTGTTGAGAAAGGTGATGGTTTAAATTGTATAGGGATTTTTTTTTCTTCATATATATTGAGTGGAAAAGGAAAGACGAAGGAATCCACAATACTTTACAATGAGGTGGTTGATTCGAATTCCGTTACAAAGATAAAAAGTAGTAGTTTCCTCAAAAAAAAAAAAAAAAAAGTAGTAGTAGTCTAATTTTATATATGTTAGTATATATAGGTTGTTAATCCTTATGCTTAAATTATCATGACATTTTGTTAAACGATGAATTTATTAGTCGATGTACGTAATAATTGATATAGTAATTGATTTAGGAAAGTAAATCGGTGTACTCGACCTGGGGACCCACGGCGAGGTGAAGTGTTGTCCACTTATAGGTGAGTGCCTGGATCCCAAAAAGCGAGGTGATGTCTTTGTTCGAGGGCACTGCAAACAGAACGACGTTAGGTTAGCGGGATGGCTCCCGCCTAAGGCCCTCCGATGCCTAAGTCGAATCGATAGTTGATGTACTTAGAAAGCTAAAGAAGCGAGGTAATTTAAAATAATGACAAGTTACCTTTTTACCTTGATTTTCGTGTTGTATTTATAGTATTGTTCACCGTGTGATGCGGATCACCGACACGTGGCACCCGACAAACGACGGTGTGTGGCTCATGGCGACTCGACCCGACCATTGGGGTCGGGTCGGGACCCATATAAAAAACCGCGGATCCTCGGGGGCATCTTGGTAATTTCCAACGAGGCGAAGTCAAGATGGTCAACTCGACCAGGCGAGGCTATAATGGTCATTCCACATCGTAATTTATTCGATTATTTATTTAGAATCAAATGAATTTTATTCATTTATCGAGAATAAACTTACAATCGTACAACAACGTATTTAAAAAAACGATTCTGCAAGTTCTTTACAGGATCATAAACCTATGGTTCTATACAGATCTAAAAAAAAACTTGATCATAAACCTATGGTCCTATCTGGATCTAAAAAAACTTTAAATCTAAATAGATCTAATCGATCCGTATAATTAGAACTTCGCAACGGAGACGCCGGATGTAACACACATCAAATATGATCTCGCTTATGTCACGTATCGTCGAAAGTAATGGTTCATATGATCTTCTCAATATAATCTCACACGTGGGACAAACTTATTAATGAAAACTAAAAGCCACCTATCACAGACAAAATTATTTAGATTAAAAATAAGAAAAAGATGAAGAAGATGGATGAATAAAAGCGGTTAGAGTTTTGAGAGAAAGAAAAGATTATTCGATTGTTTATTTAATTTAAAAATAAAAGAAGTTGGAAAATGCAAAAGCTTTGTAAGGGAAATTGATCGCACGAAAATATTAAAAAGTATATTCTTTGCCTTTTTCGTCATTCATGAAAATTACAATTTTTTGGAGTACTTTTGGCTGGTAAAGTTGTAGATGCTCCACTTTATACTGTCTTCGCTTTCATTTTATATATGTCTTTCACCTTCAGAACGAATTGAAATAGTGAATCATATATAATTTCCTATAAAGTTAAGTTAACTAACTAAATATTCAGTTTTAGGAGTCGTCCTCATAAAATGCAGCACAAAGTCTTAGCATAATCAATTCATTTCCTTCTCTGAAGGGACATCTTTTCCTACTAATAATCACTTCACTCTTTGAAAATTTTGTGGCCACTCAAATTTTCTCCTTTTCTTTTCAAAACGATAGATATTATAAATGACTCATGCACAAATTGCAACGCCCGTGACAGTTGATCACAACAGTCAAATCTAGGCTAAATTATCCAGGAAGGAAAATGAGAAAGTCATTCCGAAGAGGCTTAATTTCCCTCAAAAGCAAACAAAGCTAACTTATTAAAAGGTTGATTTTCCAACTTACAAAAAAATGAAATGAACAAAAATCAAAGAGATTCTTAAAAACGAAGATGTCTTTGGAAATTGTCATATTTGCAATGTCAAATTTGTTGGAAATTGGTTTTGTAAAATGGGTTTTGACCCGATTTTGACCAATTATTTAGATGAGATCATTTATTAGTTTCAAAAATAAATGATGTAATCGTAATCTACACCGGGTAGATGAAATTAGCATTTTGAATTTCTCAAAATAAATTTGGGTGAATGAGAAATTAATGCATAAAGTTAGCCCCTTAAACGTATTTTATATAAGGAATATAAAAGGGTGGGAATATGAAAAATCGTATCCCATATGAAACATATTAAATGTTTGACTTAGTTTATCTGAGTTTCACCACTAATATGGAGTAATCAAGTGGAGCTCCCACAGACACACCATAGTGGACTAAAGTGCAAAGTACGCCTAAAGCGCCCAATGCGAAAGTTCCTAAATAAGTTAAGTTTTCTTTGTAAGTTCGGCTTTTGCAAGTGTTGCTAAGTCGATCTTGAAAGTCGTTATATCTTAGAGACGATTGCCTAGAACCGTTAGTACTTTTATGCGGGACAATTTCGTCTTGCGGATAGAGAATCCAATTCTCGCCGACTTACTTTTTTATCCCATTATTCTGCCCATTTTTCTAGAAAATTAAACACCACTAACAACAAAATTTTCTCCTATTAGAACATTCAAATCCATCTACAAGTCACAAAAAATAGAGGCATCAATTTGTGACATGACACGATAATTGAGGATACAAACCTAATATGAATTTAGCGGTATAAGCACAACTCTTTGTAGGTTCGAATCGTACACAATTAACACGAAAAAAAAAAAAAAAAATAGGTCATCCCTCATATCAACACGATCAGCCTCTTTAATCCACTTAGTTGTGTAGTGACATTTTATTTTCATATTTTGTGATGTTTTTGTTGGTTATATCATATATGATGTTGGACAAAATATTGAATGTATTTTCTAGTAATTTAACGTATTTTATTTGTAGTTTAAGCTTTTTATCCTTTTTTTTTTGAATTTTTCGTGTCAAACTTTAAATTATATAGGTATTTCGTCTCGTGTGCGGTTACCGTGTCATAAATAGATCGTGTTCCTATCATGTATCTTGACACGTATAATTAAATGTGACGTATTCGGGTTCGTTTCATATATATAATACCAATGTCATAACACGACCCAGATTGACACCCCTACAAAAAAAAAAAAATACACTTCAAACTTTCTATTGCAATTGATGTTTTATTTTTCAGTATAATATCTTTACTACACATCAAGTGAAACGAATGATCGATGCTAGCCATTAATGTACAATTGGCATATATTTGTAGCATTGTATAGGAGATGGAGTAATAAAAAAAGATCCAAAATAATAAAGGTATGATATTTTTTTCACAAATTTAATAAAGCAATGTGCATTTACCCAAATCAAGAAAAAAAAAAAAAAAAAGGGGCAATGTTTATCTAAGCAACACAAACGCAATTATAACTTGTTAATATTTCATTATTGCTTTTAATCTCCCCTTGATTTAAAGTTTATTAATTAAATGAATCAAGACTTACTTGTCTTACCAAAATTAGGAGAGGATGCCAATTAGTGAAAGATAAATGTACTTCTGAATAAAAATGGCTTGATTGCAGCGATTGATTATAAAAACTAAGGGGCTGAGTTTATGTATGTGTCAGGTTGACTTTTGCTTTCTATATATTGCAAAATTAAGTACAAACTAATGAAAAATCATGCCCAACTTTTTTTTTTTTTGATCGGTAAAAATCATGCCCAACTTTGTTCTAGGAGTGTTGGTTTGCCCATTACTTGAAAAATACTCCTTCATTCACACGTACCATAATTATTTTGGGATAATTACCCAAGATTTATACTCAGGTTCAAGTACCCACTAATACACTGTCCCCAACTCAAATTTATTTTAGAGCAAATGGGGCAAATTACCCACTTGGGATAAGTGATTGAGTTTTTGACATGTAGGATAAAAAACATAGTTTTCTACCCACTTTTGGTGTTCTTTTACCACAATACCCTTGAGGTTTTAAATGCAAGCCTTTAATATGTATTTTCTCTTGAAATTAAATACTCCCAATACATAACATACGTGAACCGTGAACACACCCATCTTTTTGCTTCTTCATTTTTTTCTCTTCTTCTTCTTCACAAAATATCAAGAAGTTATTTTTGTGGGCTTTCATCAACAAAATCGCACCAAAAAATCGAATAACAAGGTAATGTTCTTCTCCTCCTAATTAGTTAACCTTGTTTAAATCGTTCAAGACCAATATATTTGCAAAATATGTGAAGTGTTTTGTGAAAGGAAAATTTTTCTCGCATTTATGAAAAACAATGCACGATATCGTGTCATAGAGTTGCACGATATATCGTGCCCCCGTATATTAGACATGATATCGTGCCCTACATATTAGGTACGATATCGTGCCCCGTATATTAGACACGATATCGCACCTAATATGTAGGGCGCGATATATCGTGTCTAATATACGGGGGGCACGATATATCGTGCCTCTACGAAAAAAGGGCACGATATATCGTGCCTCATCGAAAAAAAGCGGCACGATATATCGTGCCCAAAAAAAACAGCCAATTTTATGTGTTCTTGCATTTATCAATATTTTTCTTTGTATATAGATGAACTCTCGCTATCTTGTTGTTCGATTTGGTGGTCATTGGGAAGGTTTAGAATATAAAAGTGGTGAAGAAGAAGTTGTACGTATTAAACCGGACAAAATGAATTATAGTGAAATATTGGAGGAGGTTTATGGTGTTGTTGATGTTGATAGGGCGTATACGATTGTATAATGCATTCTATTGTAGATATTTTTGGAAACAAACTTGGGAAGTTAAAGTTGAAAAACGATGATGACATTGAAGCTGCGTTTGGGAACACCGAGTTACCATTGTTTTTGTAACACTGAAAAAAAGAAAAACGATGGGTGAGACTAGTTCGCATAATGTATTGGGAGGTCGGGCCTGGGGCATAATCGAGTTGAACGTTGAATGTCAACAAGGTGTTGGTGGAAGTTTTATGCAACTAATGGCTAGTCGAATGATTTTTCAACGGTCATTGGGCCTAATTACAACTACATGCAAAATCTTGGTTTTCAACAATACGATTACCGCACATCAATCCATATAGTCATGCAAGAAGGCCTAGTGGAGCACCTTTTATGCATATGAACAATTTTCCAATTATTGATCATCCGCGTCCACTAGCACCTACGATTAATGTTCCAAATATCAATTGTCAGGGACAAAGTATAAGGCCAAGCAATGAAGATGGCTATTATCCCGATATGGGTTGTGATATCATCGATGTTAATTGTGATAATACTTGATCCGATGTTGGTTGTGATAATAATGACATTAATTATGGTGCAAACTACGGTCAAAATGATTTTGGTGAGAACTACACTGATCGATGGTGATGTTGGCGACGTTGAAGCTAATAATCAATTTGAAAATGACCCGAGAACGTCTTGAATTTGAGGAATTTTGTGAGTGGAGACGTAGACGGAGAGAAGTATTTCAGGAAAACCAAAACCAAGATGCAAATGAAATACGAGGTGTTAACTTACATCCGGATATCCATAGAGACAATGTTCACGAAATAATAGTGCCCACAGGACGAAGTTGGGTGATTCCCGGTACACTCGCACCTTTCGCGATTCCCGAGGAACCTCGCTAGGTTGGAAGCATCGGTGGGACATTGCGCCAAGGAGCAACATACATGAGCAAAATCGAATTGGATATCGCACTAGGCATGTATCACCTTGAAAATCAAGTCAGTATCGAGTTGAACGCTCGGATAAGACTTCGTTTTCATGCAATATGCAAGTATGAACGATGCCCTTTTCTAATGCGTGCATATGGAAAGGATGGTATTTGGAGAGTAGTGAAGTTTGACAAGCACCATGGATGTGGGTTAAATTTGAATGACAATGCATCTAGGCGGGTGCATTCTAAAGTAGTAGGTGCGTATTTTTTGCATCTAGATTACTAGTGGAGCATTCTGCGCTCGTGCAAGAGATATGATAAGCGGAGTTGGAATCGCGACATGGGCTTAAAATGAGTTATAATGTTGCGTTGAGTGCAAAACATCATGCCTTTGGGTTGATATATGGAGATAGCAACAAGTCATTCAATCTAATTCAAAAAAGATACTTACACATGTTCAATTTAACGAATCCCGGATCGGTAACTAGATGGAAGTCGGATAATTTTAATAGATTCAAGTATCGTGTTTTTGCTTTGCATGCATCAATCACGGATTCCAGAACAATGCCCGACCAGTTATTGTGATTGATGGAACACACCTTAAAAAAGGCAAATACCGAGGAATATTGTTTTGGCGAATAACAAAAGATGGTAATGAACAGATTTTCCCACTATTTTGTTGGAATCGGGGATGTTGAAAACGGCGATTCTTGGACATGGTTTTTGAGACAGTTGAGAGATGCTTATAATTGCCTCGTGATCTCACCGATTGTTTTCGATCACCACAAGAGTATCGTAATGCCATAAAAACAAGATACCCGAAGCATCATGGGCTTTGCAAGACTTATCATTTGCAGAGTAATTTGGCTCAATACGGTCAACATATAGTAGCAATGTTTAGGAATGCAAAGCATATTCATACCGTGAAGATTATGATAAGTATTTTGAAAACATAAAAGTTGCTAGTGAGACGGGTGCGTTTAAAAAGTTAGAACGTGCGGGGAAGACGGATGGTCTCGAGTTAAGTGTCCGTCCGGCGTTATGGGTTCATGACATCAAACTCGGTGAGAGCTTCAATAGTCGGTTATTATGGGCGAGAAAGTTACCTGTTTGTTTCGGCTTGAGTGTGCTCGGACTATTATTGAAAAGTGGTTTTATGAACGACGACCGCTTTTGCTAATGATAAAGATCAAGAGCTAACACTTGAAGCAACCAAAAGATTAAATGATGCGGTTGAGATAGGTCGTAGAATGGATGTACAATGTCATCCAAAAGATTCAAGTATACTATGACAAAGACTCCATGGACCAGGATTACCCCATCCGGAGTTCCGTCTTGGACAACATCGACCAACTCATCCGGCTCTGTCCGGGAGGAATCTCCTCCATGGTCATTTGGGTCATATCTTGTGTCAGCAGGATCCGTACCATGCATACGACTCCATATGTGCCGTATGGAATCCTACACATTGAAAAATGTTTATAGGTTAACAAGTATGATTTATTAATTTTACAAAGAAATGCGAGACACATAATAAATAAACTAACTAGAAAATGTCGTAGATACAATCCTATAACTTCCCACTTGTTTCTCATGAGGCACAACCCCAAGAAACTGGGATCGGACTGTAGTATGGACAGGTATGCATTTATATGCTGTACAGAAATGAAAGAAATCAATATTAATCGATAAAATATTCATCAACTAAATAATGCAAAAGAAACTTACATCATTTTCCAACTCTATCTTTGGATCCGCCATTTCTTAAAAAATGATGGCCCAACAAGGTACATAAGCCCCCCACGCTCCTCCCGCATTGGACCTCAAATATTAAGACAGTGGAATATAAGATGTAAATACTAAGACGATAAGACAAATGCAAAAATATTTACTTACTCTTCATTAGACTTTAAGCGGGTAAACTCCTTCTCGGACGGGGGTGGCTTGCGAGACTAGGATCCCTGAATAAGCTGCGAATATGCCGCGACGACGGCCGCTGTCCCGAACCTGGATCAAGGAAGTAGGCGGTGAGGGCAAAATCGGGAGAGGGCGCTCGAATAGGAGAGGCAATGGCCTCGGAATCGGACGGGTGACACTCGTGGTCGCGGAGAATGTGATAACACGGGCATAATAGAGTCGACAATGGCGGAAGAGAAGTCGACAATGGCGGAAAGAAAGTCGACATTGGCGGAAGAGAAGTCGACAATGGCATAATAGAGTCGACAATGGCGGAAGAGACGCGTACTACGGGAGGAGGGGATGAGTCGACATGGCGGAGGAGGAGGAGGAAGAATCGTCATCTTGACCGGAAGAGTCATCTTGTCGGAGGAGGAGTCGATCTGGAGGAGAGAGAGGTGTCTGTGATGATAGCTCGGATATCTCGACTACCATGCAAGTCATCGTCTTCGATCAAGGTATGGGAATAGACGCGCTAATCTCCTCCCGAATAAGGTCAGGAACTCGACCTATCTCCCCGATCAGCGTCCGTCAAGCGAGAACCCTCCTCTCGAGATGACATCTCTAACCGAGAAACGGCATCATCGACTCGTGTCTCCAATCGAGCAAACCGCTCCTCGTAAGTCTCTCGAATCGCTAATCTGGGCGCATAACACCCGAATCGGTGTCGGCAAAGATATCTGTCACAACTCACGAGATGGATCAACACGAGTATCCCCGACGGGATTGGTGGATCATCGCGCATAGTCGTCGTGGACGGATGGATCAACACGAGTATCCTGACGGATCGTCGTCATCATCTGGCAGCCGCTTCTCCGGCCTCAATCCTCAGGAGATAGCAAAGTCTTGATGTCGGCTCAAACGGGTCTACCTCTCCCCCGCCCCGCCCTGTCTCGCCCCGCCAGTTAAAGACCTACCTCTGTCCATTGCCCGATAGGGGGCTTGGGTGTCGATCGACACTCCCCTCTCGCGATAAATGGGTCGAATCATGACCTCGTACCTCTGCCTCATTCGTTTCCGCTTAAAAACCAGGTTCTCCTGGGATGAATCGAGGAGAACGACAAAATAATCTGGATCATCGACTCCTCTAAATATATCTGCGGAGCTCCTCCCGCCTCGGATCCAATATCTCATGACACACTAAAGCCTCGTAAATAATATAAATAAATAAATTAATAAAAAAATAAATTAATTATTAAATAAATAAATTAAGTAAACACTTTGTTAATACATACCGTGTCAAAGAAAAAATCGGTCATGTCAATAGCGGTCTTGAAAACCTCCAACGAAGGCACCAGCAACTGGGTGTCGATACTGAGTCGCCCGGGCATTACCCGGGCGAGGTATCGCTCGAATGCCCAAATATGTGAGAACATTGATAAGTATGAAAAAATAAGATTTTTAAATATTTAAAAACTAATTACAAATATAAATAAAATAAAAACATATGCGTCATTGCCAAGCATATAAGTGGCCCCATAAAAATGATAAGAAGGTGGCCGATATCAGGTGGAACGCCCCAAGATATCGGCCAAGTGGCGGAACATCATGCAGCCGAATATAATGCATCAATATCGGAAGGAGTATTTCCCCCAAGGGAACGCCTCCCACCGCTGTGCATCATCTCGATCAAAAACCACGACCCAACGGCCCATCTGCGATCTGTCGGCCATCGAAACACTGAGATCATGTAAAAGGCAAATAACACCTTCGCCACCTTCAGGGCATCGCATCGCCTGGTGAGTCACGGAAGGTGCCAAGATCAAATAAATCGCGTAAATGCGCGGCGGTAACCCGATCACCCCTGGCCAATACCGCCTATATATACCAGTCTCGGGTACCTCAAAATCACCGTTAGAGTCAAATGTGGACCACGAAAATCGCAATCCCGATATCATAGCAAAATCACGCCGAGAGAATCGATGATACGCTCTCCGACGTGGAACCAACACTCCGATTCCCGGAGCCCCCAAGCACATGCACTTCTCCATCGCAACTAATGCGTGCGCATTACAATGGATCCGTCATACCCAAAATCCATAAAATATCCGAAAGTGGACTGCCTAAATGACTATATAAATCATCATCGATCTCCAAAGAACTCATCTCTCGATGGTCTCAATAATATTCGATCGAACGTATCCGCGATGTGGGCCCTCTCTCAATGATATGAGGTTTTCTTCCATTGTGGACCGACTATAACAATTAATAAATTTCAATTTATTAAGATGAATTGTTGAAAAATTGCGAATCGTAGTGAAAAAAAAAAGATGTGGGGACAATATGGATATGGATATCTAAACAAAGAATACATGGAAAGAATACAAAAAAACACATTTCGCACGATATCGTCAAGATTTTTAGTGCGATATCGTACATGTTATAAGGAAGGCACGATATCGCGGCGTTATACATGCGACGTGCGACGCACGATATCGCACCCAATTATAACAAAGGCGCGATATCGCACCCATTATAACACGGCACGATATCGCACCCATTAAATCTTGGTATGATATGTGGCGATATATCACTCCGATTAATATACCTAATTACGATATGCGGCACGATATCGTGCCAAATTATATAAGGGCACGATATCGCGTGCCTCATCTTCTTCAACACCATATCGCCAAAACCGAAACAATACACCATTTTCCGTATAATGATCCCACAAAACAACTCAAAACTTCATATATTTCAAACTTTCGAACAACTAAACCCTAATCATTCACATTGTAACAAACACATGAAATATATTTCAAACTAAACCCTAATCATTCAAAATTTGAACATTATACACAAACAAAAATTCCTTACTTGTACGTGAGCGGGCGGAAGGCGGCGGTGGGGTGGAGTGGAGGCGGAGGCGACGCGGCGATGGTGGAGGTGGAGGCGGAGCGGGACGATGACGGCGGCACGATTGAAGCCATTTCTCTTCTCGCACGATGTTGGGCACGCGAAATGGGTGTTGGATTTCCTTCTATTGTTCTTCTACTGACGACTTGGGCACTAAAATGGGGGGTGGAATTTTCTTCTCCTTGAAGACTAAGGGGCACGATTTTGAGGTTTTGTTTTGTATTTTGCTTCCTTTAATCCTTTTGACCGAGTTGGGCACGATTTTGGGGTTTTGTTTTGTATTTTTCACTTTTGTTTTGGGAATAGTACGGTTTCCTATACGGGTAGGTATTAAATGGTATATTTATGTCTTAGATTTTAAAATTCAAAAACACCAACTTAAAGGAGGGTATATTGGCCAATTTGGGTAGAAAAGAAGTTTATTATCCTAGTGGATAGAAAAAGTACCCATTATCCATAGTGGGTACTTTAAAAATTTTCCCTTTATTTTATTAGTAAGTGGTTTTTCAATTTATTAATATATAGTAAATGAATACGAAAATTGTCCTCGCCAATTTGGATGAAATCTTCTATTATAACCACAAAGCGCATCTCACGAGCTCAAAAGTCCGATCAATCCAAGATAAATATTTGGAAACGGCGGGCGGGAGGGTGTTCAAATACCACTACCATGGGCATCGTTCGATAGAATCCCTTTTGTGCGTGCGGTGAACTTCTTTGAGGATCCTAGGAATTAGACTTGACAAAATGCAACCTAACCCGATAACAGTTTTTTGTACAAAAATACATACACGGTCCTTATTGGCGAGCATTTTCACGGCCGAGCAAAATCAGTCGACTTTACGACCGAATTTTATCAAAAGTTCGATGAGCTTGGGCCGGCTGTTGAAATACATCCAACGACTTATCTCCTTGCCACAACTCCACGAGCGGGAACTTGAGAAATATTGAGACACTTCTCGCGGTTTACCTCCTTACCTGAGCTTCCGAGGCAGGGTCGATCGATGAGGAACATGAATAGTTATAAGAACTCAAATATATATAAAATAAAAAAAACATTCTTAACATTATTCCATTTCATATAATAAGTATTACTAATACATATTAAATGCCAAAAAAAAATCACAATATCAATATACAAATTCCAAAATACCATTTATAGTAAAAGACCAAACTACCCTACCCCACTCTCTCACTCTACTTTTAAATCCTATATATTAGCATAAGCCTAGAACCCCAATCCCCATCCTCCATCCCAACTCCACCACCACCACCACTCCCCCTCCTCCCACCGCCGCCATGTCGGAAAAAGTCTGCAGCGACCACAAAGACGACCGCCGCAAAATCGCACGTCGGTGCTGCGCCTTCCTTCTCATCTTCAATTTCATCCTCCTCCTAATCATCCTCCTAATCTGGGCCATCCTCCAGCCCAAAAACCCCGATTCACCCTCCAGGACGCCACCATCTTCAACCTCAACGTCTCCGCCCCTAACGTCATCTCCACCACCGTCCAAGTCACCGTCAACTCCCGCAACCCCAACTCCAACATCGGCATCTACTACGACAGATTGGACGTCTACGCCACCTACCGCAACCAGCAGATCACGTACTACACCGTTATCCCGCCGGTTTATCAGGGCCACAAGGACGTCAACGTCTGGTCGCCGTTTATTTACGGCAACACTGTGCCTGTCGCGCCGTACAATGGGCTGGCTCTGACACAGGACCAGTCTGACGGCGCTATCGCGATTACCGTTAAGATTAACGGGCGCGTGAGGTGGAAAGTGGGCTCGTTTATCTCGGGGCGGTACCATTTACACGTGACCTGCCCCGCGTATATTCCGCTTGGAAATAGCAAAAATACGGGGATTGTTATTGGTAACGCAGTTAAGTATCAGCTTTCGCAGAGTTGTAGTGTTAATGTTTGATGGCGATAATTAATTGAATAGGTTAAAATTAATTAAATGGTAAAATCGGGGTTTAATTAATATTGTCCCGAGGGATTTTTATTTTCGGTTATTTTTATCCAGCTTTTTTTTTTTGGGTTATGTTATGAAGAATTGTATATTTTGCTGGAAAATAAATTGAGCTGAGAAAGTGTAAGGTGAGACAGGCGAAAAGCAGACAACTGCTATACCTTGTATTAACACTTGTATGATTATGAAGTTTTAAGAAATTAATGCAATAATTGTTTCTTTTATTGGAACTGTCAAAAGTGGTGTTTGCACATATGTTATTCCATTTAGTGTTTCGTATTCTGTTTTAATAGTATCAATACATGTCACTAAAGTTGGTAATGGGCCGAGCCAACCTGTTTGGCCCGACACAAGCCCATCAGGCTTCTGGAAATTTTCGAGCCAGGTCGGGCTGATCGATTTTGGTCGGGCCACGGAAATGCATGGCCCAATCCAGCCCAAAAATACCTTTTCTATATGAATATTGTCGGGTCGAGCCAAAAGTCAGGCCAAGCCAGGCCCACAAGCCGATCGGGTCGGGCCAAATAGTCGGGCCTGGAAATTCATTGCCCAACCCGGCCTAAAACTCGAGTCGGCACACGGGTCGGGCTAGTTTTTGCCGACTCTATATGCCACGGTTCGCGTGTATATGATGACGTCATATTAAATGCGTATGACATTTATACAAATTTCACATGAGTATATGATGAAACACAAAATATAATAGAAGATCTTGATTGGTATAAGATGATGTCACAATTATAAACGTGTTATGCATCCAGTCAAGTTGAATAGGAAGTGGAATATGAACGTCGAACATGAAATCTGGTCCCATTTAGTGGAGGTTGATTGTTAATTTATTTCATTGAAAAACAATTTGTTTATGCTTTTGCTTCTTTTATACTCCAATCTTTTTTGGCTTGTATTAATGTTGAATTTATTACATGAGTTAATTGGTGTAGTCCTTAAGTTGTGGGTTAACTTTTAACTATTTGTACTCATTCTATGTATTTATTATTATTTGGAAGGGTGGAAGTTGCTGTTTAGGACTTTGTGTTTAGACTAAAGCAATAGAGGATGGGCAAACCCATGTGGTTGATAGCCGCTTGAAGATTGTTCTACCAAACTAAGATACCACCTTCTTTTCTTTCTTTCTTTATTTATTTTTCGAGTTTTCATCAATATTTTTTTTCTTTACTCAATTTTGAACGAAAAACCAATTTAAAGTTGATGGGTTGTTGAGCATGAAGTCATTTTCAATCTTTCTTTTAACCTCCCTTCCTTTTACGTTTTAAAGGTATGTTTGGTGTCCTGGAAAGAACTAGGGCTCAAATAATCGAACCGAGGTTTTGAGAAATTGGGTTTGACTCATTTATTATTGAATCGAACTCGGCGTTAATTTATCGAATATATTGATGGTTCACGAACTTTTTCGAACTTTAATCGAGACTAAACGAGCTTAGTAAATATTAATTATAAATAAAATTATTTTTTAATTTATTACAAATAAAATTTTGTATATCTAAAACGCATAATATATCTATTCAAACCTATGATTTTATTCAAACAAATACATTTATTTAAATAATTTCACAGTTATCATAAGTAAATATATAAAAATTAAAATTAAAGTCACAACTATTAGTTTATTTTATATGAACTTACTAACGAGTTTGTTCACAAGCTAATGAATGAATATCTCTAAGTTTGAGTTTAATGTATTTATTTTAACGGTATTTCATTAAACGAATTCAACCAAGCCTTTATCAAAATTGGTGTGAATAGTTCACGAATGGTTAGTTCATTTGCATCCCTAGAAAGACAAAGACCTATAATAATATTCATTTTCTCGGAAAAAACTATTATAATATTTAGGTCAAAGTACAGTGTGAAAATTGAGGTGTGAGTTTGTGCAATGTACTCAAAGTTTTGTTCATAATGTTTAGAAAATGATGTTTGGCAATGTAATAAGGTTGGTTTTTTCCTCTCGCTCTCTCTTATTGGTAGAAAAGAATGATAACCTCTACCTATAATGTTTTTTCTCAAAAGAGAATAAGAAAAAGAAATGAAAAAAAGAGAGAAAAATCCATGAGACTTCATGATTGAAATTAGAAATACATATGTTAAATGAATAGTGTGTGGTCTAAAATTTATTTTTTAACAATTAGAATTACTAATGTGATATGAATATTGTGTGATTTTAATGGAATGTGGATGTTCAAATTCCAAGTGGCCAGCATATAATACTCACCAAAATGTGGTATTATTATTGTCCAATAATTCAATCATTCTTTCACAATCACACACACACAAAAAAAATGAAAAAATTAAAATAATATATGTATATATAATATAGTGACGTGGAAAAATTGGAATGTAGGGGGTGGTCTTGGGGAGGTGGGCTCATATTTCACATGGCACTTTTGTGGGGGTCCTTTTTCCAAAATCCACCGTCCTTAAGCCTCAGGTCTCAAACCTGCTAATAATTGGACTACAGAAAAAGACTGAAAACAAATTGTCTACGTTAATGCTCCCAATTTTCTTGCTTTATTTTTGGCCTAATAATACTCCACATTAAGGTTAATAATTGCTGTCCTCCACTGTATTCACATAATTACAATACAAAATGCAATTAGTATAATTCAATGCATGATGCAATATAGGGAAATATCGCCCGTCCCGTAACCCAGGGCAAGGCGGGTACAAGTATGAGTATTATTTACGCTCAACGGATACCCTCTCGCGCAGAATTTTTATTTTTAATATATATTTTGCATCTATTATAATATTATTTTTATGTATTTTTTATTATATCTAACATTTATAAATTAATAAAGCTCTATGTTCTGAGGGATAGTCCCACTCTCTCTCATCTTCTATACTGGCCCAAGAATTCTTCATAATCGCAGAAAAAGTGAATCCTGCAGTAGAATAAACCTGATGTTGATGGCGATGTGATAATGCTAGTCTGAAGCCATAGATCTTGCTCGGAATGCTCCCAAGGTTCATCGGTTGGACTCCGCATTGGAATAATAACTTTTGTAAATAATATTTTATAAATATATGGTCAATATATTTTTCCGTTTTTTGTATTTAAGTTAATTTAAAACGCGAACGGTCAACCCGCCCACGACCCGTGGTAAACCCCGCCCTTCTAGGCACGGAATGGTAGTGCAGGTCTTCACCGACCCAACCGTCTCATCATTATCCCTTATGCAATAAAATTTTCCAGTAAAATATCCTATTACACCCAAAAAAAAAAAAAAAAAAGTAAAATTGTTAAACCAGAATTTGCACAAGCTGGATCGGACGGTTCGAAAAACAGATCAACATCAAACTCACAAAATATTTCCCTCAGTTTTAATAATGAAAGTGAACACAAAATAAAATGCAAGTTCAACTCAATTAAAACTTTATCAAATGCAGTTGGTTAAATATCAAATACATGAACCCAACTTGACTTGCGGGCCCAAAACCTGGAGTGTGAAATTTTAGGAAGAATAGAAATATTTACAACTGGTCTGGGTACTGCAGGCCCATAAAGATCCAACATTTATTTATCTAATAGGCCCGTGAAGAAAAAGATTTTATTATATACTTTTACCCCTATGCGGCTATGCCTAAGATTCTGCAATTTGTTCAAATATATTAATAACTTATATCAACTTAAAGGAGAACTTGCATAAATAAGTGAAAATTTGAAATTGTTGAGACGAGTGAGAAAAAGCAAAAGTAAATAATGTTTAGAAAGATAAATAAAAAGCTAAGAAAATTAAAACAATCTGGTTTAAAAACATTTTTCACGTTAATACAACCTTAACTACAACTGCGAGTTTGAAAGGGAGTTCATTGGTCTTAGATTTGTAATGAAAAAAGACTGCAACTTGTCAATGGGGTTGGTATTGGTACGAACTTGGAAAGAGAGTTGCCTCATTTTCCATTTTTTTAATTAAAAATTATGTCCTGCCATCGGAGATTCGAACTCGAACCTCTTCATTGAGTAATATTCGTGACTACTGGCTAACCCCGTGGTTAAAGAGAGTTGCCTCATTTACCTTGCCTCTTTCCACAAATTCAAAGACAATGACTAATACTCGTGCTATTAGTATGCTTTTCAACAAAAATAAAAATTTTCCCCACTCAATTTTAACACACTCACATGCTTATGTCCATTTTTTCTTGTTCCAATAGGCTAACTCCTTTCAAGACCTAAATCTCATAACACATCTCCCCAAAATAACATCTACCTCTTTCTCAACTCACACTTTCCTTTAGAGGTGTCAATTATGCCGTGTTTCGTATTCGCGAGTTGTGTTACGATGCGGGTATTACAAGTCCGACACAAACACGACCCATTTACATGACACTGTTTATGACACGGATAACCCGAACACGATACTAAAAACCTATATAATTTAAATTCGACACAAAAAAATAAAAATGGAGAAAAGGCTAAAATTAAAAATAAGAAATACAATTCATCGTCATACAACCAACTAAAACAAAAATAAAAAATGGAGAAGAGGCTAAAATTAAAAATAAGAAATACAATTCATCGTCATATAACCAACTAAAACATCACAAAACATTAAAATAATATGTCAAGTATAAAATTAAATGGCATAAATAGGTCAATTGTGTCGACACGAGGGTCGACGACTTGACCTATTTATTTTCCTTGTTAATTGTGTCCGACCGATTTTCACCCAAACTCGCTAAGAGTTGTACCTATACCGCTAAATTCGTATTAGGTTAGGTAATAGGTTATCGTATCTTGTCACAAATTGATGCCCTTACTTTCCTTTGCATCGTAAAATCCATGCAGTCCACTTTAACCATAAACTGTATCAACTTTAAATTTGTGAAATCTAATAACAATTCTCCAAACAAAGTATCCAAGATCGGGCGATGTCAATACCTTCCAACACTTTCACTTTCAATATTTGTGTTGACAAAAGATTTCTGACAAAATTACATTTCTGACAAAAATCTACAAAGATTCACCGCACAAAAATATTACATTTCTGATGAAAATCTATGAACATTCACCACTAAGTATTGATTTCCAGCTATCTAGAATCCCTAAACACTAAACGAGCAAGTGAAAAGTTTCACTCCATTACATCAAAACAGAGCTTAGCCTCATCCCAGGGACCATTTATCTCAAATTTGTACTCTTGAATTCTAATCAGCCAATAAGGGCACACCAAATTAACAAAAACCAATATACTAAGCAAAAAAATAAAGAGCAACAGGTGCAAACGATAACGAAAAACAGGGTTACACCCATTAACCCTAACGAGAAACACAGATGCAACCGAAAAGAGGAATTCTTTATACAGTAACTAACAAATGGAGCAAACAAGAATACTTGCAGCGAAAACAGAACAATAGCAAAAACATGAAGCCTCGATGGAAGTCGAGAAGCAATCAGAAGTGAAGCAACTATAGAAGCATTAAGAGAGATGTTGCTTGTGAAGATTGAATTTTCAAGAGCCCGAGAAGCTTTCACAGTGGAACCAGAATAGTCGTGCAGAAAGAGATGAAGGATGATAAGAGAAGCTGTTAGGGCCCAAATGGAATCTGAGCTTATGGATCGGGTCAGTGTTTGATAAACAGGAGATAAAACATATAAACCAGTTATAAAAAAGGAGATTTTTAGAAAATAATTCAACAGTAGGCCGAATGATAGAATTTCTGCCGTTAAAAGAACAACAAAGAAACCAGCTCCTAGAAGGACGATGTTAAGTAACACGAGGGACCTTTCGGTAAATATATCTCTAAGGGTATAAGTCCAGACCAAAACCACAAGAGCAACAATGCACAAATATTGCGAAATGGAAACTGAGTCAAGCATCACTTTAACCAAGTCTCTTTTCACAACGTTGGCATTCATGATCATGTCTTCTAGAAAAGATTCATCGGTGTGATTGTCATCAAACCCAGGTTGCATCCCGCCATAAGCAACTTTTCTCCATTTAGGAAAGGTTGGATAAGTGTTCCTATGCATGCGAGATTCCATTTGTATCATCACAAATATACCACCTGTAAATGTAGGTAAACCAGTTAGCATCAAATGACTGCAGTTAACAGAATCTTACAAGCATCGCAAGTAACGTCTTTGAATGAGCTGTGTAGTCGAAAATACGATCTATATATGACAGTTATACCATGAAATGCAAGAACAAATATTCATAACGCATAAAGAAGCAAAATATATGGAATGTCAGTTTCAATAACACCCAACTTTAGAAAGTTCGATAACAAATCCAAAAACTATATACAAAAGCATTTGTAAATTAATCAATGGAAATAAGCGAAGTATCTGAAAAGGGCATTCTGAAATTTTGTCGAGAGAACATCCAAAAGGTTAACTGTTGACTACAAAGAGTACTGATTCCCCAAACTGGTTTAGATCACATCCTGAACTCTAGATGAAACCGTCCCTTAGAGTTTCTGTTTTGCCTTTCATAGTTGTTTTGAATTTCTCATATCATACGTAGCCAAGAAAAACAAGAGTTACAAGGTGTTCTCAAAGAAGAAATTTGTCGAAAACATTTTCATTAAAACTTGGCAGCATAATCACTTATACTCCCTGGACCAACTTCCTGTGATGCTTTAGGTGTAACTCTCTGTCAGCGAAATGGAAAGACAAAGAGACCATTTTACTATCCATAACACTAACAGAAGTTACAGAATACTAGGATTCATGAAATGCCTCTCTATTTTGAGCTATATAACAAATATTTCATCTTAAATCAAACGTCATACAAGCTATCAGATGTTTGCAGCTTTTATACTCTTTCAGGATAGGCAAATGAAATTCATACAAGAAAGCACAAGGAACATTTCTTCACCAATTATCTTTCTGAATTAAAAAACATTGTATAATTAACCAGACCCGAAAAAAATTAGAAAGTAATTAGAGGTAAAACAAAAAACTCGAATACAGAAACTATTTTCAGTGCTCTACATCCGTTGCAATCAGAATATCAAACTGTTAATTTGACTCACCAGTTGAAAACGAAGGTCAGCGGGGAGACGAAACAACGAGATCAGAGCAGCTCTGGAGAGGCACCGAGAGGGACACAAAACGAATGCGTACTTCGGGCTTGCGTATAACAGCGAGCAGGTTATTAGTAAAGGCGGATCTTGTTGCGGGGGCGGCGGATACGGCGGTGATTGGCCGACGCAGGATTAAATTTGGCGTGGGTAGCTTCGGCGAGGAGAAGATAGCTGGTGAATTGACATTATTTTTATTTTCACCTAATATGCAATTTTAATTAGATTTGATTTGAAGGTCCAATAAAGAGTAGCTAAGAACTTAAGATCCAAACCAATAAGATTAGGGGAAATTACACAAAATACTCTCATTTTGGCACAAATCCCGATTTTACTAATATCTCATATCCATACCTTTTTTTTTTTTTTTTTTGTACGCTCTTTTCCTAATTTTTCTCTCATTTACGCATGTAAAGCCTTTTTCCAGGTCAATTTGTCATCTCTTATCTCTTTTTCCTCTCGACGTTAGGTTTTCATTTGTATGTCCGCCATTGTTGGTTGTTTTCTCTTTGATTTGGTAACTTCTTGTTCAAAATCTGAAGCCCCAATTTCTTCATCTTCTAAAAAAGAAAGATGAAACTTGTGGATGTTGATGAAAAACAAGTTGTTAAGGGAAAATCATCCAAAAAGAAAGTTGTTGGATTTAGGCGTTGATGCCATTGAAGACGGTGTTTTTTCTTTTATATTGATGGATTTATTTTGTTATTTATTGTTTCTATGGATTTTTGTTTTTTTTTTGTTTTTCGTTTATGTTGTTTTTTATTTGTGTTTTATCTTTGTTGATCTATTGTTTTTATTATTTTTCAAATTTTTCGTATAAGATGTATTGTTTATTTTTTTGTTTCGTTGTTGTTTCTTTGTTATATCTTTATTGTTTCTTTGTTGCTTTATTTGAAACATGAAAGAAACGTAATTGAAACAAATATGAAATAGTGTTTCTTTCTTCTTCTATTTGTTGTTTTTTTTTGTTCTGTATGTTTGTCTTATGTTTTCGATGTGCGATCGATTCTTCTTCATTTGTTCGAAAAAGATGTCTTCTCCTTGTTCTTCTCCTTTCGCACAGCGGTGTTTGCGCACTTGTTATGGCTGCGTTTGGATCTCTAATTGGTGCTCTATTTTTTATTTTTCGGTGGTTGTTTTTATATGCGCGTATTATTTTGGTAATATGTTGGGTTTGAGCGTATTTGTTAGTATTAGAATGCGGTCAACGTATTGTTAAGTAATTTTGGTAAAATCTTAGTATTTTGCAGATGATCGGTCAAAAATAGGTGGGCTTTCAATCTTCAAATCAAATAAGCCCAATTTGTGGCTCCGTTTTTTTAGATTGATAAGCTTACATTTTTTTCCGTGCGGAAATGAGAAATAGAATGTTCTATGCAATGTTTTTAAAACCAGATTGGACATCGAATTGGATTAATAATTTGATCACCTGGTTCAACCTTTTAAATTGATCTTAAAAAACCGGTTGACTCATACATATGTATATATATATATATATGTATGTATGTATGTACACATGTACAAGACAAATACAAATATAAATAAAAAAACTATAAAATACAAATAAAAGTTAAATTAAAAATTAAATTTCCAAATATGTATGTAAACCGAATATACGGAAAAATTATATGCAAATTTATTTAACATGTTGTCTTTCAACTTTTCAAATGAAACAAAGGAATTTTACTTTTTAAAAAAGTAAAAAAATAAAGAAAGATATTTCCTTTTGTATTGGGTTAATAGACACCATTTGGGTTTTTTTCACCGTGGTTGATCGGGTGGCAATGATTTTTAGCCACCCGACTTTACTACAAAATCGGATCGGACATGTGATTGGTTACCAATTAAATCGGTTGAACGACTAGTCCGATCCGATTTTATCAACATTGGTCATAGGAGGGAAATAAATGAGATTTGAACACCGGACTACTTGTTTAGAAATTCACCCTTTGACCACTTGAACTACGTCCAAATATTTACATTTGTTAAGAGAGGCTTAGAATTAAAGTCCTCCAATGTTTAAGTCAACTAGTAATTAGAGGAAAACAAATTGACTTAAGCTTGAATTAAAAGTGGCGTATCATTTAAATACGGCGGATGGGGCTCTTTATAGTCGAGGCTTCGGCCTCATGAGTCTTGGACCTAATTTTAGGTCTCTTGGGTCGTTGTGTCTCTTTTGGACTGTTAATAAAATGTATTGGACCATTCAGGCCTTTTGTATAAATATTGTTTGGGCTTACGCCGTTAATTGGGCTTGTTTGTTAACCATATCACCTACCATGGAAATTCATTACCTTGTAAGTTTGTCCTCTATTCTAAGTTATGATGTAATCGTTTTTCCAGGGTCGTTTACTTAACAAAACAGTTGAGATTAGTTGAGGAACTCATCCAAATTCCAAATCCATCTAAACCCAAAATAAAAAAAATAAATAAATAAACAATAGTTGGATTTTAGTTTGGAAGCTAAAATGTCGAAATCATACTATATTATATGCTCTAATTTACACAAAAACAGAGAAAAGACAAAAAAAAAAAAAAAATAAACGGCAACGGTGGTTGCTACATTCAAATTACACTTCTGACCTCACAAACGGCGCCGTTCGATGTTGAAGTAGTAATCAATCCTTCCTCGATTGACCGACCGTTGACCACCTCGTGATCTGGAGAAGCCGAGGGAGTGAAATACATCGGCGAAGCGCACGGTGTGGAAAACGGCGTCGTATCATCTACGCCGAGATCGTCAATCTCCACCGCCATCACCGATTCCGCCGCCGCCTTCAAATACTCCTCCAAGCAAACCCTAATTTCGTCGCCATCATCAATTTTTTTACTAACTTCTTTTCCCAAAGCAGGATTCAGCGATTTTTCACCCGACGATTCGAGGTCTTCTCTTTCCTCTTCCTTGATGGTAAACAGAAATCTCGGAGGTCCAAACATCCCCTGAATTTTCAACAAATCGATATCGATTACTTCAATTTCCGATTGCTGATTCGAATTGAGATTATTAGCCTCGGTATTAATATTAGCAGGCACAGAGCTGCGCTCGAGGCGAAACTGCGGCCGTACGCAGAAAAAATAGAGGAGATCCTTGGATGAGGCGACTGCGGTAGAAAACGTGGAATCCGACGAAGAAAAGTGTGAGACTCCATCTCCTTCTCCACCGCCGCCGACATTATTGGTTTGACGGCGGAATACACGGCGGCGCCATAAAACGTAGAAGAGCTCTGCAAAGAGTAGAAGCAGTGAGATCGCAAAAATTATCGTGAGTGCAGTGCCTAGCTTGCTTAGTCCGCCGCCGCCGCTCATTTTACTTGGTCTTATGAATTTTACAGAAGATACATAGATATCAAGCCTTTACTCCAATTTGCTAAATTACATTTTGTTTGCTACTCACGGAGAAATGAGAGTGTTTTTGAGGAGCTATTACAGTTTTGTAAATGTATATTGACTATTATGACCAAAAATATTACTGACATGGTGTATTATAATTGGTATTTTTATTAGTTATTATAATATCTTCAAAATATTTGCAAGTGTGCAAGCATTGATTGATATGATTTTATGTAATGTCTTATTTAAAAAAAGAACTCCATCATTGAGGACCCTCGCTGCTTTTGCCTTCTAGAATTGTATGGAGGAGGTGAATGGATGTCGCCAACAAGCAGTTAGGGTCCCTGCGCTAACATGATCGAATTTACACCATCCAATAAATCCTACTACACCTGTTACCGGGAGGATTAAAACCTTCACGCTATAGATGCCAAAAAAGACAACACATTACTCAAATCCTTTACCAATCAACTATGATATGGTAGCTATGTAATGTCTTATTGACTTACAAAGAAGATGTAATAGAATTAATCTAATTAACCATCAGAATTATATTTTGGAGGAATTGTGAGTTGTGATTGAATTTATCAAGTTTTGAGATTGTAAAGTTTATATTCTATTTTAAATTTATGGCATCTTTGAAAAAATGAATCAGCCCGTGGAACTATTCGGAGTTTCGACTCGATAAAAGCTCGTTTGAGTTGGTTTTAATAAGCTTGTTAAAATAAATGAATCAAACTCAAACTTAGATATATTTGGTCCATTAGCTCGTAAGCAAGCCCGTTTGAGAAGACTTGTTAGTATGCTCGTATAAATTAAAGTAATAGTTTGATTTTAATTTTGACTTTTATAAGTTATTTACGTTAAATATAAAAGTATTTATATAAATTTATTTATTTGAATAAAATTCTAAATTTATAAATATATTGTGTGTTTTAGGTATGTATAAATTTGTTTTGAAAAAAATTAAGAATAATTAATTTATAATTGATATTTACTAAGTTTGTCTAGGCTCGATTAAGCTCAAAAAAGTTTGTGAACCATCAATATGTTCGATACATACAAGCTTGAGTTAGACTCGATAATAAACGAGCCAAATTCAAACTCTCAAAAGCTCAGCTCGATTCGGTTCGATTGTAATCCTAATGACATGTGTGCATAATATAAATATATAGTTATATACTATTGAATATCTATATAAAATTTACTGTATATTATACGTATCTAAGATTTAAGAATTGAAATATCAATACAATAGAAAAGGTAAAATATAATTGATATTTTAAACAACGGTAGTCGGTAGAGAAGTCAGTACGGTAGTCGCCAACGGATAAATTCTTGTAAATTCAAAGTGAGGTGGAGGGAGCCACGTGGCCTGCTGGACTTCTAATAATTTGAATAAAATGTTTGTGAGGAATAGGGATGGCAATGGGGCGGGTTTTGACCCGCCCCGCATTAAACCCGCCCCGATGGGGGTCTAGACCGCCGGATAAATGGGTCCCGGGGCGGGTCTCGGGCCCAAGGTTACAAAACCCGCTAGAATTCGGGTCGGGGGTCCGGTCTATAGGACCCGCCCCGCATGTTAATTTTTATTAAATTTTTAAATATATATTAAAATATTTTTGCATTATTTACATTAAAATTTGAGTGTTATGTGTTTAAAAATATTAGTTGAGTACTAATATAATATTATTTACTTTTAAAGTTTAATTTACTAATATAATGTCTTGTAATATTCTACTTTGAATATTTATTTTAAGTATTAGTTGAGTACTATGTAGTATAATAGTATTTGTTTTTTAAAAAATCTTAATAGTAGCCAATTCTAAAAAATAGTTATAATAAGTTGCATAATTATATTTATTTATTTTTTAACCTACGGCATTTGATTACTTTTGAAAAATTGGCCATAAATAGAAAAATATAAATTATTATAAATTAAAAAATATATTTGGCGGGTCTAGCCGGCGGGGTTTTGAGGGGCGGGCGGGGCGGGTCTTGAGGCGGGCGGGCGGGTCCCGGATCTTACTTCTCCTTGGCGGGCGGGTCCGGTTTGGCCAAACCCGCCGTTGCCATCCCTAGTGAGGAATGATAGTCTTAGACTCTTGTTATCATTTTTAGGACAATAAAATTGAAAGCGAAACTCGATCTTAGTGGGAAAAAAATATGATATCAAATATATAATATTTTGATTGAATTAAGAAAATATATATTTCGTACTATATAAAATTCAAAGAACTAAAACACACGAGCAAATTATTTACAAAGCATTGGGAACCCAAAATTTTAAAGAAAAAACTCATATGACCCTACTCCGAGATGGACAGTTCACTTCAAGTCAAGCAATGGTGTCATAGTTAAGAGTTTATATCTCCAGTTCACTTCAAGGTTTTTTGTTTTAATATGTGTTATTTTATGTGTATATTTTTAATTGTTTATAAGATTTCGAGTATAAAATTGAATATTTAACAGGGTTAAAATTATTTTTTTAATGAAATTTTATTAGATAAAACATGTTCGAAACAGCTTTGAAATAACAACGTAGAAAATCTAAGGAAATTGACGGGAATGTAAAAGTATCAGAAAAAAAGCGGAGAGCTTATAAATATCCAGAAAATAGACAGGAAGCATAAAATTATCATTATTTCATAAATGTTTGGTATTTTTGTCTTTATCCCAAAATATTAATAGGTGAAGAAGGGGTCAAAATTGAGGTCCTAAGACCATCTCCAACCCAACTCTAAAACCCACACCAAAACACCAAATATCTAAAAAACACCCTCCAACCCGACTCTAAACATCACACCAAATTTGATGTAATGGAATAGTGTTACACCAAATTGTGTAATACAAATATTCCTTTTTTGCCCTTCAATTTCTTCTACTTCAAACTTTTAATTCCTATTGTATCCTATATTTGATATATAATTCATTTGTAACATGGTTTTAGTTATTTAAATTTTGTATATAATTATTATTTTGGATGAACAATAGTTAATATTTACCAATAAATTATTATAAACTAAACTTAAAATTTTGATAAACTAAAATAATTAACAAACAAAATTATAATTTAATTAAAAAAGCATCAAAGTCTATCATAAAATACAAAACACTATCGTAATTGAGGATGAACGCGATGTTGATGCACCGATCCAAGACCGCATGGAAGCACCAACTCCGGATAATTGAGGATGAACGCGATGTATTAATCTTTTTCTTTTTGGCTTTAAATATTTGTTTTAGGTTTGTCGTTTTTTATTGTCTAGTGTGCAATTTAGTATTTTTATTTATTGTGATATTAGTTGTAATATTAATTTGGCAATATAATTAATTAATGTAATATTAGTTAAATATAAGTTTTTATTTAGTTACATTAATAATAATAAAATATAAGCAAAAGAAATAATTGCATAAACAAATAAATTTGGTATTCCAAAATGAAAAGAAAATATTAAAATACTCATTTGGTGTGTAAGATTTAGTGTAGTGGGTTGGAGATGGGTTTTGCAGAAAATTACACCAAAACATCAAATTTGGTGTGATTTTACACCAAATTTGGTGTTATGGGTTGGAGATGCCCTAATAATTTAGGAGTGGCCTGCTTAGTCATGGGCTTTCGGTTTTTTCATGCAAGCAACATGTGAGTTTGGGACTTTTTCTGGATATTCATTCTTTTCAATATCGTGGGGTTGGTTTATATGGAAAATGACATCTTTAAATGTAAACCATCTGACTAATGAGAACACGTCAGATCACTTCGAGACTAGAAACCTAATTGAATGGCCATGGGGAGGCTATGCAAAAACTCTTGACTTGCCTTGTCGAGATTTACAAATTTGAAGGCTCCATTTGGATGGAAAGATTTGAAATTTCAAGAGATTTTAAATAAATAGATTTCAAACTCATTGGATTTGAAATCCACATCTTGTTTGGATAATGTGTATTTGTGTAGGGATTTCAAATCCATCGTCGATTTTTATAAAAAAAAAAAAAATTAAAAGCTCTAAGCATTTTCTTAATTGACAATAAAAATAAAAAACATAATTTTATTATTTTATAAATAATTATAATTTTATACAAAAAATATGAAATATACAACTTTCATTATGTGTGAATATGTGTGTGTGAAGCTAGTGCGGTGTGAATATATGAGAGAGAGTATGCGTGAGTTAGTGTATGTGTGCAGTGTGTGTAAATGTATGCAGTGTGTACAATGTGCGTAAATGTGTGCATTGTGTGTAGTATGTGTAAATTGCATGTGAGTATAAAAAAAATGGATTTCAAATGACTAAATTTTGGGAGGGATTTAAAATCCTTTGAAAATGAACTAAAACTTAAAAATTAATTTGAAATCCATTGATTTGGATTTATATGTCAAACAAGGGTGTAGATTTTGTTAAAGATTTCAAATCACTCATCCCAATTCCCAAACTCCTCACAAACCCCCCCATCCAAATGCACCCTAATTGAATGGGCTAGGCGGCTAGGCCCATATTAGTTAAATAATTTTTAATATAATTAATGCTATTATTAATTCTTTGAAAACAATTTTTTAAGAATAATATTATTAAATACAAATATAATAAATTGAATAATAGATAATAAATTAAATCAGACGGCTTCGGGATTTGATAATAAAAAATCAAGATTCATGGAACATATGTATAACTTAAAACCCACTCTAAATTATGTTAAATTGGGGCGAGTACGAATTTAAATTCACTTCGTGGTACACCCGACCGACATTGCAAAAATTGTTTACAGCAATTTTTTTTTTTTTTTTGATCGGTAGCAATTTTTTTCTTTGTTTTAAATACCTTTGATGTAGCGGTAGTTTTAATTTGAAATAACATTATTACATGATACTTACTAGTTTCAATCAACAATTCATAACTTCGAGACTCAATAATTATGAAAAGAGTAAATTCCAAATAAATTTAAAGAGCTTATAAGCTCTCAATCATCTAGTAAAATATTTTGAAGAGTCGTATAAGTTCAACCAAATACCCTCTAATTTTATTTCTGTTATATTTTAATTAGAAATCATGTGGGCTGATTTTTTGAGGAAGAGTGGCACACTTTATGGCCGTTGACGGAATCGATGACCCAGATTAATCGTAAATTGTGAAACTCACCAACATCTTAAATGGAGAGGATCTGTTCCCCTCACTAATCCATGTCCATGAAGTGATCCCAGGGCCTACGAAAAGTACATTATTCGACTTGGACGTTGAGTTATCCTGCAAATAATAATAGTCATTTTTCTTCCTTCTTCTCAAGTTATAATATAAAACGACATAAGGCAAAATTGCAATTTTGACTATGTAATTATAAAAGTGGCAAAATAATTTCGACTAATTAATCCCCTCTTACAAGAAAAATCCTATAGTTAGAAAAGAAAATTGTAGATTGAGTCTTTTCTTTGCCAAATATTGCAGAGCTTAATTATTGCAATTTTGGTCTGTAAATATAAGGAGATGGTATATTTGGTCCTGTAAATATTTTATGAGCAATTTTGGTCCTATAAATTCAAAGGGGTGGCATATTTGGTCCTTTAAGTATGCTTTATGTAGCAATTTAGGTCCCATAAATTTCATTTTTGTGCAATTTTTGTCCCAAATTGGTAAGTGATATTTCATCATTTGAGGACCAAAATTGCACAAACTTAGAACTTATAGGACTAAAATTGCAAAAAAAAATCAAAATTTGTAGGACCAAAATTGCTTCATAGCATACTTAGTGGACCAAATATGCCAATTTTTAATGCATACGAGGACCAAAATTGCCACACACAATAATTACAAGACTAAACATGCCACCTCCTTACATTTATAGGACCAAAATTACAATTAAGCCAATATTGCAAAATCACTGAAAATTTTATAATTCACACACAATCCCAAATAATTTTTCACAAAAATTATAAGTTTTGGCCAAAGGAAGACTCAATTTGCGAGTTTTTGCCTCTCGCTCATAAACCAATTGGGAAGAAACAATTTTGTCACACATTTATACAACAAGAAAATTCCGGTTCTAAGCGGAATTTATCTATTGAAATGATTTTGCCACTAATTTTTATAGTTACCTACAAAACAAAAAATATTGTTTTTCCCAAAATTATAAGACAAATTACCGACAGATCACCGATAATTTTTAAATTTACCGACGGAAATATTTTAGATATTTACAACCAGTTTTAGATTTTGTAGGTAAAATATTTACCTATAATAATTTTACCTACAACGATTTTACCTACACTTTATAGTTTTCTTAATACTTACCTATAGTTTTTCAGTAGGTGAAATAGTTTTTTTCTTATAAAGCGAGATCAAAATTGCAATTTAGCTCTAATTAACACCATAAATTAGATAGAAGAAAAATCCTTTTATTAACTGAGTAGTAGTAATTCTCACCTTCATTTCTTGTATTATATCTTCAAGAGCCGCAACCTACCACGACATGTGAAAATCATGATAACAAGCCGATCGAATTTATATAGTAAACACAAAAACAACAACATAAATAAATAAAAAACCTTAATGGTGTCTGGTACAATGAACAATGAATCCATAGCCTTTTTAAGGTCCTCCTGCACAATTTTAGACACAACATAAATAATTATAAGTACTCCAAAAAAAAAAAAAACACCATTATAAGCTAAATTGTACTTCTACCCCTTATGTTACCTTTCTTAAGAAGGCAAGACGATATTTCTTTCTTGCTGTAGTATCTGTCATTACCAACCTATCTGACTGTAAAACACACAACCAAGTGGGTAGTGTTTGATACATGTTTTTATCTTAATTTTGATGATTTTATTTTATCACCAAAACAATGTTTTTAAAGGTTGTCCAAATACTCCAAAATGATTTAAAATGATTTTAATATTTTCCGGAGTATTTTCTCAAAGTTTATTTTTCGTCTTGGACAACGCTTTTAATGATTTTACGTTGTTAAGTTTTCACTCTCAAAAGATGTTTCTAAATGTTGTCCTAATACTTCCGATCGGTTTAAAATGTTTTTACTAAATTTTGGAGTATTTCTTGAGTTCTATTTTCGACTAAAATTGGACAATATTTGTCTCGTGGTCGACCGGTGTCGCCTCTATAGGGCAACCCGCACTCAAGATGATTTTAGAAACATGAGAAAATGAGACGGAAAAAGAAAAACAAGTGGTCGGCCGCCGGGTCGATCCGGCGTCGGCCGATTCGTCGGCCGGTGCGCCACGGATCGGCCGTGCACTGCAAGTGTGTTTCAAAGCGAGCGTTTAATCCTTGCAAAATCCATGGGGGGCCGGTTGGGGTGATGGTCGGCCGGCCGAGGTAGACGCGTCGGCCGTGCCGCCTGTGTTATTTTTCTTTGTGTATTTTTTCCAACGTCTATTACGTGCGACCGGTCGCCCTATGTATTAATGACAAAAAATTATGACCGTTTGTGAAAGAGACAAACTTTCCTTAAAATGTGGGATTGATTTCTAACTTGCTATATTCTTGATTTTAATTGTATTTTTCGTAGATTTTCAATCCCCAAGAGGAGCCTATGCTTGATCAATCATCTCCTATAAATAGAGGAAGTTTTGGAGCAACCAACACAACAATTGAGATACAATACAACAAGATACACTTCAAGCAAACACTTGGTCTTTCATATTTATTATTCTTGTTGTAAAATTGCCTAGCTTATCACTTTCACATCTTTGAGGTCTGGCTATTCTTGATTACACTTGCACTCTATTGTATTATCAATTATCGAGTTGTAATCTTGAATTTGTGGTCGTCATTCAAACACAAGATATCCTTGTGAGTGTTCTTGTGGTAAGAACACACTTGGGTGAACTAGGTGTTAGGTGTAAGAAGATTGTGATAATCTTCTTGATTGAGGTGTTGAAGAGTGTGGTGCTCTTCAAGGTGAAGATTGTGGTAATCTTCACAAGGTGCCGTTGAAGATTGTGGTAATCTTCAAGAAGAGATTGTGGTAATCTCAAAGGTGGTGTTGAAGAAGAGTGTGGTGCTTCTTCAAGGTGTTGTAAGTTGAATTTGTATTAATTGTGGTAATTAATAAAATTCTTTTTCTTTTCGAAATCCATCCCAGGATATCTTGGGGTGGTAGAGGATTAGGCCTAGGTGGGTTGAACCTCTTTAAATCGACGTGTGTTGTTTACATTCCGCACCTTCATTATTTTGTTTGAGCATTCGGTTTAAAAAGAGGCGAAATCGAAAAGATGGAGATAATCTATTCACCCCCTCTCAGATTATCGTAGCCGCTTGGACTTACGGGTAGGGCAAGGTTGGCCCCTGGCTCCACCAATATGCAACAAGGGGAAAAAGAATAAGGAAAAAGAACGAACAATTTAAAAGTGTTAATTTACCACATTAATTGGCTAAGTTTCACAGGAAATTTTTCTAATAATAAATGTATGCACATTTATAACATAGCCATTCTAGCTTCAAGCTTTCTTTTCTTCAGTAAGAGAATTTGATACTAGAATTTATGCTCTTCCTATCACTATCATTAATAACATCGTTATTTATTTATGTAATATAACAGTTTTTTTCCCTCTTAAATAAAGTACAGAAAAAAATCTAGAACTAAAAGCAGCAGCAATAACAAAGAAATATGAAACATTTATACAAAAGGGTAAAAATAATACTATATATGGTATATAGGAGTTTTTTTTTTCTTTGTTAAAGATTATTTCATGATTAGAAAAATGCATGAGACATTGTTTGCTCCCGTGCTTACACTTGCAGTGTATTAAATAAAAAGACTATTCTAAAAATCCTCGCCTAGCTAGGTTAATTAAAATCAGCGCTAAATTCCCTTGTCCGTCTACATTTTTTTTCTTCCGATTAGGCCCCATCTAACCCTACCCAGGTCCCGCCTAACCCCAGAAGCTCCGCATAGGCTCTAGGCCCTAAACTGTCGTCCACTAGCGACTAGCGCTTTTTGGAACATTGATTAAGAGAGAAAATGTGGGAACAATGAGGTTTAAATATTTTATTGAATGTAACATAGAAAAAAAAACCTGGAAAACTGGAACACCATGAAATATCTTATCAGCAAAACTAGCCATATCTTCCTTTTTTTCCCGCCTAACCCCACCGAGGCCCGCAGGCTCTAGGCACCAAACGTCGTCCGACTAGCGCTTTTTGGAACATTGATTAAGAGAGAAAGGAGTGTTTGCAAACACTTAAAATAAGTGCTTTTCGGTTTTTTTCTTAAAAAGCGTTTTTAGTGTTTGCATATACCAATTTCGCTTAAGTCAGCTTCATTTAATCGAATCTAAAAGCGAGGGAGAGGGGTGCTTTAGATTCCTGCTTCTAGTTTGAATTTTACATATAAATAAGTACTTTTCTTGCTTTTTCACCAAACACTCTCAACTTCTCATTCTCAACTTTTAATTCTATTTTCAAACATGGCAAAATTGTTTTTAGTCTATAAGTGGACATACTTGGAGATTTGATCCTTTTTTTTTTCTTGACTTTGAATTCAGTCCTCTAAATGGTAAAAATTCAGATGTTTCGTCCTATGACCTACTATAACAGGCTAAGATGACCGGTTGGGTTGATGTGGAATTTTCTTTCTCCAAATCCCTATTTTTCAACCCATTATGCTGACAAAGCATCCTACTTGGCACTAAATTGGCAAGATTACACTTGTGCCTTACAGCTGACCATTTCAACCATAGACTTTGACTTCGATATATTACAAATAATTTAAATAAAAATCAAATAAGTATTATTTCTTAAAATTAAAATGGTAAGAAATTTTAATCAAATAAGTATTTAAATGATAAGAAATTTTAATATTTGAAGAATATATATATTTTTATTATTAAAATAATAAAAATTATAAATAACACTACATTAAATTGCTTATGTAAACTAAGTTCAAATTTCTTATAATAATAAAAATCGCCCTGTTTGAAAATTGAAAATGCAAATATATTAGATTTGGGGGGAAATTAAAATAAAAACCAAATCCATTCTATAGTAAAAGAAATTCTTTTAAAATATTTAAATAAATTAAATCAATATTTAAATTTATTTTAAAATAAATTTAAAAAATAATAGAATATTATTAATGAGAAAATAGTTTACATAATATAATTTTTTTTTATTCAAAATAAAAGTAAAATAACTGTATTTCAATTTTTGTTGTGTGTAAATAAATATATACATGCGTGCATCGTGTATCGTGGGTGGTGGCCATGTGCGGTGATGAAGGTCGCTTGGCAGTAATGAAGGTGGCCATGGCGGTGGTGGAGTTTCTTGGCGGTGATGGAGGTGGCCATGGGCGGTGGTGGGGATGGCTTCTCATTCATAAACCCAAGAATTTCGCATTATGATAGAAAGAAAAACTTGATGCAAGGGCCAACATCTGATTTCTGAAACTATTGAATCCATGGCCATGGAGATGAGAAGAGCTAAAGAACAGATCTGGAAATATCGATGGAAGAGAGGAAAGGCGCACAATCTGGGAAGTAAAAGAATTAATTGACGAGAAAAGGGATGAAGAGGTCGCATAGAAAAGAGAAAAGGGAAAAGTTAAAAAATAAATTCAGCTGCCAACTCACAATTGTTTTCTTCAAAATTAATTTTTAAAAAAATAAATTTCACATAAGCACATTGGGTAAACTTGACCTGTTATAGTAGGTCACAGGACAAAAAGTCCGATTTTTCTTATTTAAAGGATTTGAATTCAAAATGGAGGAAAAAAAAGGACCAAAACTCGAATGCGTCCACTTAGAGGACGAAAAAAACAATTTTGCCTTTCTTTCAAACACTACCAACACGATTCTCAACTACTACTACTGCTTATAATAAATCACTTCTTCTAAAAGCAAAAGTTTTTGCAAATACTCCCAAAATGTGGGAACAATGAGGTTTAAATATTTTATTGAATGTAACATAGAGAGAGAAAAAAAAAAACCAGCTGGAAAACTGGAACACCATGAAAGATCTCATCAGCAAAACTAGCCATATCTTCCTTTTTTCCTGTGGAAAAGAATACATATCGAAAGTAATTAAAGGCTTTATATTCGGCTAATTAATGTCGAATTAATTCGTATAATCAAATGCAGATTTGGGGCAGAAAGATTAATTGTTCACAACTATATAGCAAAATACACAAGTAAAACTATCAAATTAATTCTTTGTGGACGTACGTACCTACAAGAAAATTCCAGTTTACCGACAGAATTTACCGACAGAAATAATTTTGTCACTAAATTTTACAATTACCTATAGAATACCTACAGAATAAAAAATATCATTTTTTCGCAAATTATACCGACAAATTACCGACAATTTCTTGAAAGTTTTTCATTTACCAATGATTTTGTGTAGGTATTTACAACAGATTTTAGATTATGTAGGTAAATATTTTAGTTACAATGATTTTACCTATTTTATGTAGGTAAACTAGTTTTTTCTTGTAGTGCTCAATTATTCTAATCAGAAAATCGATTTTATGCAAGAGAAAGAGAATTAATTAATTGAAAAAAAAAACATAATAATATTTCAATATTGTTCCCCACACCTCTATGGCATTTTTCACTTGTGACAACTCTGGTATCAACCTGATCGGATGCTCGGATCCCTCCAATTCAACCACCTGTAATCAAAATCACTGAATAATTAAGAAATCCAGATATATACAAATATGATGCATTGGATATATAATAATAATAATAATAATAATAATAATAATAATAATAATAATAATAATAATAATAATAATAATAATAAGTCTTGTATGAGACGGTCCTATCATGAGACATCATGAGGTGGAAATCCAAAACAAATAAATAAATTCAAAATAACGAAAATAATTTTAAAATAATAATAAACACTACAAGAAAATTCCGGTTTAAGCGCAGAATTACCGATAGAATTTGTCACTAAATTTTACAATTACGTACATAATACCTATAGAATGAAAAATATCATTTTCCCCAAATTATACCGACAAATTACCGACAATTTTTCAATTACCAACATGATTTTACGTAGGTGTTTACCAACAATTTTAGATTATGTAGGTAAATATTTTATCTCTGAGTGATTTTAAATGATTTTATTTACACTTTACACTTTTCTTAATACAAAATTTGTAGGTAAACTGGTTTTTTTCTTCTAGTGAAACCCTCAAGAAACAAAAATAATAAACCCTTAAAAAGATGAACCCTTGAAAATAAACCAAAAAAAAAAAAATATAAACCCAAAAAACAAAAAATAAACCCTAAAAAATTAGAAACCCTAAAAAAACAAATCAATTAAAAATAAACCCTAAAAGAAACAAATATAAACCCAAAGAAGAATAAACCCTAAAAGAAAAAAAAAAACTCTAAAAACTTGTGGAAGGGACGGTCTCACATAGATTTTTGCCTAATAATAATTAAATAATTTTACTTACATCACTAAGTGGAGTATCAAGAATTTGCATGTCACTGGGCAAGTGAGGAAAGGCCAATTTAAGTTGGTGCAAATAATCCATAGCATCTGGCTTACTAATAAAGTAGAACTGAGAGGCCTCTTTATTTGATGAACTGAGAGGCCTTGATGCTTGATTATTATTATTATTATTATTATTATTATTATTATTATTATTATTATTATTATTATTATTATTATTATTCAACTTTTTCCATAGATGATGATCAAGAAAATTCGATGAATGAGTAATCATGTTGGACAAGTGTGTTTGGAGATTATCAGTGTGATGAAGAAGAAAATTCGATATGTTGGAGACATGTGTTTGGAGATGAGTGTGGTTGAAAAAACCATTTTTTTTTTTTTTTTTTTTTGCCTTTGAACAAATTAAATTTAACAATATTAATTAATGTTTTGCCATGTTTCCTTCTTATATATACTGGTGGAATATAGTATTGCGTGTGGGCAAAATTGCATACTTAGTCCACTAACTCATATCGAGTTGTACTTCCATCCACTAATTTAGGGGTGCAACAAAATAGGGCACTAACTTCTAATTTATGCACATTGAGTCCAATCTTTATCGCGATTACAAAATCAACTCGAAATTGCTCTCACGTTCGGAGATGTCAATCCCTCCATCCATTTTCAATTACATATGCTTATTGAATATTTTTTTATATCCACATTGACGGGTTGAATCCGAAAATTTGGGAGCAATTCGATTGATTTCATAATTATTGACATAGATTGGACTTAATGTGCAAGAAATTTTAAGTTAATGTCATATTTTTTTGCACACCCCTAAATTAGTGGACAAAAATGCAATTCGGTATAAATTAGTGGACCAAATATACAATTTAGCCACTGCGTGTTGATAACTACGTTGATTTATTATGGATATACATCAATTCATAAATTCATATCTTGCCAATTTTAGTTTGACTAAAACTAATTAATGAGTACCTTGCCTTCCAAGCAAAGAGATTTTACGCGATTGGTCAGAATTCAGAAAGATTATATATGTGATGATTTAGTTGACTAATTAAATTAATGTTTTTTCAGAGATATTTCGTTATTATCATTGGGAGAAAATATATTATTAAGGAAAGTTAATCAATCAACAATTTACGTCATCCACAAGTAATTAATTCATGGCTATCACTTATCATTATGGTTGATAATGAGAGATTTATTGGGTGTTCTCCACCATAGAATTTAATGAAATTTAAAATTTAATTATATTCTAGGTGTCCTAATTTTTTATGATCTGTAGTTCGATAATCATATTTGCACATATAAAATAAAAAGATAAACAAAATAAATATAAGATATAAGATATGTTTATTCAAAATTTTATTTTATTTTGTTTTGGGTTTTAAAAATTATGCATCCAGGTTATTGAACATTAATTTATATATTCATGTATTTTGTCTATTTGTGATATATAAGTATAGTTGTTATTTGGGCGGCGTAGTCCATTTCTATATAAATATAGAATTGTATGTAAGTCAATTAAATTCTATTAAAAACTTATTTTAATTGGGAAAAAAATCTCAAAATATATATCAAAATATTATATATATTACATATATCCATATGTAACAATATTTATAGTAATGTGAGAAGAAATTAAATTTTTATTTAATATATATTTTTATTCACAATAGTTTTTATCAATGTTGTAAAAATCGGCCAGGCGGCCGCCTGGCGCCGACTAGGCGCTAGGCGCCCTAAGCCGACCCGATTTTCCGAAAATCGGCCAAAAAAAAAAAAAAATCGTCCGGGGCAAAAATCGGCCTGGCGCCCGCCAGCGGGCTAGGCGGGCTAGGCGGCCAGGCGGGCGCCAGGCAAAAAAAAATCGGAAAAAAATCGGGAAAAAATCGGTCAGGCGGTCTAGGCGGAATAAATCGGCCAAAAATCGGGAAAAATCGGCCAAAATACAAAAAAATAAAAAAATAAGAAAAACTTGGGCTTTTCTAGGCGCAAATCTAGGCGCCTAGGCGCCCGCCTAGGCGCCCTAGGCGTAGGCGCCCGATTCTTACTTCGACCGGGCGCTTAGCGATTTCGCAACCTTGGTTTTTATATGTAGAAAATTAATTTTTATATTTATTAACATACTTTTCATGTTAATAGAAAATATATCTTATATTTATCAATGTATTTTGATACTTAATTTTCAAAGTTGTAATCTTCACACTTATTAAAGATCTACATAACTAAAAATGCAATATTGATGAAGTTGACCAGATATATATAGTCTTGAATGTATTTTTCATAAGAGGAAAAAATCATTAAACCCCCCAAATTATGTCTTTTTTGCACTTTACCATATGAACTATTTTTTTTATACTCTATCATATAAACTATACAAGTTTTGCACTTTACCCTACACCGACAATCGCCGATGGAATATTATTCGAATATTCCGGTATCAGCCCTCCATGGTGAGGGCAAAATCATCTTTGCTTAAAATTCAAACAGAAATGGTTACACTTCATGTGGTCATGCAATTAATGTCCCAAGATCAAGTCCTATAAAATGTCACGATTTTCTTGTCCCGTGTATACTGGATCTTTTATTCTATTTTATTTTTCATATGGTATATTGGATCTTGAGCATGTCTCTTGTGAGATTGTTTCATGGATCTATATCCATGAGACGGATCTACCCAACCCAAACCCGAGTTCATACCCAGCCCATTCCCCCCAAAAAAGAAAAAAAAATCGCTGATGCACCCGCTGATAAACCAAAAAGTAGCATTGTCTTGTTTAGATATATATGAAATACAAGTCTCGCAGCAACCACGTATAAGCACAGCAAGGGCAACCCAAAACCAATTTGTTATGGATGAAAAAGTACAATATGATGGTCCAGCACCATCATCCATTAATATACAGAAGAAGACAAAAAAAACTAGTATTTGTTCTAAGGTGAGTTTTCATATTAATCCCCAATAAACCTTTATGAGATTTAAATCAAAATAATACTAAATAACCTCTCTAATATCCTTTTTAAATAATTAGAAGTTATAAATTATAAAATCTTTTAGAATAGTGGTGAGAGAAAGCTTCATAAATCACTTTTTTTGTGGTCATCATTTGATATTAAATTGTGATAAAAAGTGATACTTTCAACCCAAAAATTGATAGCTTTTGAACGAAAAATAATACTTTAATAAGATGATACTTCTGCAATTTTATATTCTTTCATAATTATTTATAATATGAAGTGATACTTTTAATTAAAACATCGATACTTTTTTATACGAATTAATACTTTAATTAGGTAATACTTCTGCAATTTTATTTTCTTACTTTCATAAATATTTTGAAATAAAAGTGAACTTTTAACCCCAAAATCGATAACTTTTGGATAAAAAATAATACTTTAATAAGATGATACCTCTACAATTTTATATTCTTTCATAATTATTTATAATAGAAAGTGATACTTTTAATTCAAAAATCGATACTTTTCACCAGAAAGTGATGCTTTAATTAGTTAATACTTCTACAATTTTATGTTCTTACTTTCATTAATATTTTGAAAAAAAAATGGTACTCTAAACCCAAAAATCGATACATTGAACAAAAAATGATACTTTAATAAGATGGTACTTCTTCAATTTTATATTTTTTCACAATCATTTATAATAAAAGTGATACTTTTAATCCAAAAACCGATACTCTGTGAACAAAAAGTGATACTTTTCAATTAATGGTTCTCTTTATATTCAGTAACATACAACAAAAACATACTAAGAATACAAGTGAGTGCTTACAATATAACATACATCATTTCACCCCCTTTTTTCACTTTGAAAACACACATAATAATAGTGACGGACTCTTCCGGCGGTGCCTCCCACTCGATCGCCGCTCGCATCCTCGTAAGCTCTCTCTTTCTGTTTTTCCCCTTGCGCCGCCGCATCATTTTTTTTCGATCTCTGAAATCTAGATTAATTATTTTTTTTGCGTTAAACATTATTTTGGGTAACAAACTGCAGAAAAATTGAAGAAACCAAATTATGAAATGAAAGAAATGGAAGGAAAAGGGCTGAAAATAGAAAAAAAAGAAAAAGGTAAACTCTGGAAAAAAATCAATGAAGAGAGAGATGAGAGAAGTCAGAAGACAAAAGAGAGAAGAGAGAGAAAAATAATAGCAAGATTTAAGTAAATAGGGTAATTTCAACCGGTATGAGTGTTTGCCTGTCTCACGGATCCAAATCAGTGAGGCGGTCTCATATATTTTGTGTTGGATCTTATATATACACATACATTCATTTAATAGGGGAAATTGTAAAATGGAATAGAGAATATATTAGAATAAAAGATCACTTGCAGGTGTAGTAAACAGTGAAAAATAAATGTTCGATAGTGATGTGCATGAATTAAAACTTGGTAAGTGGGCTTCATTTTTTGGATCGAGCTAGTACAATTGTAAGCAGATCCACAGTGGCAAAACTCCATGATTTATGGGCCGATATAATTAATTTCCCAAAGAATTTTGCAAGGCTCGATTGCATGATAAGTCCGAATAGAATTAGAGTTTATACATTATAAATGTGGCAGAGGTGAACTATATCCATTATAATAGTAATAACAGTTATTATTATTACTATTATATTCTCATTTATTATTATTGTTATTGTTATTATTTTATTATTATTATTTATCAAATTATAAGTTTCGATATAAAATTTTGAAAATTTGTATTTATCGGAAAATATTGGTTGGACCAAAACTAGAATTTTAGGTTATGAATGGTTGTGAATTGTTTTCCCAAATTTTCATTTTTGAGTAAAAAATTTGTATGAAGTGTGATTGTTTGTGGAAAAAATGAAAAAATTTCAAATAAAGTCTTAGTTCTCTCCAAAATTAACTCATTTTTTTCTCTCTCACACATTTTGATACCCACTTATACCTTATATTTCTCTCTCATCCCCTATTCATGTAAAGAGTTCCAATAATTTCTTTATTTACTATTTTTATTATTTCTTCTCTTAATCTTGATAACAAAAAGTATATATTGCCTATTTTTTAATTTATTTTTTATTTTTTTCAATTTTATTGCATTATATTTTACACTATTTTTTCCACAAATTTTCACAAACAACCAACATCTCTAAAATATTTTCCATCATGTACAATTGTTACTTTTTCTCTACACATCCAACTTTAAATTTAAAAAAAAAAGAATCACCAATATTGTCTCAATAGTGAATCAAAATGGCTTGCCAGTTATCTCTTTTTTAGTACTATTGCCAATTACTTAATCCTCTGGTTTTAAGGAAAGAATTTGTAATATAGTAAAGAATACAGTACAAATATTTTAAAAAAAAAGTTAGATAAAGTGCTGCCCATGTGTCACATTTATTTAAATATTAAGAAAATAATCAGGCCCCAATGTCATTTTGCCACCTTTTTTCCTCAAATGCAAATCAAATTAATTCTTGTAACAAGGGGAAAACAGCTTTTTTTAAGATTATACCAAATTATAAGATCAACACTATGTAAAAAGGCAAGAGCCACTTAAAAGGTACACAAAAAAAGTTGCATGGATTAAAGTAAGCTTTTTAATTATAATGCACGAGGTGTGCAAAAAAGAGAACAACTTTGTGTTAAAAGGGCTGTCCACTTTCTACACTCGTACTAAATTTTTTTAAATCAAGTCATGATGGAGTATCTTCCTAGCTTCCTGCTTTTGAGGGAAAATTAGATTCCATATGCCTTCGCATTTTAAAATAAATTAAAATATGGAAATATTCTCTTTACTATAGCTAGCTATACTTTGTCTCACACATGACATTATATAGCTAGCTGAAATTTCTACTAATTAATAATATTAAGGGATAATTATAAAAACACCACTAAAGTTTGGGCTAATTACAAAAAAACAAGAATTCTTTGAAAATTACAAAAAAACCTTGAGCTTTGATTTCGTCTACATTTTTAACAGTGATTTCTGAAAATATTTCAAAAAAAAATTTGACATTCGCAAAAATATTACGATTACTCCCCTTAAATTTAAGACAAAAGGAAACCTGAAGGTTTTTTTTAATTTTGAAATATGTCTGGGTTTTTTTATAATTAACCCAATCCTCAGAGGTGTTTTTGTAATTATCCCTAATATTAAAGTTAATTAATTAACTTTATATATACTCCAATCGATAATATATTATAATTAAACTGGTATTATAGATATATTATCACGTCTAATAAGGAAACAATATATACTTGAGATAATTGGACTTGTCTTTCTAGTAGTTGAAAAGTGTGTTATAAGGGCGGTTGACTTAGACTTAATCACATACGAGTGTGTGTTCCCTATTTTCCCCCCATTGTACTACAAAAAACTCAATGACTCTTAAATGTAGAGTTATTAATTATCAATGACATTTTGTCCAAGATTGTGTTTCATCTCTTATTCCACCAGCTAACGAATGATTGTCACGTGTATATATTTTTTCATATTAATTTTCAAGCATAAATCAAGTATAATTGTGGAGTTTTAATATAAAAAATTGTATATATGTGACAATCATTTGTGCGATGGAAAATGAGATGATACATAATCTTGAAATAGAAGATCACATCTGCCAATTATCTAATGATTTTTGGACTAAATTATCTTTGACTTCTTAAGATTGAAATTGATGGTTTCAATTTTTTTGGTAATTGCTTTACTGATAAAATATATTGATTAGGATTCTTTATTAACATTTTATACAATAAATTAATACAAATTCAAATTGTATTATTCTCATAAAACAGTTGAATATTGATGTACAAGAAAAACAAATAAAAGTATTATTGCAAAATTAATCAGTGTTTTTTTAAAATAAAAATGTCAAAAACTTAATATCAAATTCCTCTTTTGTTACCAGAGTGTACTTTAGTCAGAAAATAGAAAAAGCCATAATGGTGTTAGAGTTAACTGTTGGATTTTTTGAATGGAAAGATAGATGATAAATTTTATGATTGAAGAATTATTCATTGTTTGTTTGAAAATAAAAAATATACTAAAGGGTTTATAGCATCAAAATTCAAAATACACACAACCCAAAACAAAAAAGGAAAGAGAAAAGCTTCTCTTTGCAAACTGGACAGGGTCTAGTGGGCAAAACATAACATATATAGAGGTTGGACATATCATAATTATAAAACTAAAATATCCAATATCAAAAAAAATTAACCTTTGAGTAAATATAATTTTCTTGCGTATTGCATAATCTGAACCAAATTAACCCAATGACCCTTCTAACATTGTTTGTGTGTTGCAGGTAAGTTCTCACTCCAAAATTACCCTAACTTTGGATTTACCTTGATTGGACTTTTGGACTTGCACTGTAAACTTAGATTGTACGTTAGACCCAATTACCGTGACTTGAGCAATCTGTATTTTACAGCAACAAATTATTTTTCTTTTACATCAATTTTAATTTATTGATAAAAATGGCAATTGGTATAAAAGGGAGAATTAGGTAAAGTTGGAGTTCATATTGGACCTCTATAAAGGAAGAAAATTAGACTAATATTATCTGATTAAACCTCTTTTTACACCTACACCCTTAATCCATAAGTATTTGGAAAAAGTAAAAGAATGTTAGACGAATAAACCCCTTTTTCCTCCTTTACAATCTGCACTAATTCCCCGGAATTTCTAATCTTTTCTAAATGCCAGAGCCATAAAATTCCCTACTTATGCTTAGAGTTTCAATTTTAATTAAATTTAAAGTCACCAATATAAATTAAATATCTTTTTGGGCATTTCTAAGGCAACATTGTCCTTTTTCATGGTATAAAGATAGATTCTATATCCACCCCACCTTAACCCACCCCCACCACCTCAAAAAATAAAAAAAAATAAAAAATAGGGATAATTACAGAAAATCCTATGAGGTTTGGGCTAATTACAAAAAAAAACAGAAATTTTTGAAAAATACAAAAACTCCTTAAGGTTTGATTTTACTTAGATCTTTCCCCTTTCATAAGCAAAAAAATATTTCATAAACCATCTTAGTGTTTGACAAAATCAAACATGAGGGGGCTTTTGGTAATTTTAAAACATCTCTGGATTTTTTTGTAATTAGGCCAAACCTTGGGGGTGTTTTTTTAATTGTCCCTAAAAATATTTTACTTTTCTCATTCTTTGTCTAAACTGTTTATTTTGAACCCTTATTCTTCTAACTTTATACATAATGCTTTGTAAGGGATAAGAATGTTGGGTTTTACGAAAATTAAAGAAGAAAAAAGTGATTCTTTTGCAAAACACATCACAAAGCATAAAAAGTTGTGCTTTCTTTTTAATTTCCATTAGGGAAGATTTTGCTTTTCTGCATTTAACCTTCTAAAGCAGAAAAGTTGCTCCTCCTTTGCCCAACCGATACGTTATGGATCATTCACACCTTAAGTTTAATTTATTAAACAAAAGTTATATACTTTTTAAATAAATTAAATATTGTTCTCGGGAATAATACAGCAATTATTCCTCATCAATTTCATTGGCTAGCTCCTAACAACAATTAAGACATGCAATTATCACATGCCACTTTTCTACTTGTAATTATGATCATGTTTATCAACAAGAAATAAGATAATTAAATGAGAAAAGGAAAGCAACTATATATGTTTGTTCTTTGTTTAATTTCTTTGTTTTTTTCCTTAATAATTTCCCCAGATAATGTTTCCGTTCCAGGAAAGAACTTTTTAATTCAAAATAAAACAAACTTCTCAAACACAAAACACTGCAGTACATAAATATTGAATGATTTACCTCTTAACAACTTAAATTTTATAGAGATTGTAATTCATTAATTATATGGATCGATTCAAACTAAACAAGAGGCCCTAAGTTCAAATCCACGGCACACATAAAAATATTCCACGGGCAAGTATTTATAAAACAACCGCCCTCAGGTGTAGGGATGTGTGGGAGTACTTATAAAATGATTTATCTATCTAATTAAGAAAAATATTCCACGTGCAAGGCTTCATAAAACAACCGCCCTCATATTAGGGCGTGTTAGAGTACTTAATAATAAGTGATTTACCTATGTAATTAACATTGAATTTAATCTTTTAGATCATATATATCCAATAGTTTGCACCATTTTACTACGTAATCGCATATTTTAGTGCGAATCAAGACTTCATCTTGGTGCTTTGTACTAAATTCTTCTTTAAAAAAGATTATTCCATAATATTCTATTTTAGTGCATATTTTAACACACTAAAATCATTATATAATTTAAAATAAAGTCAATAAATTTTTTATTGCAGCTATAATGTTGCCCCATTTTTGGCGCATGATTGTTCACATATTCAAAATGGCGTAGATTAATATAATTGGACTAAGTTTTTGCTCCAAATTAAAAATATAATATTTTTTGGAGATGCTTTAGATCATGATGTGGCCATTCAATACTTAGTCATGTTCCCGAAAATATTTTGGAAACATTTCAAGTACTACACAAACGTATAATATTGAAAGTTTTCTAAAAACAAAATCTTATTTCTTGAACGTAACTGGGTGTAGGCATTGAACATAAGTATTATTTCTAACAAATAGGGAAAATTGCAATTTTGGTCCCATAACTTTGGGGGTGTCAAAACTAGTCCCACTCGATTTTATTTTTCAAAAACACCTGTAATTTACAAATTGTATCAAAACTAGTCCCACTCGATTTTACTTTTTCAAAAACACCCTCTAATTTGTAAATTGTATCAATTTGAGGACAAATCCCACCGCCGATTGAAATTTTTGCTGAATTCATCACATGATAAGCACGTGACACTGAAATTTTAGGGATTTCTCACCCTCCTTGACACGGTGGAAAATGCCGGCGTGGAAAGAGATTTGAAGGGGGAAAAATTCATCACCGAAATTTGGAGGGGAAAAAACTCGTCAATACCTCGTAATTGGGCATATTTTTGGGGAAATGGTGGTGACGAGTTTTTTCCCTCCAAATCTCTTTCCATGTTAGCATTTTATTTCCACCGTGTCAAAGAGGGTGAAAAATCCCCAAAATTTCAGGCCACGTGCTTATCACGTGACGAATTCCGGCGAAATTTTCAATCGGCGGTGGGATTTGTCTTCAAATTGATACAATTTGTAAATTACAGGGTGCTTTTGAAAAATTAAAATCGAGTGGGACTAGTTTTGATACAATTTATAAATTACAGGGTGTTTTTGAAAAAGTAAAATCGAGTGGGACTAGTTTTGACACCCCCAAAGTTATGGGACCAAAATTGCAATTTTCCCTAACAAATATGTTCTTAAATCAAATAAACAAGACCAAAAACAAAAAATCATTCTTAAAATAAATCCAAAATGTAAATTTACTAAATATATCGAGAAGTTATCTTAGAATGTAACTATACAATCACCTACTATCGACTGATTCAGACATGAATCATGCATCATGCATGATGAATAGATAAACCATGCATTGTTCTAACTTATTATGGCCGGTCCACGTTGCATATGATTTGGTAATTAAGCATACAGGTCGACCAAAAAATATATTTTGTAAGGCCAAGCTCCAATAATATATAACCAGCAAATTAATATTTTAGTTCATCCATTTTTTAGGCACTATTAAGCTAAATTAAAGTTTTAAACTAAATTTCATTTCTTGCCTTGTAGGATTTGAACTGTGAAGTATATTAAGATATAATTAAAAACCAGTAGTTTATATCTCAAGTCTGCTATCGCTTAACATTTGTAAAGGTGTTGTTGGAGTTAGAACCCCGTATCTTTCGGTTTCTATGAATTTATCCTCTCCCCTCCAAAAATTTTGAGAACACGTATAAAAGAAATATAATATTTATCAAAATTAATAGTTAATACAATATATGAAATGGGATTTAAATTAAAGCTCTTATTGTAGGCGAAATTATTTAAGTACTCGTAACAAACTTTAATAAGATCAGAAAGGTTGTAACTTTAATAGAAGTTACTAATGATTTGCACCCATAAAAATGCTCACAACTCACAAGCTAGCATAATAAAATACCAATGCAAATCAAAAAAGGGAAAAAAACATCAAATTGATTTTACCTTTTTCTGTAGTGAAAGAAGTAACTCCACATCGATCAAACTTAAGTTTTTGGAGAAGGTGAATTAGACCAAATGTCTTTTTCTTTTTTTCTTTCTGACCTCGTAAATACTAAAAGAGAAAGCAAGTTATTTTCACCTTTAATTTGCTTTTTTCCTTCTTTATTTTCGTTTTTTCTTTTGTTTCTGTTCCTAAGCTCTTTTTTTTTTTTCCTTTTTCTTTAGTGTTTCTGGATGCTCACAGCTTTCAAAAGCGCGTTAAAAAGGCCAACCAATGTTTTATCTTTAGACATCAAAATCAAAATCTCTATTTGATGATTGCTAGTACTCCAGATCACATTTGAAATTTCGGAGCGAAAAAAGAAACTTAATTAGTATAAACTTTTAATTATAAACTATATTAGATCTCTTTAACTAATCCTGCAATTTTCTAGATTTTCACTTTTTCATTGTTTTACTTTTTGACCATTCTCCTTCCATTTGTTACATGATCAAGGACGACATTGCGACCAATGCAAGCTTAACCAGAGGTCGGAGCCCCTGCGGCATAACTCAACTAGTAAAGGATCTGAATGACGTGTTGTCTGCTTGCTGGCATCCGCAGTGTGGAGGTTCGAATCCACGAGTAACAGGGTGGAGGAAGATTTCTTGTATGGTGACTCAGTCTTTGGCAGCTCAGGACCCTGACTTGTTGAGGCACATCCCACAATTCACCTCCTCCACAAAACTCTAGAGCAAGGGCGGTGAGAGCCCTCAGGGATGGGGTTCATCCATTTTTTTTTTAACCAAAGGTCGGACAATTGTTTGCTTGCTTAAATAAGTTCTTGAATATGAGAATGAGAGTGTTTGTAAAACTTCAACTTTTACGATAAGTGATTTATTGTAGCAGATACTAATTTGTAGCCTTTGCAAATAAAATTAAAGTTGAGTGTTTGGTGAATAAGTAACAATATGTGCTTAATTATTTGTTTATAAAAGACAAACGGGAAGTATAATCGAGAAATATAAATTAAGCAAATATCTCTCTACTTTAAGTTATGATTAACTTAAATTAATTGAAGAAGTTGATATTTACAAACACTAAAAACTACTTTTTCCCTATTAAAAATTGACAATCACTTTTTAGTTATTGCAAACCACTCGATCCCAATATCTATCCTCCTAGGATAAAATGTCTATAACTATTTATTACAAAATTTTGTCGAGACGGTATGATGGACATTATAGAATAAGTGGATCCTATATGTAAATAGAATTCAAACTAAAAAAACCCATATTTTTGTATTTTATAAGATCCTTATCAAGGACTAAGTCCATGAAAATATGAGATAGTCTCATATAAGACCACGTGTAACTATATATATGCATAAACCTTAAACTTGGTCGCACGTCTTGATGTTTTGTTTGTTGCGCTAGTATTGCATATCGTATATTTTAACCGTACAAACTAATTAAGTAAATTGACATAATATGAGAGGCAATATCATATAATAAAGGATCCAAGTAAGAAATTAATTCGAGAGTACTCTCTGTGTATTGAATAAAATAGATACATACAAAATTAACTAATTTTTTTAAGATAGTGTAACAAAGTTTAACCGGAAACTAGTAGATGTTCACTCATCATGTAATTTCAAATTTCAAATAAAATGTTCACTCTATATACTTTTATAATTAGCCTTTTTAATATAAATACGTTCTTTGGAGGGAAAACTAAAGCCCAAATTAAATGTAGTATCCTAACTAATTTACTTATGAGAATCGGATAATGGTCAAGTTGTTAAACTCTCAAATCTGGCATCTACTATTTGATTCTCATCATCATCTAGAAAAATTAATCTACTTATGACCAAATTAAATTTAGATAAAATTTTCTCAACTAGGGATATAAACCAACTTAATTACCAAACAAAAATTCTTTTCTTTTCTACAAGACAAAAAAAAAAAAAACTATTACAAGTCTTCCTGAAATTTGAAAATCACGCGCCTATCAACATTTTCAAAAATCCCTAAATCATCAACGGCCTGATCTTGATCAACATCATCACCATCAAACGAAATATTCAAATCAAGCGAAACACAATGGCCGCCAGTCTCCTCTTCTCCGGCCCCATAATTTTCCGTTTTACCCTTGGAAGAATGCGAACATGCCCTTGATGACGTGGATAAACTGAACCTTTCGCAACTCAACACAATAATCCCATCACAAAAACCAAACTCTTCACCAGTACTTTCATTAATCATTATTCTCCCCCTTTCAATCGCCCTCTCTATCCCCATTCGCGAACAATAATCGGCCTTTTCAAAATCTTCCAACAAAAATACCCGATGAGGATTTGTTAACACCGCCTTAGCAAATCTCTCGATGTAGCTCTTACAATCGTCCGATGAAATTGAGTTCTTTAACCCGTTTAACCGGATTGATACGAAGTTTGAATAAGAGCCAAACACGACTTTAGCCAATTCCTTAGAAATCTTCTCTTTGGCATGTGCCCCGTCGGGGCCAGCGAAAAGTAGCCACGTGTCTTGTTTGACGTCATTAGAATTAATATTATTGCCTCTTGATTTATTTTTTCTCCTCAACATTCCTGATCTGCATTGCAATATAGTTCCAGCAATTTCGGGAATTATTTCTCTCTGCCATGGGACTTTTTTCTCCAGCGCATTGCATAATATATTCAGATTTTCGCGTTGAATTCCTTGAATTTTTGCGCGTACTCCATTTCCGTAATGTCGCCGCTTGACAAAACGGAATTATGAGACGAAAAACACGTTTATCGAGTTCCCATTGGGCGGATTGGATAACGGAGAATGGGTTCGGGTTGAATTTGGACCCTGTTGGTCGAATGAAAAGCAAGAAGTAGAAGAGAAATTTAGGTTTCTTTTAACGATAAAGGTTGTTTATGGAATGATGAACTACAAAATGAATTCCATTTATTGCAAAGTTCCTTGATTGCGTCATCACATCCTTGAAATCGAAACAGTTAATTAGTTTTTGAGTATGTCTCTTGTAAGACGGTTGCGCGTTGTGAGACGAATTGTACTTTTTGGGTAAAAAGTGATACATTTCTTGTTAAAAGTGATACTCTGTATGACTACACTTAATTCTAGTGTATTTAGATAATGTATCACGTTTTTACTTAAAGTATAACTTTTTACACTAAAAGAATTATCCGTTGCACCACGCGATTGTCTTACGCAAGTTTTTGCCTTAGTTTTTTTAATTTATATAAATATAGAGAAGAGGGGAAAAGGAAAAAGATTATAAAGAGAAAAAGTAAGAACAATTAAGATAATTAATTTTATTATAGTTAGAGAAGATAATGACCTGATTTTTGTTACTGAGTCTTTTACTTTCATCTTTAAGCCAAGAAGGCAAGCTTGACAATGTGGGCCCATTAGTACTGTTGCAAAAGCTGGTTTTCAAATTTTGAGCTTCCGCTTCGAATTTTGCTGAACATTCAGTGCAGCAAGAAAGCTTTATTTCTCCATTTGTAAGCAGAAGCTGATTAGAGGATGGATTTTCAACTCTTTCATGTCTAGCTACGCTTTGTTCACCACTGAAAGAACACAAAAAACAAATCAATAAATGAAAAAAAAATGGAAACAATGGCCAAAATGATTATTTTCACTACGGGAAAATTTCAGTTTTCATTTAGAAATGATTTTGTCACTAAATTTTATAGTTACATGTAGAATAAAAAAATTATTTTTCCCAAATTATACCAACAAATTACAGACAGATCACGGACAATTTTAAATTTATCGTGTAAATATTGTAGATATTTTACCAATGATTTTAGATTCGTAGGTAAATATTTTACCTACAATGATATTATCTATAACGATTTTACCTACACTTTAAAATTTTCTTGTAGTGTTTAACAAGTACACTTTAAAATTTTCTTGTAGTATTTAACAATGGACTTGAATGATACGTGTACAATCATGACATCCATATTGTACACTTGTACATGTTGCATTCATCCAAATACAATGGAATATGAATTGACATAGGGCCGTGGAACGGAAAATCTGAATGGAAAATTATAGCTGACAGAAAATTTGTGGATGGATGATGTGCTACTTTCATTCGGACAAATTAGAAAAGAAGAGAAAATTAAATTACCTTTGATCAGAAACGAGACTAAACCCCAAACTGTTAGCAGGAATGGTAACAGGATGCAAACCCCAAACACTCTCAAGTGAATGATACCCATTTCTACACCTCATGTAAGTCTGAAAAGTAGCAATCCCCATTAACCAAAACCTCTCAATCTCTCCAATCCCCCAAACCAATCTCCCAATCTCCATAATCATATGCTCCACAGAACAATAATACCTCCTTTCTTCCTCCAAACTAACCCTATAATCACTTATCCACTTAAAATCACCTAAATACAAAACAACCCCTTTTCCCAAAAGACCCTTCACAAGACACGTCAATTCTCCTATCTTCTGCTCAACTTCTTCCCTCCGAAGATTACAGAAAGAATAAAGTGGCGGAATCGTAACAAACTTCAGTCCTCTCAGAGCTTCAGGAATATTAATTTCCGTATTGTCCACCATATCCATTAAACATTTAACCGTACTTTCCAAGCTAGAAATATTTTCACCTACTAAAACAATACTCTTCCTTTTTTTTAATAAATTCTCAATCACGATTCTCACATCTTCGTTCTGATTCGACGACGACGACTGAGGAGATTGCGAGGGAGTTAGCGTTAATAGCGTGTTTTCTTTGGAAACGTTATTATTCGCCTTATTTGAGCACAGTTCTAACGAAACCGTTTTCTCCACGTTGGATTTAACTTGGGTGCTCGAAAACCCAGCTTCTCTCATCACTCTGCTAACGCTGGGGTCATCCAGTATAGAAATAACAAGCTGTTCGAGCTCGATTTTGACAGCCAGCAGCGTTTTTTCGCTTGGTTTGGTTTTCAATCGAGCCGCGGCGTTGGTGGGCCTGGGCTCGTTTGAAAGCCGCCACGAGGGCGTTGGAAATGGAGGGTGTTGGGCCGAGTGAGGGGATAATAGCATGGGGTTTGATGATGATGAAGCCGGGAGCCGATTGAGAGCCACGTTGAAGCAGAGCTCGAGCGCCTTGCATTGGAGAGGGTGGGAATGGGACTCGAGACAAGCGGCTCGGAATAAGCCGCTCGAAGCCGATAGCATGGTGTTGGCTACGTGGAGAGGGGTTACCTGCGCGTGGCCGCGCCGTTTGGCGAGGACCACGGCTTGTTTTACGATGGTGGCGGCTTCGGCTGTCAGGGCTTGCTGCAGCGCGCAACTACCGGCTCGCATTTTTTTTATTTTCTTTTATTTTTTTTGTTTGGTTTTTTGGACTGATAGTGAGAAGAAAAGAAAAGCTTGGTGGTTTGTGTTTGAACTTGTTGTGTGAGGTTATAGTGCGGAGAGTGAGATATAGGAGAGGGGATGTTCTTTTCTTGTAGATGAGGTAATATTTGTTTGGTTATAGTTACCAATGCAATATATGTGTATGAATGGCTTTTATTTTTGGGATAATTACACAAAAACCCTGAGGTTCGGGCTAATTACAAAAAAACTAGAGTTTTTAGAAATTATGAAAAGACCCTTAAAGTTCAATTCTACTTACATCTACCCCCTTTATAAGTAAAAATATTTCAAAATATTTGTAGAATTATTATAATTACCCCTTAAATTTAAGACAAAATCAAACTTCAGGAGACTTTTTCTAATTTTGGAACATTTTATGGGTTGTATTTGTAATTAGCCCAAATCTTGGGGTGTTTTTGTAATTATTCCTTTTTGTTATGATCAAACTTACAACTTATTACAGTATATAATAAGAAACTATTAAAAATATATACATGCAGATCTAAAATAAAATTCTAAATCATCGGGTAATGATTTATCTAAATCTTCTCGAACAAAAGTTCAAATATGGGGACAAACTTATTACATCTGAAATAAAAGCCACATATTGAGGACGACAAACAAAACCCACATATGGGGGAAAACTTATTCATAAAACAAATTAAAAATATTGAAAATTACGAAAGAGAGAAAGAAAATGGAGAATAAAAAGATGACTAGGGTTTTTTGGAGGCACGACTATTGAAAGAATATGTGTATAAAAATGACTTAATACATATATATATAAATGAAGACTAAAACAAACAAGAAATACATATATAATTGTATAAATGAATAAAGTTTAATATTAGTAATATATAGAGAAAAACTTCAGTTCAACTCTTACTTTAAATCACAAATTTTCACACGTCATATTACAACTAACATTAATTTGTACAAATGTATAAGTCCAAAGTGGATAGTGGAAAGTGGAATGCATGTGCTAACATGGAGGAGGAATTAATACACCAATACCAAAAGGCAAATTAGCTTTACACTCAAATTTCATTCTTTATCTACATTGTATAAAGTTGTGCATATATATATATACATGTGTATATATATATACTTTGATTCAAAGATGGAATGAGGTGGTAGTGGGACTCTGCCTTTCATGCATTTAGTTTATTTTAATTGGATAAAGCTATAACCTAGATATCTATTAATTACATCCACCTTTAACTATGCATCGATCTTTCTTGTTGTGACCTTTTCTACTTCCAAGTCACTCAAATGGTCATAGCATTTTAATCAAGAAAGACTAAAGATTAAAGTGGCCTCAATTATGTAAGAAGTTTCATACACACGCAAAAGAAAATACAAATAGAAAACCACATTTTGATCATTTTGTATACGCGCTCATCTTCTTAGTTTAACAGTGATAAGACAGTGAGATCTTGAAGCCATACAGTGAGGTTTTCAAATAGGGTCTGGAATCCCATATCCGACCCGGAATGAGGGAATGGGTATGACTCGAGATTGTGGTCTATTGATTTCCCGACAGATCAAGACAACTCCACCCTGGATGATGACACGTGGCGCATTCTTCATTGGCCGAATATCAATAAATACTCTAATACTGAGAACTTGATTAGACATAATTCACTCGACACTTTTACTACTCACTTTTACATTTCTTGTCCCCACCCCCCGTACCTCGCGAACCCGATATGACTTAAGCATCGGAGGGTCTTAGCCGGGACCACCCCGCTAGCCTAACGCGTGTGTTCGTCTATTTTAGGTCGCATAAGAACTCGAACCCGGTTACCCGAAAGTCTAAGACCGAAGGTAACACGCTGATCTAAATCAAATAGTAAAACATGAAAGATCGAAAACTAACACCAAGTTCGTTGGCAAAATTGCAAAATTGGTCAGGATGTCAAAATTGTTCATATCCTTTTTTAGATTTTTAATTTAGCCCTATACGTATTAAAATTGATCAACTGTAGTATTATTTTTGGCCATAATAATGCTACAAATTCACGGAAATGGTCACTCACATGTAAGGCCCGAAAATTAATTGAGGATTTTTTAATTAATCTTAAACGATTTTTGGTGACCTGACAACCCATACTAGCATACTGTTGCATGCTATGGTAGACGTCAAAATCCTGGCCGGGCCTCATAGTCACGTGCCGATTTCTAGTGGAATCGCAACAATCCGACGAAAATATAACTAAGATTGTGCAATTTTAATACTTACAAAACTAATTACAAATTTTAGAACGAATATGAGCAATTTTGATACCCTAAAATTATAGGATTGAGATTTTATATTCCACAATCATGTTTCACATTTTATTCCATTGTATTGGATGTACAACACATATATATATATGATGATTTCATAATTATATACGTATCATTCACTCTGTACATGGAACAACAAATAAAACATGATTGTCGAACATGAAATCTCGTCCCAAATTTACATAACTAATTTTGCTATTTCCTATCTTATTTCATGTTTTATGGATATTTTTTTTTGTTTACGTCACATTTACATTTTACTTTATGCAACTCCTACTATATATAAAAAGAAGAGTTGATCAGGACAAGAATGAAAATGGAGAAAGTAATAAGGGGTGGACAGATTACAGAAAACGAGGAGGTGAAAAGTGAGGCATGGAGTGGGGGCTGTCTGTTTGAAGGGAATCGGGAACTGTGTACGATTTTCCTTCCAAACTCAAACACAGACAGGGAATAAAGGGTTCTCTCAATTTAGTTAAAGTTTAAAGCTCTTTGCATGTAAAACCCTTTTTGCATTGCATGGGGATTATCATCAACTTCGCAAAACATTCTCTCTCTCTCACACACACACACACAGTAGTACTGTTGCTAATCTGTATATGTGTCTGAAATTTTATGCAATTTGATTTGTGGGGAAACAAATGACCAAATCTAAATTGGAAATATGCCGATGATGACTATAACAATGTAAAATTTATACAACACTAGCTTTGCAGAAATTGGTTTTAATTAAAAAAGGTGCATTCTAATTAATATGTGTGTGTGTGTCCGACTGTTCGTATCATTTTATTTGTATTCCATTTGTTTTCTTGCCGCGGTGACAAACCCTAATTAATTTAGAATTATGGATGGATTCATTTATACATAATCATCTCTTATCATCTTATTCAAATTTTCATAGAGCCTTACTTTTTTCTTTAATCCCGAATTGTTTAATTGATTGAGATGTAGCCCTTTAAGTAATCACTTTTCAGTTTTAGTCTAATATGTCTTTTAAAAATTTGGATATTTAGTCTTATTTTGATTAAAACTGCGTAATACTATCGGAAATTGTTGATTATGATTGATCAAGTGCAAACATGTCAAAAAATTGGGAATTTTGGTGATTTCGTACACCACCAGCCAAAATATTAGAATCCCCAAATTTTGTGTATTATTTTTTGTTGTGATTTGGTGTGTCAATTTTTGCGATAAATCACCAAAATTCTTAAATTTCTTTGACAAGTTAGTTCAATCACATAAAATTGTACATTCACTCAAAATCAGATTAAATATATATATCCAAATTTTTAGAAGATGTTGGACCAAAAGTTAAAGGCCGTAACTAATTTGAGAACTATAACTCACCAAGTAATTAATCTAAGTTACAAGACCGAAGAATATGTTTTACCCTAATGCAATGAATAAATGGTTGCATATTGGCCATTTACTACTTTTTTAACTTAAACATGTAAATATAATATAACTGGTCTATTTTAATTTTTGTGTGGGGGTGGGGGTGGTTTTGAATGGGGGTTGATTATACTTTGTTCTGGCCCATGCCATGTATGTTAGAGTAGTGGTCACAATATCTGAGCGTGCCCATGTAATATTGCATGGAAAGGAGAGCGAATACCCATTCACTAATCACCATCCATATTTCCATCTTTATCTTCAACTACTTGGATTTTAGTTTTATTTTAATAATGTCACCTATATATAAGCAAATCATATATATTCCTTTCTTTACCCCAATCAACTTATAATTATTCTGTTTATTGTGCTCTTTTTTCTTTTATCTTTTATTACAAGGGCCCTCACTGGCAGAAGGATTTTTATGAAAGTGTTTAGGACCTAATTCTTTCTTGAACCGAAAGAAATGTGAAAGAGGCAAAACTTATATTCACAATAAATCCATATATTTTACGTTGCTTGTTTGGTAATTGGTTTAAATTGCATTATATGTCTTCTCAATTACAATAAAAGAAATTGTCTACATAACTGAAACAACCCTAAGAATATTTTTCCCCTACGGGGACAAGAAGAATTCATGAGCACTAGAACTACATGCAATAGTATATTTCAAAATTCTAACTCTAATCACTTAAAATTAAAAAAGTGCTTATAATGATTATTTTTAGTGTTTACAAATGTCGACTAGCTTCTTCTTACGATTGTACTTCATTTAATTAGAATCTAAATGCGATAAGATGAGTGCTTTAAATTTTTAATATTTTTATGGCTTGACTTTTACGAACAATTAAGCACTTTTACATTTTTTTGATCATATATCAGACACTCTCAAGTACTTCTAATTCTATTGTCAAACACTAACAATTTTTTATTTTCAACTACTTTTACTTTTGCTCGCTATTATAAATCACTTATTCTAAAAACATAAGTTTTTGCAAACACTCCTTAAAATTAAAATTGTCGAGACTGAGCAATTAATGGTCTGGCATGGTCTAAATATATATAGACGTTTTGCGTCTTATTAATTTTTTGCATTAAGGGGACTTTTACCCATTTAATAGAACTAAAACAAATAAAATAAATAAATAAAATAAAATAAAGTTTTTGTTATGATGTTTTCCTTGGGTATTACATGGACAGATTAAAAAAAGTATTATAAGTTATTTATTATAAAATATATGAATTATAATGGTCCAAACTTACAAGTTCATTCAAAAGATAGTATTCATGAGTCTCAGTCAAAAAGCTTCCCACATCTTTGATGGCCTAAAAAGACATCCAAAGAGAGCACCAAATAAATTGTATGAAAAGTTATCTACAAGACCAGAAAAAGCAATGTTTAAACAAAAGAAATATATATTATATAAGTACTTCTTTATGACAATTATTACTATTTGACCCATACTTTGTAGCACCAAAACGACTAATTAACCTTGTTTAAACAGGTTAACTGTACAAAAAGCTACCATAACTGTTTGTTACTAGCTCTAGCACTCTATTTAATAATATCTACTTAATTTCTCTCCTTTCGCTATCACTTCGATCTTTACACTATTTATCGACTATATAAGGGATAATTACAAAAATACCCCAAAGGTTTGGGCTAGTTATTAAAAACCCAGAGATATTAAAATATTAAAAAAAAAAAAACTCCAGTTTGATTTTGTCTTAAATTTAGGTCCCCTAAACTTGATTTTTGTGCGATTTTGGTACCATAAAAACTACATTGTGCAATTTTAGTCCTGAAAGGTAAAATATGACTTGCTTATTTGGGACCAAAATTGCACATAAATTAAAATGTACGGCCTAGCTAGATTGCTACATAACAAATTTACAAGATCAAATATGTTTATCCTTTGTATTTTTTTTTTTCGACCCAAAGTATCCCCACACCGGCAGGACATAGACGCACACTTCCGGACTATGAGACATTTGTCCTTCCCGGGGATGGTCCTAATCTCGGAAAGGAGGGGCAAACTCAACCCCAACACTCCATGTTAGTTAGGAATCAAACTGTGACTCGGAGATTGCAATTGCAACCCTTCAACCACCACCAGGCCAACATGTGGGGTTCGCCTACCCTTTGGATTTAAAGAATCAATACATAAGATATTTGAGGACCAAATATACCACCTCTTATACTTACATACTAAAATTTACAATTAATCCCATATAAAAAAGAATAGCTTATATGTGTGTGTATCATGAGATAATAGAGGATTAGAACCCCACTAATTATCTTTTTTCCCTTGCTAAAAGTAAAACATTCTACCATAAAAAGCACCATTAAAAGTAATGCATGGCATTATCTACTCAAAAGGGCTGCTCAATCTATGCTTTTTTTAGCTTCAAATACGCATCTTTGCTCTCTATACGGCCATGTGGGCAAAAGCAAATTGTGTTTGTAAAATAATATCCATGAGACAGATACTTTAGGAATATAAATTAAAGGTAACAGGGGAAAAAGTTGATCTAATTTTTACAGAACAGCCTTCTTAATGCAAAGGTGATGGAATTACGTACCTTACACTTCTTTTCTCTAAAGTTTGTCATTAATATTTTATTCTTTCGTGTTGCATCATTCATTTTGTAATGACCAAACTTAGAAAAACCACTATCATCACACAACAATATGCATGAAATGCTTAGCATTGATAATTGATTCATCCCATTGGCTTGGCTTCAATTTTTTAAGGCCGAAATGAATGGAGCCTATTTGGTCCATCCATTTGGTGCGAAACACGGATCAGCCCCGACCAGTCATATTTATGTATATTTTCATGAGTTGGGTCGGGTTGGGCTCCAAAAATAACGGTTTTGTCATCCTTTGTTTGGCTCGACCCGGCCTAATCCAATTCTCCCATTCGTCACGGGTCGACTCGTCGCGTTTTCTGACTCTAGTGTCCATTTACACAAATATTTACATGCTTAAAAAAGAAAAACAAAAATGAAAAAGAATGGAGTGAGAAACATGCTATCATTATTAAAAAATTGCAATTGTAAAAAAATATTAAATTTTGGTATATATTTAGTTTTATACAATACTTTTATGAGTTTAATAAAGGGTCATTTGTCAAAAATAAAAATAATTTCATTCCCTGACAGATTGGGAATGATTAAAACCATGGGGATGGGAAGAATAACTAATCTCATACTATTGGGTATATTGATTTTCATGGGAATTGACATTCCTAACCTTATAATATACCAATCGTGTGAGTAGAAATGAACATACGAATGCTTATTCCACTTTAACTTCATCCCGCGTACCAATCATGCCATTGGTGATAAGAATGAGTAGCATATCCAATATTTTATCCAAGGGAGGTCCATTAGTTTCTACGGACATGTTGGATGGGTTGAATGAATTGGGCTGTACAATTATTTAGCGGATTTAACCCGAGGTGGAACTTTATTAGCCCAACTTGAGACTCTAAAAAAACTGTGCTTCGAGTTTGGGCCACAAAGTAATACGTATGGCCCATCTGCTCGAACTTTGGCGGACCAACAGATCCGTTCATTGCCAAATACCTATTTGTTATTTCTAGTATTCATAGCAATTTAATTTTGTTTAGGAGGTGGTCCAAGCAAACCTAGAAAAAAATAACCTAAAATTTGTTAGAAGTTCTATGATCTACGCATCGAGAATGGGCCAGTACAATGAAAGCAATATTAATTGATCTTTGGAGAATGTTTGACTAAGTTTATTTAAGAACTTTTGTAAGTTTCTATTAGAATATTTGTAATAAATAATATTAAGAATTGACAGAATTTAGAGGAAGTAAAAGAAGTTGTTGAAAAGCAAAAATAGAGAATTATTGCAAAAAGTACAGGAAAAAAATTTGAAGTAGAAGTGTCTGGTAAAAAAATGGAGAATGACAAAAGTAATATTGTTGTGTTCAAAAAGGTGTTTAGATTATTGAAGCATTGTTGAGGGTCAAAACATCTACATAAAATTTTAACAACTTACAGAAAAATGAAAAATTGCTAGAAGAACTCCACTACGAACTTGGACATTTCATAATTATGTAATGGCTAAATTTATATATATTGATATTTTAATAATAAGTAAGGAACTCCTTAATCTTTTAACGAGGGCATACCCTAATTTTTGGGGTCCATAGCCAAAAAAAGAGGGCCTCTACAAAATAAAAAATATTATATTTGTACATTTTGGACATAGTTTAATAAGAACTTACGAAAAAAAATATTTTATTTAAATAACATAATTACGGACATAGATTGATGAAACAAAATTATTAAAATCTCAATTCCAAATGACTTTTTCAGTGAATAGTGATTGCAGTTTTTTGTTTCCTTGAGGGAATAGCGATTGTACTTACAAATGGAAGAAAGAGAAAACAAAATTAATCTTTTCTAGGAATAGGATTATGTAAAGAAAAAAATGCATTTCATATAGTTTTCTTAATTTAAAATTTTGATTTAGTTTTTGAGTATAAAATAGAATATGAAAAGTCTCCTTCGCATTTATTCAAAAAAAAAAAACAAATAGAATATGAAAGGAAAAAATATTTCTTTTTTTTAATTTTTGGAGTTAAATTATTTTTATACAATTCTGAAAGCCAAAACTTGATTTGGTATTTTTTTTATTTCAGAGGTAAGGGGCCCTAAAGCTTACATAAAATTGGGCCCTCTTAATATAAGGGCTATTGGTTGTAACTCTCGGTAACTACCAATTAGATTTAACTTCATATTTCGGGGCTTTATTACTTCATTTTCTTCAGATATATATATATATATATATATATATTTGTATGATCTCAAACATCTTATTTAAATACCTAAAGATAGTAATTATTAAAGCATATTGATGGCAAATGCCATGACAAATTCGTAGCGTTAATTAAGAAAAGGAATAATATACCTTTTAGAATAACTCTTTTGATTACCAAATTACTACGTTGTTAAATCACGACTTTAATTCGTGCCTAACAAAGAAATTTCAATTAAAGCTATTCACTTTATTAAAAGAAATAAAAAACATTGTACCAAACAACCATTTTTCATTTGAAAGCGGTCGACTTGTGAGGCGGCCACACCATAAATTTGCAAAACAAAAAATAAGATTAATGTAATACTTTAGGGTAAAAATATAAATCATTGTGTACAATGTAAAAGTATGTTAAAAAATGTCGAAAAAATATATATCTTCAAACAAAGTATCAATTTTTACTCTAAAAGTATTGTATTTTTCACAAAAAAAATATTTTTTTATGTCACACGGTGCTACTGTCTCACGCAAATTTACTTAAGCTAATTTGACATTTTTCTAAAAAGAATTTAGGTTTCAAACTTTCTGAATTAATCGTGAAAAAGGTTTGACTTCCTCACGTCTTCTTATATTTTCAAATGCATTCACAATTTATACACAATCAACGTAAACATTTGAAACTCAATTACTTACAACATCAAATCCAAGATAATTCTACCTTTTAAACTCCACACACTCGACATGACATTGTTGCATTTTTGTAGATCTCATACAAATTACAATTCAATCAAAATTATTGGGCTTTATTTAAGGGTTAATTACAAAAAGTACCCTACAAAAATACATCCTGAAGTTTTATTTTTTGTCTAACATTTATCCCTTCATAAGTTAAATAATATTTCAAAATCCCCCTCATATTTATAAAAGTAATACAATTTACCCCTTAATTTTAACACTAAATTAAATCTCCAGGGTATTTTTGTAATTTTGAAAATTAGCTAGATTTCTTTTTTAAAAATCGGCATGATCTTCTTTGAAGAATTATCCAAGGAGCAATGTTTCTTTGAGGAAAAAAAAAAAAAAAATAGGAAAATGGGAAATTTCAAAAGTGAATATCTCCCAAAGGGCCAAAGTAAATCACAAAAAAAAAATTAAAATTCAATTTATTAGCTTCGCTTCTATCTTTTAGATGCTATACCAGGATCAGTAAATTTTTATACCATACACATCGTATCGTGTGATTGTTTATAAATCTATACACGTCTATAATAAATCTCGTAAGATCGGATGTGATCTTCTATTTCCAAAAGCAGTGTTTCATCTCCTATTCAACAGTGTGGATGATTTGCGTGTATTACACTTTACCATATTAGAGCCCTACAATTTTTGCTTGATTTATGCTTGAAAATTAATATGGTAAGTGTAATACACATGTCAATCAATCATCCACACTGATTGAATAGAGATGAAACACGATTTTGGAATAGAAGATCCGATCCGACATAAGATAGACTTAGCATGGACAATGATAAACCGATTCATCTGCAGATAGGGATGGCAAAATCACGCGGGGAACCATCCCCGTTGGTACCCGAATAAATTGGGACGGGGAATCCCGATTAATTCGGGGGATGGGAGCGGGATGGGGATTCCCGCTTTTTAAAATCAGGGATGGGACGGGGATGGTATTTATATCCCCGTCACATCCCCGTCCCCGTCCCCCCCGATTAGATGAAACGGGATTCCCATCCCCGTCCCCGTTCACGAAATATATATATATATATATATATATATATATATGCATATATATTATTAATAGCCTACTAAAAAATAGTTGTTAGTGAGAATGATTTATGTTTATATTTTTTAATTTTATTAAATTGTAAAATTAAACCCTAAAAATTATGTGTTTTATATTGTAATGATTTTTAATTTTTAAAATTACAAGACATTGTATTTTAAAAATTGTTGTATTTAACTCAATTTGTTAAAATATTTTATATAGTGGAGTTATTATAAGATTGGCTAGTGATTCATGATATTTTATCTAATTTAATTATTAATTATTTTATGTAAAAATATATTTTTATATTAATAAATACAAAACGGGGACCCCGAATCCTCATGGGGACCCCGTTCCCGAACGGGATTCCCCATCCCCGTACAGAGATGCCTAAAACGGGAATGGTATGAGGATGGTATTTGAAATGGGATTTGGGGACGGGGATGGTATGTCCCATACCAAAGTCCGTCCCCGCCATTGCCATCCCTATCTGCAGAACTGTTTTCGAAATCCAAGCCTTTCATTCTCCAAGTCATACTCCATGTAAATGTTCTGCTGCTGATAATTACCAAATATTATAGCCGGGCCCGGCCCGACTCCCCCACCGCCGCCATTGTTAGTGTTTACCGTCATGCAAACCACCGAATCCGCCATGAACGAGAAGTAATCCCCCAATGGCAACGCCAATTTTGCACCCCCTTTAAAATGGAAGCTTAATTGTGGTAAACTCAATGAATTTTCATCTGAAACATTAAAACAAGGCCTCAAGCCCGACATATCTTCTACCTCTGTTGCTCTACTGTAATTTTTCCCCACTTGCTTCTCAAACTCACGCGCCACCAGCTCGAACACCGGATTCTCCATGAAGGTGAAGGTGGTGCCGGAATCCACAATGGTTCCGCCGTTGCCGGCGGAATCCGGCACCAGAAATTCGTACGGGGCCATGATATCAACGCCGCCGACTGTGATTTTTCGCAGCGACACGTAGTAATACTCTTTAAACGCCGGATTCGAAGTGTTTGTGATTTTGTGGAACGGCGTGTAATTGATTCTGCCGCCTGTAACATTGGCGCGCGCCCGCGACTAACCAAAACTAAATCACTCGCTACCGGCGCGTCGTCGAACTGATGAGAGACCAGACAATACGAGAATCTCTTGAGCATCATCTGAGACGGCAACGACTCCGGTCCACGGCCAAAACCGGCGATCCCAGCCGGAGCACCTTGTAGACATAAAATTTATGGTCAATTGATAATTGACAGGCGTCAAAATTTATAGACCAAAATCGAATCGAACCGAAAATTCATTCGGTTTATTAGATTAAAAAACGAACCAAACCGTTTAACAAATTGTTAAACCGAATGAATTTTCGTTTCGGTTCAGGTTCGGTCCATAAATTTTTCTAAATATTTTTATATTGTTATTGTAATTTATATTTTTAATATATTTTTATATTATTATTTTAATTTTCTATAATATTTTATTGTTAAATTGTTAAATAAATATAAAAAAATATATTTGTTATATTTAAAGCCCAAACCGAAAAATCGAACCGAACTAAACCAAAATAGTTCGGTTTGGTTCGATTCGATTTTTCTAGCATTGCGGTTCAATTTCGGTTTGAAAAACATATAAATCCTATTTTTGAATTAAAATTTTAAAAAAGTATTTACTTGTGAAAACAGTGTTGTTACCAGCTCTGTTTTCACCTCTTTTTAATATTTTTTTATATTAATTTGTTAAATTGGTTTGAAAAGAATTTATTTTGTTAAATTAGCCCTTATTTTGATAAGCTATTGAAGTGATCATTATCTCTTTTTATATTTATCACATCTTATAATTAAAGAGATGGATAAATATCAAATATTGACGGACCAATCAAATTAAAGCTTTCACCATATGAGTTATCAGAGGTCATTTTCAAGAAATTAAATCAAAATTAGAAAAGAAGAAATTTTAGGTGGTGGAGGAAATACTCTCAAGTCAAGGTGAACAGGAGAACAAATTCAAAGAGATCTACGGTGTTCAAGGCGAAATTCAAGGCGTTCATTACGGAGTCCACTCAAATCACGGTGTTTGATTCAAGACCAAGCTGTCAAGCCCTCGAATTAATGTTATTAAAATTCAAGTTCAAGTTTGGAAAAGAGAAAGTTCATCTCCAAATTCCCAATTTCTAGATATTATATATTTGAAGAGAAAATCAAACCAAGAAATAGAGATTGTAATAACCTATATTTTTCATTTTATTTATATAAATTTAATTTGTCCTGTTTTTCTTATTTGTTAATTTGTAGGCAATAAAAAAAAAACATTGTGTTACACACCTATTGCGAAAATAGAGCAGCCGGCGATGAAATTATCCACCGATTTTCCCGGGAAAATCAGTGTTTCCGACAACAGTCGCCCAGTAGCCGAACCAGATCCGTAATTAATCGTGAAAGACGGACAAAAATCATCGCATCCGATTGAATTTTTGCCACAGTCTCTGCACTCGACGTTGGGAAAAGCCATCTGCATTTACGGTTTCTGCAGCCCACGATTTTCGTGGAGGAGGACAATTCTGGTACGAAAGTGGTTACGTTTGTGGGGTCCACGCCTTCGAAATTGCACGAACTGCAGGCGTAGCTCTGTGTACACGGGAACCAGACTAGGCTACTGCCGGTGTCCATGAGGAAAGATAATTTCTGCGGCGGAGTCCCGAAGCTGAGAGAGACGGCGTAGCCGCCGTAGCCGCGGGGGAAGAGCGGCGCTTTGATGGTGGTGGCGGAAATGTTGGGGTTGTGGTGTTTTAGGTGGTGCGCTCTGGTGGCTGATGCGGTGGCGAGGTGGTTGAGCCTCTGCCATGGGTTGGTGAACGGTGGGGCTACGGCGGAGGGTGAGAGGGAAAGGGTGGCGGTGTGGGCTGAAGAAAGGTTGAAAAGGGAGAAGAGAGGAAATAGGGAGAGAAGAGAAAAGAGAGACATTGGGTTAATCTGTACTTGCTGATTTTTGTTTGGAGTATTTGAGTTTTTGGGTTATTGTTTAAATGTTTAATAGTTAGGCGTGTAAACGAGTCGAGTCGACCCGAATATAATATTGTTCAAGTTTGTTTGAATTTCAATTGAGCTTCAAGAATTGTGTTTGAGTTTGATTTAATTATTAATCGAATCGAGTCGAACGAGCTTTAGTCAAGCCGAACACGAATCGAGCTTTATTCGAGCCGAAATGAATCGAGCTCGAGTAGCGTGATATTTTCCACATATTTTATTACTTTTTTATCAATCAAGCCGAGCTTGAGCCGAACTTTACATCTTTTCGAATGAAAAAATGTTTTTCAAGTTTGGTATATTATGTTAACGAACCAATCTCAAACGAGCTTTTAATGATTGATCTTAAATCGAGTGATGAGTAAGCTTTGGCTCGATTTCCACCCTAATAATAATTAAAAAATAGTTTTGTGAAGTGATTAATTAGATCTTTTGTTAATCTTTTTAATATTAATAACAAGAAAAAGTTTGGGACATGTCGTTTTCTTTGAGCTTGATAATATATATGGTAGATGTATAGATAAATTAATTTTAGGGGACTATTAATTAATAATATTAATATAAAAGCATAATATTGTACGGCTATATAAACCTGACCTATATGTCTATGAGCGGTTAAATTTGTCATCACCATAACTAGAGATGTTAAATGGGTCGCGGCCCGTTGACCCGAACCATATAAACCGGAAAAAAATGGTTAGGGTCGAATTATTTTGGGTCGTTTAAATTTGGGTATTTTTTGGCTCGAAACGTTTAAATCGGAGCCCATTAGAGCTAGCTCGAAGGTTAATTGGGCTAGCCCGCTAATTTTATTTTTCTAAAACTAAATATAATTCTAATATTTTACATCTACTTTTATTACCTATTACTAGTAAATTTATTTTTCAAATTCACATCTTCCTCATCTTTAAGTTTAACATTATTAAACAAGCTATAAATTATTGAAAACTTTTTTTTATTTGTTTTATTTATTAATTAATTTTAGTTTTCCCATTTTTATTTTGAATAAGAAAATGTCATATAGTTTTATTAGATTATTAATGATATAATAATATTTCTTAATGGTGCTAAATCTAATTTTACAATTTTTTTAATGCAATGTAATAAGAAACTATACATGACTTTTTTTTATAATGAATAGATTAACTTTAAATGTTAAACTTAAATGTTATATATGCTCAAGTTTAAAATTTAGGTTTAAATATCTAACTTTGAAAATTTTAACTTATAGTCATATGAGTAATTACAGAAAAAAGTGTTAATTTTGGGTAGCTTTAGTTATTATTATTTTATTTTCAAAATTTAGATCATAAAATATTTAATTTTATAAGTTTGATAATGCAATGTAAAACTTTGTATGAATTTTATTTATGACGGATAGTTTAACTTTAAATGTTAAACTTGAATGTTATTTATATTCGAGTTTAAAATTTTAAATTTAAATATATAATTTTTATTTTTTTTTACTTATAGTCCGATGGTGGCCCGTTTAGGCGAAGCCCGCTAGGGTTAGGGTTAGATTCCAATATTATCAGCTCGTTTATCACCGACCCCTTTAGCCCGAAGGCCGTTTAGCTGGAAGCCCATTAGGGCTAGCCCTATAGGGCTAGGTCAGCCCGTTTAACATCTCTAACCATAACGGTGAATTGTTGTTAGAAAAGTTAATTGTATACTAGTATATTAGGTTGCAAAAGCTTTTTTTCACTTTGATCTTGTTAGTTTGGAAAAACTAAAGGTTGCAACGGGTAAAAATGGGAAATGATTGGAAATAGCCTAATTTGAAACCACATATACACAAATGGCCTTACTTATTCAAAAGTTTCAAAAATGGCCTTCTTATTTGATAAAACCCCAAAATACCCTTATATTGAATTAAAGGTAAACTAATGGTTTTTAAAGGTTTTAGGGGACGTAAAAATGGTATCGAGCCTAGGTTTATTAAGAACTTTTAGTTAAAATTTATTATATTTATGTAATTAACAATTGGTGAGGAGAAATTACTCCGAGATTATGGATCCGGACCGATGTCCGAGATGTACCTTTACAGGAGATATCGTCAAATTTTGACGATGTATGCACAAGAACACCTTGACCAGGTTTCATATTGGGAATACCAACATGAAGAAAAAAAGAGCGGCAGGAGCCGACGGGAAACCTTAAAAAGCAATGCAAAATGCGAGCAAAATATTATAAGCGATTCTGGATGCTTAACCGCACTCTATATGTTCACTTGATGAACCTCCAAGAAACGGTTCATGAAAATTCCCATCGAAACAATGATTCACGATGGTGGACCGGAGTGGAACGAGATACTTCCAGATAAATCTAAGATCTCCAAGATCTTAGAGAAATCGAAGACGGTGCGAAATTATGGCAACCGCCATATTCATCTACCTGACAAGTTCATCGGATCGAACTGGATGGAGACGATGGTGAAATATCGAAGAAACTCTTGAACTCCTTCATGATATTTAAACGAGTCAAGAACCCGGAGGATGCAGGCCAAGCTCATCCGGAGGAAGAAAACGTATTGATTTTGGGACGGTACCCTATTTACACAAAAAGGGAAACCAACCGAAGTTATACGAAAGATGACAGATGAGGAAAAGCTCATTGCTCTAATCAAAGGAAAATCCATCAAAAATTAAAAAGATGGATAAGATGAATCTTAAAGATCTACATGACTGGCGAGAATCCTTCGCGGGATTAGGTATTGTAGATTTAAAAATGAACGCGGTGAGAATCGGCTTTGGTTACCTATGACCCACAAGGTAGACCAATTCCTCCACCACCACCACCACCACCACCACCCGATTAATCCTAACGTCGAAGAAAGTACGGGTTCACATCATGGAGCTCGGGGACGAGAGGATGCCACATCTTTGCCGGGATTTCACGACCGGGAGTGATCCACTTTCGGGGACGGGAGGTCGAAACCTCTTGCGGGAACGGACAACCTACCGGAAGACCGAATGTTTATCGACGCCTTATGGGAGATCGCACTCGACCCAATACATCCGTATGGGTTGATGTTAAACTGGACATCCCAGATTTTAAAAAAGAGAAGTTCTCATTGGTGAATGGGCTTGACTATGAGAATTTCAGTGAGAACCTCGATCTTACAAAGGATTCATTCATTTTACTTCTTGAAATGAGTCTTGAAGGATCGGTGAAGATTGCCTCGGGATATGACCGATGCTAGTACGAAAAGTTCGGTCACATCGGGAATCACTTAAAGGAATTGTCGATGGTATGGCAAAACTATTCAAAATCCAATTCATCGGCACGGGTTATTTCGAGGATTAGAGGATGAAAAAAGAAAGAAATATAAACAAGCCCTCTATAAAGTTGAGTTCTTGGATATTTGTCATATTGACGAATATATCAAGTTGTTCACCGAATACCGGTGGAAATCCAAGATTGAGGAAAAAGTTTCGCGCCTATTCTTTGCCAAAATTCGAGTCCCTCGGAGAGAAATGCTTATCGGGAATACAAGTGGTGGAGTGAAGAGAAAGCGTGGCGAGGAAAAATGTCTTTCCTAAAGGCCAAGTTATCGAATGGTGCTATCAAGCGACTCTGCCACGGGAATTACAAGAGATTAAGAGGAATTAACAAAGCAGTTCCTCTATGTTGCGTGGATAATGATATCCCAACGATTGTGGGAGGTCAACCAAGGCGGCACAAGAAGAAGGAGGAGAAGCCATCCATACCGCCGAGGAAGCAACAACAAAAAAAGCGGTATTCATGGAGACCTAGAAGGTTTTGGTCAAAACAAAAGCCCGAAGTTATAAATCGGGACAAAGACCAAAGACCAAGCGGGGAGTAGAGCCTCATCATGAGGTTCTAATCAAGCAAGTACCCAGAAATCCAGGAGAAGAACTTTCAGGAGTGCTCATACTAGAGCTAATGAAAGTTTCAAAGACGTAATTAATTCTTTGGACATGCGGAGCAAGAGGACATATCTCGATCGATTGTCCGAAAACCGAGAAACGAGGAGTCGATGTTCGAGGCTACACGAGAAATTGAGGAAACTGTCTACTATCAAGATCTTATACAGGTGTATCAATTTTAGGATATTCTCTCGGATGAAAGCATCTATGAAGAAGAAATCTATTATGACGATGGAAGTGACTCAGCTCAGAATCAGTGAAGAAGAAATTCTTCAACAGAGACGAGTCAGAGAGGATATGTCAGATTCCTCTCTCACACGACGATTTCTCATAAGACTCTTATGAGAATCATGAAGGAAAATCCAAAGCTTCAAGTCTATGACGGATTTACGATCGGAGCTATGGAAAAAAATTGGATAAAATTGGGTTTCAGAATAAAAACACCAAATTATCCACAGGGTAACAACCGGAGAATTAGCCATTCCGATGGAGTTTACAGGGAACCTGATCGAGATGCAGTTGGTCCCTATTAAAGAAATCCAGGAGATCAAAAGCAGAGTTAAAAGAGAAGTTGCAAACACACTCTCGTGGATTCATATCGAGCCATAAGAGTCATTATTAAAGCAACATTCAAATAAGGAATAGATTCGCCACTTAATCGGCTATCTTTGACAAGCGAATTTCAAACCTCAAGGATTCATGCCTTGGAGCAAGTTCTGTGAAATTTGTATCTTTGGGAAATTGGCATTTAATGTCTATCCCAGAATTGCATACAATCTGGGAGATCGAGACTTCAGTAGAGTCCTAACCCTTCATCAAGATTTCAAAAGAGACGATTTGATGAAAGAAGGGAATCGACCCTACTCGATCACATACAAGATATCTTATGCTCTCTCGAATACACATCATTCAGAAGTATTCTTGAGAAAGGAATTTATCGAAGTCCCGAGGATTTTCGAGGACTTTGCCAGAGTAGTTTTACCAGAAATTATTGAATCTCCAACTATAAAGGAGATCGATATGAAAATACAAGATCAACCAGTCTTCAACAAAAGTCGAAGTCTCAGAGTTGAGCCAAGAAGGATGTCTTTCCAACAGGACAGAATGACGAGTAGCAGCCGTTGGGAAGAAAAGAGACCAGAAACAGATTCAAAGCGTATCCCGAGATGTTTTCAAAACGGGGGAGAGCTGAAATATCCGAAGGATGGCGAGAGGTTGAAGTAATATTCGACATCACTCAAAAGGATAACATTTTTCCTTGTGATGTTCTATATTATCTCCAACAACCAATCGTGGGAAGGTATCAAGGAAGCCTGAAGATAGGAGAAATTGAGCTTACTATCACAGGAGTTGCAGGAAAAATCCCAGAGCAATTAACACTGGGAATTGAATTTCTCGAGGATCATAAACCTTGGGAAAGATTACAAGACGGAATGGAGTTCACAGTGGCTAATAAAAGATATAGAATCAGATGACCACTAGTCCATTCTCCATATACATTTCTATTGGAATGTTATATCTTTGAATACAAGGCCGAGTATTTCGCCGCCTATATTGATTCAGTCCGGAATATGTCCTGCAAAGCCGGAAGTTTTTCCTAAAGATATTGGAGAAGATTTACCAGCTATTGCAGGAAGAGATTTCTCTAAAAGGATTCTTATCCTTAATCGAGGAATTAAACAAGCAGAAATCATGATCGGAGGCGCAGGTGGTACCCCATGGTACAAAGTGAAGACGCCACCAATCTATTTCCATGATACAGGAGCAGATATTTTGCTAGGAAACAATTTCCTACAAACATTCAAGCGATTTACACAGGAGAATGAGACGAGAAGACTTATTTTCACAACATTGTGTGATCATAAGATTATTGTCCAGAGACCTGCGAGAAGCATTTTACGAAAAATGCCTATTATTTTTCGCAGCAAGCGTGGTGATGAAGCCAAACTTCGCAATCCAAAAATGGCGGATCGAAGAAAATTTGGTGAAGCATTATTATCCTATAGACAATTTGGTTCGATTCAAAAGGATCAAAAAATATGGGATAACAACTTGTATTCATTCAGAGTACAAGGTGAAGAACGAGTTACTCCAGAAGTCATTGCAGAATTATGGATGAGTCTTATGGAGAATCCACAGAGTGATGTGACCATTGAGGAACAAATAACACTCGATGATATCAAGAAAAGAAGATCCAAAGGAATTATAATGAAGATCCTTTGGCATGGTGGGACAAGAACGAGCTCAAAGCATCCTTGAAGGTTAAGCCAGGAAAGGAGTACGAGTTCGTAAGATTCAAACCAATCCTTATGAACCAGGAGGATCGTAAGGATATGCAAAAAATACTTAAGGAACATCTTGACCTTAAGTTAATTTCACCAGGAGTTTCTCCATACAACTGTCCAGGATTCTTAGTCGTAAAACCATGGAGAGATCAAAAAGAGAAAGTTAAGACTTGTTATTAATTACAAGGGAATTAATAACATTTTGGAGTTCGACGGATACTATATCCCAAGCGAGAGAACATCCGGTTAATCGTATCAAAGGTGCCAAGATATTCTCAAAGTTCGATTGCAAACGGATTTTACCAGATTAAGATGGATGAAGAAAGCAAGAAGTTCACGACTTTCTCTACACCACAAGGACACTATATTTGGAACGTGATGCCTATGGGATTGGCTAACGCACCCCAGATATATCAAAGGAAGATGGATAATCTCTTCAAAGATTATTTCAGTTTCATGTTTGTGTATATCGATGACATTCTAATCGCATCAAAGAACATGAAGGAGCATCTCAAACATTTGGAAATATTTTCAGATGTTTGTCACAAAGAATGATTAGTGCATTCGGAGAAGAAGCGATGATTGCAACAAAGGCAGATTGAATTCCTAGGAATTGAGATCGACGAATCCGGAATCATCCTACAAAGTCATATTGTAGAAAAGATACGAGGATTTCCGGATACATTGAAAGACAAGAAGCGACTTGAGAGTTTTCTTGGAGTTGTCAATTTTTTGGAATGTTCATAAACAATCTAAAGCACATTACGAGGAAGGTGTTTAGCCCATTGCTTAAAAAAGATGCGATATTCAAATGGGAGAATGAACATCAAGAAGGAATCAAGCAACTTAAGGAAGTTTGCAAAAATCTTCCGAAACTTGCAATTCCACAGGATGAAGATGAACTGAGTTCTTTATACGGATGCATGGTGATTATTGGTGGGCGCCAGTACTTACAAAAGCTACACCAAATGGAGAAGTGTCATGCAGATATGCAGTGGTTTATTCACACCCGGTGAATCGACTCGGTGGCATATCAACGAGAAAGAATTCTTTGCAATGAAAGGCTTTTAAAAATGGCCTTTATTTTCTTGGCTAAAAAGTTTATCTTAAAAATTGATAATTCAAGTGTCAAAGCTTTTCTTCGAAAAACAAAATTGAATCAAAACCGAGGAAAAAGCTAGGATACTTAGATGGCAAGTGAATGTCAATATTATGATTATGATATTGTCATTATAAAATCTCATGAAAATATTCTTTGATTTTCTAACAAGAGATGGAGGAATTGAAGGTGATTCCATCCTCACAAAGATCAAGACATCTTGGAGACCATTTGGAAATGCTACTCCGAGAATTTGATACCTGGTCATCAATGTTGATTTCGGGAAATTACAAAGGAATGATCGGGACAAAGTAACCGATCGTATACGAGCATGTGTCCGGTCTCACTCTCAGTTGAGAACGGCATTTCAAGGGCCACTCCTCCGGGCCGCTAATAAGCAAACGGAGCGTTTAGAGCGCAGGGCTCCCCAACCTGCAGCAGAGGATTCAAATACCTCTAGCACAAGTCCTAAGTCGCGAAATGTTGGCCCGAGGAAAAGCGATACTGAGTCAAATCCCGAGTTATCACATCAACCCAAAGACGTCCGGGGTAAAGGACGAAGAGATCAATCTTAGGCCTATGATGGGCACTTCTAAGGTTGATATTAACGAGATTAAAGTTTCTTCTTTCGCGGGAATACTGCAAATGGGAGAAACTAATTACAGACATGGAATATCTCCGAGAAAAAACAAAGATTGATGTTTCGAAAATATCCAAGGGTTTGGATGCTACCAAATTCCACCCCTCAAGAAGTAAAGAGGTGAGTACGAGTTTGGGGCTTTGGCCTCGATCTATACTACTTCACCAGGATTCCGGAGATCACAAAATTAGTGGATCCAGGAAGTCATTTACAGTCTTTGGTCCAACAATGACAACCTAAGACGAGGGGATACATTGAAGTTGTATTTCATAAGTGCGGCGACCGAGCCTGTCGGAAAAGGTGGACATGAAGTCTTCCATTACATTAAGCCAAGACCAGGATGAAAGATCCTTTGGAAATATCAAGGAGGCAAGTTCGGAAGAAGTACAATTGGCCATGACCTTCACTGAAGATCAAATCACTACAAGAAGGGCATGGGGATTGTGGGTCTGTCTCACGGAGATGGACAAAGTCAAGTTTCCGTTCAAGTTCTACCAGAATTCGGTGAACGGGTCATTCCTGTTAAATACCATGACAGGAAAAACTACAAGGTTCGGAGAAGATCTGTTCGAAAAGAAAAGAAATCTTCTATGGGAAAATAAGCTGCCAGGGAGTGAAGAAACTCTTGAAATATTGTAATATGGCTCATATCGGCCATTGGGAACTTCGGTCTGTCTCGAATGTCAAAACCGAAGGAACCGGAATTTGGCAAAGGATTCGGCCAAAAGTCGATCGGAGAAGACCGACGGAGAAGAAAAGTCACGAAGTATCCAAAGTTTGGGGACCACCAAAAAGTAGATTCCCCAACAAAGCTATTGGAGACATGTGACTCAGACATGTAACAACCACACTTAAAAAAAGACGAAAAGTGGGTCCATGAAAGATGCGATCAAAGTATTACAAGACAAAGGACGAGTCGGCAGGATTTGGAAGTTTGCATAAAAACTTGGATACTGACAAGATGGGGCGATCCATGTGAAGAAAGGGAAAGGCAAACTAATTGCGCAAGTGGAAGCAAGCAATAATTCAAGAGTATGATGTAAGCGGTGACGTTTTACATCTCAACAAGAGTTGAAGTCCGAAATTGAAACCGGACTTACATCTATTTAAACCAGAGTTTGAAGGAGGCTAAGGACATCGAAAATTCTCCTAAGTCTTCTACAATAAAAATTCTTACGTAATATTGAGTGTTTAGAATTTGAGTGTTTTCGTTTTAAAGTTTAGTTTTTAATTTTATGTACAAGAGTGTAATAGCATTTATGAGAGGCTAAACAGGTTTTCTCCTCCCAAAAGGAGATTCTCGATGTAATAAATTTTTCTTTAAGTTCTTAATAAAATAAAGGTTGTTTGTTCAACATGTGTTCATAATGTACTATTGATTCATCCCTTTGAAGAATTACTTTTACGCCTTGGAGTAGAAACGAACCAAGGCCGTGTCTTTGAAAGATTTACGAAGGAGTCGGATAACTTGCGGATCATCTTCCATGAGGGTGAGGTTGAACAGGTGAGGAGCATTCGTCGTCAAACGATCTTGGGGCGTAATTTTCCGTGGTGGCGTTGCGAACCACTTAACCCGGTGCTGTTTTGGTCAAAAGAGGTATGAATTTTAAGGGATTTATTAATTTTACGGAAGCATGTTGGGCCTGATATGGTCGTAATGGACTATTTCCATTTTCACCTGTAAACCTTGGTTTGGAACTGATAACATAGAATCGAACATCTTTTAAAATTCTATGACCTGTTAAGTTTATCGGCTGGAAACCTGACATGATCTTTTAAAACCTCCGTATGGAGACTGGATCTAAGTAGGTGTAACAATGCCACGAATGAAACAGAAATAAAGCGAAAAGTATTCGATTCTCGTGAAATGCAGTGCGAATTAATCATATTTCCTTATTCTCGTTATAAATGGTATAATGGGAACTTGGTGCATATTTAAATCCTTTTAATAAGGATGGCCATAGTTGTAAATCAAACTTGAGATAAGGCCGTTTCGAACATACCCCTTAGATGGCTTGATTCATTTTGAAAATCTTTTTGCGAGAGAACATGTACAATTGACATATGTTAAAATGTTTTTGTTAAAAGAATTATATAATATATAATTTTAGATGACATGCTAATGTTATTTTTGTTGTGGTTAGTGTGAAACATTTTCAACCGTAAATGTCTTGTAAATGTTGTTTTGGTGTGAGTTACAATGACATATCAACCCTATATACTAAAAGAAAAAACAAGTTGTCACATGCCGTCACTTCTACAATTTGGTACACGTGTCAACACCTTAGTCTTTCAAATCCATGTGTCACCTTATTCTTCCAATAATAAATTGATTTACTATCAATTTATCATCAACTTATTAATTAAATTTACTATTTTCGTATATACTTATTAACTTAATTGATTTTCCTTATAATGTATTAATTAATTTTCCGTATATAACTATTGACTCAATTGTTTTATTAATATTATATGGCAAGTTTAATCCAATTAATATTTAATCTAATCAATATATAATCCAATCAAATATTTAATTGGCAAAATCGTAATCAATCTGGCAAAATCAATATTTAATCCAATCCAATCTATGTATGTATGTCCGGCAAGTTCCAATCAATATTTAATCTAATCAATCTATAATCCAATCAAATATTTAATCAAAAATTCGTTATCAATTTGGCAAAATTAATATTTAATCCAATCAAATATACATATGTATATCCGGCAAGTTTAATCCAATCAAACATTTAATTGGCAAAATCGTATATTTAATATATTTAATATATTTATATATTTATATGTATGTATATCCGACAGTTGAAAATAGAACAAATAATGTAATTTACAAATAATATTTTCGTAATTTGAAGTAAATTATTTGTACTATACTTTATAAGTTTTGGATTTTTTTTTTATTTTTTCATAATTAGTATTTTCCGACTCCTCTAACTATCACAAACAAATTTGAGACACTAAACTTTTATCTTTTGGATAAATTCTGTATAATATACTGACGTTGTTCAAGTGATTATCTAAATATTGTCAATAGGCGGTAGTTGAAAATACTATTCCTAGAAAATAAGTGACAAACACATTTTCGTCCTCATAAAAGAGACAAATGATGTTTGGAGAATGAAAACAAATTGTAATAGAACAAATTGGCCACTTATGTCTTGTGAAAATAAAAATATCCGTGTGTTGTTAAAAACAAATTTTTAGTCATTTTGATTAGAAACTTGTTAGAGATTTTTCTAACCGCAAGTTTACGGTGTCGAGTTTTAATATAGAGTAGTAAGGTTGTCGAATCCACAGGGAATAATTATCGAATTATTGCTAAGTACTATAATATAGTAGTCTAACTTTATTTAGAAATTCAATAATTGATGGAGTTGATTATACTAAAAATATTAAAAATAAATTAAGACTATGAAAATATCAATGAGTTTATCCAAATGATTAAATGAATTCTAGAGGTATGATGAATCTATTTATCCCTTATGTTGTCAATATGGTTTATCAATCATCAATTATCAATTTATAAGTCAAGATTTCTACAATAATCATTTCCTTTCTCAAGTGCCAATGATTTTAGATTCAATTGGGAAATCAATATCTCTATAAAAATCACCAATCAAAATCTCAATAAAAGCTATGAATCTTGATAAATGACTTCAAAGGATTCACAAATCTCTCAATTTTATGAAATCCTAGGTTATGTTATTCCAAGGTCATGTATTCAATTACCTCTCTCAAGTGTCAAAGCAAATACACCAAACAATCTAAATTATTAATCAAGTAATTTAGAAGAATAGATCTAAATAGCACAAATAAATTGATAGATCTAGATTGACAAACCACAATCTCAAAACATAAGTTCAAACATAGATTACATCAATCCTCTAGAATTATAGAGTTTAGCTCATAATTAAAGAAAATGAATCCATGAAAATACAACAATATATCTTACAAGATATGAAGAAAGCAACAAATAAGAACAAGAGTTGGGGGATCTTCTCTATTTCTAGATGATAGAAGCCTCCAATCTTCTTCTCCAAATTCTTCTCAAAATGCTCAAATTCTTCTTCCTTGTCTTGTAGCTGTTTTTATTGCCTTCCCAAGGGTTCCAAGATACCCCAATTTCAAGCCCCAAGGATGGTATTTATAGTACACAAAAGTCCAAGAAGGGGGTAGGTGAACATAGGATTTTCCTTGGCTGCGGCGCAGTCACCAAGCAATCTCATCCCAATTTATCGCACGCAAGCGCGCGCGCCCCAACTCAATCTCCAAATATCGCACGAGCAGCTGCGGGGCGCCATCAACGTACACGAACACAATTCGCCGGGCTGCTAGCTGGCGGGCGTTGGCGCTGCAGCGGCGCCACACGCTCCGTCCGTCCAAAGATTCTTCGTCGCGGGCTGCTGGGCCCAGGGCCGGGCGCGCAGAGCCCGCCCGTCCTTGGCCAAAATGCGATTTTTCCTTCTTTATACGCGATTTCTTCTTTCTTCAAGCCGTTTTTCATCGTTTTCTTCATTTCTCGGCTACCAAATCAGATTGACTCTACATCGACTCTAATTGAAATAAATTGGACTCTAGCGACTCTAAAAACACCCAAAATAAAACCAAATTCTAATCTAAATTACTCAAATAAGTTGGTAAAATACCAACTTAACAAATACCCCCAAACTTAAGCTATTGTTTGTCCTCAAACAATTATAAATCCAAAATGAAAAACAAACAATACAACAACACAAGCAACTACAAAATTCCATAAACCAATAAAATTTGTCTAAAACTCATTTCACTTTCAATCAAGCATGCATTTTAACATTGTGATCAAAAGTGTTGAATATTCATGAAAATTCCGTTTACATTATTCAAATTGATTTACGCAATCAAACGTTATCAAGATGATCCACTTCTAAGTATCAAAAGATAACGACTACCGGATTCCATAGGCTTGTTATTCCCACTAATCTCCACTAATGTAGGCTAATATAACACATGGATCAATAGGACTTCCAAAGCTTGTAATGTGGTCTTAGGGTCGGGTAGGAAAATTTAGGACTAAGTGGCTCAACTCACCCAAACACACAATTACCTCTTCAAATCACCAATTGCCAAACAAAATGCCTACCTTCACCTTTGTTGAATTTTCAATTATTCTCCTTTACGAGCCTCTATTTTCAACAATTTTTTTCGAGACCCCCAAACTTGATCTTTTGCATATTTTAACACATGGGGTTTCATTATTTCTTTTTCTCGGCAACTTCATGCAAATGAACATCTACCTTACTTATCACATCCTCCTCAACCTTCAATCATTTTGTGTGTATGAGTGATGGGTAATTAGGATTTTCACATATAAGCTCAAGGTAAAAAAATTGGTTGCCAAAGAACAGGTTTAATAGGCTCAAAGGGGACACTAGTGAAATTATATCATACAAGGGTAGTCATTTTGGCTCTAGCTTTTATTCAAAGATGGCCTAAATCATTTCCTTATGTTATTTCACCTAGGATTTCGCCTCAATTAGTGATCAAACAAGTTCTAGAATCGGTGGGATCATACAAGCAACACTCGACTTCATTAATCATTTTCAAATAAGTTAACGAGAATTATGCATGAATATGAAATCAATGAAGCAAAATATAGATCACCACTTAAAAGCATGCTTTCGTGTGAGTTCAACTCGCAATCAACAAATCTACTTAGTCATGTAGTTCTATAGTTCAACAAACTACCCGACTCGACTCAACTCGATTTTTTTGACACGACTCAAAAGACACAAATACTGATTACACCCCCAAACTTAAATTGAACATTGTCCTCAATGGGGAGTGAGAAAACTTTCCGATAGCGGAGCGCCTAGGACTCCTCATCGGAGTCGTGTGGTGAAAAATGAGCAATAGGGCCGGTGGTGGTGGTATTGGGAACTAGAATTGCGGGTGTGTCCGGCTATATATCCGGGCAAGTACTCGGTTGTGCTCATTCTCATATTCTTCTCGTGCCGCTCGTGGGCGTTGCTCTCGCTACAAAAGCCCTTCTCAATTCTCGTACTTCGCGAACTAGTGCGTCAAGAGTTGTTATGTGAGCGTCTAGAACGAGAACGTCTTGCCGTTGAACCGGATGGAACGTCAATATTACGTGGTTGGGCATGAGTATCGAGGCTCAATAGTGGTAGAGCAAATTCGGGATGAAGAATATATCCCGCACCTTCGGACATTAGGCACACCGCCCGCCCACTCGTCATAAGAAGCAATAGTAGCCGAATCTATGGATCCTTAGGATTTCCAATGGCTCGGAGCTATCCCATGTAACACCGTCCTCTTTACATAACCCACAAATTAAACTCGGTAAGATTAGTCCCCTGTTTTGGGTTGTAGCATTTTGTTATGAAGGGACCTTGCAATAATTACCGGGTCGAATTGTATGTCAAGAACTATGGCATATAGAAGATGAGCTCGTTCTTAGTTACATCACTAACATGCTTGGTTGGTATCAAGTTATTGCATATGAAGTGGTACCAAGCTCGCCCATATCGACTAAGACTCGTGTGCGAAAAGCGAGCACCTCCCACAACTTTTATATGACGTACCACGGTTCCGGTCGGCATAAGGTATTACAAATCTCCTCCATACTCGGTGGTTGCGAGATAAATTCAACGTACGGTGAGTGATCTACCTCCGGAGTCCATAATATTCTCTTATCGCTCTTGAATGAGTGTATACCTTGTTTACTCCACGCACGAAAACCTCGAGTTATAGCCATTTTTGGTCTTTGCATTTGCATAAAACTCTCTCGACTATATTCGGTGCGAATGGTCTAGGTTGTGCACAAAGTTTTTCCCATTGCTTCGATGTATCATTTGTGCAAGTTCACCATCATTTGGCCCCGGTTGTAACCCCGTTCTTGTTATGCTCTTTGTGCTTAATTTCTCATAAAAAGATTTTGTGCCTCTAAGCTTACGAAACGACTAGTATCATATTCCTCGGAAGTACTTGCCACCTTTTTGCCCTTGCTTGCATTCTTTGTTCTTGGCATTTTAATTGATCCGGGAAATCACGAAAAATAACACAAGCAAAATACACATAGAACACACAATAGGAGTTAGGGGTTAAGAATTTGGCAACAACTCAACAATTATGCATCCTTGTCATCAATTCATGATCAAATAACCTTTAGTACACAATGATGACAAGAATCAAATGCCTAGGTGTAATATTTTTCATTGAGGCATTTTAACAAACACCTTGTAGGCATATATGCAAAGAAGAGATGAACACCAAATTTGAAATTTAATTCATGCCCATTTTTCAACACCAACCAATTCAAGCACAATATAATCATATATCATCACAATTTATCAAGAATTTATCAAGAAATTCAAATTATAATGATATTGAAAATTCCCACATTTTTAACCTAAGCTTGAAAATTTGAAGAAAAGTGGTGCACAATTGAAGCTCACTTACCCAATTGATGAAGAAGATGAATTTGATGATTAAGTTGCTCAATTTCCCACTTGAAGGGTGTATAAGTGAATCTAGGTAGGATTTTTTTTTTTGTAGAAGAAATTAAGATTGGCGTGTGTGTGTTTTGTTTGTAAGAAAAATGAGGTGATTGACCTTATATCTTCCCAAAGCAATCCAGCTGCGCAGCCGCTAGGGAACGTCTCAAGTCGCAAGACTGTCTCGGGCGCATGGTTGCTTATTTGAAAGCCAAGTATGTTGCAGTTTTCCACCCGTATTTTCCTTTTTTATTTATTAAAAATTTCAATTTAATCAAAAATTTAAAATCACACACAAATTAATTTACACAAAAATCACACCAAAATTCAAATAAATACACGCCAAACTAAAAGAAAATAAAATCACACAAAAATTCGATCACACGAAAATCACTTGGGTTGCCTCCCAAGAAGCGCTAAATTTATAGTCGTAAGTTCGGACTCAACTATTCGGACTCAAGAAATTTCATCACCAAGTGGAAGATTTAAAACCTTCCTTGTTTCGTTCCCAAAATAATGTTTCAATCTTTGTCCGTTTACTTGAACGAATTCCCATCGTTCCTCTTAACTCGACGGCACCATATGGAAACACACGTTCAACCACAAACGGTCGACCATCGTGATTTGAGTTTACCTGGAAAGAGTTTCAATCGAGAGTTGAACAATAATACTTGTTGGCCGGGTAAGAATTCACGTCGCAAAATCATTTGATCATGCCATTTTTCGTTTTTTCCTTATACATTTTGGCATTTTCATATGATTCTTGATGAAATTCTTTCATTTCGTTTAATTGAAGTAATCGGTTTTCACCGCCTCTTTCAAGTTAAAATTCAATTTCTTAATTGCCCAATAAGCTCGATGCTCAAGTTCAACCGCAAATGACACGCTTTACCAAACACCAATCGATACGGTGACATACCAATGGGTGTTTTATAAGCCGTGCGATAAGCCCACAAAGCATCATCAAGCTTTTGTGCCCAATCCTTTCGCTTAAAACTCACCGTTTTTCAAGAATTTGTTTCACTTCACGATTGGAAATTTCGGCTTGACCATTAGATTGAGGATGGTAACCAAGCGCAATCTTATGACCACACCGAATTTAGCAAGAAGGTTGTTAAATAATTTATTACAAAAATGCGTACCTTCATCACTTACAATAGCTCGAGGAGTACCGAACCGAGTAAAAATATGCTTGTGCAAGAATTTGAGTACTACCTTAGCATCATTCGTTGGTGTAGCAATCACCTCAACCCACTTGGAGACATAATCAACCGCAAGCAAAATGTACAAATTTCCATAGGACGCGGGAAATGGTCCCATAAAGTCAATACCCCATACATCAAACAATTCCACCTCCATTATGTTTGTCAAAGGAAGCTCATGACGCCGTGAAATATTACCAACTCTTTGGCATCGATCACAAGTTTTCACAAAGGCATAACAATCCTTGAATAATGTTGGCCAATAAAAACCAGATTGTAGTACCTTTGCAGCGGTTCGGGTTGGCCCAAAATGTCCCCCATAAGATGATGAATGACAATGTTGAATAATTTCTCCAATTTCTTCCTTAGGAACACAACGGCGAATGATAGAATCCGCGCATCTCTTGAACAATAACGGATCATCCCACAAATAAGACTTAACATCATGTAGGAATTTTTTCTTTTGGTGTGTAGTCAAGTCCGGTGGCAAAACTCCTCCCGCGAGGTAATTAACAAAATCTGCGTACCAAGGTAATGATGTCTCGGCACGCATAATTTGTTCATCAGGAAACGATTCTTTTATTGGACTCTCAATCACCTCGTGAGGTTGCTCAAGGCGGGATAGATGGTCGGCAACCACATTTTCACTTCATTTTTTATCCCTAATCTCAATATCAAATTCTTGCAAGAGCAAAATCCATCGAATTAACCGAGGTTTTGCATCCTTTTTGGAGAAAAGATATCGGATTGCCACATGATCCGTATAAACAATCACCTTTGTACCCACCAAGTAAGCTCGAATTTATCAAATGCAAAAACTACCGCCAACATCTCTTTTCTCGTGGTGGTGTAGTTTTGTTGGGCATTGTCCATGGTCCCGCTTGCGTAGTAAATAACTTTAAAAATTTGTCTCGCCTTTGACCAAGAACGACACCCACTACATAATCACTTGCATCGCGCATGAGCTCAAATGGTTGAGTCCAATCCGGTACTATCATAATCGGAGTGAAATAAGTGCCTTTTTTATCTGCTCAAATGTCTCGCAAACACAACTCATCAAAGCAAAAGATAGCATCTTTTTCAAGGAGATTACAAAGTGGTTTAACAATTTTTGAAAAATCTTTTATGAATCTCCTATAAAATCCTCGCATGCCCTAAAAAGCTTCTTATGCCTTTCACATTTGAAGGTGGGGGTAGCTTTTCAATAGCCACAACCTTCGCCATGTCAACTTCCAAACCCGTACAAGAAATACGATGTCCAAGTACAATCCCTTCTTTGACCATAAAGTGATATTTTTCCCAATTGAGCACAAGATTAGTTTCTCACAACGTTGCAAAACCATAGATAAGTTACGCAAACAATGGTCAAAAGAAGTACCAAAAAGAGAAAAATCGTCCATAAAAATTTCCATGATTTCCTCAACCATACCATGAAAGATCGCCATCATACACCTACGAAAAGTAGCGGTGCATTACATAATCCAAATGGCATCCTGCGAAATGCAAAAGTACCATATGGACATGTAAAAGTAGTCTTTTCTTGATCTTTGGGGGCAATGGCGATTTGATTGTATCCTGAATAGCCATCAAGAAAACAATAATATTCGTAACTCCGCCAACCTTTGTCCAACATTTGATCAATAAAGGGGAGGGAAAATGATCCTTACGAGTAGCTTTATTCAATTTTCTATAGTCAATACATACTCGCCATCCTGTGTGATTCGTGTAGATATTAATTCATTGTTATCATTTTTCACAACTGTCATACCTCCCTTTTTAGGGACAACCTGCACTAGGACTCACCCATGAACTATCGTAAATGGCATAAATAATACCGCCTTTAGCCACTTTAAAACCTCATTTCTCACGACTTCTTTCATTGCGGGATTAAGTCGTCTTTGGTGTTCAATAGATGGTTTATAAGATTCTTCCATTAAAATTTTGTGCATTACATTGGAGGGACTTATACCTTTCAAATCGAAATATACCAACCCAAGGCCGACTTATGTTCACGAAGCACACGCAACAACTTATCCAATTCGGATGAAGATAATGAAGCGAAACAATTACCGGGTAAGTTTTATCTTTTCCCAAAAATGCATATTGAAGATGTTAGGAAGTTCCTTTAGTTCTAAAGTACCTTTCGGAATATTTTCAATATTGGCATTTTCTAATGCTTCCTTTTGTTTTTCTTTTACAATTTCTTTAGCCTCAGGAAAGAATAAACTCAAGCAAATCAATATCATCACTATCTTCCTCATCACATTTCATTATTGAATTAATCAAACAATGTTCTAACGGATCTTTTAAATCTTGTTTTATAACTTCCGTTTGATCATATTGTTCGATTTTATCAATAAAATGACATGTGTGAGGTTCCTCTTGAAATTTCATTGCTTTATAAATGTTAAATAGTACCTCATCATCATTTACCCGTAATGTTAACTCTCCTCGTTGCACATCAATTAAAGCTTGTCCGTTGCTAGAAAAGGTCTCCCAAGAATCAATGGTATTTCATGATCTTCCTCCATATCCAACACCACAAAGTCCGCCGGAAATATGAATTTATCCACTTTGATCAACACATCTTCAATCACTCCTCTTGGGTAGGTGAGTGATCTATCGGCTAATTGCAATGTGATGGTAGATGACGTTATTTCTCCAAGGCCAAGTTTCGAAATGCATAACAACGGCATAAGATTAATGCTAGCACCTAAATCACAAAGAGCTTTATTAAAATAAGAATCACCAATAGTGCAAGGATAGTGAAACTCCCGGATCTCTTAATTTTGTGGTAGCTTTCTTTGCAAAATGGCGCTACACTCTTCCGTGAGATTGACCGTCTCATATGCTTCCAACCTTCTCTTCCTCGACATCACATCCTTCATGAATTTCGCATAGTTTGGCATTTGCTCGAGTGCATCGGCAAAAGGGATGTTGATGTGAATTTTCTTGAATATTTCCAAAAACTTGGAAAAATTGAACATCCAACTTTTTCTTCGAAATCTCTGTGGAAAAGGAAGAGCATTTGGCAACACATTATCAGAATTGGAAATTGGTTTTACCTCAATTTTTGTCTTTTCGATTGCTTATCAATGCCCTCTTCATTTTGGAGTGTTTGAGCTTGCTTTCGGTTCTTTGGTGGCATGAGCAGGCATCTTTGGTTCATCATATTCCGTCCCATTTCTCAACTTAATGGCCTTGCAATGTTCCGTGGGTTCACCTCGGTGTTACTTGGAAACGTATCAACTTTTACATTTGTGAATTAATAGCCGTGGCCAATTGACCCACATGTGTCCCCAAAGATTTGAGATGACTTTGAATTGTTGTAACCCTTGAACCCAGCATTTCCTATGTTAGAATCGGCTTTGTTCATCCTTGCTCTTGATTCTACAAGGAATGAACTAAGTAATTCCTCCAAAGATGGCTTTTGTTCTCCCACATGTGTGCTCGTACTTGCTTGATTCTCGATATCCCGGAGGTGGTTGCAACACATTTCTCGTATTGCTATACGAGAAGTTTTCATGATTGCGAAGTCGGATGATAATGTGTCGGCAATTGATTCCTCTATTGTTGAAACCCGATTATTCACATAATTCGCTTGTTCCGTATCGGGATTCACAATTTCTTGACTTATCTCCATGACGGCCTCACGATTGTTGTTTTCCACCGGACTTAGTGTAGCAATTTGCTTTGAAAATGCGGAAATTTGAGAGGCCAATGTGGACATAGTATCAAGTTCAAGAACACCGCAACTTTTCTTAGCGTAGATCTTTCAGACGGCCATTGATAACTATTGGCAGCCATCTCTTCGAGTAAAAGCATGGCTTCACTTGGAGTTTTAGCCATCAATGTACCTCCTGCTGCAAAGATCTATAATAGTTCTTGAATGCCCATTCATACCATTGTAGAAATACTGAACCTTTTGCCAATTTGCGTACCCGTGTTGTGGACACCTCCTCAATAATTCTTTGAATCGCTCCCAAGCTTCGTAGAGTGGCTCAAAGTCGAGTTGATGAAATTGAGCAATCTCACTTTTCAGTTGAAGTGTCTTACTAGGTGGAAAGAATTTTGCCATGAATTTTTGGTGAGATCATTCCAACTAGTGATACTTCCGGTGGAAAGGTTTGAAGCCACTGTCTAGCTTTATCACGAAGTGAAAACGGAAATAACCTCAACCGAATAGCTTCATCGGGAACCCCATTCATTTTGATAGTGTCACATATCTCAAGAAAAATAGCCAAATGAGCATTCGGGTCGTCTACGGCACTACCCCAAACTGATTTGTTGTTGCCATGTTTATTAGGGCGGCTTCAATTCAAAATTATTCGCATTGATAGGTTGGCGAACAATGCCCGAATAGTTTTGATTTGTGGTTGGTCAAAAATAGTCCCGAATGGCCCTTTCGGTGGTGCAACAATAGGTATCGGTCTTCATCATCACCGATCCCTGCCATTTTTGTGAACTCGATTCTTCGTGCGGCTCTAATCTTTTGAAGCGTTCTTTCAATTTCTGGATCAAATAAGATTAAATTAGCACTTTTATTTTTTCGCATCAACAAGATAACACAAAAATGACAATGACCCTATTGTAACAAAAGAAACCAATCTAAATTAAAGTACAACTACTAAGTAATAATATTAGCGCAAATAAGATGAATTATTCCCGGCAAGGGCGCCAAAAACTTGTTAGAGATTTTTCTAACCACAAGTCTACGGTGTCAAGTTTTAATATAGAGTAGTAAGGTTGTCGAATCCACAGGAATAATTATCGAATTATTGCTAAGCTATACTATAATATAGTAGTCTAACTTTATTTAGAAATTCAATAATTGATGGAGTTGATTATACTAAAAATATTAAAAATAAATTAAGACTATGAAAATATCAATGAGTTTATCCAAATGATTAAATGAATTCTAGAGGTATGATGAATCTATTTATCCCTTATGTTGTCAATATGGTTTATCAATCATCAATCATCAATTTATAAGTCAAGATTTCTACAATAATCATTCCCTTTCTCAAGTGCCAATGATTTTAGATTCAATTGGGAAATCAATATCTCTATAAAAATCACCAATCAAAATCTCAATAAAAGCTATGAATCTTGATAAATGACTTCAAAGGATTCACAAATCTCTCAATTTTATGAAATCCTAGGTTATGTTATTCCAAGTTCATGTATTCAATTACCTCTCTCAAGTGTCAAAGCAAATACACCAAACAATCTAAATTATTGATCAAGTAATTTAGAAGCAATAGATCTAAATAGCACAAATAAATTGATAGATCTAGATTGACAAACCGCAATCTCAAAACATAAGTTCAAACATAGATTACATCAATCCTCTAGAATTATAGAGTTTAGCTCATAATTAAAGAAAATGAATCCATGAAAATACAAAGAATACATCTTACAAGATATGAAGAAAGCAACAAAATAAGAACAAGAGTTGAGGATCTTCTCTATTTCTAGATGATAGAAGCCTCCAATCTTCTTCTCCAAATTCTTCTCAAAATGCTCAAATTTTTCTTCCTTGTCTTGTAGCTGTTTTTATGCCTTCCCAAGCGGTTCCAAGATACCCCAATTTCAAGCCCCAAGGATGGTATTTATAGTACACAAAAGTCCAAGAAGGGTAGGTGAACATAGGATTTTCCGCCCTTGACTAGCCGCCAAACAATCTCATCCCAATTTATCGCACGGCGCTGCGGCACCCGCCAACTCAATCTCCAAATATCGCACGGGCAAGGCTGGCAAGGCATGGGCGCTTGCGGGCGCCATCAACGTCACACGAACACAATCCGCCGGCGCTGCAGCTGGCCGGGCGTTGGCGCGCCAGCACGCTACACGCCCACGCCTCCGTCAAAGATTCGGCATTCTCTGTCGCGGGCGCTGGCTGGCTGGCGGCTGCTGCCGCCTGCCCGTCATCTGGCCAAAATGCGATTTTCCTTCTTTATACGCGATTTCTTCTTTCTTCAAGCCGTTTTTCATCGTTTTCTTCATTTCGGCTACCAAATCAGATTGACTCTACATCGACTCTAATTGAAATAAATTGGACTCTAGCGACTCTAAAACACCCAAAATAAAACCAAATTCTAATCTAAATTACTCAAATAAGTTGGTAAAATACCAACTTAACAAAACCGACGGTCATCTTGATGCGGCGTAAGCTACGAATAAACGAACAACGATAAAAGTAACATGAATCTTCACAAAGAAACGTAAATTGCAATCAAAAAAGAATAATCTCAAACTTAATAATATTCAACCTCCCTTAAAATAATGACAAAACAAATATTTATATTATTAAAGTCCTACAACAATCAAACTCCTAACTATTGAAAACTCTTAAAAGATAATAAGATAACCTAATAAACTAATCTTAATAGATAATAAGATATGTTTAAATTTTATCTCCATCATTCTCTCTAGGGTCGAGACGATTCATCCTCGAATCGGAAGGGAGATATTGACTAATGACAACCATGAAGGGGCGCGATGAGGACGAGATAGACAAATAAGGTGAATATCATCATGTATTTGAGTTGGATCAATAAAAAATTCAAGGTTGATGCCCGACTCTGCAAAATATATTTTTCATCAATGTTGACATTAACAAACATCTCCTCAAATTTTATCAATTCTGCTAAAGAAGACAATAATCTCCTCTTTAATATTAGTACTTTATCCATATAAGGAAATAATAGGGTTGGAAAAAATGAGACATCAACAAAATCTTCGATGTTTGGAGGAGAAATACAAGATCCATGTTCCATCAATGAATCAATATCCTCAACTTCTTCGTAGAAAATCAGTGGATCATCATAACCCCTATATTCCTCCTTACCGAAAATTGGTGGGTTGTCATAGTCACTGTTCTCTTTAAATTCCAGAAGTTTTTTATAACCAATCTCTAGAATGACTTCCTCATCAAAAATTGGTGATCCACCATCATATCCACCATCTTCAATGTCACTTGAGAAGAAAGCATTCATATCTGTGGAATAAGTTTCCAATGAGGTGAACTGGATTGGCACAATATCGCAGACAAACTCACAACCATCAATAAATTATTTTACAACAAGCCTCTTAATTTATTGAAATTGGATGCGCATGATATGAAATTGTCTTATCAGCAAGTCAATCTGCCAACAGATCTGTGTTTGTCATTCATGTGTTGTGGATTGATCACGGAAAACATGGTTCAACTAATGCAGGCAAAAGCTACGAATAAACGAGCAACGAACAAAAGCAACACAAATCTTCACAAATAAACGTAAATTTCAATGAAAATCAAAATAATTTCAAACATAATAATATTCAACCTCCCTAAAAATAATAACAAAATAAATGCGTATAAGATTAAAGTCCTACAACAATAAAACTCCTAACTATTGAAAATTCTTAAAAGATAATAAAATAACCTAATAAATTAATCTTAATAGATAATAAAATATCTTTAAATCTTTATCTACGTCAGAAACATACCCTTCATATATTCTTTGGTGAGGTATTTGCCCATTTTTCAAAAAATTGATGTGTTACATAACTCAATATCGAGTCATGTAACTTGGTACCGAGTTATGTACTAGACCGCATAAATGAAAAAAAAGGTAAAGTGGACATTTGAACTAGAAAATGGCTAAAAATATGTTTTTGAAAAACATGGCTAAAAATTATTTTTGCTATGGAGAAACGACCAAAAATCTGACGGACTCATGAAAACAAACATAGTCGTCCACTCTCTTGTGACATGCAGGATTCTTCACATTTCACTTAAAACCTAGTTTGCGAAATTGTTTCTTATACTTTGTTGTATAACCAGTTGTCGGCTTATAGCTAGAGCAGTTAAAATGGGCCTTGCCTTTTGGGCTGGCCCCACTCGCCCCCGCCTAAGATAGGGGATGGGTTTGGTGTTTAGTGGTCCGCCAGGAAGTGTGCCTAAACGGGCTAACTCGATGCGGGCTTGGCGGGGCAGGCCGGTGGGCTAACCCACTAGAAAAAGGCAAAACAAAAAACAAAAAAAAAAGAAAAAGAATAAGAAGAAGAAGAAGTAAAATAATAGTAGAATTGATATTTTATATTTTTAACTCTTATAAAAGTGTATATAATATTTTTTTTAATATATATATATATATTTATCATTAATAATTATATTTAACTTGTTAAGTTTATTTATGTAGCATTTTAGATTTTATTACAACTTGAACTTTATATTTTGGATTTCTCGTGGACTTAATCATTTGATTGTATTGAAATAATTATTTGATTGTTAAATTATTTGTTAATTGAATATATAAAAATACATAATATACAAAAAAAAAATATTTTTAATTTTACGTGACCGCCCACCTAAAGACGTGGCTGCGGTGGGTTAGGTTGCACAAGCACATATCCGCCGCTCTTTGGTGGGCCGACCCACCCCACCCCACCAACTGACGAGCTTTTCAGGCCCCACGGCCTCATGTCTCGCCAGCTTGTTTTGACAGCTCTAATACTAATATTCCTTGTAAAAATACATCGAAATACTTCAATATACTATCCCCAACTAAAATAATTCAAATGTTACGTTCATTTTTATATATCTTTCTAACTAAACATAATTTATAATAATATCAATTGTACATAGCAATTGGTCTATCTCAAAGGCTAATTCTAAAAGAGTAGGTGATGTGGAAATTACCATTATAACCTCGTCTAGCTCGAGTTGACCATCTTGACCTCGCCTCGCGAAATTATCAAAATGCCCCCAGGATCTGCGGGTTTTTATATGGGTCCCGACCCGAAAGTCCGGGTCGGGTCGCCCGCGAGCTGCACACCGTCGATCGGGTGCCACGTGTACGGTGATCCGCACTACCCGGTGAAAGCGATCTATAAATACGGCACGAAAACCAAGGTAAAAGGTAACTTGTCATTATTCTAAATTACCTCGCTCTTTAGCTTTCTAAGTACCTCAACTACCTGATTCTGAGTTAGGCATCGGAGGGTCTTAGCTGAGAGCCATCCCGGTGTTCACCTTTATTTTTAGCTTCACCGCAAGTGTACGGTGTACGTTATAGAAAAAGGGTAGCAAGGTCGTATCCACGGAGACTAATAAATTTATGTACTAAGTATTAACCAAGATAGCTTATTTTTATTTAGACGGTCGCAATTTGATGATTTTTGTTATTAGATTAAGACAAGCTAGAATCCTAAAATACAAGATTAAGATAACACAATTGATAGAAGTATCAAAATGATGAAATGGATTCCCGAGTTAAGGTTTCGATTAATATCACTCTTTATGTCCGATTTAATCCAAACCAAGTTATTATCAATATTCCTATAAAACGAACACAAAGATATTTTATCCTCCCTCTCGAGATGCATATAAAACATAGATTGAAATACTTATGCTAAAGCATCTCTACTCAACATGAAGTACTCAACTCCCAAAAGTTCAAAAGAGCAAATGTCTTCACTATATTTACAAACCTCTCGGTTCGTGCAAATATTTGTGTCGAGTACTCAAAATCCGATATTGAAACTCATCTCTCGAATTATGAATCAATATATAAAACAAGTTAAATCATTGATCAAGTGATAAAACAAGAATAAGCTCAAAGTACTCAAATAGGCTTCAAGATAATAACCAACTAAGATTAAAACATCCAATAAGAGTTCATTAATCTACTTCCAAAACCCAGAAATCTAAAGAGTTTAGCTACACATGATTTCTAAACAATCCATAGACAAATTGTTCATAGCCATTACAACTAAAAATCCAAGATGAAAACTACAAGAGAAGCAAGAAGAAAAACTTAGGAAAGTCGACAATCTCTCGATGTATCTCCGTTCTTGAGCTCCGATGCAACCCGATTATCTCCTTGATGTCTTCTTTCAAGAATATACTCTTGTCTTGTGTTGTAGATCCCAAAAATGTCAGAATGTCCTTGGGGCGCCCCTAAAAGTGCTTAAATACCCCCTCCAATTCTAGGTCATGTTGCTGTCAAAGTAATGCATTCCAGCAGGGACGCACGGGCTACCCGTGCGCAAGTCCGTAAGGCAATTCTTCTGTTCACCAATCAGCGACGGGCGCGGCGCGTGATACGCATCTGGTGACCGTGTGCATGTCCGTAAGGTATGTTCTGACCTTTAGTGGCGCACGGGTGGTGCGTGCAACGCACGGGCTACCCGTGCGCATTGCCGTACCTTCATTTCTGTTTTTCCCTGTGGCGCATTTTTTGGTGGTGCTTAGGCGCGCGCCCTACCCGTGCGTCATGTATTTTCCATCATTTGTGGTATTTCTTCTTCGCAATGCTCGTATTTGTATCCAAGTTCCTTCAAATATCACTAAATTCCTACAAAACGAACAACGCATAATATCTTTCCCACAAAAAGCGAATATGAATCATTTCGTATGAGTTTATGCACGTTTAGTCACCATTTTAACCATAAATACTCCCCAAAATACATGCAAAATTCGCACCTATCACCGGCTAGCCTAATGTGCTTTCTGTTTCAGGTAGGGTGCAAACGAGCGAACCGAGCCGAACATGACCAGGTTCGAGTTCGGCTCATTTATATTTTGGATAGGTTTGAGCTCGGCTCGAGTTCGATCTGAGCTTTTATATTTGAGTTCGAGCTCGGCTCGTTTGAAAAATATTTAGTTCGCGAATAGTTCGAGTTCGGCTCGTAAAAAGCTCGTTTAAAGTGTTCGATGAGCTTAGCTCGAGTTCGGTTCGTAAAAGGCTCATTTAAGTATTAACGATCTTATCACGAGCTCGGCTCGTAAAAGGCTCGAATCCGAGCTCGTCAAAGAAAGCTCGAGCTCGAGCTCGACCCGTTAAAAACCTGTAGTAACAATATAAAAAGTGAGGGATTTTGGCATGCAACAATTAACGTTGGAGGAGTCATCAAATTGCTTACAACAGTCAATCAAGTACTCAAGCAAACAATTAAACCTGAAGTATGAGTATGAGGAACAAACATAATTGAAATTCTACTACGCAACAAACATTTTACATCCCATTAAACACAAGTTTGTCAACACCATTCTTCAATCTAGAATCTAAAAATAACTAACACATCCCCCATAAATCTCATAAAGCCGCCTCAAAAGCTCCATAATCTCCAATGATAAAAATTCCCTACAATGTCAATAAAATATAAAATTAGTATGAGGAAACAAATATCGTGTTTGGGTAATTAATTACCACAATCTTGCCAAAACGGCAAGAGGTTTTGCCTACGATTTGGAGTATTCGATACAAAAATGAGATTTCATGTTCAAAGGCTCAAAGCAAATCTTTAACTATATATTTTCATTTGACTGTTAAACCATTATCAAGCACATGAATGTTGACTGTCATTTAAAAAAAAATCAACCATCTCTAGGAAATTCTACAATACAAACTAGACTCAATGTGACTAAACAAGTATCCTCTGATGATCCAATTAATACATAAATCTTATTAGCAACCAATTTCTAGCAGAATCAGCATACAATATAGATACAGCAGAATCCATTCATGTTCAGTCCCCTATACATTATGAAAAAGTTGGTAAGAAATTGAATTACTCAAGTACGAAATACAAAAGCTAGATGACCATTAGCAAACTGATTTTAGAAATCAACTGAAACTCAAACAATTTATTATATTAATAGTAACCATCACGAACCCGAAGGTAAGCTTTTCTTTACGCAATACTAAATACAGCTTGGAAGCATGGTCATGTAAGTTTGGAGCCTATGACAATCAATCAAAAGGCGCATTCTGGTGATGTAAGACATTTTAGGTCCAAACTAATTCAGAATCTATTTGAAAGCTTAGTTTCGCTAACTAGCCTCATGTTGAACAGTGAATAGCAGGCCACAGGAAATCTAATCAGAAGTTAAATGCCTTTAACACGCTATGGGTAAAAACATTACGCAATACTAAATTTTTGAATGGATATCCGATACCCCTTTATCACAGTAGCCTCTTTGTATCAATTAATTAAAGAACTGTAGTCGGTTCAAAATGTTATCAAGTAAAGGCAAAACCCATATCCCTTTTTATGATAAGAAGATTTATGCCCATTTAGTATGTCCTAAATTATTAACTTCTCCAAAAACCTGCAGCTACCCATTTATCTAGTCACTTTTAATGGGGGTCAAAAATAATACTTTGAAAATGAACATCAAATCCAGAAAATCACAAGTTTACAGAAAGAAAATCAGTAAAATCATAAAAATGATCATCCAAATAACTTTAAAATATCCAAAACCAGCACTTTTATAAGTACACCTTATCATTATATATGTGCTTCTATATAAACTATATTATTTTATATTATACTATTGGATTCGTTCGATTTTGATTTTGTTTGATCAATATTTTGTCTAGCCATAATCCTTAGATATATAGTTTTTTTAAAAGGAATGATATCATTTTACAAACGAGTTTGAACATAGATTTACGAGCCTATAAACGAACATGTTCGCGAGCTTAATTATCGAACCGAGCTCGAACACAAGCTAATGAGCCAGTAAACGAACACGTTCGCGAGCTCAATTAACGAACCGAACTCGAGCCTAGGCTCACGAAACTGTAAACGAACCGAACTCGAACTTAGGCTCGCGAGCCTATAAACGAACCGAACTCGAGCCTAGGCTCGCGAGCAAACGAACATGTTCGCGAACTTTCGAGCCGAATACATGTAGGCTCGAGTTCGGCTCGTTTAAAAGTTCGAGCTCGAGTTCGAGGCTCGAGTTCGGCTCGTTAAGCTTGACGAACGATCTCGAACGAATATTTTGTCGAACCGAGACCCGAATAGCTCGCGAGCGGCTTGGTTCATTTGCGGCCCTAGTTTGTGTACCCTCGAACAAAGTACCTCACCTAGCTTTTGGGGGATCCTTGGCCAGGTCGGTTCGTGGAACACACTTCACCTCGCTTTGTGGGTCCTTAGGTCGTACATCTCGATTTACTTTCCTAAATCAGTTGGCGCCGTCTATGGGAAACGAGGTCTAGCTAAAGATGGAGGAGACACCAGGGAAGATATTGGAAACACCTAAGCATGCGTCCAAGACACCTCAGGGGGTCGTGGAGGACCCTCTATGGGAAACATCACCAATTCGCCCGCTTCACTTCACGGGACCATCTTTCGTTCAAGAGGAGCAGATGATTCACATGAAGGCTAGTGACTTTGAGAAAATGCTGGAAAAAATGTTGGAGGATAGGGAAAAAAAGGGCAAGAAGGCTATGGAGGCCCCTCCCCAAGGTCCCCCAGTCGAAGGGGGGAATGTGGAAAAACGAAACGAAGTACCAGTTGATTTGGAAGAGGTGGCTAGTCAAGCCGTCAGGCCACCAGCGAGGCGACCAGAGGAGGTCGTGGGCGAACCAGTCAATAAGCCACGGGACATACACGAACTGAGTGAACAAATCGAGCATGTTACTCGACAACCGGATGATTTGAGGCGGAGGAGCTATAACATCCGCTTTGCGAGAAAGGGGATCTCCATTTTCTCCCGAGATCCTAGCCGAGGTGGTCACGCCGAACTTCAAGCTTCCCGATCTCCCGAAATATGATGGAAACAGGACCCTCAGAACATCTCACCGCTTTCGACCACGTGATGCAATTGTATGGGTGTCGGATGCCATGAATGCTAGAATATTCATCACAATCGACCGGAAATGTGCGGGAATGGTTCGTGGGATTACCTAGAGGAACTGTGGTTTCTTACGAATAGCTGGCTCGAAAGTTCTTATACCGGTTTAAGCCAAAACGAGCTCGAAGGTCGGCTTTACATTTGTTCACTATAAGGCGGGGGTGAAAGAGTCGCTCGGGGAATTCATAAATCGGTTCAATGATGAAGTATTGGAGGTGCAAGATATGCGAATCGACATGATGACTAATATCCTTATCCTTGGATTGCAAAAAGTACCATTAGCATCGCCGCCGCGAACCGCTTTGTCGATAAGGAGCTTGATTAATGGAAGTGACCCGTAAGTACATACGGGGAGGAAGAGATGAATGCCCTTAAAGACCAGGAGTGGTCCCAAGTGGCTCGGGCTCCACGCGAGGGGAGGGATCTTAGATAGAGGCTTCGGTTTAGGGCGAGAGAGGCCTAGACCGAGGTCCGATCAAGATCGCCCAGACGGCCGAGGCACAACAGATATATACTCGTTGAACGCGCCCGAAGTCACGCCTAATGGCCATAGAGCGAATCGATATGCTAATGTGGCCAAAAAGATAAAGACGACCTCGGTCGAAGAAACATGGATAAATATTGTCGCTTCCACAAGGACCATGGCCACGATACCGAGGACTGCATTCAATTGCGAGATAATATTGAAAGGCTCATCCAGCAAGGTTACTTACAAAATTTTGGTTTGAAAGAAGAACGAGGTGGAGGACCTAACCGGGACCCTAGGCGAAGATCACCGGCTCGCAAGTCGCGGCCGCCGAGAGGTCGCCATGAGGCCGGACATAGGCAAGCACACCCGAAGGAACGCTCTAGGCCTAGGCAAAATCAGGAAGAAGATAATTTGCCTCGTAGGGGAGTTATACACATGATAGCAGGGGGTCCTAGTGGAGGTGATTCACAGAGAGCGAGAAGGAAGCATGCGCGTAACCTCACCCATGATTCTAAGAGGAAACTGAAGGTCATGAGTGTCCAAAATTCTAGCCCTATTAGGTTCGATGGTCGTGACCTCGCGGGAGTCGAGGCAGGCCAAAACGACCCGATGGTAATCACGATGGATATCGCCAACTTCGCCGTGCAAAAGGTTTTGGTGGACAATGGGAGCTCGGAGGATATATTATTGATGCATGTGTTGAGGAAGATGGAACTAGATGTAACCGCCTTACGTCCGGTTGGCATGCCGCTGATGGGGTTCGGAGGAGCGAAGTGGTTCCCCTAGGGACCATTGATCTCCCCACCTCGCTAGGCGAAGCGCCATGCCGAAAGACAATAATGATCAAGTACCTGATAGTAGACACCCCATTTGCTTATAATGTGATCATGGGGCGACCCGGACTGAATCAATTTCAAGTCTGTGGTGTCCACTTATCACTTGATGATGAAGTTCCCTACATCGGAGGGATAGGTAAGACGAGGCGATCGAAGGCGGCTAGAGAATGCTATAATGTTTCCTAAAAAAGAAAAAGGAAGGGAGAGAAGTGAGAACTATAAAGCAAATAACACGTGAAGAAGAAGGTTCTGGTCCGAGTAAAAAGAAAAGGAGAAGGTTAAAAAAGCTAGACAATGGCGGAATATAGGGTTGAGCCAACGGAGCAAAGACAAAGTGATTGAGCTCGAGCCAGGTGACCCGGATAAGTTCACTAAGATAGGGTCGCAAATGGACTCGAAGCTAGAAGTGTTGATGATTCAATTTCTTAGGGAGAACGTGGACATTTTTGCTTGGAAACCTTCTGATTTCCAAGGCTAGACCCCGAGGTGATGGTTCACCGATTGAATTTGGATCCGTTAGCGAGGCCAGTGAAGCAGAAAGGCGTTTGAAGATTTGAAAGGATATTTTATGTCTGCACCTTTACTGTCCAAACCTAAAAAAGGAGAGGCTCTATTCTTATACTTAGCCGTTTCGAAGCGAGCCGTGAGCTCGGTGTTGGTGCGAGACGAAGAGGGAGTTCATCGCCCAGTTTACTACGTGAGCAAGTTGTTACAGGGAGCCGAAGAGAGGTATCTAGAGACCGAAAAGCTAGCTCTGGCCTTGGTAGTATCAGCTAGGAAGTTACGACCTTACTTCCAATCTCATGAGATTATTGTCCTCACAAATCAACCACTGAGACAAGTGTTAGAAAAACCGGAGTTGTCAGGTCGCCTAGTGAAATGGTCCATGGAATTGGGGGAATTTGATATTAAATATCAAAGTAAAACGGTGGTGAAGGCTCAAGTCCTGGCTGACTTTGTAAACGAAGCAAGTGGATCGGAAATTGAAGTTCAAAAAGAGGAAGTAACATGGCTACTGCATGTGGATGGGTCGACTGTGGCCACTGGAGGCGGAGCCGAGATCTTGTTGCAGAAGCCTAATTCTTTCGAGGTGGAGGTGGCACTTCGCTTTGAATTCGAAGTGACAAACAACGAGACTGAATACGAAGCTCTGTTGGTAGGATTAAAAATGGCGCAGAAGTGTAATGTGAAGAAGTTGATAGCTTACACTGACTCCCAGTTGGTTGCAATGCAATTTGAAAGTTCGTTTGAAGCTAAGGATCGATCCATGGCTAACTATTTGGAGAAAGCGAAGCGGTTGATGGAAAAGTTCGAATATTTTCAGCTATAGCAGATCCCAAGAAATGAAAATGAGCGAGTCGATACTCTAGCTCGCTTCGCGAGTGCAATAAGTGGGAATAGCTCGAGGAAGTTGATCGTGTTGGTGGCGACGCAGTCGGACTCGTTAGTGGAGGAAGGTCCCTTCGAGCAGCATCCAAGCGAGGCGCTGGTTTGTGCAATTGACACCCCAATCGATTGGATGGAAGACTTGAAAATTTTCCTGGAAAAGGGAGCTTTACCGTTGGACCCGATAAAAGCTAGAAGGGTCCAAGTTAGAGCATCCCGGTTCCTAATGATAGACAATGAGATGTATAAAAGATCGGTAGGAGGACCATTGCTAAAGTGCCTCGGACCGGAGAGGGCGATGTATGTAATGAGGGAGATTCATGAGGGCAACTGTGGTAACCACTCAGGAGATAAGGCACTCGCTCAGAAGGTGATCCGGCAAGGTTACTTTTGGCCGACTTTAGCAAGGGATACAATGGAGTTTGTTAAAAAATGTGCGAAGTGTCAGTTCCACGCGAACCTAAGTCATCAACCAGCGACCCAGTTGGAAACGATCCCCATTGCTTGTCCTTTTGATCAATGGGGAATCGATATCTTGGGTCCATTTCCAGTGGCTAGAGCTCAGAAGAAATTTATTATTGTGGCAGTGGAGTACTTTTCTAAGTGGATTGAGGCCGAGGCAAAGTATTCTAAGATAACTAAACCAAGTCATGAATTTTTTGTGGAAAAATATCGCATGTAGGTATGGGGCGCCCAGAATCTTAATATCAGATAATGGCACTCAATTTCAAGGAAAGAAGGTTAGGGAATGGTGTGAAGAATATAAAGTCAAGCAAAATTTTACAGCGGTGGGAAACCCTCAAGCAAATGGACAGACTGAGGTCGCAAATAGAATTATTCTACAACACTTAAAAACGAGGCTAGAGGAAGCGAAGTCGTATTGGGTGGACGAGCTGCCTGGAGTCCTTTGGGCATATCGAACGACCCCACGGACTTCGACGGGAGAGACGCCTTTCAGTTTAGTGTACGGGTCAGAAGCGATCATGCCGGTGGAAATTGGAGAAACTTCGCTTCGGGTCGCTCGGTACGAGCCCGAGAGCAATAGTGAAGCTAGAGAACTCGAGCTCATTGAAGAAAAGCGAGACAAAGCGTTTATTCAGATCCAAGCAACTAAGGGAAGGATGAAAAATGCATACAACAAAAGGGTTCAGGAGCGAAGCTTTCAAGTAGGGGATCTAGTGCTCAAAAAAGTGGAAGTTTCCAAACATGTGGGGAAGCTGGATGCAAATTGGGAAGTATCTTTTAAGATAATTGAAGTGCTCAAGAGGGGAACATACAGACTAGAAAACATGCAAGGAAAGAAGCTCCCGAGGCCTTGGAACATTCATAACTTAAGGAGGTTCTATACTTAAAATCTATTTCATGTATTTAGCTTAATTTTGGAAGCATTGAAGACTTATGTTAAAAACTTTCATCAATGAAAGTTTTATGTATTTAGAGTTTCATGGCGAGGAGCGGGGCTAAGGCCGACGAGGGATAAAACCTCTTCGGTAATGAGATCGCAAGCCTCATACCAATTTGGGGTCAGCATAGAAATGAAGTCGGCACCCCAAGAAATAGGAGGCAGGCCTCGAAGGCGAGGTCGGCTCAATTTCCAATCCGAAGGTAGGTCCCAAGGATTTTCAATAGGAGCTCGAATGAATATGAACCTATCTTTCCAAGGCCACACCGAGGAAGGAACCTGGTGTAAAAAATTTCGGTTAGTACGAGGCGAGATGTAAAAGAATCTGGAATTGGTAGTGGTGGTAGAAGAATTGATGGCATATAGTTCGCAAAAGTGAGAAAGCGAGGCGACCTCGTCGAAATGCTTCATTAAGATGATAAAACCTACGATATGACGGTAGGAATTTGGGACGAGTTGAGCGGGGCAAACATCTAGCCCTCTTAGAATGTCAACGTATTTGGGCGAGACAAAGGAAATCAAGACTCGCCCGAGGCTAGCGAGGTGAAAAGCTAAAACGAGGTGGAGGCTTGTTTATCCTATCACTAGTAGTAGGAATTATGATTTGGTACGAAGCGGGAATGAAGAAATTTTTCCTAATGGTGCCTATATCATGAACGGAGACTCGGGACCTAAGTAAAGCCCAGGGGCGCGTGTTCCAGTCGTCCGATGGGGTGGCTTCGCGGGATACCTTACCCGGAGAAGGGAAATATGGGTCGCCCGCTAGTAGAAGTAAGAAGAGCTCAAGACGAAGCCGAGTCGACGACCCCGAGTTAGAGACGAACCAGAGTTCGATCGCGAACTAGAGGGCCGTGTGGATGGAGGAGGGGTCGCCATAAAAGAATAAGAAAATTTAAAGTAGAGAGAGAAAGAGAACCTACCTCTAAGTCAAGTGAAGTGGATGAGCACGAAGTCAAGATCCAGTCGTGGGTGAGCTTGAGCGGTGAGGTGATCCGGGGTAAAAAATGTGAAAAGTGAAGGTTTTGAAAGACCGTCTTATATATATAGAGAGGGGCGGGAAAATCAACGGTCTCGATCAAAAGGTTGTTCAAATTCAACGGCTGGGATGGAAGGGTCTTTTCGATTTCATAGGTTTGGGCTCGTGTCGTCAATTCGAGGACTGCAGACGAGTCACTTCAAAGAATAAATTACTAAAGTAACTGGGGGAGTAAATGATGTGGAAATTACCATTATAACCTCGCCTAGCTCGAGTTGACCATCTTGACCTCGCCTCACGAAATTACCAAAATGCCCCCAGGATCCGCAACTTTTTATATGGGTCTCGACCCGACCCGAAAGTCCGGGTCGGGTCGCCCGCGAGCTGCACACTGTCGCTCGGGTGCCACGTGTACGGTGATCCGCACTACCCGGTGAACAATACTATAAAATACGCACGAAAACCAAGGTAAAAGGTAACTTGTTATTATTCTAAATTACCTCGCTCTTTAGCTTTCTAAGTACCTCAACTACTCCGATTCGACTTAGGCATCGGAGGGCTTTAGTTGGGAGCCATCCCTAAATTTAACGTGCTTTTCTGCTTTCAGTACCCTCGAACAAAGTACCTCACCTAACTTTTTGGGGATCCTTGGTGGTCGTCGTGGAACACACTTCACCTTGCTTTGTGGGTCCTTAGGTCAGACATCCGATTTACTTTCCTAAATCAAGAGGACTTCTTTGTAATTCTAGAAAACGCGACCACCTTGACAATAAAAAATACAACTCATTGGGCTTGATCCACGTTCTCAGTTTCGACCTTATTGGGCTACCATAAGGTACTTGAAACAAAAAGCCGTATCCGGTTCTGATTTGTAGTTTGGTTTATGAACTACTCCTGGCAAAACATACTCCAGCTAATAGCGAGACAAAAAGGGCAATTAGGGGAAATTATCAAATTATGAGAAGGGTTTACAATCAGTCTTTTCTTGATCTGTGAAAAGGAATGTTTAACTATTTTGGCCCCAATTGGCTAAGCTTATTTAAAAGATCTTATGAGCTCCTATATTTTATAAGTTGTTTTTAGAGCTTATAAGATGTTAGATCTTATTTTAATAATAAGTTGTTGAAGTGTTTTGATAAAATAAGATGGTGTAGTTTTTAACATGTTAGTAATGACAATTTTGTAATTAATATAGTCAAAATTAAAGAAGGTTGTTGAAATAAGATCTTATTTTGAAAATAAGAGAGTGTTTGTCCGAGCTTATAAGTTCTTGAAAACATCTTATAAGATGTTTGAGAGCTTATAAGCTCTTTAAATTTGTTTGGTAATTTTTTAAGAAAAATATCTTATAAGCTCCCAAAATAAGATGTTAGGAGCTTAAAAGCTGTTTTTAAAGAAATAGGGGGACCCCAACTTATTTTCAAAATAAGATCTTATTTCAACAACTTCTTTTAATTTTAACTATTTTAATTACAAAATTGTCTTTACTAACATTTTAAAAGCTATACAATCTTATTTTATCCAAACACTTCAACAACTTATTCTTAAAATAAGATCTAACATCTTATAAGATCTAAAAACAAATTATAAGATGTAGGATCTTATAAGATCTTTTAAATAAGCTTAGCCAAACACCCTCTAAGTTGGGGTTCCCCAACTTTTTTAAAAACAACTTATAAGCTCCTGACATCTTATTTTGGGAGCTTATAAGATCTTTTTTCTAAAAAAATTACCAAACAAATTTAAACAACTTATAAGCTCTCAAACATCTTATAAGATGTTTTGAAGAGCTTATAAGCTCAGGCAAACACCCACGTAGAATTTTAAAATTAAAGTTGAACTTCTGATCAAATTATCCTCACATAAACGGATCTAAGAGAGATTGATGGACTGTCAATAATATTCAATATAATAGCTAGAGATGGATGCAATGTCATTCACCGAAAGAGTTTGCATCAAATTTGAGGCGAGCAAAATCTTTGTGAACATTATCCAAATTTGATGGGACTTGGAGCTCTGTCTCACAAGTTTAGACATTGTGAGACGGTCTCACAAAAGACTCAATCATAGTTATTAATTATGGGCTAAGTTTGATTTCATTTCCAAAAACTTATATAATCTTTACCTCTTCGATATTAAGGTAGATCGAGTTTCCAAAACTTTATGCATTGTTGTAGTAGAAACAAAAAGTAATTGCTAATCATTTATAATAGAGAGTAGAAACTTAAAGTTAAGTGCATTTTGGGAGCACTAATGCAAAAGTCCATTCAGAAAATGGGCTTTTGATAAGTAACTTTTCAACAAGCCTTCCAACTATAACTTCTTTAGAATGAACTTTTTGGAAAAGTGATTTATCCAAAAGTTTATTTTAAATTAACCATCAAACATCAATTTTCACTAAAATAGACTTTTAGATCCAAAAATCTATCTAAAAAATACTCCAATGCCTTAGTCTTGCCTCGAAGCTACGAGTTTGAGGTTTGATAGACAGACGTGGACCTGCTTGCTATCCTTATTTCTTTCAATCCACCACCGGATATTATCCTATATAATCTAAGGCAACGGTCTCGCGTAAACCTGTCCGCAGATCGGTTACTCTCCTTTGAAGGAGAAGCCCGTTTGAAGGCAAGTCATGGTATCCAGGATCCGACATCGAAAGGGAAGGCCACAACGTTAAGTCCGCATGTGAGAATCAGACATGACGACCCGTAACGGGCTCCGCTAAGTAGGGAGAATCAGAAACTTGAGAGTCAGCCGAAGGCTGAACTAAGGGTGGCGTAAAGTGAAGATTGGGGGAGTAGAGAAAATTCCCTTCTGGGGTATTCCAAAACAAATGATAAATAAGTTAGTACCTATGTTTTGTAAATAGGTTGTAAAATAATTTTATTTGTATGTGAAAGTCAGACTAGAAGCAAACATAAATTTAAAACTATTCCCACCTACTTTTAGAGTCTGAATAAATTATGCAATATCATAAATAAAAACCAACACTTGAAAGCAGTAAACAACCCCAAGGGGTTGGCTATCAGGGCCTCGAGATTGCATTGCACTTCAAGGTCCCGAGTTCAAACTTTGACTATCGCGGAGTGAGGGGTTGCGTTGCCCTTCTCCCCAGAGATTAGGATCATCCTTTGGAAGGACTGACGGATGTTCCATAGTTCGAAGGAAGTGTGAAGTCTGTACCCCGATTGGTGTGGAAATACTATGGGTCGTAAAAAATAATAATCATAAACCGCTTTTTCTTTTTTTTTTCTTTTATTTCTTTTTGGTTTTTCTAGTCTTTTAATGATATTCACTTTTTTTTAACTCTTGCGATGTACCTTATAGGGTGTTTGGCTAAGCTCGTTTAAAAGATTTTTAAATTGAGTAAACTTATTTAAAAGACTTCATACATCTGATAGGATTTTTATAGATTTTATAAGAAGCTAAATATTATTTTAAAAATAAGTGGTAAGAGTGTTTTGATGAAGGTAAGATGGTAGAGCTTTTAAAATATCAGTAATTATAACTTTGCAATTAAGGTAGTCAAAACTAATAAAAGATGTTAAAATAATGTCTTATTTTAAATTTTGCAAATTTAAATTAATGTCAACGATGCTGATAAAATCGTTATTTTCAAAGGGAAATTTTCAAGTCTTCTTCTCCGAAGTCGGATATTATTCAATGGGAACTTTCGCGCACACATACATCGATACACAAATGTTAGGGGGGTCCCTGGGGTTTGTCCAAGGAGGCCCCTCCGACGCTAAAGTCAGCTTGGTGAACGAGGGAATAATTAAGACAATAATTAAATACTGAATTAAATGCGTAGGAGAATTATTAGTATCTACTTACAAATGAATATGAGATACTTTTATACCTGAGAGATAGGTCATGTAGGAGAAATCGTCCTTTGGGCGGTCCGCGCAGGAGAAATCGTCCTTTGGGGCGTCCGCGTAGGAGAAATCGGCTTATGAGCTAGTCCCGAACTCCTTTGGGTCGTGTTATTTTATTAAGAGTCAATTGGAAAATTAATATTTAATTAATATATATATATAAACTAAATTATATATTAAATAATTAAATATCATTTTTGCCGCCAACATACCCGAAAAATCGGGCCTAGACAATTGAAAATCTAAAAAAACTTTTTTATAGTTGTTTTCTTAGGCGCCCTAGATGCTAGATTGCCACCAGCATTGACGATTAACGTCCAACGATTTCTCGCAACATTGATTAAGTTTTAACTATGCAAATGCAAATAAACACAACGGACAAAAGCTAATTGGAAATAAGACAAAAAGCGGAATTTTAATGGAAATAATTTTGTTCATGGGGATCAATGTTGTCCTACAAAGTGGTAGAGAACTTATATCAGAAGTGAATTCGACTGGGTTCAATTTTACCCGAGCCGCATGTGCCCCCTTCCCTACTATCCCCAATTGTACTTAAAGAAAAAAAAACTTTGTTTATGCCACGTGACACATAATGGAGGCAGTAGCACTCGCTTCTGTGTACTTCACCATCGATGGAGTTTTGACCTTATATTTTTAGGGTTGCGATGACAGGTGCGACGAGCGCGTGAGCCGAATAACCGGCGCAGTTGTTGATAATATAGGGACATAAAAGGCGCGGATTTTCCTGATCCCACTTTATTTATTTTCTTTTCCTCTGTTCAATCTCATTTGCAACTCCGTCCACAGGTTTAGTTAAATATAAAATCTTCCTCTTGGATTATTCATCTTTGACTCCTCATCTCCTATTGTATTTATAGGGGCAATGCAGGGTTAACTTTTTCATGTGATTCATTGAAATGTCTTTATATTAAAAAAGGTTGGGATAATATAATCAGAACAAGCTACTGTTTAGTATATTTTTAAATTATTTATTGTTTTATTGTAATGATATACATGGTTAAATTTATTATTTTTCAAAGTTTTCGTGTTGGAAGTCTTAGATGTTTTCTTCAACGAAATTACATTTTTTTAGATCAATATGAAATAAATAATATACAAAATTCTGAAGCCGGATGGGAAAATCCGTAATAAACTTCACCTTCTAAACAAGGGAAAAGGAGAAGACAAATAAAAATAAGCTAAACATATAAAATGGATTATAAAGTATCAGGTTAAAACTAGATTGAAACAAGAAAAGAAAAAGCAACGGAAAAACAAAGAAAAAAAAAAAAAACAATTCCCACATACTGGAGAAATCTATTCCCGCATAGGGGAAAAACCAATTTCTAATAAAGGGAGAAATTGAAAAATCGAAAAAGAAAAAGAAGAAAAACAAAAGAAACTATTATAAGTTCTCATGATAGTTTGGATTTTGTATGAACACTAGAGTATTGATTAATAAATACTTACCATATTTTTTAGCAATGAATGATTCCTTCATTAATAATATATCACAAGTTCTCATAAAAAAAATATTAAACTATTTATTTCTCGTAAGCATTTTTTTTTTGTATTGAATCTAAAAACTTTTTTCCTTGCCAATCTAACTTGGTTAAAAATCGCCTAACTTGACTCAATCACTAAAACCACACTTTTGATTTTACTAAAAAACAGACACTCATATAAGATTATTTTGCGGGTTAAAATAAGATGGATCCTAAATTCATATCCAATGGTATATATAGGTGGTGATATTTTTATAATATTCTAAGGGCGGTGGTATTTGATAATATTTAGGCGCTGATGTAATATCACTTTCAACTCGAAAAATATTAGATTTTCTCAAAAAGTATCACATATTGAACTGAAAAGTATTACAATTTTATGTGAAAAATATTATATGTTGAATTGAAAAGTATTAATAGGTTATCTGAAAAGTATTTAATAATTCTCCTAAAAGGTATTAGCTTCCCCTGAAAAATATTAGTTTTTTTTTCTCTAAAAAGTATTTCATATTTCCCCTGATTAGTATTAAAATTTTATTATCAAAAGTATTAGTAAACCACTGAAAAATATTACTACGTAGTTCCAGTCAATTATGTCATTCTACGCAGAGCGAAAATGAAATTCAATTTTCCCAAATTCCACAACCCAATCCCTAGTCTCTTGCATCTTTTTCCATTTCATAACTCATCTCTCTCCTTGCCATTTTGTTATTCACTTACTCTGACAATCACTTTGCGTAAAGAATATGGATATCTGAATATATTAGATTAAATGTATAAATATATTAGCTAATATAATTATCCTATATATGAATTTAATAGGGATTAATATTAAAGTTAAATGATTAACAACTAAATATAAAATATAATAAATTTAATATTAAGCATTAACTAATCAAGTTGTGAGAGGTAATTTAGAAAATAAGTACAAATTTATTAATAATAAATGCTTTTCAAATATTTTTTTATATTAATAAAACTAATAGGTAAGGATAAGATGATCATTGTTTTAAGTATATGAGTATAAAATAATATTCTAAAAGAATAAGGGGGTAAAATAATACAATTGGAATATAAGGAGTAAAATAATACCCAAAGAGAATATTGGGGAGCAAAGTGAGATTCACTATTTTTTTGCCATAACATTAACATATATGATGAGTTTCAAGTCCGTTAAATTATACATAAAAAAGGGATAGCTAAACCATGACTTACGGAAAGTAACGAAGACATACAATAATACTACATTAAATAAAAACTCGTATTAGACAAAATAATCCGTAATACGGTCATACAATAGATTACTCTTACTAAAAAAGCCGCAATGTGAAGTTTCGATTCAAAATAGTGGAAAAAGTCAAAAACAACAAATACTGCACTGTGGTCATCCCTAGTTGCAACTTGCAAGTTGCAACAACCATTAATTGCGAGACTGGGAGGTAACTTAAACTAATGCAAAACCAAAGAACCATATTGCAAAAACTTTTGGAATAATTCATTTCATTTTCTCTCCACTTCCCTCCACATCTAATCCGAACCAAAATTCGCTCCTTTCCTCGTTTTCCACTCTCTTACCCAACACGCACACACTACACACACTAACTCACCAAACTTTTCTCCATTAACAATAACAAAACCCTCATTTTCCCTCCATATCTGGAAATCGAAAACCCCAAAATAAGCTCTTCTAACTTTGTTAATTTGATTAACGCAACCGAATAATGGCTGGGCCTGGAGCTCCGGCGCACGACGAAGTGGCGACGCCTCCCGCGGCGGCGGCGGCGGCAAATGGCCAGATCGCCCGCCAGCAGCGGACTCCGCCAACGATGATCAGACGCCAACTCCCCTTCTCGTCCATGAAGCCGCCGTTCGTTCCCCCTGATGATTATCACCGCTTCTCCACTCCCGCACGCGCCGTCGCGGATTGCTTGCCCGAAGCTATTGTGGTCAAGTCTCCCGTGCGTCGACCTCTATTACTATTTTTTTTGTTTTTCCTGTTTTCACTGCTATTTTTCTGTTCTAATTTTGTACGTTTCCTGAGCTATTAACTATTAATATCTGAAATGAATTACTATTTTTTGTTATTTACTTGATGGGGTTTAATTGAATTGTAACTTGTTAAATGCAATCCATTCAACCTCCTAAGAACTCAGGTTGCTGGATTTTTCATCTGATGCCTGTATTTAGATCTGTAAATATTGATGGAAAAGTAAGAGATTTCTAATCGTCCATCACATACCTAAATGTGCTCACTGCCTTGAATCTCTCTCATGTTATATTTGCTACAGCTGAAACAATTTACGGAACCACCCTTGAAGTTCTCATGCCATTTTTACGAATCTCCCACTAATTATCATTTAGCGTCCTGGAAACCTTTTTCATATAAATTGATAGTATTGGCCACTTCATTAAATTGTGTAATATATGATAGGGAAAGCACCCACATTGCTTTTAGTTCAGGTGTTTGACAATCACAATACCGTTTAGCATCATAAACCAGAAGTAGTTCATTTGGGTACTGAAGTTCCCTAATGTCATTGGTATATTTATGTATACAGTACATAACAAAGTGTATAAGTGCTTTCGTTTGGTGTCTTTTGTGTTTGCTGACGTAATGTTCAATGGTGATTCTCAGCTTTTGAAGCGGAAGAATGGGTATGAAAACAATGAAGTTGGTTCTAGTGAGAGGACATCAAGTCCGGATACAATGATAGGGTTAGCAGTCCCTTCCGTACACCAGTATCTGGGAAAGGAGGACGGACAAATGGCCGTTCAAAGGTCACCAAGAACAATAGATCTGTACCTTCAACCCCCGTGTCCAATGTTGGTGAGACATTTTCCCCTAAATTGGTCATGATTTGATCTCTAACTACAGAGAGCATATTAATACAAATTTTAATGTGGTATTAAGAAAATGACTTTCAATCACAAATACATATGATCTTTGATAGTTTCATTTGTATATAAACCAAATAACATTATCAGTGCACAAATTTGCAGATGCTCCATCTCCTCTTACTCCTGCTGCCAGCTGCCGATATGATAGCTCCTTGAGTAATCACGTCACTCTGCATTTGGGGTTAAAATCTTAAGCTGTAGTTGCACGAGTGTATTACTGATGAGTATCTGCAATATCTCTCAGGTCTTTTGACAAAAAAATTCATCTCGTTAATAAAGCAGGCAGAACATGGTGAACTTGATCTAAACAATGCAGCTGATACTTTGCAGGTGATCAATCTTTTAGATGAATATGCATTTTTGGAGTATTTATCAGAAAATTTAACTGAAGTTCTGCTAAGCAGGTGCAGAAGAGACGGATATATGACATAACCAATGTGCTTGAAGGGATTGGCCTTATTGAAAAGAAGCTTAAGAACAGAATCCGCTGGAAGTAAGTCTGCTTAACTATGTTTTTCTCTAAAAAAATACTACGGTATTTTTGATTTTATGTTGCACATCTTAATTAAGATATGGAATGTCATCAAATTTGGAAACTTAATGGAAATCAATATGATTACTTGCCAGGGGACTTGATCCTTCAAGACCTGGAGAAGTGGATGGTGATGCCACTCTTTTGCAGGTAAGCAGGAGACATGCTTATTTCTGATGATTTTCATTTGAACTACTTTTCTTCCTTCTTGTGTAAGTCTATACATGAACTAGTAGAAACATACATGCTGTTGGCCTTTTGTAATTTTATTTAGAATTTCAATTATGAGGAATAATGTATAAGTTTGGTCAGATTTGAATCATTGGCAATGTGTTATTCACTTCTTTCCTTGTGCAGGCAGGAATTGAAAACCTGTCCATGGAAGAAAGAAGTTTGGATGAACGAATAAGGTAACGGTTCATTCTTGTCAAGCGCTAGCCTATCATCGTAGTTTTATATTTTCTATGCTGATTCTTCAGAACCTTACAGGCAAATGCAGGAAAAATTGAGAGATCTGAGTGAAGATGAGAACAATCAAAAGTAAATTTTCATCGAACTATACCATTACTTGATTAGAGTAGAACTCTTTTTCTCTTTGCTAATGCCGTTTGGTTGTTGTAGATGGGTTTTCGTAACTGAAGATGACATTAAGAATTTACCCTGCTTCCAGGTTCGTTTCTTATCCTTCTGTGGTGTTTACACCTAACAATATTTATGTATTATGAGGTCAGGTAAAAGAAAAGGTGGGTGTACATTGCAGTGCTCCGGATATAGTTCAATCTTTCAAGTGCTTTAACTTTTTTAAGTGTTAATTATGACAGAATGAGACCCTAATAGCAGTCAAAGCTCCCCATGGGACCACCCTTGAAGTCCCAGATCCTGATGAGGTATAGGAAGAAAAGCTGAGCTTACATGAACAATACTAATACACTAGTAATGCTTCTTGTCATTTAAGTAATTTCCATTTTTGTATATAGGCTGTTGATGATCCACAAAGGAGATACAGGATTATACTCAGAAGTACAATGGGTCCTATTGACGTTTACCTTGTCAGGTACCATGTTGACACTTTTGACTCCCATCTCGGTTAACCTCTTCATTCCCACGAACTGTCATTTATCCTTTTTCCTCTTTCTGATGTTTTTCCATTTTGACTCAGCCAATTTGAGGAGAAATTTGAGGAGATGAATGGAGTTGAACAATCAACAAGCTTTCCCCTTGCCTCAAGTTATGGCTCAAATGAGAATCCAGCCATGGAAAGAGCCTCCTTTACGGAAACTTCGAACAATATGAAGCTCATACAGAAGAGAGTCATGGACTTAGTTCTACTTTTGATGCTTCACAAGAATGTACTGGAGGAATGACAAAGATTACCCCTTCAAATATTGATGTGAGTCTGATCTCTCTGTCTGTATGAGTACATTTGACTTGGGTTAACTATTTGTTTTTCTTTATGGCTTCTTGAACAGAATGAATGAAATGTATCTGCCACATAAGTTAAAAGGTATTCGTAATACTGATTTTGAAGGATGATAACAGCCATCTGGTGCTATTTAGATTTTTCCAGTCCTAAAATACCTGATACATTGGTGCTCATTTTAATAGTTTAGGATAAAATTCAGAGGAGCAGTATTCTGAAAGATGAGATAAAGTGGTAACAACTAGCATCCTTAATGCTTCTTCCACTCCTTTCCTAGTTTTCTCTACCTAAATTTGATCTTGATTATAGGCTTTCTCTGGTAAAGTTATATTCCTTAATGGTTGCATTGGTCTTGCGTAAAATGCTGCAACCTAAATCATTTTATGCTCCATTTGGATTGATAGATTTGTAGCTAAGGATTTCAATTTCATAATAACAAATCCGTTGAGGTTACTTGGATGAAGTCATTCTATAATGGATCTTAACCATTGGAAGCTACTTTTGGAGTCATTTTGGAGGATTTCAAATTCATCTTAGATGGAGTCATTTAAAATCCTTCCCCAAATCCTCCCTTCTAAATGCAACCTCAGATTTTATTGACTAGAGAGTCTTGTGCATTTTTCGTTGCAGTTCAGAGACATTAAATTAGGAATATATTGATCTAAGGATTCTATTGAATCATCTTGTGTTTTTGCTTTTTTACAGAGTGATGCAGACTATTGGCTTTTATCGGATGCAGATGTCAGCATCACAGACATGTGGAAGACAGATTGTATCCTTTGTTCAATCACTCATTCGGTTTTCCTACTTTTTTTCTTTTCCGAGGCATATTGTTTGAATGGTTAATTCTTTAACTTGTACGACAGCTGGTGTGGAGTGGGACGGGGTAAATATGCTTGTTGAGGAGTTGGAAATGACTGCTATTGATATACCAATAGGTCCAAGACCACATACTCCACCGGCTGGTGTTGCTGATTTACCTCCTGTTGTGGACTAACCACCTAGATGATTGCTGTTGTGTAATTTATCAGGCCAGCTGGCTTATGTGAACTTCAGATGGTAAATGCTCTCCTGCATTGCTGATTCTCATCTACAATTTTTCTGAAAGATATTGAATATAGGGATATTACAAAAACAACCCCGAGGTTTAGACTAATCACAAAAAGTCCAGTTATCTCTCAAAATTACAAATATATCTCCTTGATGTTTGTATTTACCTAACAAATACCTTCCTTTTGAAGCCCCTTGAGGGTGCAATTTTGTAAGCGAAAAACAAATTTCAGGGGGCTTTTTGTAATTTTAAAAGATGAGTGGATTTTTGTAATTAGGCTAAACCTTAGGTGTAGTTTTTGTAATTAACCCTTGAATATATTGGCAAGGAGCTTAGAAAATTGCAAGAGGATTTGAAGAAATCAAAATGGTGAGGCAATGGGAGCTATAGCTCTAATGTACAGCTGAACAAGTGCTTGACCTCCAATTTCCGGAGGTTAATAATCATCACTTATTTACCTTTTTACATATAATGTGGTGGATTGCCTGAGATGGGATGTGTGTGACATGGGCTAAACCAAAATTCATGGACACTGAAATCACCTGCATCATTTGCTGTATGAAGTTCATTTGCAGAGAATTGGGAAAAATAAAGGAATATATATCATTATTCTGCAAAAACATTGCTATTGTGATCATTTTTTTTTTGTGTGAAAAATGGTTGAGATCAGATGGATAGTTTTACACGTAAACACGACGTGCGCAAATAATTTAATATAGTTTATTTCGTCAAACTTCACAATATGAATTATTATTTCAACTTTAAGGAGTAATTTGAATTTCTTAATATAAAAATAGTTGAATTATTGTATATCAAATTCTTCTCATTAATTTTGTTGGCAAGTACTGAAATTTTGTTTTCCAATCACTTTTCTTTTCCTTTTCATAAACTCAGAAAGTTTAACATGTCTCTCAGGTGCAAGATAAAAAAATGCCTTTTATCAGTAACAGCCATATAAAATACCAATACCGGCTTAAACGTTCAGTTAAATAGTTTTTTTTGAGGGGAGTTCAGTTAAATAGTTGGAATGCATAACAAACGAGAAATTGCAGTACTGGTCTTATTAGATTTTTGGGCATTGTAACTTTAGTCTCATGGTTTCAAAATTTTCCCATTAGAAATGTTTTATTGTAAAATTAGTCGCGCTTTAGTTCTTCAATTAGTTTTTGTTTATCTTTTTTGCAATTTTGGTCCTGCAGTTAACTTTGTGACTAAAAGAGAAAAATTATGAACAAAATCGCAATGAAATTAGGACTAAAATTGCAATGACCCATATCCTATATGATCAAAAGTACATTTTTTTCTTCCAAATGAAATATTAAAACGAAAAAGCTGAACCAATTTTTCACATTTGTTATCATCTGATTATTTATTTAACTTCAAAATCATCACTGAATAAGAAAATGTTAAACGACGAAAATTGTACGAGTACATTTAGTTAAAGTTTCATACTGTATTACAATTCTAAACTGATGTGGTTTCTTTTATTCATATATTAAGGAAACAATCAAACTTTTTGTTGTTTTAGTAGTATGTGATTATTTTTCATCTTATACTAATTTTCTTGTATATGTTCGAGTCCGTCGTCAGAAAATGGACCAAAAGAACTATTTGTCTTTTTATTGTACATGTGGAATGTAACATTTTTCTTCTTTGTGGTACTAATTGTAATGCTTATTTTGTAATATAATTGATTAATATAATATTCATTATGTAACTTTTTTATTTAGTTGAATTTGTAGTACTAAAAATAATTATATAAATAAACAAATTGGTTATAATTATAATTATAAATAAAGGTGAGAATAAAATATTCATTATATTTATTGGACTGGTTCAAGTGGATTGGAGATTAATTTATGTAATAAATTTAAAATTCCCACCCCAGTATGTGGACACAGGTCACATAGTCAACACAATTTTGCATCAAATATAAACCATGGTAATAATATTTTTACCACTATCATTTACCTAATTTTGAAAGAGTAAAGTGAAACAAAACAAACCATCATTTTACCTTCCCAGTGCAGGCTGCTGAGTCCCCACAGGTCAAAAGACAGCTCAAAATCATCGAACTGAAGAGGATCGCAGAAAACCTCTCTTTCGAAACAATGGCGATTCCAAGACTATCAATTGCTTTTTTCATAGCACTATTTAGCATAATTTCTTTGGGGGTATCCGGTAGCGACTCAAACAACGTGTTCTCGCCGTGCAGCGACGCGTCGGTGCAGAGGTCTGACGGTTTTACTTTCGGGATCGCGTTCGCAGCGAGAACGGCGTTCTTTTCCAACAACACTCAGCTGTCTCCGTGCGACCGCCGCCTCTCGCTCTCCTCCGGCAATTCTCAGGTCGCCGTTTTCCGCCCTAAAGTCGACGAGATCTCCCTCCTCACCATCAATACCTCCAACTTCTTTCCGGTACTTTCAAATCTGCCTTACTGATTCTTAATAATTGATTGGTTGAAAACCACATATGTTTGCTGATCATTACTTTATTTTTTATTTTTTGAAGAATTTATGGTTTTGCCTTTTCTGGTTGACTGGTTGGATTTTCTGGATTAGTTTGTTGATATTGTTATGTAGTTAATGTGCGAATGTGTTGTAAATTTGTCTGCCAGAGAATTATTATTTCCTTATCTTTTGTTACTAACTTTCTCTTGTTGGGAAAATTGGAGATTGTCGGACTAACTAATGGAAAAAGAAAAAAAATGAAGTTGGACTGAATGGAATGAAATTTGTTATGCTTTTGGCCGATTTCCAACAAATATATGTTATAGTACATGTTGTGATTGGAACATACTCTGACACAAATGTGCTCAAGAAATCGTGTTGACAAATGAGATGAAGTCTATTGACTAATTGCATCAACATGTTCAGATCCTGCTACTTGCATCTGTATACATTTATTGACAGATATCGTAAGTGAATCTTTGGTTGTCTTGGGAAAGAAACCTTAAAATTGTTGGTGCATAGAGCAAAGTTTAGTCCTCTATATTGGTGGAAGACATAGCGTATTCCCCATGACAATGTAAGTGTAGTCTAATGCGGAATTATTCAATCTTTAATGAAATAGAATGCATTTTGTGGTTTTCTCATATTGGTGATACTTGGGTTCATTTGGAGGACCTGTTTATTGTGGGAACTCTGGGATGTTTTATATTTAATGGAATAGAATGAATTTTTTGGTTTTGTCATATTGGTTATACTTGGATTCATTTGGAGGACCAGTTTATTGTGGGGACTTACAGATTAGTTGCTACCCTTTTTTATTACTTTATCTCCTTTACAAAGGGATTGGATGGAGTTTTACTACAAAGCAATGGAGTTCATTTGTGTTAAACACTCGTGTGATCCTCAATCATATTCAAGAAGATGGTTGAGCAACTAAGTCCTTGCTATCATTAGTCAATCAAATGAATTTCCTTGGCTCCTGCGCGTGGTACTATTTTGGTCTTGAACCTCAAAGTAAGTTTGTTTAGGTTCTTGTCGTACAATTGCCGACCTGAAGTCGTGTAAATCAGTATTGTCATTTTTAATCTGTCTTGTGAAGTAGAGTAGTAGTTTCAAAGTCCTTAAATTAAGAAAAGTCAACATACAGCTTGCAAATACTTATTAGACTAGTCCATTGTGTGGTTTACATTGCTATACATCTGAAGTTGTTTGAATGGTTTGTAAGGACTTGGTTGTCTACCATTTGGCAATATGCTTCTCCGAACCATTTCTTGAGCTACAATGCATTGAGAAGCTTGTGTTAGACTCAAGTTGAACACTAAGTTTGTAGTATTTTTATTTATCTTTTGTTAAATTTTGGGGTTATCAAAAAATGTTGGTAATTATAAATTGGTCAAACAGTATTTGTTCATGTGTTAGGCATAGCGTTGCAAACTCCCCAAATCAAAGAGTTTGTGCAGCTTTACACAATTAAAATTTTATTGTTCAAAGGAATCAGTGGTACGTAGAAACCATACTCATGAAGGATATGGTTTTTACAAGGAATGTATCTGATTGGTCCTTACTTTTGGTGAGTATATGCAGTGAGCACTGAGCAGTGATAAAAAGTATAGCAGTGAGCACTGAGCAGTGATAAAAAGTATAGCAGTGAGCACTGAGCAGTGATAGTGGTTTGCCGGTAATAAGTCATCGAAGGTTGGAGGTATTTTAGACTTTTTTATTAGACAAGGTGGTTATGAGTTGGATTCTTGATGGTCTCTGCCGAGATGTTCATGTTGGCAGTTAGATGTGGAGGAAAGAAAGAGAGAAGGCATTGTCGTATAGATGTTCTTTTTAAGAAGTCAAGTATGAAACTTTATCTGTTTCAGCAGTCCTGAGCAGATGATATTTTGGTGCGGGAGTGGTCATTAGTTGTGAAACAGCCAAAATCAGGAGGTGGCAATTTATTTTCAGATGGGATACATTGCCTTTGCTGTAAGGGTCTAAAATATGACGCGAGACGTGAGGTATGGCATTTTTGGAGCATCCAAAATTTTCTCTTCTGGTAAGGGACTTTTTTTTTTTTATGAAGGTACCATCACTGTGCACAATTCTTTCGACAGAATTACTTCGTGCGCCAAAAAACTATAATAAAAATATTTTCCTCTCAGCACGTTATTACTACGACAATGTTTGTGCCCCCTCTTTACTTACATTTACTAGCACATTGACATAATATTGTGTGGAGATCGACTGACTTGGTTTACATGGTAGCTATCTAATATCATAGTTTTTCTTTTCTTTTCTTTTTTTTTTTTAAAATTTGCACAATTTTTTCCACGCTATATATATTCATCTCCTGCATTTTTCCCCCTCAAAATTGTCCAGGATTCTGTTGGAGGTTATATGGTGGCATTTGCTGGTCGAAGATATGCTGCACGGTCAATTCCTGCTTTTGTTGCGAACAGCACATACATTGTCACCAGTTTCACTCTGGTAAAGGAAGTTAGCCCTTACCATTACATTTCACTCAAGAATTTATTCATTTCCATGTTCAGCTGGATAATTCTTATTTTGATGCAGGTTCATGAATTTAAAAAGGGGAGGCTGGAAAACTTGTTCTGGAAAAGAGATGGCTGTTCTTCTTGCTCAGGCAGAACAAATTTTGTCTGTCTTAACAATCAAGACTGTGCCATCAGAACCAGTAGCTGTAGAAATCGAGGCGGGTCTGTAGATTGTAGCCTTGGGATACAACTGGCATTTTCTGGCACGGATAAGCACGAGTCAGTTTTCAACTCATGGTACGAAGTTCAGAACCTTCGTCAATATTCCCTCTACGGCTTATATTCAAATCTCAGAGATTCTCTCACCAGTCAGTACAACAGAATTTTCTAATTGCATCATTTTTCATCATGCTTTAACTCCCCGTTTTAAGTGTGTCATTTAAAGCTTCACTTTATGTTGTTTTCTGTATTTCTCATAGTCGTTATGGTTGTGTAAATTTAAATGTATTCACCCACCGGACATTGTGTGAGATTTTCCACATACATTGATGTTTTGAAGTTGATTTGGTAGTTATTCACTTATATGTTCACCTGAGGAAAATTAGTGTCAATTATTAAAACTACCACTGAGGTTTAGCCTAATTACATAAAACTCTAGGGCGTCATTTGGATTGATGGATTTGAACTTTGAAGTTGAGGATTTCAAATTCTTAATAACAAATCCAACGAGGTTGTTTAGATAAACTGATCTTGCAATGGATTTCAAATCTTTGTAATTTTTTTGATGTCATTTTGGAGGATTTCAAATTCATATTATTAGGAGTCGTTCAAATCCTTTCCCCAAATCCGTCCATCCAAAATGCAACATAGTTTCTTTCAAAATTTAAAATATTCCCTTACAACTTTATTTGGATTGATGGTTTTGAACCTACGGATTTTCAAATCCATAGTAACAAATTCATTGAATTTTTGGATATGATGATTTTACAATGGATTTCAAATCCTCATATTCTATTTTTGGAGTCGTGTGGTGGATTTCAAATCTATCTTGTTTGGAGTCATTTGTAATCTTTTCCCCAAACCTTCCTCTCAAATCCAAATCCTCTCATCCAAATACAACTTTGAGGTGTTACAAATAAGTAACAACTCTTCGATGTTTGTATCTGCTTAACAAATACTCTGTTACAAACAAACCCTTTGAGGTTTGCTTACTACTGAAAGAAAAAAATCACAATAAATTTTGTCTGGGGTCTTTCACCGTAATCTTCCAATGCCCATCAGGAAAACTAGCATTCTTAGCTCTCTGTCTATACGTTCGAATCCTAGCATCCATTTTAGGAGTTAAAGAACAATACTGTCTCAGCTTCTTAGGCATTTTATCATAAACATGCCACCACTTCTCATGAGCCGAATCACTTGCAAATTGTTGGCCTTCAACCTTATCCCAATTACAATCATAGTCTTTGTAACACATCCATGGCTTCAAACCAAGGTAGTGTACCGTATCACGATCGTCTCGTATTCGATGTACATAATCACGAACAGATCCGAAGAACTTGAGATGATTCAGCTTGGCGGTAGACGGTGCCACCAGGGGAACATCTCGTTCGTAAAACCCCGATCACCACCGTTTGTACGATTCCACCACCAACCTCTTCCTCATTAGGGTTTCGAATGTACACGTGGACGGCTCTACTAACATCAGTCCTGAGTTGAAAATGTGCCTATCGTTTCCGGCGGCTGAGATTTGCGGGTAAATGAAGAACTCGTCCAAGTTTCGGGTCGCGATGAGATCAGAGTCGATGAACATGACTTTGTCATACTCTATGAGTTGCCAGATTCGGAGCTTGCTGTAGTTCCATTCGTTGTAGGCGTTTTTCTTGGAGTGAGGGCTTCGTATCCGTTGGATTCGTTTGATTTTCCACCCGGCTGATCGGAGACCATCGATGGATCTCGGAGATATGTGATCGTCGGCGAGCAAGACGAGGTCCTTGGTTGAGTTTGATTGGATGATGCTTTGGGCTAGGGCTATTGCACCACATACATAGGCTTCTGATGAATGCAGTACTGTAACATATGCCTCTCTTGGCTTCTGGGTACTGTAATTTTTGCTTTTGTCACTCTGTCTTCCCCATAATTCTTCACCTGAAATTCAGTCATAGCAAAAACTAACATAAGGAACATAAACAGTAAATTACAAAAACTACCCTTGAAGTTTAGTCGAATTAGAAAAAGAAATCCAGTTATCTTTCAAAATTACAAATATCCCTTTAAATTAGGGATAATTACAAAAAGCCCCATAAGGTTTGGGCTAATTACAAAAAAACCCAAAGGTTAAAATTACAAAAATCCCTTGAGGTTTGATTACATCTTACATTTAAATACATATTAAAAAAACACTTGATATTTATTAAAATACTACAGATTTACCCCTTAAATTTAACACACAATCAAATCCGATGAGGTTTTTGTAATTTTGAAACATCTCTGGGTTTTTTTGTAATTAGCCCAAACCTCAGGGTGCTTTTGTAATTATCCCTTTAAATTATTACAAACACCCTCTTAAGGTTTGTATTTACTTGATAAATATTTCAATCATAACAAAGAACTAACATACGATAAAGTACAACACTACCCTTCATGTTTACCTAGTAAAATAAAATCCAGTTATCTTTCAAAATTAAAAATACCCCTTTAAATTATCACAAGCACCCCTTTAGGTTTGTATTTGCTTAATAAATACCTCCATCAATAAGTGCAATTTGTAAAATTGAAACAGATATCAAGTCAGTAATTGTAAAGGGGTATTTTTAATTTTGAAAGATAATTGATTTTTTTATAACTAGACTAAATCTCAAGGTTATATGTTGTAATTAGTTTTAAGATAAACTAAGACAATCAAGAAAAAAAAAATGAAGGCAAGACAAGTATTGAATGGAAGAAAAAAAAGCCAAACATATACCAAATTGTGCAAATGGAGGGCTAATTTGGCAACTCCCCACAGGCATAACCACCTTCTGTTTAATCCTCCTAAGTTGAGGTTTGTAAACCCAATAATCCCCAAAATGCCAAAAAAGGTCATCACATCTAAAAATCTCCCACATAGGGCCACTTGAGCCTATAAACACAGCAAAAATTGGTCTATCAACCCCATTTCTCTTCCTCCCACTTCTCACTAACAAATTAGCCACCACCAAATTTACTTGCAACCTAAAAACATCCCTCAAACCATCTTCCTCACAAGGAACCCTAGCAACCACCACATCCAAATCTTGATAGTCTTCGAATTCCGGCATCGGAATTTTCGGACAATTTGAAGGTGCGTTCTCATCGATCCACTCCGGAAACAATTCGGACCATCGCGACGTCGTCCTTAACCGGATCGAACTTTACCCTAACCGTTTTTCTCCGTTTTTCCTTCATTTTCGTTGCATCCATGTTCACGAATCCTACGTTGACCGTGTTTTCGTCTCCGAATTCTCGCGCAACGACTTCGAACCACTTGGGATTGTTTCTTGCTAATTTAGGGTATGTCATGGCCTTGTTTTGGAACTCATCATGAATTTGTCTAAGGTAGTGTATGGTGAAAAGTAGAAGGGCAATCAAGAAAAGAATGATAGGAAATGTGAAGGGCTTATTCTTTGGTTTGGAGGGCTTGGAATAAGCCATTTAATTTTTGTAAGGTTTAATTTTGTTTCGACAAGAAATGGTGAAGTTGAATGTGTTTATATATATGTAGGTTGAAATTAAGAGCAAAAGGTATAGAGTGCATGGATGCACGTTGCAAAGATTATTATATTTCGTGTCTAATCCGTTTGGTAGTTTTTATAGTATTTTGCTTAAGTTTTCTACAATGCGGGTGGCATGTAAGAGATTTGAATATTCTCTTCTAACTAAAAGTTTCCAAATTCTTACAAGCCTGCAAATCTTGATTAGGTGTTTGACAAAATATGATGATCAATGATTAAGAGTTTATGACATGTATATAATATGGGTGGCGCTTATTCACACCCCCCAAAATTGATGAATACACTCACCTCCATATAATTGCAAAAATGTCATTCACTTAAAAGACTATATTACCCTTAAGTTTTAAATACACCCACATTCTTCTTCTTCTTGAACAAAGTTGAATTTTTCCCCTCTATAAACCCTAGATTTTTCGAACACCAAATTGTCGCAGATCCCCAACCAATGAATGTATATTCTTAGTTTATAACATAAAATACGTTATTTCTCAAATTTTCGAGGTTGAAAAAATATTGTCGTATAGTAGGCATGCGACACTTGGCAAGATCACACATTGACAAAAAAATCCATTGTGCCATCGTGGTACATCCATCGTGCCATCGTGCCATGTGATATGATGGCCAAAAATTCATCATCCATCGTGCCATGTGGCATGATGGCGAAAACCCATCGTGCCATCGTGCACACCAGGGCTTTTTGTGCAAGGATAAAATTAGAAATTATGGGGGTATATTTAGTAATTATGTAGTATTTAATAAGTGGGTAAGGGTGTATTTAATAAGTGGGTGTATTCATCAATTTTGGGGTATGAATAAGACCACCCATATAATATATAGTAAATATTAAAGTAAAAAGGATGCAAAGGTTTTGAAGTTCTTTTTAATGATATATATTGCAATAGATATTTAGAGGATGTGGGCACATATATATAGAACTTATAATTGATCACTTAATGGCTGTAAAGTTATCAATATGAAATTATATTCTCCAACACTTTTTTTCTTTTTATGTTTCTTTCTGAACATATAAGCGAATGGTATTAAACTTAATTGGAAAGTTTCTATATTTATGTTTAGTTTCCTTTTTCCAAAATAATTTGCATTTTTAGTCTTATTATCCTTTTGTTTTATTCATTTTCTACAATTATTTTTTGTAAGAAATTTTAAAAGACCAACTCTCACCAGATTTCTCTCTATTTTTGAGTTGTACATCTTGTTTTCAAGAAACAAAGTTCCATTGAAATCTTAAATCAAATCAAGATAAAATGTCACATCATCGGTACAATTGTAGAAAGTGGGAATATTTGCAACAACCCAAAGTCAGAGAATGAAAGAGCATGAAAGTGGGCCTGTTCGGGTTAGTTTGGGCCCATGGTACGACCAACTAAAATTTGTATGGACCTACACCTAAACCCATGTAGAACTACGCTCAATGGGTAGACCCATTTAATAATTTTTAAAATATTAGAAAATATATTTTAATGAAAAATACCGTAAAAATATGTTTTTTTATAAATAAAATATCATTAAAAAATATTTTTAAATAATAGTTTTTTTAATGGACCGGTTCTGAAAAGAAATACACAATTATACTGTTAATAAAATCCGCTCCAAATATCCTTAGATCAGGACCCATTGATATCTAGGGATGTCAATGGGTTAAGTATGGACCTTGTGAGCCGAGACTCACCCGTTAAAAATGCAATACTCATATTCGCCGGACCAGGTCTCATATTAGACCCATACCCATTTCTAGCGGATAAACCCGTTAGACCCATTAGACCCGCCAACTTTATATATTTGGCCAAAATTGTAAAATTTTTATTCAAAATAGTGCACTCAAAACTTATGATATTTGTATAATTTTGTAGATATTATTTATGTGAATTATTAAATAAACACCAACATATATAAATCAAGAGTTCTTGAACAACAATATATTCACTCTATATATAACTAATAAAAATAAAATAAAAAATATATGGGTCGGGTATGGGTCGATCCTACCATACCCATTATCCCGTCCATACCCGTCCGAGTCTAAAAATCAATACCCATTATCCGCCCTATACCCATTTATTGGACTCTACCCGCCCCAAATGAGGCGGGTTATCCGGCTTATTGCCATCCCTATTGATATCCCTATGTATATTTATTTAAAACTTAAAAGTGCCATCATTCTCTTCATCTTTGTTCCTGATTAGGCCAATTGGAATGCAATTTCATGAACTCATTCTTGGTCAACTATGCTCGACTATGTGGGTTGTGAAGTGATAGGATTCATATTCCTATTTTTTTTAAAAAAAAAAATGTTCAGACTATAAGACATATGTCCTTACCAAGAATATTCTTGATCTCTGAGGAAGGGGCAACGACTACATTAGTTATGATTTAAACCCAGGACATGAAGGTTGCAAATGTAATTCCAAACGCTAGACAAACCCCTGGGGGTTAAGCGCGCTCATGCACTGAAATAAGGCGTGTCATGCATTATAATAATCAATAACACAACTTTATTTTTTTATAGGCATGCGAAATTCATTCAATAAAATGGAAGGGAAAATTGGAACATAAAATATGGTCCCACAACATGACCTTGCGTGAATCGTGAGTGTGGTTCCATCAATTTCTAACGGCAAAAGCAAATTTGGGATAAAGCGTGCAGAATTTCTGTAATTATTTTCAGTTTCGTATGATGTGGTTAAAATTGCAGATCCCTTTGTCACACGTGACTACAATACAATTTTGCACAATTATTCATTTCAATTAGTACTCTACTATAACTTTAAGAAGATATGTCATCACTCGTAATGTTATATGCAGTAAAAATTCATAGCTGTTTGATAAACAATGGCACTATTGATGTCTTTTTTGGGCACTAATTAATGATGTTAATCTTCTTACTAATGTGTTAAGTTTTCATAATTTGAGGTTATCAGCTATTCCAGACTCAACTTATCGTAAGAACTGTGTCATGATTAATTATAGTAATCATGTTTTTAGGGCATTTGAACCAATTTGTTTTTGGTGTCATAAACCGATTCAACAAATAAGATATCTATTTTCTTTATTGAGAAGGAAGCAAATATTTGCTGATTTTAGTTAAAAACCTACAGATTAATAAGGCCTAAAAGCAACATAGAGTTGTGTAGTTTTACACGTGTATTGCCTTTCTTTTCATATTATACTTCGTAGTTCGTAGAGTCCAATGGCGTAGCAGAAATAAAGTGGGGGTGGGCCGATACATGGAATTTGGATGAATCGGATAAAAAATTAAAAAAAAAACATATAAAAATTAAATAATTTTTTTCTAAAAAAATTTACATAGAATTTTTTTAAAAGGGGAGGCTAGGGCGGGTTGCCCCCTTAGCTACGCGAGTGGTAGAGCCAATCATGATCTGTCTCCTCCAACAATGATGTGACAAAGGGATCAATCTTTGGATTGAGATTGAGATTTCATGTCTCTCTATTCTATCAGACGGATGAATATGACATGTGTACAAGATGATGTTACACTTGTAGTATATGTGTCTTTCATTCAATATATATGGAATAAGGAGTGGAACATGAAACGTGAAATAGGAGATCTCGTCCCTCCATCTTGTGCTTCAATGGTAAAAGTTGTCTTTGTTAGGACAATCGACCCAAGTTCTACCCCATACGAGTGCATACAGAGCTAGGAAACAACAACTACGGAGGCGGAATTAATTTTTTTTCACGAAACTAACGAGATAAATAGGTATTTTTTTTTTTTTGTGTATGTGTAACGACCAGGGGCTATCACTTGAGCTTTCCATCCACGTCATGCTCATGGATTTCTCACTCCTATAAGTGGGTTTCATATCTTCCCTCACATTCGGACCAAAACTTTCAGGCTAAGTAAATGAATCTCTCGAATCCCAAACGTTTTTCATCGTAAAATCTTCAACCATCAACTTTCAACCTTCAAACTTCAACCTTCAAATTTATGAATTAAAAACAAGATTCATTAATTAATGTGGCTGAGCAGCAACTGATATGAGGAATGGGTCAAGAAATCCTTAAAGAATTAAGAACCAAAAATCTTAGTTTGGTAAGAAAATGAGCTTGTACCCTCGGGAAAATAAGCTTTAACTTCCTCTCAACACGATTACTTATTACATACGGGGAAGCTAGACGCATAATTTTGGGGGCTAATTAATTTTGGAAGAGCTAAATAAATAAAAAAATTATTTAATGTTAAAAATTAATATTTTAAAATAAAATATACATAAATTAATTTAGATTTTTAAAAAATCCCCACATGGCAATAGAAGGATACCCCCTGATTACTACATAATGGGGAAAAAATTAAACATATAGACACAAAAGTTTACTTTTTTATGTGATTTGACTAAGGGAAAAATAAGTTGTGCTAGATAGTCTCACCCGATTCTCAAGTTGAGTGTTATTAGGCGAATTCTTGTAAGTTTCTTTTCATCCGCATTTATTGATATCTTAAATTCATCGGGTAATCCCGCCTGGTATGGGGTCGATGTCATGTTGGTCATGCCTCATATTATATCGCCTACCTTTACAAACTTACTCCATCATCGAATATATCTTAATCTCACCATTCTGGCTAATGATGATTAAGCATTACTTATTATATAGCAAAAGTTTTTATTTGTTCATTAATTATTAAGAAAAAATTCAAGTCTCATCATGAATACTTAACATCAACCACTTGTATAAGGTTGGATGGATAAGATTCAATTCAACCTACTTAAAAGTTTGAGAAAAGAAGAGGAATCTAAAAAGACGTGGTCGTCATATACGCTTTCATGTGTATATAAATGTCAACTTTGAGCACATATGTTGATTTGTTCATTGGCGTTTTAAGAGTGAAGGTGTTAATTTATTCGATCACACTGAAAATATCTTAGCGCATCATTTAAGGACATTTTTTTTATATCTATTTATTTAATTATTATTATGTAAATATTTATGAGAAATATCCTGCAATTAAAAATATGTCCTACAATTAAAAGTTAATTATTTCAAAAGATAAAATTGTTATGATTGCTGACACAATTTTTAATAATTATGAACCTTAGAACAAAAAGAGCAAATATAATTTAAAACAACTTGTAAAATTTGAATTTTGTCAAATTCAATTTATAAAAGGGATAATTACAACCACCGAGGTTTGGGCAAATTACAAAAATCCCAACAAATATTTCAAAATTACAAAAAACCCGTCGGGGTTGATTATGTGTTAAATTTAATGAGGTAACTATTGTATTTTTATAATTATCAGTGGGTTTTTGATATTTTTTTGCTTATGACGAAAGAAAATATATGATGGAATCGGTGTTTAAAATCGCTAAGCGCTAGTTAGACGACAAAGCGGGGCCTAGCGCGCTGGCGAGGTTAGACGGGACTTGGGCAAGGGTAGACGGGGCCTAATCGGAAGAAAAACATAGGCAGACAATGAGAGCTTAGTGCCTAGATGGGGACTAATGTCGAGTTTGGCGGTGATTTTGAACATGGGATGAAATCAAATCTCAAGGGATTTTCTTACAATTTTCACAAACCTATGGGTTCTTTTGTAATTAGCCCAAATCTTGAGGGGTTGTTTTGTATTATTCCTTTATAAAACATGAGAGATTGTCAGGAATGGATAGCGCCAACTTTGAATTTTTTTTTTTTTCGACTCAGAAGATCCCCACACCAGCATTGCAAAAAGATGACCCCACACTTTGGTCTATGGGACATCCGTCTTCTCGGAGTGTCTGTCTCCGGGGGAGGAGAAACCCAACCCCAAAACTCCCAGAGTGAATCAAACCCGAAACCTCACCCCACCACTGCAGGCCAACCCATGGGTTAGCGCCAACTTTGATACTCTCACCATTTTTGCTTTTCTCTGGAAAAAGACGCACGCGCTCTCCGTTGAACAGTCCGACAGGTCAACAGACGCCTACATGAAATTCCAAAAATACCCTCATCTCCTCTCCTCAGCTTAGAACTTTCTCTCTCTAAAAGAGTAAACAAACAATAAACAAAACAATCCCCTCTCTTTTCTCTCTCTAAAACAACAGCAATCAGACTTTCGCGAAAAACGAAGCAGATCAAATAATCAAATTCAAAGAAAAATCTAAAAAACCAAATACGAACAGCACCGAGAGAAGCTAGGGTTTCAAATCCCCTCCCTCCACCTTCCAATTATATTTCCTTTCCCTCGCTTTTCTTTCAACCTCCATAAAAATTGTTCATCTCAGATCAAAATTAGCAGCTGAAAAACCACCTCGAATTTCCCGGAGAATATCATTCTCAGGACTCATCGCTGGAAACATTTTTCCCGGGAAAATATCAGGTACGTTTTGTAACTTCCGTTTTGTTACCGAGCTTCAAGGTAACCAAAATACTCTTGCATACACGTAATAGTGGAAATATACGTCTATTTGCGCGCTAAATGTGCCAAAAAAATAAATTGTTAGGGTTTTCGTTTATGCCATTTATTGATTTTTTTTTAATTTTTTGTAGGTATTGTTGGAGATAAGGTTTTGATCTGAAACCATTGGTTTTTGTTGAGATTGTGGAAAGAGAGGAAAATTTACACGTAACCTGAAGGAAAGTTTATTAATATATTAAGGCGGAGGTGTTGGAGCTTTTGATTTCTGAAGATTTCTGTAGTTCTTCGTGTAAAAGAATTTGTTAATTAGTTTGTATTGTGATTGTTGGGTTTGAGGTTGTATTGGATGTGTATTGACCATGGAGTCTGATAATTCGCCCCCATCTCCGAGCCTGGTCAAATGTTGCGATTGCGGTTGCAGCTGTTCAATGATGACCAGTGCAATGATGAACAGGTCTCTTTCAGGGACGTATCTTCGATCTGTCAAGCGTAAATATGATGAGTTCGATGAAGAAAAGCCGTTCACCATCCCAGGCTTTGTCATACCGCAAAATGCCCGTGTGGAGATTGAAAATGAATGTCAAGCACTGCGTGAGACAGTCACCAGTCAACAGCAGACTATTCAGGATCTCATTTCCGAGTTGGAGGAGGAGAGGAATGCTTCTTCTTCAGCTGCCAATGAGGCCATGTCTATGATTCTGAGGCTGCAGAGAGAGAAGGCAGAGATTCAGATGGAGGCAAGACAGTTTAAGAGGTTCGCAGAGGAGAAAATGGCACATGATCAGCAGGAGACGTTGGCACTGGAGGATTTGTTGTATAAGAGGGAGCAGGCCATTCAGTCGCTTACTTGTGAGGTGGAGGCCTATAAACACAGAATGATGAGTTATGGGCTCACGGAGGCTGAAGCTGATGGAGCTGACGGGGACAAGGGTATGAGCCGAACAATAGCATGAATGAGAATATGGAAGGGCAATTTGTGTTTCCTCATTATGAGATTTACCCTCCTCTTAAGTGCAATATAAACGAATCCATGGTTTATCCAGATGGTGACGATGAAACTGCTGACATTGAGAAATATGAATCCGGGAAACTCCACATTCTCGTGATCAGTTAAAGGATTTGGAGTACCGAATCAATCAATTGGAGAAAAGTCCGAGGACCATTCAGCCTGATAGGGAGTATGTTGGCGCGAAAAATGTGCTTGAAAAGGTAATAGTTGGTCAATCTCCAAGACGGGCTAGGCATCTTAGGAAGTTTTCTACTGACAGCTCAAATTCACTATTTGCAATGGGTAGAGAAATAGGCCCAGATTCTCCAAAATATGGTACCAGCTTTAAGAAGACAGAGCTTTCTCATTTGGATTTGACTTCTAATTTGAGGAAGGTCGATAATGCATCAGAAGTTGGGGATGACATGGACGACAGAGTTTACACAATCGATTCCATTCATCAAGGAGCTTCAACTAATGGTATCGTGGACCACAACATATCTGTTGGTATCGGTGGTGATGACTATATGACGACTCCTAGAGATTCGCTAAATCATTCCGATGTTAGAGACCTAGAGGTCCAGAAGCTGTATGCGAGGCTTCATGCTCTCGAAGCTGATAGAGAATCAATGAGGCAGGCAATTATTTCTATTGGAACTGATAAAGCACAACTTGTACTGTTGAAGGAAATAGCTCAGAACTTGTGCAAAGAAATGTCACCATCAAGGGAATGCCAGTGCAGAAGTCAGTGGTTAGAGTTTTTCCTTCGCATCATTATTCAAGGTAATGATGATGATAAATACTCCAATTATATTTCTTTATTGATATTTGATGCTTTCTTATCTGATTTCGCAGCTCTGCATTTTTACTGTGTATCTTCTGTTTTTGTATATTGCTGCATTATCTACAATTACACATTGATCAAGCAAACTTTTTTTTTTTTTTTTTAATTGAAAAGTGAGATTAATGTTTCGGGTGTGTAATGCAACCTTCCCTACTGGACATGCCCTGCCCATCTTGCCAGACAACTTTCATTCTGTACATGCCAGATCATGAATTTGTAACGGCATCCAATTTCCAAAAATATCTAATTATGTCGAACTTTCCATTTTTGGAATGGAATAGAATCAAGATCAAACCTTATCCCACTGTATTTACGTGAGGTTCCTCTTTAAGAAAGTCCCTGAGGGCTTAGTGGATCCATGATTTATGTTTCATCTTTGGTTTCCTTAATTTGCAGATTAGTGAAAGATAGCATACTTTTATTTCTTTCATTAGATAACAAAGCATGGACAGTTTTCATTCTAGTATCACTTGGGATGTGTTTCTGGCAAAGTGATAGCAAAGCCAATTATCTTTAAAATTGTAGTGAAAAAAGTTTCATTAATTTCTTTTGAAGAAACACTTAAGATTATGAGCTGTTGTTAACTAAATATGTAGTTTAGCATTGGAATGTGAAAGGCTATTGCAAAATATAGATGACGCATACCGTATGCGACAAGATCTACAGTTCCAGACAATAAAGCCCTTTGCTGTTGCTGCATGCGCGTTTAGTCATTAGTATATGGTTGGAATCATAATAGTACGACGTCAGCTAGTTATTCCTATTGTGGAGAACCTCTTTACTCCATTTTGTGCTTTGTGCTTCCATTTTAGATCATGCTTTTCTATTGACACAAAGTGTTATGTTTTTTCTTTTTCTATTAATTCTCTCTTATCTTTTTTGCTTCCTTATTAACAAAAGTTTTGAATCATTTTTCTTCCTATTTCATGTTATATTATTCCAATTGATGGAATGCTTAGGGGAAATTTCCAAACCTTTTGTAAAGGAGTAAACCTTTTTAGCGACAAAACCCGTCTTCGACGTATTTGGACCAGTTTGTGCAGTCTTGAGTTTGTAATAGGTTATAGATCATGTTGTGCCGACATGTCTTCATAGTTTAACATACTATGGGATATATATTTATTATATCCTGGTGTCTTTTGATGGTGCTATTTCAGATTGTTCTCCTTTCTTACTCACAAATAATTTGGCTAATGTATTGATATAATTATTCTTGGAAGTCTTAGTAAAGAGCTGAAAGCAAACTACTGTGAACTAGAATTCTGTTAGTCCTTTTATCGTTGGTTTATTTTTCCTTTTTCTTTTCCCCCTCTTGACTCTGTAATTTGCTGGTTTCTTTTTAAATTTGTGTCACATGGAAAGCTAGTTGTTAGTATGATTGTATAATGCTGATATAATTTTTAGCTATATATCTTCATCCCTATTTCAGCTTTTTCATGACTGCTGATAAATATTTCTTCTTGTTCAGTGGATCGTTTCTTTTGTTTTCTGGAGAAGAAAAGCACGCAGATGCAAGTGAGTATATCTATCAAATCTGCCGAATAAGTAGTTACTGATTATTATATTCTCGCATATTTGTACCCTTATTTCGTCATTCTATTTTGCTTGGTAGATAACCCTTGTCCCTATTAGATTCTGTTCCGCCTAACTGAGCTGCTTTTTTGGCTGCATATCACATATGTGGCTAGTAATCCTCTAAATTATAAGTGTGTACTCATGAAATAATGTTGTTCGGATTTGTAAATTAGGGGAAAAAAGCAACTCATAATAATTGCTATCACTTGACGAAATAAGAGCTAAATAAGAGCTAATGGTTAGTAGTACATGACTCTTAGGTTGCATTTGGATGGGATGATTTGACTTTGGGGAAACTATTTCAAATGACTCTAAATACGAAAGATTTGAAATCCTCCAAAATGACTCCAAAAATAGCTTCCAATGATTTAAAGTTCATTATATAATGACTTCATCCAAACATCCTTAATGGATGAATTTGTTATTATGAGTTTGAAATCCTTAGCTCCAAATCCATCAATCCAAATGGAGCCTCAATGATTTGCATGGCTATGGGTCAATATGTAAATATCAAGCCTTGCATGTTTCCTGAAAATTAGGAAGCAAGAAGAATGAACGAGAGGATATTCAATTAAATTGACGATTCAGACAATTAGTTTACCGTACATCTGTTGCTGACAGTTACTCTTGGGGATATTCTACCTGTATTTATACATTTTCTTTCTTATGGTTTTAGGTACATGTTTGGGTTATCAACCAATAATGCAGGCTTGCTAATGCTTTTAGACCGAGGTCCGCGTGTCGGACAATGGAGATTTATATCAAATACAAACTTGTGAAACCGATACTAATCTGCTCTGTATCCACGATCTGTGAATTCTATGGTCAATCGTTTGGACGCTGTTTAGTTTTAAGCTTCTCATCTTCAGATTATGCACCACATTGTTTCTGTTTTTCTGTATTTTTTGTTGCTGTGGGATTGGGTATTCATTATTTTGTGCAGTGTTTTTTTCTTTTTCCCTTGCATTTGTGGGTATAGGATACAAATAGAACACCTCCATTTGTGGGGTATAGGATACATTTTTTCAGTTGATCAGCAAATTTATGGATACTGTATCCTTGTTTGCGTTTGGCTTTGTTGGAATTTAGTGAAGAAATATGCCTTGGTCCCTTCTGTATATTACATTTTCAATTCAAGAACTTGTGCTTGCTTATTTTTCTAAAGCACTTTCATGCTCACTTGTGCCATAATTGTTATATATATCCAATAATTTCTTGGGATTTTGCAAAGAAATGTAGCATTTCTACATACAATTTTTAACCTTTGCAGTCTCTAACATAAGCAAGATTGACAAATCCATGCTTAGAGCCAAAAGGGTAGCATCACGCTTCCCGTGTTGGTAGACGCTATTGGACAACAGATTGACTTTCGTACTCCATTTTCAGTTATTGGAAATTGAATTTTGAGAATCTAATGGTTGTGAAAAATGGGAATATGTTTGGTTGATATAATAAAATATGCATTTTATATAGTTTTAGAAATGCGAATATGTTTGGTTAATGTAAGAAAATATAAATTTATTTAGATTTAGAAATGAAAATATGTTTAGTTGAGTAGTTTGAAAGAGTTTTGAATACAAACGGGCTTGATAACAATGTAATTATGTTCGTATATGTGATTTTTGGTGATATTTTCATTTTGTTTCTTTTGGTATATGAAGAATCTTACAACTTCTAATAATATCTGAGTAAGAAACAGTTGTAATACTAAAAGACATGTAACAATGATATTGGTTTCTCTTTTGTCACTAATCAATGACAAACTTATTTCACTAAATAGAACTGAAAACCTCCCATAGTGGGAGAAATGGAAACCCTTGTTTATGGCCTAGCCAGGAATTATGTGCGTGATGGATCGATACAAGAAATTAGGGTGGATCATATAAAAAAATAAAAAAATACACTTAAATATTAACCAAAAAAATTTACCTAGTAAAAAAATTTAAAGGTGGGGGGCTCGTGTTGGCCCCCTACCTCCGCCATTGCCCATAAAGGACGATGCATACGGATGATCTCTCCGATGTTGGAGAAGGAGCCGGGATCTTATCCGCTTCGAAGGTTGGAGGTAGAGATGTTAAACGGGGCCCTAGCCCTAAAAGGTCGGCTCTATCGCCTCGAGGCTAAACGGGCCGATATTAAATGATCGAGAATATTGGAACCAAACCCAACCCTAGCGGGCAAGATTTAAACGAACCATTATCGAGCTATAAGTCAAAAATTTAAAATAATATATTTAAATTTAAAATTTTAAACTCGAAAATATATATCATTTCAATTTAGCATTTTAAGTTAAACTATTCGTCATAAATAAAGTCCATGTAAAGTTTCTAATTACATTGCATTTCAAACTTATAAAACAAATAGAAAAGAAAAGTTTCAAGAATTTATAGCTTGTTTAGGGAGATGTGAATTTGAAAAATAAATTTACTAGTAATAGGTAATAAAAGTAGATATAAAATATTATAGTTATAGGAATTGAATCAAATGAGACCACATTCCATAGGTAAGCATAATGTGTACTAATCCCGTCCACAAATTTTAAATCTTAGATTGTTGAGATTTGGTGATTTAGTGGCCTTTTTTTATTTTAAATCAAATAAGAGCAGGTTGGTCATTTTATTAATAGCAGTTTCCACTTTCCACCCCCAATTGGTAACTCCCCAAATCGGTTCATCTCCTCACAATTCGCTCTCTTTTTTTTTTTTTTTTTTTTTTGAATTTGCACAGTTTTGTGGACTTGTGGGTTCCCTCCATATCGAAAATTTTCTAAGCGAAAGACATTATCATTTCTCGTGAGTGTTCGTGGGAGTGTTGATTATCTTCTCAAGATGAATTGAAATTTTCCGAGCGAAAGAGAAACCCAGTTGTTTTCTTCATCTCTGAAACACGGTAAGAATTTTTTTTCCAGTATTCTCAAATTTAATTGTGAAAGTCAAGGATTTATTTAATTTTATTTTTTTATTGCGATTTTTTGTTGTGTTTTGGGAGAATGCAAGTGCAACTTGAAATCACTAAATAGGGTTTAGTTTGTTTCTTTCATGTATTTTTTTCACTAATGGTTTGTTAATGGAGGTTTTATGTTTTTTTTTGTAGTCGAAGAAGATGATTATGGTTTATATGTTTGATGTACACTTATATGCGAGTGCAAGTTGAAATCTATGTTTTTATCTTTTATTTTATATTATTAATAATTTTTAATATTATATTTTATATTATAAATACATATTGTTATAAAAACTATCATAATATATGTTATATATAATATTAAATACATAAAGTATATTATTTTATATAATATACATTAAATATATTAAAAAAATGAAAAAAAAAAATAGCACGGTCTGGCGGGTACCTACGGGACGACGGTGATACCGCCACGCCACGGTCACGAGGCGGTACCGTTGAGGTGGGTCATTTTGCCGGCCTATCGGATTATTGGTGTAAGATGCAATTATTCAATGGGTGGCGCTATTTGCACCCAAATATTTGATTAATACACCCCCTCCCAATATTTAAAAAATGCCATAAGTTAAAAAGACTATGATACCCTTAATAAAATAAAAGGTTTAAATACACCCCTTTAATTTCTAAATACACCCATCTTTTTTTAAACATATAATATTTTTTTCTTTCACCTCTCTCATTATTCTTCTCTCTACAAAATCTTCCAAAAAAAAGAAGAAAAATCGGAACCTTAAATTGCTGCAAATATAGACCGAATGAATTCATCGACACCAATAATGTAAGAATTTTAATACTTTATTGCTTTAAGTATCATATTTTTCCTATTTTTCATGTTTTTTTCATTCAAACTTTCGATTTGGATCACGCACCCTACCCACAAATTTCGCCATGGCACGATAGTGCCAATTTTCTACATGGAACGATCATAAAAATGTGGCACGATCGTGCCATGTATTTAAATAAGACACGATCGTGCCATGTATTTAAATAAGGCACTATCGTGCCATGCATTTAAATAAGGCATGGTCGTGCCATGTATTAAAATTGGGCATGATCGTGCCATGTATTAAATTTGGGCACGATCGTGCCATGTTTTTTTTTTTGTTTAAGTTTTTTTTTATGAATTTGTTTAATATTTTGTGAGGAATCAAACATGAACTCCACACAAGTATAGTGTTGTTTGTCCAACCAATAATGAGACGAATCAAGTCCAAGACTTAAGTATTATTACGGATTACGAGATATTTTCACAACTTACGAAATCTTCTCATCTCGTGAGAAGTTATTTGAATGGTGCGGGAGCGGGGAATAAACATGACATGTTAATAGTAATAAGTAGGTCGAAGTCTGTACAATAGAAATCGGATTATTAATAACAAAAAAAAATTAGCATACTTTTGAAACAATTCAACTATTTATAAAATTACAAACACCCTTTAATGCACTACAATATAAGTATTAAAGTATAAGCAAATCATAGTAAAAACAAATCACAAGCAAGGAAAAATTACAAGTGATGAACTCTACTAGAACAAAACAACCATATCTCACATTATTTTTTAAAGATAGCAAATGCACGATAGAGTGCCTCATTTTTTAAAAAAAAATAAATTCATTCATACCTTATTTTTGGCATGGCACGACAATATGCTCATTTAAAAAAAAATCTTTTCATGCCTTATTTTTAACAAAGCACGATAATATGCAATATTTTATCAAGGCACGATAGTGTGTCTTATTTTTAAAAAAAAAACAACAACCCATTCGTGCCTTATTTTTGGCAAGACACGTTATGACGCCTCATTTAAAAAAAATATTGTCATGCCTCATTTTTGGCAAGGCACGATAAAGTGTGGTCATTTTTCTTAAAAAAAAAACGTCGTGCCTTAATTTAAAAAATATTTGTCGTGCCTTGCTCTTTTTAAAAAAAAATTTGTGCCTCTTCGTAAAAACCAACCCATTCGTGTGCCTCTACGAAACTATCCAAAATCATTCAATTTTTCAACAACAATTTCAACTAAATACCAAATTTTCAACAACAATTCGATGTACCCAACCCCTAAAGCATTCAAGAAAACAAAAATACCCTATTTTGGACAAAATTAGACTATAACATTGCAAAATATTAAAAAAAAAAAACTTACATCCTCTTGCGGTGCGGCTGCTGGTGTAGCCTCCTCTTGCCCGTTTCTTCTACTATTCTTCCTTCTAAAGTATGTCAATATCTTTTTGGGAGAGATTGAGGTGTGAGATTTTGGGTGTGAGAAAAGAAAGAGAGGAGAAATGAAGGTGGGTATAGAAATTTTGTGGGAGGTGTATGTTAAGTTAGGGTTTTGTAGTTTAGAGGGTAAAATTGGAAATATATGTGTGATGTTCTTATTAATTAGATGAGTTTATAAAATATGGATGAAATATATGTAGAAAAATGGTGTATTAATCAAATCTTGGAAAGACAAATAACCCCACCTTGTTCAACTACTTGAAGTGGAGCATTGTGGAAAACCCTCAAGGGGCATCGCTCTCTTTCCTTCCCCTTGGGAAAATATTCTACGGCGGCTCAGACCCCCTTCGTCTTAAACCCTCTGTCACCATTGTACAACAATGCTTAGCTCCAGAAATTTGTTGCTCAAGACTAGCATTAAAAAGAGAAAACAATCCCGGAAAACAATTTCCAAAAACGCAAACCTAATTCCCAAAAAACCAAAAATCGAATCCAGAAATCAAAAAGCAGTCTTAGCAACACCACCCCAGTTCTCCGGTGAAGACGAAGAATACGAACAAATTGGAGCAGAAGGAGAGGATGGTAATTTCAGCTTAAAGGGCTCAGCTCGATCTCACTCACATGGCGTCCAGCCACTTGGAAATCTCTACTTCAGCGCTTCGTCCATCAATTCGAGGAACACGGGCCTCGGTAATCTGCAAACCCTAACAGACGAGCTCGTTCTTGAGATTTTGGGGCTTTTGAGTGGACCCCACTTGGGGTTTTTATCAACTGTAAGCAAATCCTTTTATGTTTTCTGCAACCATGAGCCTCTCTGGAGGAACCTTGTGTTGGAGTCTTGTGAGAATGGGTTCTTGTACACTGGTTCTTGGAAAAATACTTTTGTTAGTTGTGTTCATAAAATTTCATCTAAAATTGTCAGTTGTTCAATAAAAGTTAGGGACTTTTACTCTGATTACTTGTTTCAGAGCTGGCTCTGTGCTAATCTTGAAATGAAACCCGAGTGGCTTGAGAGGGATAACATAGTTAGAAAAAAGGGAGTTTCTGTTGAGGAGTTTGTGTTGAATTTCGAGGAGCCGAATAAGCCGGTGTTGGTAGAGGGTTGTTTGGACAATTGGGCTGCTATGAAAAAATGGGATAGAGAATATTTAGTTGATATTTGTGGTGATGCTAAATTCTCAGTTGGGCCGGTGCAAATGAAGCTTGAGGACTACTTTAGGTACTCGGATCAAGTGAGGGAAGAAAGGCCGTTGTATCTTTTCGACCCGAAATTTGTCGAGAAAGTTCCGAAATTGGGTTTGGATTATGAAGTCCCTGAATACTTCAAAGAGGATCTTTTTAGTGTTTTGGGCAATGAGAGGCCAGATTATAGATGGATTATAATTGGACCAGCAGGGTCAGGATCGTCATTTCACATCGACCCTAATTCGACCTCTGCTTGGAATGCTGTGATTAGAGGTTCGAAAAAATGGATATTGTTTCCTCCTGATGTGGTGCCGCCTGGGGTGCATCCGAGCCCGGATGGTGCTGAGGTTGCTTGTCCTGTTTCTATAATCGAGTGGTTTATGAATTTTTATAACGCTACCAAAAATTGGGAAAAAAGGCCTGTTGAATGTGTTTGTAAGGCAGGAGAAGTGATATTTGTGCCTAATGGATGGTGGCATTTGGTTATTAACTTGGAAGATTCTGTGGCCATTACACAAAATTTTGTTAGCAGGTATGGTTTCTGTTCCTTTTGTGTGTGCTAGTGATGGTGATGATAATTTTTCCTCTTCTTTTAGTTTGCTTGTTTAGTAGTGCATAATGTTTTATTGATTTTGGGGTATTGCTTAATCCATGAACCAAGAACAACACCATGGTGTATCTGCCTTGCTTAAATTTACTAGCTTTGCAGTATAAACATTAACACGATCTCCAGTATTGTGGGTGTTTGGCCGAGGGTATATAAAAGAGATCTTATAAGTTCCTGCATCTTGTAGTTTTTAAAGCTTATAAGATGATAGGTCTTATTTTGAAAATAAGTTGTTGAAGTGTTTGGATAAAATAAGATGAAGGAGCTTATAAGATGTTTGAAGAGCTTAGAAGCTCAGAGATATCCTCATAGTTCTCAATCATTTTGTTTATGGATCGGATGAAGCCAATCGAGAAAAATTTCTTTTGAATCTTCATGTTGACATTTCAAATGAATCATCCTAAGATTTCTTTTAGATTGCACTAAACATAAGAATATGGACTTGAAAGTGTATTCAAGCATATCTCTAGTCGAACATCAATATGTTTCAGTGTCCACATGTTTACTATGAGGCTTCATTTGGATTAATGGATTGAAGCTAGGATTTCCACTGAAGTTGTTTGGATGATCTTATGATACAATGAATTTCGTGTCCTTGATCTCCTATTTTAAGCTATATTTTGAATCATTGTGGTGGATTTTAAAACCGTCCTATATGGGGTCATCTAATCCTTTTCCTAAATCCCCCTTCAAATCCAAGTCCTTCTATCTGAATAATTTATCATTCACCCAATTTTCATCTGAGTTGCTAATCTTGTCATTGAGAGGATACAATGATTTTAAACTTGGAATGTTATGAAAAAACGCGGATGTTTAGTACTTCTAATTTCAACTTGGTTTTGCAGCAGGGTAGAAGTCCTAAGGTATTATTTTTGTATTGCAGGAGGAATTTATTGAACGTTTTGGATTTTCTAAAAGGCCTAACGCGAGCACTCTTGTTTCTGGAACAAGAGATAGAGTGAATTTGCACGACAAATTCAAGAAAGCTATTATGTCGTCTCTACCGGGAACCTTAGACGAGTTGATACTAAAAGCAGAGGAGAAAAAGAGAGCAGAAGAAACTTTCTTTCTGGGAGTCTGTAACAGATTCAAGGTGGGTGCCTTCAAATTTTCCTTTTAGGACTACATCTCAATGGGACCAGAAAATACTTCATAGCTAAATTTAGTCTTCAAATCTTACTTCAATTGTAAATGTCTCATTTCTGGCAACCTAGGAGAAATTTTGAGAAGCGATTTGAGATTGCAGTCCCATCTCATTTTTTAAGAACAGCGACATTCAACATCGATTTGTTTTAATCCTAGCTTGAATTTATATGTTGTATTAAATGGTTTTTATGAAATAGCCTTGTTTTATTTTCAATCAATCACGTCTAGTTAGAATAAACAAATAAATTGGCGGAGCTAATGATTTTGCAGCCTTGTTCAAGAATTATATGCATTGCACAGATTTCTTCCTAACCATTTTGACCTATGATAAAAAACCCTATCGTTTTTCAGATTGGACATGTGTTGTTGAAAAGCTATACAAGTCAAATCAAAACTAAAATTAAAGAGCGAAACTAGGGTTGTGATAGGATTGTGATTGGTTGTGCTTTCATTCCGTCCAGTTTCACTTTCTGAGAGAATAGTGGTAATTTTTTTTTAACAAAACCCAAATACCCGCCGAACAAAACCTTTCTTTTTTCTCTCTTCCCGTTTGTTTTCTTTAGTTTCTCTTACCGTTTTTTTTCATCAGTTTTTCTTGCGATTTTCTCTCCGTTTGCGATTTTTCAGTTCCAAGTGCGGCTCTCTTCGACACGAATAATATGGTATTTATTTTCTTCATTTTTTCTTCAGTTTTCTTGCGGTTTAGTTGCGGTTTTTCTTCAGTTTTTCTTGCGTTTTTCTTCAGTTTTTTTTTTCTTATGGACTTTTGCTATAAAATGTATGTTAGAGTTTCTTAGGGTTTCTTCAGTTTACTGCGATTTTTCAGTTTGTATTTGTTAGGTTTTTCAATTTGAGCATGTATTTTTTTATGAGAAATTTATTTTAGGATTTTAATTTGGGCATGTTAATTTCTTAGGTTTATGTATTTTCAGCTTTTCATTTGCGTGTTGTTGTTTTGATGTTTTGTAAACTGAAAGTTTCTGAAAAATTATTTGGATTTTGGGCATGTTTTGATTTTTGTCTTGCTGTCGTGAATTTCTATGAAATGTGAGCTGCCATTTTGTTGTTAGTTATTGTGTCTTCTGTGATTATTATAAATTATGGAGGGACATTCTACAACTTCTGTCAGGAGGAAAGGGTATTACTAGAGCTATCAATTTGTCCAGACCGGGCCGACCCGGTGCTAGCCCATCGGGCCAAGTGGGAAAATCGGTTCGGCCCGGAATTTCTTCGGGCCGCTATTTTGGGGAGCCCAGTCCAACCCATGTATTAAAAATACACATAATTTGCTTTGGGCCAACCGGGCTGGCCCGGTATTTCGGGCCTAATGGGTCAGACCAAATAGGCCCGAATCTTTTCGGACTTGCAAAATCGCAACCTATCCCGACTCTATTACCGGGCCGGTCGGGCTGGACTTTTTTTGACAGCTCTAGGTATTACAAAATGAAGGCACGCAAGTTTGTTTCTGTAAAAAAAAAAAGCAACTCGGGAAGAGAGATGAAAAAAATTGTTGCTGGAAAAAGTAAAAATAAGGAAAAAATTCAAGCGAAAGATCCAAATGCTATTCCAAAAAAGAGAAAAGTATTACAGAAGTCTGAAAAAGAAAAAGAAGATAAAAACATGTGTAATCACTGTTTAATGTATGATTTATTTGTAATTTTGTTTCTGTGTTGATTGTATTGTTGTTGGATTAGAGATGAAAAAAAGCTCCGACGTGGAGGAACATGGTGGGAAAAAGCGAAAAGCGAAGTAACAGATAAATTATACATTAAAAGTATCACTTCTCATGTTAAAAATATCATTTTGTATGTTAAAAGTATCAGTTTTCTTAACAAGCATCAGTTTTGATGTTAAGACTATTAATTTGTTAATTTATTTCTGAGAAATACTTTCATATAGAAGTACCACTTTTCATGTGAAAAGTATCACTTTATGTTTTAAAAGTATTAATGTTCATGTGAAAAATATCAGTTTGAATGTTGTGTTAATCTATTTATGAGAAATACTGTCATATAGAAGTATCATTTTTCGTGTTAAAAGTATCACTTTCTGTGTTAAAAATATCAATTTTCATGTGAAAAGTATCAGCTTTCATGTTAAGACTATTGTTAATTTATTTCCGAGAAATCCTTTCATATAAAAGTACCACTTTTCATTAGAAAAATATCACTTTCTGTGTTAAAACTTTCATATAGAAATATCACTTTGCATGTTAAAAGTATCACATTTTGTGTGTGAAGTTATTTCTAAGAAACACTTTTTATTTTTGGATTGTTCCAGAGATTTCATTAGTCAATGTAAACCTCAAAACTTATTTGAGTTTATGAAAAAGTTGAGTGATAAACAAAAGACTGACGTAGAAAGTATAAGATTTGGAGGTTTGTTGAGACCTTGTATTGATTCAGCCCTTCTTATGGACATTGTTAAAAGGTTGGTGAAGAATTTTAACGCCACCAGTCAGATGTTGAAATTTGATGATATGAGTTTTATCGTCACATCGGATGACATATATGATATGTTTTTAGTACCCAATAAAGATGGAAATGATGTTGAGGAATTGGATCGTGGAGAGTCTGTTGGTCTGATTGATAAATTGAAGGAGAAGTATGATATTGATGGGAATCTTTGGTTTATAAAGCGAAGAATGTGATTCAGAGCATACTAGTTGATGGCGGCGATGATTTTAAGCGGCTTTTTGTAATTTTTTGCTTTTCCTTTTTTTGACGCCAAGGACGAATAGGAAAGTTGACTTCCATGCGATCAAATCAGTCGTAGATGTGGACAAAATAGGGGATTACGACTGGTGTTCTTATATTCTAAAAAAGTTGTGCATACGAGTAAACAAATACAACAGGAACCCGAAATCAAAATATATCAGTGGTTGTATGTTGGTTTTATTGATAATGTATTTCCATAGATTGAAATGGCAGGGCAATGCTGAACCGTCCACATTACCGTTGGTCTTTCATTGGACATATGAGAAGTTAAGAAAAAAAATCAAGCAAGAAAGCTCAATTGGTGTGCTAGGTCAGAGTCAATGGGTAATAAATACATACCCTGTTTGTTTGAGAAAGAAATCCACAGTTGAGAAAAATATGAAGAACCCTTATGTAGTAAAGTGAATCAAAATGTAGGAGAAGGTGACGAACAAGAAGATGTTAAGCTTGATGATGAGTTGCATGATTCATTGAAGTATATAAACCTTAAACTACCAAAGGGGAATGAGCTTGATGATGACGAGCTGCAGAAGTTGGCTAGAGATGTAAGCTCATGTAAAAGTATCACTTTTCACTTGAAAAATATCACTAATTATTGTAATACTTTGAAGTATCAATTTTATATTAAAAGTATCACTTTTCATTTGAAAAGTATTATTCATCATTGTAATACTTTGAAGTGAAGAGTATCAGTTTTCATGTTAAAAGTATCAGTTTTAAAGTATGGCAAATATTAACATATTTCTTCTCATAAGGCATTTTTTATGTGTAAGAGGGATTTAATCTTGTATGATTTATCTGTTACTTCGCTTTTTCCCACCATGTTCCTCCACGTCAGAGTTTTTTTTTTCATCTCCACTCCAACAACATTACAATCAACACAGAAACAAAATTACAAATAAATCATACATTAAACACTGATTACATCTGTTTTTATCTCTCTTTTCCTTTTCAGCCTTATGTGATACTTTTCTCTTTTTTGGAATAACATTTGGATCGTTCGCTTGAATCTTTTCCTTATTTTTCCTTTTTCCAGCAACATTTTTTTCATCTCTCTCTGCGAGTTTTTTTTGTTTTTTGTTTTTCTTTTTTTTTTTTTTACAGAAACAGACTTGCGTGCCTTCATTTTATAATACCCATTCCTCCTAACATGAGTTGTTGTAGAATGTCCCTCCATAATTTATAATAATCACAGAAGGCACAACAACTAACAACAACAAAATAGCAGCTCACATTTCATAAGAACTTAGGACAACAAAACAAAAATCAAAACATGCCCAAAATCCAAAGAATTTTTCAGAAACTTTCAATTTACAAAAACAAAAACAACAACACGCAGATTAAAAGTTGGAAATACATAAACCTAAGAAATTAACATGCCCAAATTAAAACCCTAAAATAAATTTCGTATTAAAAAGTACATGCTCAATTCGAAAAACCTAACAAATATAAGTAAACTGAAGAATCGCGGTAAACTGAAGAAACCCTAAGAACAACATACATTTTATAGCAAAAAAACTTAATAAAAATGCAAGAAAGCTGATGAAAAACTGAAGAGAATAAATACCAGATTATTCGTGTCGAAGAGAGCCGCACTTTGAATTGAAAAAGCGCAAACAAACAGAGAGAAAATCGCAAGAAAAACTGATGAAAAAAACGGTAAGAGAAACTGAAGAAAATAAACGGGGAGAGAGAAAAAAGAAAGGGTTTGTTCAGCGGGTATTGGGGCAGGGTTGGGTGTTTGGGTATTTGGCCGTCTCACGGATCAAGATCCGTGAGAGATCTCACATAAGTTTTTGTGTTTCGAAGATACCACCTTCCAACTTTTGTTCAATTGTCGATGCTAACTTTAGCATCGGAATGGTATCCCGAACGCATGTCGAAAACCCCAACTATTTGTTCGTGTTGCAAACAGTGGCTGATTTAGGATATCACCCACCAAAATAAGCGAGTTAATATATAAACATCACCAACCATAAAACAATAAAAATGATTTAATGGATGAAACTCATCCCTGACGTCTCTCACTGCCCCGCCTCTAAAGTTTTGTGGAGAAGGTGAATCGTGGGATATGCTTCAACAAGCTAGGGTCCTGAGCTGATTTAGATTGAATCATTACACAAGAAATCCTCCTCCAACTTTGTTATCGGTGATTCGAACCTCCATGCTGCTTTCAACCTGTTATCGGCGATTCGAACCTCCTGCTTTGCCTCCAACCCAATTGCAGATCCAGGGGCGGGCCAACCTGGGCCTTGACCCATTTTTTTTTTTTTTTTTTTTTAAAAAAAAAAAAAATTAGTGCTGATTTGTATGATTTTTCTTGGATTTTTATCCGGCCCACCCTATTTTCGTGTATCGGCTCACCCCATTAGGTTGTCCTGGCTCCGCCATTGCTCCAACCTGTTATCAGGCGGACTCAAGCCTCCACTTTGTCCATATTGTGGGTGCCAGTGAAAGTGCATATCACATCACATAGGTCCTTTGCACCAGTTGAGCTATATCCCAGAAGCAATAAAAATGATTTAATACGTACATACAGTGATGGAGCTAGGGTGGCTGCCACCCTCTTTACAAATTTTTCAAAATTAATAGAATTTTTACAAGTAATAATTATTTAATTTATAAATTTTCACGTAAAAATATTGCCAAGTTGCTCCCCTATAAAGATTTAACAAAAATATTTTTATCCACTATTTTAAAGAAAAATAAATCTCGCTCCCTAGTGTTAAATTTTCTAGATGGAGTGATAGGTTCTCACAAAATGTAAGTGTAAAGCGGGCCCGTGCCTAGAGATATTTATCCGGGTCAAACTTTAAAATGGGCCTTTTTTACAAACTTAAAGACGCCATAAATAATGAAAATCATATTCAAAGTAATTATTTAAATACAATTTACCAGATAATTTTGTCGACAATCATGTTCAAGACCTCAACAAGTTTTCATCATCATGCAACCTCTCCAAAATGAACAGAAAACAAAAAGGTTGTTCATTTTCTTTAGCGTAGAAGATATACACTTTTTCCAAACTTAATTCAATCTATGATTCTTTAGTTTCTTCTCATCGTATATATATGTGGTTGTGGAAGATAAACACTTTTTGAACTTGGGTGACTGCCTGGCTGGTAGGGAAGAGATGACCATTTAATTATGGTACATTTTTCTTTTTTTCTTTACATTCCTCATTCTATATGCATTATTTGATGTCTAATTACGCGAGAAGTTAACCCTAACTATACTTATAAAATAAAAATATTTGGAAAAAAATGTTTCCTTAAATTCCGCCACCAAATCCGATAGTTTCAATCTCATTTTATAAAACCATTGGGACCACTAATTTGAATTACAAAATTACCACCTTACCCTTAAATTGGCGGAAATCGGAAATTAAAAAAATAAATTAATAACATCCCTTCATTTTTTAAGATCAATGGGTAAGATAAGTCCACATTGTCTCACCTAGGAGAGTAGTCTCATTTGAACCAAATCCTATATATATATATATATATATATATTATTGTATTAGGAATTTTTGGGCCCTAAGTTTTTCTTTTTTTGGGGGCTTGAGTGTAATGATTAGAGATGGCAAAATGATCCGTTCTGCTCCGTCCCGTTTGGGCGGCTCGCCCCGTGACCCATGGAGGCGGGCGGGCACAGGTATCTCCTTCGCCCCCCTTGATCCGTGCTATTTTTATTTTTGAAATATATATAATGTATATTTTACATGTATATTATACAAAATAATATAGTTTTATGTATTTAATATTATATTTAACAAGTATAATAACAAATTTTATAACAATATGTATTTATTATACAAAATATAATATTAAAAAATTATTAATAATATAAAATATAAGATAAAAATATTAAAGAAAATAAAAAAAATCAACACGCCCCACCCCGCGACCCGTGGCGGGTCTGGGTATTGAGATATCCAACCCGTCCCACTCCGCCCTATTGCCATCCCTACTAATGACTCACTTACCTCTCTATAGGCACGGCCATGGTGTAAGGATTATTTCTTAAAAATGAGTTCTCTTGGCACCATGCATGCATTGCATGAAATTTTACGTGATAGCAAAAAAGCGTGATTCGATACATTCATTGCACGGACAAAAAATCGTGCTCACCACCTGCAATTTTGCGTGAAAAATCCATTAGAATCCGAACCAATTAAATGGACCGATACATTCATATTATTCCACAATTTTCTCACTGCTTTTCATGATTTTCTCTATCTTCTCCATTACGCCTTTCTTCTTCATTCATTCACATTTTTCACGCCCTTATCAAAACTACACTATACAATTCTTTTCATTATTCTTCAATTCAAATTTGATTTCCAGAGTTGATTCTTCTTCTGTTGTTTATTTTTGTTTCGTCTCCAAATTAAAGTCTCATTTTTTTCTTGCACTGCGTATATTATTGGGCTTTAATAAACTCAAATTATTGGTACTTCCCAGAACAGATTATTCAATCATTTTCTGCTGCAATTAATTGTTTTATCCGTGAAAAATTTGAGGACGCAATATCATATTTTTGCCTTTTTTGTGGGTAAATTTCGAAGGTTTTTTTTTTTTTTTCTTTTCTCGAGCTGGGTGTTAATTTAATCGTAAAGCCTCAGCAATTCGGTCTCCATTGTGGCGGATGGGATCACAATTCACGTTTAAAATGGTGGAATTCAAGAGCGCTAGGGTTTTGTAGAAATTATTACCTAGCGTTTGATGGGGAATACATGTGTGGGCCCTAATTTGGGGAGCAGGGGTTTCTTACAGTCCGTAACCGCCGCGGTCTGGAAAACCCGGCCGCCGGAGACCCTCCCAGCCCCAAATCAAGACCACGAAACCAGCATTAGTAACAATAAGAAGGATAGCAGCACAGATTCAGGGAATAAAGTCTCTGTTTCTAGTCGGTCTGATAATGTGCAGAGCACCGCACCTACACCGATCAAAATCGCCGGCGATGAAGCTAAACCCTCGAAGCCGGAGGAAAATAATAACAATACTAACAATGCCAGTAACAGTAATCCAGCAGAGGGGGCCAAACAGAACAAGCCTGGTCATATTAAGAGAGTATCGAGTGTAGGACTAAGAGTCGAATCGGTTTTACAGCGAAAAACGGAGAATTTGAAGGATATATATAGTTTAGGGAGGAAGTTAGGACAAGGACAATTTGGGACGACTTATTATTGCTTGGAGAAGGCAACTAACAAAGAATTTGCCTGCAAAACAATTGCTAAGAGGAAGTTGACTACTGAGGAGGATGTGGAGGATGTTAGAAGAGAAATTCAGATAATGCACCACTTGGCAGGCCACCCCAATGTTATATCCATCGTCGGAGCTTACGAGGATGCCATTTCAGTTCATGTTGTGATGGAGCTTTGTTCGGGTGGGGAGCTTTTTGATAGGATCACACAGAGGGGGCATTATACCGAAAAAAAAAGGCCGCTGAGCTTGCTAGGATAATAGTTGGTGTTGTGGAAGCTTGTCATTCGTTGGGAGTTATGCACAGAGACTTGAAACCAGAGAATTTTCTTTTCGTGGATGAGGAAGAGGATTCACCACTTAAGACTATCGACTTTGGGCTCTCGGTATTTTTCAAGCCAGGTACTCGTATAAGAACTTACCGATGTATCTTTTGTGTGATTATACAAGTACGTAACGAAAGGCCATCTCCATTGTTAAACGACGAATAATCTTTAGTGATGGTAAAAGTGGGCATGCTGGATAATGTTTGGGTTTTGGCAATGAATATCAGGTAGCCAATTGAAATCTTGCTGTAGCATTCTTGAAATGATAATGATAGTTAACGTTGTCAAGTTTTGCTGTAGCATTCTTGAAATTGTATATAATGAATTAGTACCAAATATCAGCTTTATCCGTCGTGAGTCGTGCTCTTTATTAGTTGAGAGATACATGATGATTGTCTTTATTGAGTTCTTTTCTAATCTTTGATTCACCTATTTAAGAGGCATGATGTATATTTGTGTGTGTCCAAGTTCATTCAGTTTCCATTGTCAAATAGGCATCACTGAATAATATCAGATCAGTTGTGAAGCTGATATGTTTGAGCTATTGTCACTGCCATGTTGATTCAACCTTCTTGAAATTAGATTCATGATCCCTTCAATTCAATTTGTAATTTTATCTCAATGCTTTGAAGCTTACGGATATTTCAATAAGGAATTATTCCAGAGGAGTGTAAAACTGGAGGCTGTTGTCAGTCTTTCTGCCATCTTTTATATGGTTCTGCTGCATTTAAAGTTACTAATCATGTGAAATTGTTCTCCGTTACCATTTTTAGGCAGTTTTCTCACAAGCAGAAACTGAATATTTCTGATAATCTTATTTCTCGTTTTAGGTAGAATATTTGTAATCAGGTATTTGAATATTTCTTCTGAAGATCTTATTTTCCTGTTTTAGCTAGGATTCTAGTTAAAGGTTGTTTCCTGCTTTGTACATGGCCCTTTTTATTTGAGTGGATCTAAGCTTTTTTTTGCTAATTAGTTGAAATATCACCGACTCACTCTTTTTGTTTGAGTTAATTCCTTATATTTTAGTCCTTTTTCCTTGTCTGTTCAAGAGCTGATATTGTATCTTCTCAGGTGAGACATTCAGTGATGTGGTTGGAAGCCCTTATTACGTGGCGCCGGAGGTACTAAGGAAGCATTACGGCCAAGAATGTGATGTCTGGAGTGCTGGAGTTATCATTTACATTTTGTTATGTGGAGTCCCGCCATTTTGGGATGGTAAGGTTTTATTCTCGATCACTTTTGTTAGCTTGCTTTTTATTTACTCTTCAATCTAGTGGTTAAATCCAATTTTCTTGTATGTAAATATACACGTTGGATCAGAAACGGAACAGGGCATATTCGAGCAGGTTTTGAAAGGGGAACTTGATTTTGTTTCTGAACCATGGCGAGTATATCTGAAAGTGCAAAAGATCTCGTCAGAAGAATGCTTGTGCGAGATCCCAAAGCGACTCACAGCTCATCAGGTTCTCTGTGAGTATACTGTCCATGAATAACCTAAAAATTTAGGTCTCGTGGCCATTTTTTCAATCTATTCACCATATATATCAAATGGGAAATGATGCACTGCATCTGCACCATTGGTGTCCTGGTGTACATTGGTATACTATTTGGCTTTTGCTTTTGGATTACTCGGTGATAACATGGTACATGAAATTACTCTTTCATGCTAAAGTATCATGAATAAGCATTATTAGCTCTGATACAGCATTTGAGGATAAGTAAATCTATAGATTCTATGGATGAGTCGAATTTGAGCACTTGATTGAACATAAGAGTATCTATTTATTTACATGCTTAAGGAATAACCCTAGTATTTCATCTTACAATTTCAATGGACAGGAATGGCATTTATAGTTATTAAATGTTTGCGCAGGCCATCCATGGGTACAAGTTGGTGGTGTAGCTCCAGATAAACCTCTTGATTCTGCGGTTCTAACTCGTCTGAAGCAATTTTCTGCCATGAACAGACTCAAGAAAATAGCCATCAGAGTAAGAAGTTCTCTATTCTTAATATTAGCTCGAACTATGCATCACAGGATTCATTGATTCAGACATGCATTTTTCCAGGGGCTAGTTGTATGTTATTTGACAGTTCAAATTTTGTACATTATAGGAAGTGGCATCATACAAGTTGCATCAAATATGTTATCATTTATGATCGAATACTTGAAAAAAAAAGTTATTGATAGGGATAATTACATTACACCCCACCCCCGGCCCCGGGGATTCGGACTAACTACAAAAACTCTAGAGATTTTTGAAAATTACCAATTCCTTGAGGTTTGATTCCGTTTTACATTTTCCCCCTTCGTAAGCAAAATATATTTCAAAACCCCCCTATATTTTATAGAATATTACAATTACCCCCTCAAATTTAAGACATAATCAAACCTAAGGGGGATTTTTGTAATTTTGAAACATATCTGGATTTTTGTTTGTAATCAGCCCAAACCTCAGTTTTTTTTTTTTGTAACTATCCCTTATTGATATGTTGAAGTATGAAGATGCCTTCAACATGGATGAGTATGTGGAGATATATGCAAACTTTTTTGTATAATAAAATTTGATTTAAACTCATTAATGAACTTAAACTACAGAAGTTATACTGTCAACTTTTTGCAAATCTGATTTTACTCATTAAAAGAATTTGAAACAAAAAAATATCTTAGTTGGCATTTTTGTTTCTCAGCATGCATAGATATTTGTTAGTAATCTTTCTTTTCATCGAAGGATAGTCTTCATTTTTTTTTTGGATGAAATGTGAATAATATATATCATCGCAAATGTACAAAATATTCTGGGCACGCCCAGATAATTACAACACAATGGGACTAAATGTCCCTAAAAGGCTAGTACAGCTTGATGGCTAATACATGCCAATTACACACAACAAACAAACCAAAATTGCGCTAGAACTAATGCCCCAAAGCAAGGTGTTCATATTGAACCAAAACATGAGGATACGAAGAAAACATGATCTTGTATACCTGCGTTTTGATTTCACGAGTAATGCCGTCGGATGTAACAACCGTCCCTTGAATAGTCTTCATTAGCATAATGTACTGTGAATCTAAATGTGTTTTTTTAACAAGAATACTTTTTCTCTTCATGACGTTCGCTTGACAGAAAAGCAGAGGAAGTAAGTCATGTTGTTGCATAGTCATTATTTCATCACTAGCACTTGACGATTAATGCTGTCGCACAAAATTATCCCTTTTATCTGTAGGTAATTGCGGAAAGTCTTTCCGAGGAGGAAATTGCTGGATTAAAGGAAATGTTTAAAATGATAGATGTGGATAATAGTGGATATATCACTCTGGAAGAACTCAAAAAGGTTTGGAAAGAGTTGGTGCCAATCTCAAGGATTCGAAATTGTGGGTCTGATGCAAGCTGTAAGTGCAGTCGTAAAAGTTTTCATTTTACTATTCGCTTGAGTTTTCAATGTCACCAAAATTGAGTTAAAAGATGATTTCCAGATTGCTATACCGTGTATTTTTAATGGATAATTACAAAAGACCCCCTAAGGTTTGACCTAATTACAAAAAAACTCAGACATGTTTTAAAATTACAAAAAGCCCCTCACGTTTGATTTTTGTCTTAAATTTAAGGGGGTAACTGTAATATTGTTAGAGGTATTAGGGGTTTTTTGAAATATTGTTTGCTTATGAAGGAGGAAAATGTAAGACGAATTAAAATTGAGGGGCTTTTTGCAATTTTCCAAAACATTTGGGTTTTTTTGTAATTAGTCCAAACCTCAGGGAGGTTTTTGTAATTATCCCTATTTTTAATTGACATCTTCTTAACACAAATTGAACTGCTTGGGAGATTTACAACGCACACTACTAAAAACCACCGATATGCTAAATGAGTGATACAAATCAAGTATGCTTTTAGTTTAGGTCACAACACCTTTGTTTTCCTGAATACTTAATTTAAAGGGTTAATTACAAAAGCCACCACTGGGTTTAGCCTAATTACAAAAAAGAAAAAAAAACAGTCTTCTTTCAAAATTACACCCCTTGACATTTGCACCCTTGGTAGGTGGTATTTGTTAGTTAAATACAAACCTCAAGGGGGTGTTTGTAACACTTTAAAGGAGTATTTGTAATTTTGGAAGATAATTGGAGTTTTTGTAATTAGACTAAACCTCTGAAGTAATTTTGCAATTATCCCTAATTTAAATGCCATGCAAATAACATGGAACTATTACTTAAAATAAACAAGGATTTTCGAGAAACCACAATGGTCAAGACTCAAGAGCCATACCTTGACCTTGTAGTTGATCTGTTAAACATTTTTACCTACCTAAAATGGCATAGCCAGATCTTCGTCAATGTGATTATTTAAACGGATAATTACAAAAATACCCCTGAAGTTTGGGCAAATTACAAAAAAAACGAGAGATGTTTTAAAATTACAAAAACATCCCTCATATTTGATTTTTGTCTTAAATATAAAGGGGTAAATGTAATATTTTTATAGATGTCAAGGGTTTTTTTGAAATGTTTTCACTTCTGAAGGCTGCAAAATGTAAGACGAAATCAAATGTAAAGGTTTTTTTTGTTGTAATTTTCAAAAATCTTTGGGTTTTTTTTGTTATTAGCCTGAACCTCAAGGACTTTTTTGTAATTGTCCCTTATTTAGATATATGGAGCTCTTTATGTTCTCATTTAAAGTCTTTATTTATTTATTAATTTCGGGTAATGCAGGCTGATGTTGACAATAGTGGAACCATAGATTACGGTGAGTTTGTAGCAGCAATGCTTCACCTAAATAAAGTCCACAAAGAGGATCATATGTATGCAGCCTTCTCGTATTTCGACAAAGACGGTAGTGGTTTCATCACACGGGACGAGCTTCAACAGGCTTGTGCACAATTTGGTCTAGAAGATGTTCACCTAGATGAAATAATCCAAGAAGCTGATCAAGATAATGTAACAGTCTTCTTTCATTTAGTTCTTAGAAAATATCCCACTTCTATATGTTCTTAATTAGGTACAATACTTGAAAATCTTACCATTTTCGTTTATTTCAGGACGGCCGGATTGATTACAATGAATTTGTGGCTATGATGGAAGACACTGGTTTTGGGAGGAAGGGTTTGAGAACAGTATAGGATTGGTGCTCTTTAAGTCTGGTAAGTATCGAAAGTATCCGTTTCGACTTTTGTAAATTCCGCACAGGGCGAAAATGGAACAGCAAAAGAAACTTGTGTGCATTCTGTTGTAAAGATTAGTCAGGTCAGTAAGGTTTATATATATCCCATTTAGGATGTCCATTTTGTATCCTCTGTTCATAGTTAGTATTTTTTTCCCCTGGAAATTGTTATCGATAATTCCATTTAATTATTCTTTATTTACTTATGTGTTTCAGTTATCCCATCGTCTGAATCACATTCTAATGCAGGATGGTAGATGGAAAGCTTATCACACGTATTTTAAATGATGGTTCATTGCTTATTTTTTTCACATATATATTATTATGCATTTATATATTAATGATGTTAGTTTATATGTATTGGTGTTACAGAAATAAGAGATAATAAACGAGGAACTTGACATTATCCATGTAACATCTTACGCACATATATTCGGAGTCAATGGCGTAGCAATAGCCAGAAAATTTACGGGGGTGGGCCGATACACGGAATCGGGGTAGACCAGGATAAAAAACTAATAGAAAAACCAAATAAATTTTAACTAATTTTTTTAAAAAAAAATTTACCTTATAAATTTTTTTTTTTTTTAAAAATGGGGGGGCAGGCCTGGTTGGCCCCCCCGCCACGCCGGTGTTCGGAGTTTTATTCGATAAAAGCTCGTTCGAGTTCGTTTAATGAGTCTCGTTAAAATAAACGAACCAAACTCAAACTTAGAGATATTCGGTTCGTTAGCTCGTGAACAGCTCATTAGTAAGCTCGTGAATAGGCTCATTAGTAAGCTCGTATAAATTAACCGTAAATAATATGATTTTAGTTTTAATTTTTCATATTTTTACTTAAGATAATATAAAAATATTTCAATAAACTTATTTTTTGAATAAAATTATAAGTTTTAATAAATATATTATGAAATTAAATATAATTAAATAATTTTATTTTTTTTGGTAATAAATTCAAGAATAATTTAATTTTTAATTAATATTTACTAAGCTCGTTTAGGTTCGATTAAGCTCGAAAAAGTTCTTGAGCCATCAACATGTTCGACAAATTCGGGCTCGAGTTCGATTCGATAATAAACGAGCCAAACTCAAACACTCAAAAGCTCGCTCGGTTCGGTTCGATTGCGACCCCTACATATTAGTCTTCCATCTATAGGGTATTGCAATATTAGTCCTATAACTTTTGAAATTGCGATTTTAGTCCTATATGTTTAGCTTTTTTTTTTTTTTTTCTTTTTTGCGGTTTTGGTCTTGTTAGTTTTGGATTTGTGCAATTTTAGTCCTATAAGTTTTAAGTTAGTGCAAATTTGGTCCTGAAGGCTATTTCAATATTTCACTTATTTCCAAAATGCCCTTGGTAGACAAAATATTCAATATACATAAGATCAAGCAGAAAATGGTATTAGAGTCAATGTTTTATTTAATTATTTGTTGAATTTATTTATTATTTATACTAGAGATTGTCTAATGAGAAGAATTTTATTTAGAATTATGAATCCAGATCAAAATTTAAGGTACGCGTCCACATGTATTATTTCTTAATCATGGACATACAAAAATACGTACAAATTTGGCATTTGACTAATAGGACAAAAGTTATTACAACTAAATAAGACTAAAATTGTCAAATTCTAAAAAATTATAGGATTATAATTGTTATTTTTGATGAGGGCAAAATTGTCAGATGACTAAAATTGCAACTTCAAAATTTACGGGACTAATATTGCAACACCCACGTAAATACAAGACCATGTTCGCAATTTTCCCTAAAATTAACATGTGGATGTGGATCTTTATGTGTTTTAGCTTTCCATGTGAACCCTTTTAAAATATTGGTATACTCCAGTACCTTAAACTAGGTCAAAATCCAACTTGATTGCTATTATTACCACTTTTCCATGTAATATTTTCGTATATATGTTTTTTTTTCTCTCTCTCTCTCTCTCTCTCTCTCTCTTAATTTTAGCTGTTGGTATAGGAAAAGAGTTGATAACTTTAACATGATATTAATACTTTACTTTATAATATTATGATATGCACATTTTAAGATTTAAACATTCAATTGAAATATTTGCACAAATCACCAATAACAGAGCGATACAAGACAATTCTGACCATGAGCACCCTAGGGCGTCATCAAAATATGTTGTCAGATACCGCTATACAATTACAACCCATTTTTTCTCAATAGATACAAAATACACACGTTTTAGCACCCGGTGCAACGGGTCGTAGCGCAACGACAATCACCAATTTAACCTAAGGGGTGGTGATCTAGTAGCACTGGGCGATAAAGTGGCTTTGTTACCTATTCTGTTAGGAACCGTGGACTTTTTGGTACATTTGACGACAAATTTTCTATATATATATATATATATATTTTAACATCAACCCAAATTCTGAATTCTGATTGTGCTTGTGAATATGCTCCTACTTATTTCTTCCCAACGTGTAGTGTGTGTAACTGTGTATATGTATAAATAAAGACAGAATTATAAATGAGGGTCGGTTTCACCTTTTATTTGATTGCTCCATTAGTGAGCTGGATGGATGGACGGATGACAATTGTGTGGACACTCTTTGGGGTACGTCCAACTTGTTCTCTGAGGGATACATAACATTACACATATCACAAAACTCATTGCTTTTCATGTCTAAAGTCCACCACATAGTCTCACATCATACCTAACCTCGCCCATAATTTTGCATCCATCCACGCCTACTAACAAACATTTTCCTCCTTTTTATTTTCTTTGTTTCCATCCCCTTCCAACCTTTTTTTTTTTTGTTTTTTATTTCAAAATTATTTTTGGTATCATTCCACATTTTCACTCACTCTTTTCTTTTTCTTATAACCGATATTCCATATTCCCACACGACTAGTCATAGGAAACAACCCCGACCCTTCGTGAATCGCTACATGTAACCCTCACTCTTTTCTAGTTCTAGCGAAGAGGGTGTTTGTTAAACTTATTTAACAGATATTATAAAATTAATTAATAGCTTATAAAATGTTAGATCTTATTTTGAAAATAATTTATCGAAGTGTTTGTATAAAATAAGATTGTGGAACTTATAAGATGTTAGCAATGATAGTTTTTTGATTGAAATGGTCAAAATAAAAAAATTAAAATAAAATCTTATTTTCTATAACAACGTATAAGGTCACATAACATCTAATTTTGGGAGTGAATAAAACAATATTTTTAAAAAAAAACCTTAAGAAAAACTTTTAGAGAGTTTATCACTCTCAAACATCTTATAAATTGTTTTGAAGAGCTTATGAGTTGAGCGAAACACCATCAATGTTGATGGCACATACTTGGTGTTAACTATACATGTGTAGTACCGAACTCCTCTCACGGATGGTGATCTCCTAAATGAGTACAATGTACATATGCATGCCAGCAACATAAACAAACGGTTTAGGGTCCCCGATGTATATTCGAGAATATTTGGAGTCACAATAGATTTAGTCTATCTTCAATGGTAGAGAATGAGGAAATTTATACTTAAATATTGTTATAATCCAGTGAGGTATAGTGCATAAACCATTTTAGTTCCATGAGCCTATGGGGTTCTCAACTCAAGCATTGTAGCCCATTATCTTTATTGACTTGTGAATTTCATGAACTAGTCTAGTGGGTCTTATGAACCATGACACGTCATTGCCTATGCCATTGAATTCTAAGAAAAACATAGAAAAGATATTTAATTGTCGTTTTTAATAATTGATGCAATAATTGGATTTTCAAATTCTTTCAATCTTGCCCACTTGACAATGAAATTCAAAATTAATAATAAATAAGGGAAATATCTATGGATTTATCTATTGGAAAACGAAATACTGAATATTGTTGATGTTAGTAGTACATTTAGTACTGAAAATAATGAGTACGTGCATGGAATATTTATTGATTGCATCAATGATATGTACGTGAATTTGCACATAATGCCCTGACGAGGGCGTAGTAAATCATCCCGCGTAAGACACTTCCCCTAGCTAATTTTTTTCCCTAGTTCAATAATTTTTTCCTCCTAAAAGAATATATATAACTTTTTTTTTTTTTTTTTCATTTTTTCCATAAAGAAAACGGGACAAAAGAATTTATGGGGTGCACGGAGGGGCGGGGAGGCCCCCTGGGTCGCGCCTCTAGCCCCGACTATCATTTTCTTTTTTTTCTTTAATTTTTCTATTTCTCGATTAAGTTTTTTATTAGAAATATTGTTGATCTTATTAATAAGTCGATATGGTATGTCTTAGGGGGTGTCAATTTGGACCCAACACGCAACCGACACCAACCTAACACAAAATTAATGGATATGGTTCTATGCTTCATGGATCCAAGTCGAAATCGGGTTGAATGGAATAACCCGCCAATTAAACAGTCGGTTCGGGTCAACATGCTATGACCCGCCTATTTGTGAATTTAAAGAAAAATAACTAAATAATTATGTGTAAGAAAAACAAAAAATAAGACATGTACTTAAAATTTAAATGCTAAAACTCCTAAATTTTATTTGTTGCTAGTTTTGTATGTCTTTTTATATGTTGTTCTCAAAATATGATTATGTTATGTTATTTATGCAATTATGTTAATTCCTTTTGTACTTTGTGAATTTTGATATTTTTTATTGATTGAATAGTCTATGAGTTTGTCATGCATAGACTCACAAAGTGATTGATTTTAAAAAAATGAATTTATTCAATTGAAACAATTAAGTATATTTAATTTTATTAGATGAGTTAAGCGGGTCGGGTCCAGGTAACCGTGAAATAAACAAGTCGGATTTGGACACGAATAATTAAGTAGGACATGTTCGGATTGGCTAATTCTAACTCGCGAACCCACGGATCCCGGATCCACAAATTCCGATCCAACCTAAATTGACACCCTAGTCTACCCCACAAACTTTCGATCTTTGTGATAATTAACATAAGATAATAGACGAAGTTATATATAAAATATGTACAATAAAGTAACATTATATATAACTTATATATATATATGTTCTCAAGTACTTTTTCTACTAACATATCATATCATCTAATATAAAACACTTTCCTTAAAATATCCAAAATAAGTTTAAAATTTTTCAAACTTCATATCTTGATGCAATGATTGTCCATAACATAGAAATTAGATACCCAAATCATCTTTAATTAAGCTATAAAATTTGCTTCCCCCCTTGTTTAGTGGACATATGTCCGCAATACAAAGGATATATCACCAATTCACCATGCACAATGGCGTATAAAAAAATAAAAAATATAAAAGTACTGAAATGGCAAATTAATTAATTAATGAAGCAAAAAATGTCAATTTCAGGATAGTGGTGGGGCAAGAATGTAAAAATGGCTAAAAAGTTTAGGTGATAATAATGTTGTAATCATCAGGGAATCGTGAGTTTTGGTGTAAGACGTGGCAGCTGTAAACAGGAGGTAATTGATTTGTTGGTACCACGTGTGTGGACAACTATGGTGGCTGTCTTAAGTAGTGTCCAGCCCGGAGCTCAGCCACTGGCCACCGTCCCCACACCGTCACTGTCACCGTGCTTTGGCCGGCACCGCCACTTTTGGATTCGGGTAACACATTTACCCACCCCCACTTCTTCTCTCTCTTTTTAATCCGATATATCCCATAAACTTTTGTCCAATTATTTACCAAATGTAAGATACTTTCTTCGATATTTTTACACATCAAAGGCAAAACTATATATATATATACATATATGAATATGTATTTTTGTGAAGGGCCATGATCCCAATAGGCTCGAAAGGTCAACAAGATATTTTGGATTGTGGGCTAAATGATAATTAAAGACCATTCATCAATCTAAGAGTTTAACTTTTTGATGAGGTGGTCATTTAATACAGACGTAATCGGTAGAATAAAAGATTTTGAGTAGAGTTGACAATGGGTGAGGTCAGATTGGCCCGGTTTGAAAAATCCGGGCCCGTCCGGATCGCTGGCCCAATTTTGGTCGAACCACGGAAATGTGTGGCCAACCTAGCTCATATGCGTATATTATACACAACAACTATTGGGTTGGGCCAAAAGTCGGAATATGTCCGACTTTTTTGGCCTAGAATATCATGACCCAACACAACCCAAAACCTCGGGCCCGTCGGGCTACATTTTGTCCACTCTAACTCGAGTTCAAATCTCACCGTCATCCATAAAAATATTCCACTAAAGTTTGGTAGTGAACTAATGAGTAATTCATTTTTCTTTTTTTTTGTTATTTTAATAACCATCAATAGTCGAATCGAAATTTCCTATTCTATTGTATTGACGGCGTGTACAAGATGATGTCATAATTACACGTGTCATTTATCCAATGCAATGAAATATGAATGTGGAGTAGGATATCCGGACCCAATAGTAGTTCGATGTATGACAAATGGTGATACTTTTACTAATACAATTAGCCGCAACATGGATGATAAGTTAATTAGTGTGGTGTATTACATGCTACACCTAGCTTAAGGTATATAATAATCGTAGATCTATTATAGATGTGTAAAATTTAACACATAATCATACGGTCTAACGTGTATTCTAACCTTGATTTTCAGAAACACTACACATAGTGTACTCCTTCAGTGCAACCCCCCTAAAAAAACTCTCATACTCCATGTATATTTTATTTTTAAAATATTAATTTTTTTGTACTTAAATATTTGATTTTTATTGATTTAGCTCCCCAAAGTTAATTATCCCCGCAAAACTCATACACAGAGGCATACTATTTCTTATGGGGCACGTGCCCCATAAGATTTTTTATTATTATTTTGTTTTTCATTTTTCTTGTGTATTTCTTTAATTATAACAAATTATATTTTAATTAGGTTAAGAAAAATCAAAATGTACCCCATTAATTATTTTTTATGTTATTTTTTTATTATTTATTATTTATTTTTAAAAGCTATATATTAATTATTTAAAAAAAGTGCGTCTCACTAAATGTTTTTATGTAAATTGTAATTATATTTATATTGTGCTCTCCTTATGAAAAATTTATGAATATGTCTCTGGCTCCGCCCCTTGTTCAAAAGTAACACCTACAAGACCATTAAGTGGTGGCAAATAATAGTAAGAGTCGTGCCACTCAAATACGGAATCGAGACCTGGTATAACTAATTAAATATATATTGAATTCTTCATTATTAAACCTTTTATATATTTGTTTTTTTTTTTGAGAAAGTATATGTTTGATTTTTTTAGTGGAAAAAGAATGCGCAATATTGAGAGGAAGCAATGTAAATTCTCTCGTAGAAAATAGAACAAGAAATGAGGACCAAAAGCAAATAAGTGAAATATCTCGCTAAAAAAGACAAATCGAATTGAATGAAACAAGATAATGCAATCACTTTGTAGAAAAGTTAGTTGCAATTATACTGATTCTCTTGTAAATTTTTATTCCTTTTCCTCAGATTTTATTCTTCTTGATGATAATAGTGGGGATAGATGTTGAGAATGTACAGCTTTTTATTCCATTCAATAAACATAATGCATTCAGTCGATTTCTTGTTTTCTTCTGTTTACATATTTCAATATGGTATCAGAGCTCAGATTAATCCTACTCTTTTCTTCAGTCTTTCTACATATCTGGGAATTTTTTCTCACTTATTCATCATCCTCTTTCTCATTGTTCTTTAACACCTTCAACCTGTTTGATAATTTACCTCTGATAATCCTTCTTGCATCTGCTCATTCATCATGACCACTATCAAAGAAACTGAGATGCTCAGGATAGCAACATTCAAAACATGGCAGCCCGTTTCCCCACTCCCTTCCCTACTGAAGATCCCAACAAACCATTCTTCCTACCTCCTTCTGATAACTCACGTACCATTGAAATTAAACCACCACTACATGGTACCAATTACACAGCCTGAAGCAGAGCTTTTTCACTCAAAGATATCTCAAAAATAAACAAGGATTCCTTGATGGATCCATCGATGCACCTGACTTTAGTGATGTTCTTTACATCCTCGCTCAGTGCAACAATCTCATCCTTACTTGACTTATTAACTCTGTCACAAAAGAAATTTATTCCTCAATCATCTACACGAACTCGCTAAAGAGGTCCGGGATACTCTTAAGCTAAGGTATTCTCACTGACAGGTGTGAGGATATATCACCGCAATACCAACTTAGCTCACGCTCAGGGTCTGCCTCTATCTCAGATTATTTCACTACCCTCAATACTATCTGGGAAGAACTTAGAAACTACAGACATTTTCCTCATTGCACTTGTGGTCACTGCACTTGAAATGCCCTGAAATCTGTTTCTGAGACTCAGTTTTCTGATTATACCTTCAAATTTCTAATGGGCCTTAATGAGTCATATGAAAGTACTAGAGGTCAAATCCTTCTCATGAATCCTATTCCTTCTTCGATACGGTCTATGTTATGTTACTTCAAGAAGAAAGGCAAAGGGAAGCTAGACTTTCCTTGATGCCCTCTAATGAAAGTTCAGCCCTTGTTGTGGGCTCTCTTCAATCCAAAACAAAGTTCAAAATGGATGTTGTCTGTCAACACTGTGGAAAACTAGGACATATTATAGAAAAATGCTTCAGAATTATTGGGTTTCCACCTAACTTCAAATTTACCAAAGGCAAAAATGCTAATGGAAAAACTAATGGTCCACCTCATTCAAATTAATAGTGTGCGGGCACCAGGAAAATCCACCGCCACTTCGAGCAACCTAAGCTCTTTTCATTCACTCCAGAGCAAGTACAAAAGCTCGTGACTCTTATCAATGGGGACCCTATGGAGGTTTCTCAACCAACTTCTGCAGAGCATACCTCAACCCCTCCTCATTTCTCAAATATGGCGGTAACAATCATTCTCTACATTTTTGAATCATAAATCAAAATCAAAATTAGCTTGGATTATTGATACAGTGCTTGAGATCATATGATTTGTTGTCCTTCTCTATTTACTTCACTACCTGTTGCTTTCAATACTCTAGTATATTTACCAAATAGAACTCAAGTCAATGTCACACACAAATGGACTGCATTCAATTATCGAGAAGCTTATCCTTAGAGATGTCTTGTGTGTCCCTCAATTCACACTTAATCTTCTATATGTCAATAAATTAACTCAACATTCCTATTTCATTCTAACTTTTTTAAACACCATTGTATCATTCAGGATCCTTCTTCAAGGATGATGATTGGTCATGCTAAAGCCAATCAAGGATTATACATGCTTGATTATCAAGAAGGCTTATAGCCAAGCACCTTTAAATCCATCGCCTTTCTCAATTCAATCAAGAGCTCATGAAGCAAACCCTATGGCATCAATGACTTGGTCATTTATCATTACAGAGGATGGAGTTTATAGATTGTATAGGTTCAAAATTTAAACCTCTTGTAATAGATTGTAGTATTTGTTATCCGGCTAAACAAAGAAGGAAATCATTTCCAATCCATTCACAACTTTCTCTCGCACCTTTTTATATTATACATTGTGATGTTTGGGCCCATATGCTAAACCATCTATCAAAGGAATCATTATTTTCTTACTCTTGTAGATGATATAGTAGAATAACTTGGACCTATGAAACATAAATCGAAACACAATCAATTCTCCGAATTTCTTTCATTTGATATTCAATCAATTTTAATATTAAAATTAAAATCATAAGAAGTGATAATGAACTTGAATTTCATATGCCTCTTTTCTTTAATTCTCAAGGCATCATTCATCGAAATCTTGTCCTTACACACCTCAACAAAATGGTGTGGTGGAAAGAAAACATCAAAGATCTTCCCAATGTTGCAAGAACATCATTATTTCAAGCTTGCTTACTTACTTACTTTTTGAGGAGATGCCATTTTAATCGCTACTTATTTGATCAATAGGACCCCAACACCTCTTTTCTGTAATAAAACTCCTTTTGAAGTCTTGTTTCAAAGAAATTCCCTCATATGATCATTTAAAAGTATTTGGATGTCTTCGTTATGTTTCGCATAATAAATCACATAGAACAAAATTTGAACCTCGAGCTAAGAAATGCATTTTCTTAGGTTATCCAAATGGGTCCAAAGGTTGCAAAGTTTTTGATTTGGATAGTAAAGCAATCATCATTTCAAGAGATGTTTATTTTGTTGAATCTATTTTTCCTTTTCAACAATCCTCAAATTTTGATCAATCAACTGTCCCTCTTCCTCCTTCTATGTCAGATTGCTTTGACAATTTTTCCATGCCTACTACTATGAATCAAAACCTTTTCCCAACAGAATTTGATCAATCTGTTTCTCCAGCAGATCCTGAAGACATTACTTCTTCACCAATTTCTCACACAGAAACTAATACTGATGGTTCTGATCCTTCTCATTCAACTATTCAGAATCCATTAGTTTCACAAAGACCTACAAGGGTTCGCAAACCACCATCTTACCTTCAAGATTATTGTTGCAATAATGTTATTACTTCAACTAATCATCCTCTTCATTTATATTTCACTTTGAATAATTTATCACCTTCTTATAGGGCTTATTCAGTTTCCTTATCCTCCATTTCTGATCCTACATCATATCATGAAGCTATCAAATTTCCTCATTGGAAAAATGCTATCCATGAGAAACTTCAAGCCTTAGCAACTAATGGCACTTGGAGTATAGTTCCCTACCTAAAGATAAGAAACCAATTGGTCGCAAATATATTTTCAAAACCAAACTCAAAGTCGATGGCACAATTGATTTAATATAAAGCTCGATTAGTTGCCAAAGGTTACACTCAACAGTAAAGGTTTTGACTATCAAGAAACCTTTAGTCCCGTTGTCAAAATCTCTACAAATGTAATATTTTTTGCCTTAGCCTCTATCCAAACGGCATCTTCATCAACTTGATGTCCATAATGCCTTTCTTAATGGTGATCTTGATGAGGATATTTACATGACTCTTCCTCCTGGTTTTTCCATTAAGGGGAGTCTCTTAATTCATTATCTTGTAAACTTCATAAATCTCTTTATGGTTTAAAACAAGCATCAAGACAATGGAATTCAAAATTTACAAAAGTTTTACTTGGTGAAGGTTTTAAACAATCAATGTCGATTATTCTTTTTTACAAAAAAATGATCACTTTGTGGATTTATTGCTCGGTTGTCTATGTTGATGATATTTCGATTGGAAGTAGCAATCTTCAAACCATCAATTGGACCAAGAATTTCCTTCATTCAAAATTTAAAGTTAGAGATCTAGGAGAAGTAAAATTCTATCTTGGGATTGAGATTGCTAGATCAAAACAAGGAATTCATTTGAATCAAGGAAAATATACTTTAGACATTCTCAATGACACGGTATGATGGGGTGTAAGACTTGTAAAACTCCTATAGAACAAAATCATAAGTTGTGTCATTCATCATCTAATCTCATCAAAGATATCACTAGTTATAGAAGATTAGTTGGAAAACTAATCTATCACTAGTGAATATATTGAGCAATTCATGGACAAACCGATTTTGTCCATCTGATTCAAATTCATAGAGTTCTTAGATATAAAAAGATCTATAGGACAAAGATTATTTTATCCATCTCATTCGTAATTAATTGTCGAGGCTATAGTGACTTAATGGGCTTCTTGTCCGAAACAAGAAGATCAACAACAAGATATTGTATTTTCCTAGGAGACTCCTTGATTAGTTGGAGGACAAAGAAACAAAACACTATCTCAAGATCCTCAGCCGAAGCAGAATATAGAGCTTTAGCACAAACATGTTCTGAAATCACTTGGATTACGTACATACTTTCGGAGTTTCAAGTGGAAATACAACAACCTATCACACTCTATTGTGACAACCAATCAAAGAATATATCTCACAGGAATCCAATCTTCTATGAAAGAACGAAACATATAGAGATAGATTGCCATTTTGTGAGACAAAAGGTCTTTGGAAGGCAAGATCAAGACAAGACATATGCCATCAAAACTTCAACTTGCAGATTTGTTCACAAAAGGGTTGAGTGCAGACAGATTTCATTTCCTATTGTCCAAGATGAGTATATTAAACATATATGCTCATCTTGAGGGGGAGTCTCAAAAAATAGAACAAGAAATGAGGACCAAAAAGCAAATAAGTGAAATATATGTTGAAAAGGACAAACCAAATTGAATGAAACAGTACAATGCAATCACTGCAGAAAAGTTAGTTGCAATTATACAGATTCTCTTGTAAATTTTTATTCCTTTTCCTTAGATTTTGTTCTTCTTGATGATGTATATAAATAGTGGGGATAGATGTTGAGAATGTACAGCTTTTTATTCCATTCAATGAACATAATGCATTCAACATTCAGTCTTGTTTTCTTCTGTTTACATATTTTAATAAATTCGGCATGAAGATTATGTTATGAGATTATATATTATATTTAATATAAGTTAAGAGAGCATGCCCAAATAATTGCATATGTTTGAAAGTGAAATGATAAATACCCTGGAAAGAACAATGCAATTTAAACGAACCTTATAATTTCTTATTAAACGGTGAAAATTAAAAATGAGGTCTTCATTAATTAACATTCGTGGAGTCATAACATTCCAGCATATAAACAACCTTCAACGTACTATCATTTGGTTACAAGTATTATTAGTTGTGATATATACGACAGGAACACCAAACATGTCTTGTCAAAACCACCCACAGTGTCCTTTCTGGTACACATTGTCCAAATCCCATTTCCGAATTAAATCCAAGCCGTGTATTTTAGTTCAAATTAAAATTTTCTAATCCATCCAAATTACAATCCATGTGTTTTTAACCAAAAAATTAAATGTTGTGAAAAGAAAAACAATTGATTGCAAGAGATGGTATGGATTAACATGTCTTTCTACAATAATCTACGGCTACACATTATATTCCACTCTAATAAGTAGGGTGACCAAACGAAACCGAAATCAATTCCAAACCCAAATCGTAACCATCTGTAGCCAACAGTTCCAGAACCATTGATCGGAACCCGATTCCAAAACCGAAACGGAACGGTGTAGGCGGTTTCGATTCCGTTTTTGGTCTCAAAAATAGTGGAACCAATGGTCGGAATCGACGGCTTTAACCGTTCGAATCGGGATTAAAATCGTTGTTTTCAATGTTAAAACCAACAATTTTTATTTTTAGGTAAGAAATGTGTTAGAAAAAATGTTGAATGTCTCTTATGATGTTTTATATTCGCAACCACATGAGACACATGTTAAATTAAATGTTGTAAGTGAGCTACGTAAATTTCGATTTCTCTATACCTTAAGATGATACGTAAGTTAGTTTAATATTATTATTAATATTAAGTTGAAAACTTAATATTATTATGAAAATTAAGTCAAATTCCTTTTTATTTTTATTTTTTTGTTGTAAATCGAAATTGATAAATTATTTTTTAAGAAATATTCAAAGTTTATCAAAAAGAAAAAATCCGGTTCAGCTTAAACCATAACCGAAACCAGGGAGGCGAGTTTGGAACCGAACCTTGAGGCTCCGATTCCGATTTCGATTCTTCATTTTGGAAGAATTGTAACAGACTGCCTGAACCGTAGTCACTCCTACTCTAAGACTTTTTTTTTTCAATTTCTCAAATCTAACCTATTAAATAAGACTTATATGTGACTAGCCATCCATGGCGGGAGCGAGATTTTACAGGTAGGGGTGGGAAACTAAAGAAATTATAATAATGAAATTTGAACAAAAAATATCAATATAATTATTTTTAATTTTTTAAAGGATCAATAGTAGGAAAAATAGAAAATTATGGGGGGTCACCGTGTTCCTAATTAGTAGGGATGGTTACAAAAACACCCCCAAACTTTGGGTTAGTTACAAAAATCTAGAGATGCTTCAAAATTACAAAAAGTCCCCTCATGTTTGATTTTATCTTAAATTTAAGAGGTTATTGTAATATTTCTACAAATATCATGTGGTTCTTGAAATATTTTTTTGTTTATGAAGAGGAAGATGTGAGCAGAATCAAACCTTAAGATTATTATTTTTTATAATTTTCAAAAATCTCTCGGGTATTTTTGTAATTAGCCTAAGGTGTTTTTATGTAATTATCCCTAATTAATAATTATATTGTAAGTAGTTATTGTCATGTATCACATGGTATTTATTTATGTATAAGTATATAAAAGTCTTGATATCAGATTAGAACATAATTAAATGTAACGAGCATAATTGTAGTAAATGCTCACCGGATAAGATCTTCTATTCCGCAGTAGTATTTCATCTCATATTCAACCGCATTTAATGATTGCCGCCACATGTATATAAGTTACCATACATATTAAAATTTCACAATTAATGTTTGATTTACGCTCCAAAATTATTATCAGAACTATCCGCGGAATAGAAGATCTCATCCGAATTCTAATCGTGTTAATATAATGGAGACATCACGATTCTGTATGCTACAAAATTGAAACCTTTGGGGATGTGCATATAGTTCCTTGAAGCTATTAATTCAAACTCAACTATGTATTGTAATGGATTTATGAATAATTATATTTTTAATAACTATGTTCTCAATTTTATATTTCATTTCTTCGAGATTGGGACCAAGTTGGGCTTAATTGCTTAAATATTTGTCTTTGTAGAGCTTGTGACAGTATAAAGTAGCTTGACGTAGCAGAGCTGGTCTCTGCCAATATTTTGACCCACAGTGACCACACACACAAATTTATATGTGTGTGCAAATATATTATATTAATTGGTCATTGACAAATCAGCAATGAGATATTAATTTGAAAATTTTGTAATACTATATATATTCTATCATTATAATTATCGTGTCACCAAATTTTTTTATTTTACAACTTAAAATGTTTTCCTACTAGCTAGAGTAGACAATTACAAATATCTTAACTAAACTGCAACAAATTAGAAAAAAAGAAAATGAGTATCTCCATGACCAAAACATAAAAATGTGTATTGTACACATCTAGGATTTAACCTGAAATTTTAATTATATATATATATATATGAAAATAATTATATATATAAACGAAATAATTCCTCATTGACGATAATATTGACGATTCCATGACAAAACGATATACACAAAAATAATTAGTATAAATATAATTCAAATAATTTCCTACTTACGATAATAATGATGTTTCCATGACGAAACGATATACACAAAAATGAATAGTATAAATCCTCTTCACCATATTTCATTTTTAGCAAATAGTATAGCACAAACAAAAATGACCATATCACAAAATACATACACAAATTCCACATCCAAAAAGGAAAATAAAGGTGGTACATTATCAAGAAAGATCCAAATTGGTGCCCTAGCATAGAGGTAACCTAAGATGAAACTATGGCCTCAAATTTTTCAGTACGAATTAAGGTGCATGCATGCCCATTGTCACGATTCGACCATTTTTTCGATTTTCAATAAGGCGGCACCTAATGAGGCTAAGAAACATTAATTTCAAAAGTTTGATTAATATACAGTGCCGATCCTGTCAATTTTTCGGTCTGAATCGAACTTTAAAATTTGCGCCCCATTTTTTTTTTCAATTATTTGTTTCTTTCATTTGAGAAAATTTAATTTAGGGCTTTAAGAAAAATTAAATTTGATATATTATTATCAACTAACAAGACTGCGGACCTAGGGGAACAATGGGGGCTATTGCCTTCCCCCAAAAAAATTTTCCAAAATTTCATTCCCCCAATAAAGTTTTTCAAAAATTTTTTTTTGTTAAAATAGATGACTTTGCCTCCCCCTCCCCCAAATTTTGATAAAACTTCAAATAATTATATTATACAATATAAAAAACCATTAATTATGGTTAATATATGAGTATTTTTTTCATTGTTTAAATTTATAAACCTGGATCCATTTTTGCTCCCCCAAAGTTAAAATCCTACGTCTCGCAACGCTAACAAGACTACAAAACTCATGGGAATATGGGCCCCTCATATGTAGAGAGCCTTTTTTTTAATCTGAATAACAAAAATACAAAAAAAAATTAAAAAAAAAACCATGCACTCAATAGGATTTTTAGCTGGGTCTCATTTTTAGATACTTTCAAAGTGTAATACATTAGCCACTAGGCCAAACTCACACTTTGTTCATTATCTTATTTTAATAGATATGTACTATATATAAAAGGTATATAAGCAAAGTGGCGTAACCATTTTAGGACGAGTGCAATGGCGGATCGCACTCAAAATCGAATGATCCCTGTTAAATTTGATTTGGTTCGCACTGAAAATTCAATCGAAGATCTAGTTCATATGAAAAAATTGAGCTAAAAATTAAAAGGCCATTAAACCTTCTTGACCCAAAAAATTAAGAATTATTTGGCCCAATTAAGGTATATGTGTGGATGGATGATTGTCTTGTTTGTTATATAGAAAGAGATATATTCCGAACTTGATAATGAATAGTATATTTGGAAGCACTTTTAAAATGAATTTTTGGATCCAAAAATCAATAGTTGTTTGGTGATTAATTTAGAATGAACTTTTGGATAAATCATTTCTCCAAAAAGTTCATTCTAGAGAAGTCGAAATTGAAGATTATGAAAACCCACAAAATATTGTTGCAATGTATCGGCCTTTATATTTGCCCATTTCATTTTCTATTTTCGAAAAAATTTGGCCCGACAATCATTCCACCAAAATGAAAAAAAAATCCTGACCGCACTGACCGGAAATCCTGGCTACGCCCATGTATACAAGAAATTTGTGTCCCTAAATTTTGTATTTTTTTTTAGGCTCGAGTCGACCAACTCGCTTGACTTACAATAGGAGCAGCCCTATTAATATATATATATATATATATATATATATATATATATATTAGTACAACCTAGCCTAACTTAGTTGATGATGAGACTTGTCAAAATTCCATGAAATACGGAATAGGAAAATGTTCGAACACGTGTACGGTAAAGATGACGGGACGAAGATATGATTAAATGATTGATGTCTCGTTTCATGAAAATTGAATGACTTCCACATTTGATGTTCATTTATACATGTCACAATAAATTTGCACTTTAAAAGTCTACACTTGACTCTACACTAAACATGGTATCAAGAAATTGACAAGATTATTTTTTAAGTTTTTTTTAGCATATGTGTCGAAGGGGAAGTGGTAATTACTTATTAGAATTGAGCCCTAGACTTCTGATGTAAATTTGAGAATTTCAACTACTCGATAACTATCCAAGTCGCAAATTGACAAGATTTAAGAGTTCATTATATAATAAGGCTTAATTTTTTTTAAAAAAAAATATTGTAAAACATTAATATCTTATATATTTAGAGCATTCATGTTAAAAAGTAAATATTAAAACTTATAAGCTCAAAAAATATGATAATTCGAAGAGCCTTAGAACTCTAACTCTTTTTTTCTTGAAGAAAATTTGGTCTTGTCATTGCAAATATTTGAATCGTAGTCTTCGCGTATCATGCAGTAATACGCGAATCTTTGGCTGACTCTTAAAAAGCTTAATATGACACCAAAATAATGTTTCATCAATTATTGGTTATGCTAATTATTAAAATTAATTAATTTTAATAATTATGTTGGAATATATTTTGTAAGCTTCAAAATCTTTTTAAATAGACCACCCTCTTAATCACTTAAACCCCACTTTGACCGACGAGCTGTACTCAACCAACACTTGGTATTATCCCAATTTTTATCCTGTCTCTGCATTTATGTCATGTATTTTTCAAAGAAATGTGGAATTTTGATTTTTGAGAACTTGTTAATAATCAAAATGTCCAGGGGCACTCATGTCATTTTACTTCTCTGTTGGCGCCTTATAAAAGAAAACCCCCAACATTTATGATATTAGTGTGTTTCATTTCAACAAACTCATACTTTTTGGTAAGCGTAACCGTTTTCTCCTTTTCTCTTCTTCTTCAAAATATTAATTTATATTTCAAATAATAATGTGGTGTTTCGATTTGAACAGCAAGCAGAAAATAATTAATTAATGGAGAAGGCAAATTCGACGAGCGGTCTCATACGAACGAAATCGGACCAATTGGTGGAGACGATCGCGGCGGCGCTGGGCGCAATGAGGTCGTCGTCTCCGGTTTCGTCCGGCGAGGCCGCGGCAACCAGCGGCGGTGGTTTGGAGAGCAGCGGCGGCCTGTCGCGAAAATCGAGCAGGCGGCTTACGGCGGCCTCGCCGGGCGGAGCGGCGGCGGCGGTGTTGGGAAAAATACTCACATTCGGAAATCGAGGAGTGCGCAGATGAAATTCGACGTGGATGATTTGAACAGCGGCGCCGCCTTGAGCAGAGCTTCTAGCGCAAGTTTGGGATTCTCTTTCTCCTTCACCGGATTCACTGTTCCGCCGGATGAGATTTCCGATATGAAGTCGTACAGTGATGAAGAAATCCGTAAGTTTATCTAATTAAGTATAATTAATTTTTCTTTTGAGTACATATACTCGATGAGATGTGTGGACTGTGGTGGGAATCGAACTCTAAACATCGAACTCCAGATGTCTTATTTGGGTTTGAGAGTCTTAACTACTCGATTACATCCAATTTTTTAGAGGTGTTTGGCTAAGCTTATAAGTTCTTCAAAATATCATGTTTTATATGTTGTTTAAATTTATTTGGTAATTTTTTAGAAATCTTTTTATAAGCTCCCAAATAAGATGTCAGGAACTTATAAGTTCGTTTTTAATTAAAAAAAGTAAGTGAACTCAACTTTTTTAAAATAAGATCTTACTAGCTAACACTTTAAAAGCTATATCATCTTATTTTATCCAAACACTTCAACAACTTATTCTTACAATAAGATCTAATATGTTATAAGTTTTAAAAGTAGCTTATAACATGTATGAGCTTATAATTATTTTTCATTAAGCTTATTCAAGTGATATTGTACATAACATTCAAGTAAGATCTTTTAATTGCTTATAAAAAGATTTTCTATTCCACCGTAATAGATCAAGCTATTAACACTTGTGAATGCTTGAAGATTAACTATCTCTATAGTGAACTATCTCTATAGTGAAATAGAAGATAAAATACTATTTGAAATAGAAAATCTCGTCTGAAAGTAAACGAAGTTGGCTGCTTAGCTGATTATTATTACGTGGTAATATGTTTTACTAATTAGTAGTAGTAATTAGTACACTTCACATAATAAACCATGCAATTATTCTTTACTTGTGGTGCTTACATATTCATTTTTCATTTTGTGTAAAGATACATACTAAATATATAAAATATTTTTAAGCAAACGTCTTCAATTATATAAATTTAACGTGCATATTTTCATAAAATGTAATACATGAAAAAATAAAAATGTAGAATTCAAAAAATATATAAGCATACACATTTAGAAATTAATCCTCAACAATCGAAATTGGACACATTGAATTTTGCATAGTGAACCAATTAATGGTTTTAGATGGCAAAAGGCTAAGGAGAAAAGATACTCATGCATGCATCCCAACCCAATGCTCCAAAAAGACAAAAGAGTCACGTTAAACTTTTCGAGTCTATGCCAGAAAATAAACTTGAAAAAGGATAAGAATTGGGCCCCTAGTAACACTTTCACAAAAAGTGCTACCCTTGGTTTTCCAATTCCATGAAAATGTAAGGGGTAAAAAAGGAAAATAAAAATTTATGTATTCTGTCTTTTGATCTAAAAGTCATTTTCCGTAATTATTAGGTGGTTAATTTAGAATATATATTTGGGATTATTACAAAACCTACCTCAGATTTGGGTTAATTAAATAAAAATCCAAAGATGTTTCAAAATTACAAAAACTCCATCAGCTTTGATGATGTCTTAAAGTTGAAGGGTAATTGAAATATTTTTCTATAAAAATCAGGGCTTTTTGAAATATTATTCGCTTATGAAGGAAGAAAATGTAAAATATTTAATCAAACATCAAGTTTTATCATTTTTGTAATTTTTTAAAACCTCTGTAATTTTTTGTAATTAGCTCGAACCTCAAAGCTTGTTTTATCATTATCCCTAAACGTTTAGACAATTTACTTCTCCAAAAATCTATTCTTAATAAGTGAATTAAAGACTTTTTGAAAATCACTTATTAAGAACGTCCATTTTTTAATTAAATTTTTACATAGGTGTTCTCAAACATGCATTTGTAGTGCCTAGGCACGATCGAAAAGATTATTCACACAATTTATTCATTTTTCAATTTCTTTAGTTTGTTTGATGATTATTTTTGAGATATTTTGTTTGATGATTACAATATAGGGAAAAAAAATGCAAATAATGGGGCATATATGTAGACAAAGGGTAGTGGTCATACTCACATTTTTACTATGTCTAAGAGACTAAGACGTACATATATTATTAGGAAGAACCTAACAATTTTGAAAAAGAAACATTTAAAAAGTGGGATAGCTAAATGGATGGCCAATATTTCATCCTGGGCAATCGGGTGCGGGACACAACTTTTCTCCACCAAATCTAATAATGGTATTGAGACATGTCACACTCCTACAACTGTTAATAATGCCACTTGTCCTAATTTCAGCTCTGCAATTTTAAGATTAGGTTAAAAGTAGGGTCACTAATGGGCCCCATTTCTTTAGCCATTTGATAATGGCTAACAACCAATGGGACCCCCAAAGGAAAAGATTTTTTGTCTTGATAGTTATTTATTTAATGGGTCGATAGAAACACTCTGAATTGAAATTATGGTGTTTCATCATGTGTTTAATGTTACCTATATTATAAACTAATAAAAATATATATTTATACACGTGGTATTGAAATACAAGATAAAACTTTAAGAGCTTGTATATATAAGACCGTGTCTCATGGACTTAAATTCGTGAGACGGATCCTATTATATACAAAAATATTGGTCTTTTTCATGGATTTGGGTCCGGGTTCAAATTTTATTTACATATAGGATCCGTCTCATGAAAAATGTCCATGAGACCGTCTCATACAAATTTTTGTCAATATTTATTTTTGGTGATTATAATTTAAAATACAATCTAAATTTTTGATGCAATTGAAAGTTTTTATTGATAATTCAGTCCACTGCCCACCTCTATTTAAAATTTTTAAAAATAGATTTAGAGTGTAATATGCGTTAATTTATGCAATATATTACTTGATCTCGAGAAGAGATTTTTCCTGGGATCAACATTGTGCTCTTGTAGTAGTGTCTTATTTTGAAAAGGACAATAGACCGAGTTTGATCTTATACGAGTGCGTGATCCCTTTCTCTACTATCCCCCAATTATACTGAAAAACAGGAAGAGGGGGAGGTTGTTCCCTTTATTTTCTTTTCTAGTTCTCCTTTTTTTTTAAAAAAAAAAACATCAACATTTCGCATTCTCGTTATTTCATTATGTATTCCAAATTATCATTACACACGAACGGACATAATCCAGAATTACATATTTTGTTTAAAAATATTTTATACACTGACATATATTTTGTCTTGTGAAACAGAAGGCACAAGACATTAACAAGTGAACATAGAAAAATCATGCACATCACAATTTTGCAGAACATAACTATTTCCAATTTAATAATTAATTTAACAGTAGAGGAGAGTAAGTACTACCATGGCTGCCATCAATTATCTATCTGGACAATATCTAAATACAGACAATGCATCAAAATGTAATTATCTGGGCACATAAAATATGTACTGCATATAATGTTTGCTTAATATGTTAGCAGCTGAAGATCTTGAGGCCGGCAGGCAAAAGAAGAAACTTCAAACAGAACCTACCTTGCCAATCTACCTCAAGGTAATATATATCAGTAGGCAATTAAATACTTGTTTCCTAAATTTTTCTTACAGGAAAACCCGCAAAACGTACGAAACATCGAGTCTGTCTTCCTTAGATGAGCCATAATTGATCTGTTTTATATATATCATGTATTTGGACAGGGAATTGGATGAAGGTTTATCTAGCTAGAGATCAATTGCATGCAACTCATTGAACATGCTATTATGTCAGGTTCAGTCTTGTACGGAATTTCATTTTACATGGCATTTTTGTACAAGACTTTCCTTAGGACCAACAAAAAAACAACAATGAAAAACATAGGAACAAAATTAAAGGTTAGGGAGGCCAAAGTAGACGGTTCAAACAGCTCATGTCTGAGGTTTGTATTTGTTTTGCAAATTAATCCCTCAATAACGTGCAATTTGTAAATAGTAGCATATTTAAATGGGTCTATTTATAAAGTAGAATGATAACTGGGTTCTTTTGTAATTAGGCTAAACCTCAAGGTCGTATTTGTAGTTTAAAAAGATAACTGGAACTTTTTGTACAAGATAACTAACCAAAAACCTCCGTTTTTTTTTGTAATTAGCCCAAATTTTGGGGGGTTTCTGTAATTTTTTTGTAATTAGGCTAACCTCATGGTAGTTTTTGTAATTATCCCTTAGTATTATTACCTGTATAGCCTAGAATGAGGAGTTTACCAACCTTAATACATCATTTTACTCCTAAAATGTGCAGTTCACAGATGTAACATACAAGGTTGTTCTGAAAGGCATAACTTCAACTGTGGAGAGAGATATATTAAATGGAATAACTGGTTGTGTTGATCCAGGAGAAGTTTTAGCACTAATGGGACCATCAGGAAGTGGAAAGACTACATTACTTAGTTTACTGGGTGGCAGAGTAAGAGATCCCACTCATGGTGGTTCAATAACATACAATGATCAACCCTATTCAAAGTCTCTTAAAAGCAGGTAAATATATATACCTTGAACCATTTTAATAGCACAAAAGCTAACAAATTTCGTTAATATGACCACATAAATATATCATACTTCAGTTCAAGAAACATTATTCAAATAAAAATTTGACACTGGTAAACTATAATATTAGATGTCCTAAGGGAGTGTTTGCAAATATATCTGGTGATTTATTGCAGCGGAAGCGGCAAATAATGGGGAGTCAGAAGCTAGTACTATTGCAAATAGAAGCTAAATATTAATTAAGTTAAGAGATAATGTGTGGTGAATAAGTTGTAAAGTACTTTATTTGTGTGTAAAAGTCAAACCAGAAACAAAATCAGAAATTTAAAGCATCCCTCCCCCTATATTTAGATTCTGATTAAATGAAGCATAACCATAAGCAGAATCTGACATATGCAAACAATAAAGATTGAATTTTCAGCTAAAAACTGAAAATCACTTCTTTTAGTGTCTGCAAACACTTCCTAAGTCTCTGATCTCTAATGGAAGCTTTTCGGGGAAAATCGCAAAATTAGTAGTCCTGTCGTGGCAAAAATAGTCATGTTCAAATTCAAATTGGCAATAAAACCACATAATTATTTAAAACTCTTGATTTGATTCCTAATTTCACGGGAAATTAAAATTTTCGCCCAAAAAAGAAGCAAGTTATGACATCAAACATCTGACAGGATAGGATTCGTGACGCAAGATGACGTTCTATTTCCTCACCTTACAGTGAAAGAAACGTTAACGTATGCAGCTCGCCTACGACTTCCAAGGAGATTAACAAAAGAGGAAAAAGACCAAAGAGCTACAGATGTTATATATGAGCTTGGTCTAGAGAGGTAACTAGTTTCTGTCTTGAGCTATAAATCAGAATATTCCAAAAATTTAGAAGATTTGCAACTAAGTACAATAAACCAATGCATTGTTGCATGTTTTATGAATTGGTTGATAATTCAGCAATGTATTTTATCAGCTGCCAAGACACCATGATAGGTGGCTCGTTCGTTCGGGGAGTTTCAGGTGGAGAAAGAAAGCGTGTATGTATTGGAAATGAGATCATAATTAATCCATCCCTATTGTTCCTCGACGAACCAACTTCTGGTCTTGATTCTACGACTGCTTTGAGGATCGTAGACACGTTACATGACATAGCCGAGGTATTTATTTAAAGGTCAATTTACAAAAAATACCCTTTACATTCAGTCTAATTACAAAAAAGTTTTGATATCTTCCAAATTTTCAAATATATTTGTTTCTATTTTACAACCTGCACTCTCAGTAGGGGTATTTTTTATGAAAATACAAACCTTAACAGGTGTTTGTAATTTTGAAATGCAACTGTTTTTAAGGGATAATTACAAAAACTACCCCTGGGTTTGAGGTAATTACAAAATGACCCAGAGAAGTTTCAAAATCATATATAAAAAAAAACTTTGATGTTTGATTTTATCTTAAATGTAATGTGATATTTTTACAAATGTAAATGAAGTATTTGAAATGGTTTTGCTTATGAAGGGGTAAAGTGTCATACCGAATCAAACCTCAAGGAAAGAGATTTTTGTAATTTCCAGAGTTTTTTTGTTATTAGCTCAAACCTCAGGGGTAGCATTTGTAATTATCCCTTTTTTCAATAATATTAGGCTAAACTCAAGGCACAATTTTACTATTTAACCCCTTTATTTAATTCAAATCCTAAAACCTTTCTACTCAGTGGCAACTTACAGACAAGTTTTGAGTGTTACATAAATCTATTGATGAACATTACACTCAAGATTTTAATATTTACTTTATGTTTAATTTGTTAAATATCATGCAGGCTGGCAAAACAGTGATCACAACAATCCACCAGCCATCCAGCAGATTATTCCTTAAGTTTGACAAGTTGATTCTTCTAGGCAAAGGGAGTTTGCTTTATTTTGGAAGAGCATCAGAAGCTATGGTTTATTTTGCATCCATAGGATGTTCCCCTCTTATTGCAATGAACCCTGCAGAGTTCATGCTTGACCTCGCAAACGGAAACGTAATAGACATTTCTGTTCCGTCAGAATTGGAGGACAAAGTGCAATTAATGGGTAACTCCAGGGCAGAAACCAAGAATGGAAAACCAACTCCAGCAGTTGTGCAAGAGGTAAAGGGCAATTTAGCACATAAACACATGAAGGGTTAAATTACAAAAAAGGGCCCTGAGGTTCAGCTTAATTACAAAATCCAAGTTATTTTCGAAAATTACAAATATCCCCTAGAGCTGTAAAATGGGTTGGGCTGGGCGCGATGGCCCTCCAGGCTAGAAAGAAAAATCTGGCCGAAATATCATCGAATCGCTATTTTTGAGGCCCAAATGATCGGATCGGCCCGGCGGGCCAAATAGACTCGGTCCTGTTCGGACCTCCAAAATTGCAGCCCGGCTTGGCCTTTTCACCGGGTTGGTCATTTTGACACCTCCACTTAAGAGTAGGGATAATAGCATCTTGCCCTCTAAACTATAGCACTTTTTGGACTTTGCTGAACTTTGAAAATACATATTATGCCTTTTGAACTATATGATTCGTTGCACTTTACCCCTTAACCAATCAAAAGTCAACATGTGTCAACTGATGGTAGGTCCAAGTTAGCTCCCAGGGGGTTAAGTGCAAAATGTTCAAAATTAGGCATTCAAAAGAGAAATTTTCAAAGTTTAGTAGGCAAAGCACAAATCTCACTTTAATTTGGCGGGCAAAATGCAATTATCCCTTAAAAGTATTACAAACACCCTTGAGGTTTGTATTTGCTTAAATAAAATAGAAACAAAAATCAAGGGGGTATCTGTAATTTTTTGAAAGAGAGATGTTTTTTTTTTTTTTTTTTTTGTAATTAGACTGAACCTTGAGGGTGTTTTTTTATAATTAATCCAAAATTTTAAATTAGCATGTTCTGCAGAAGAGATGTTTGACATCACATTTATATTGGAAGATATTTTACCAATTGGCAAGAACAAAATGTATTAGTTTCCTTATGATATGTACTAAAACAGTATCTGGTGGAGGCCTATGAGACAAAGGTGGCTGAGAATGAGAAGAAGAAACTTAGAACCCCATTGGCCGTTGACGAAGAAATTAAGTCCAAAATATGTTCTAGCAAGAGAGAATGGGGAGCAAGCTGGTGTGAACAATACTCCATACTATTTTGGAGAGGACTTAAAGAACGGCGGCACGACTATTTTAGCTGGTTGAGGATCACTCAAGTTCTTGCAACTGCAACTATTTTGGGATTGCTATGGTGGCAATCTGGCAGCAATAACCCCAACGAATTGCAAGATCAGGTAAGAATGCAAATACTCTCATGTTGTGAAACCATGAGCTGGTTCACAAAACTCAGTGAGTGTTCGCAAAAGCTTCTGCTTTTAGAGGAAATGATTTAGGGAGTGTCTGCAAACACTTCTGGTTTTCTTAAGAAGTGAGTTATTGTGGTAGAATCAAAAATAGTTGTGAATCGGAAGTTGGTAGTGTTTGCAAATAGAATCTAAAAGCTGGAAAAATCAAAGTTTAATTGTTTAGGGAAAAAAAACACTATCACATTTAGCTTTTTGATAGAAAGACAAAACATCCATATATGAATGATATGGATTTTTGAAAAGAGATAGAACAGTTTTGGATAATGATAAAAATTTGAGGATAAGAATGTCAAAAACAAATCTTCTCGTACTTACAAAAATATCAAAAAAACACTTTTCCAAAATCAGAAGCACTTCACCCCCAACTTTTAGATTTTGATTAAATGAAGCAGCAAAAGCAAAAGTTGACATTTGTAAACACTAAAAAGTTGTTTTTTAAGCTAAAAGCTAAGAAACACTTTTTCTTTTGTGTTTGCACACGCTCTCTTAATGTAGTAGAAGTGAAAAGTAGTTGAGAATCAAGAAGTTACACATAGAAGCTAAAAGTTGAATAAGCTAAAAGAGAGTATTTGGTGAATAAGTTGTAGAAGTGCTTTATTTGTGTGTAAAAGTCAAACCAGAAGTAGAATCAGATCTAAAGCGTTTTTAGATTCTGATTAAAGAATTAGAATAGAATCAAAATCTAAATTTAATTTTGTATTGCAGGCAGGGTTACTGTTCTTCATTGCTGTGTTCTGGGGATTTTTCCCAGTCTTCACAGCCATATTTACGTTTCCGCAAGAAAGAGCCATGCTGAGCAAGGAAAGAGCAGCTGATATGTACAGATTAAGTGCATATTTTATGGCTAGAACGACAAGCGATCTTCCGCTCGACCTCATATTGCCAGTGCTTTTTCTTCTGGTTGTGTATTTTATGGCAGGCTTAAGAATGAATGTTGGTTCATTTTTCCTCACCATAGTGACGGTTTTTCTCTGTATTATAGCCGCTCAGGTGTGTTCTATCTCTATCTCTATTTATGAGATCATTGGAAAATCCGAAATATTCACTTTGGCTAATAAATTCCCAACTAAGATTTATTACATATGTATCCGTAATGGCAGGGACTGGGGCTAGCTATTGGTGCTACGCTGATGGATTTAAAGAGGGCGACAACTCTGGCCTCCGTCACAGTAATGACCTTCATGTTGGCTGGGGGTTTCTTTGTGAAGGTAAGTCCAACTTTAGGCAAATTACTTTAAATTCTCAATGGTTTAATCATTTTAAAACAATTTTCTTATGTATAATTAACAATACCAAAGTTAAAAGGGACCTCAAACGGGAACATATATAGAGTAATAATTACAAAAAACAACCCCTGAAGTTTAGCCTATTGACAAAAAACCCCGGTTATCTTTTAAAATTACACATACCCCCTTAAAGTGTTACAAGTAAAGGTGACAAAATGGGCCCGGCACAATGGGCTCGGTAAAAATGCTGGGCAGAGATTCAAATTTGGAGGCCCGAAAGAGACCAAGCCTATTTGGCCAGAAAAGCCGCCTGGCCCGGCTGTCCCCGTCTTTTATGCGTGCTTTCATGATGGGATTTCGGTCGGGCGATCTGATTTTCTCTTTGGCCTGAAGGGGTGGCACCAGTCCGTCCCATTTGACACCTCTAGTTACAAGGTTTGTATTTACCTAACAAATATCCTCCTCTTCTTGAGGGTGCTATTTGTAAAAGGAAACAAATTTGAAGAGGATATCTGTAATTTTGAAATATAACTGGGCTTTTTGTAATTAAGCTAAACATTAGGGGTAGTTTTCTGGTCATGTTCCATGACGCATATGTTGATTTTACAATATCAATCATGTAATGGGACATGACTAGAGCAACTATCTCAACTCATCGCCATCTCATCATATTTTTCCATGCAAGTGGAAAACCTATGATGATGATGGTTTTGGAATTTCATCTCATTTCTCCTTCGGATGAAGGTTGCGTCGAGGAAGGGCATTCGGCGTAAAAACTTTGCCACTTTGCTTTTTGTGTGAATTTGTAGTGTTAAACTAATTTTAGACAATTAGTTGACACTATAAACTTCACACCACCGACCCCAAATAGTGGGATAAGGTGCAGTTGATGATGATGATGATGATGATGATGATGATGATGATGATGATTAGGGGTAGTTTTCGTAATTAAACCTATGAATAGGTATTAACAACGGTGGAAAGCTACGTGAAAAGATAGATGCTAATACGGGATTTATGATTTTGCAGAATGTCCCAGTTTTCATATCATGGCTTCGTTTTCTCTCATTTAACTATCACACCTACAAGCTTCTCCTGAAAGTGCAATATCAACACATAAGTCACTCAATCAATGGGGTCAAAATAGACAATGGTTACAAGGAAATTGGAGTTTTAGCAGCCATGGTGGTTGGCTACAGATTTCTGGCATACTTGTCTTTACGAAGGATGAAGCTTCATTGAGTCTCCAAAAAAAACCACACTATTACAAGCTTCATGACAAAACCAGCTTCTGCATTCAAGGCTTTTAAAAAGCTACCAAGTCATCTGGCCAGGAAGAGGATATTGAAACTTTTGCCTCTAATAGAGATTTAAAATCCATAATACAGTCAAGATTAGCATACAGATTGTCGCGTGGATTTCTTTTTAAGATATTTTTGCATGATTCACTGAAAATCATGTTTGTAGCAAGTTCGGAAAAAATTTGGGCAGTGTGCCAAAAGTTTTTCCCTTCTCTTTTCTGAGGATATGTTTGGTTCTTGGATTTTACTGAGAAAAAAAACACTAAGGATATATGTTTTCCTAACTTGAAATGATATTTGTACTTTATTTTGATAGTTTTACTTTTTTTACAAATATTCATCAAGATCTCTGTGTAGAAAATTTGATTACAAATTACAATGAGTAATTGGTTACAACATATATATTACATCTCTAAGAGCATCTACATGTTTACCACGAGCTTGTAGCTCAAGTGATATCACTCACCCTTTAAAAGGGGTTAACCAGGATTCGAACCCTGTATCTTTCAGTTTCTTTGAAATTTATCTCCTCCCCTCCAACCAGTACTCCCAACTTATTAAAAAAAGAGCATCTACATGTTTCAAAGTAAGCTACAACCTATATAGTTTAACTGATTAAAAACTTAAGTTGTCGTAAAGTACCTCAATCTTGTATCTTCACCATTGTATCAACATAAGGTGAAAAAGAGCTAATAGCATTTGATGGCATCCACATTGCTCTTCACAACTGTCGACGCGAGTAAATCTTTTCTTACTAACGCCGACTCCTCATATGCACGTACTCACGTTCTCATGCTAAAGTCCTTAACCAACCAAGTAGCCGAAGTAGAGCCGTGTCGAGCACTGGGTTTTTCTTCTCAAATCCTGCATGAATTGACAAAAGAAAAGTAAGTCTAATAAAGTGAATTGCGAAAACCAGCTAAATAATTCAAGAATCAGAAGCAATTGTTGATCATATGTCTGTTATTAGCTTATCAGAAGCAATAATTTCCCCATTAATCCAATTTAAAGTTTTCTTCAAAGAAAATAACTAAAACTACATATGTCCAACGAATAAAAAGCAACGGTTATAGGCTTAAAATCACAACTTACTTTAATCCATTAGTAAAAATAGAAAATATTCTAAACATAATCTGAACCTAGTTCTGAATAGAGAAATAAGGTACTAGTACCTACTTTTTATGATTAAACATCAAACTTAAATAATTCTCAAAATAATCAAATTCTTAACAACAATACTTATATACGGATGTAGGAAAACTCTACGATACCAAAATAATGCAAATATATAACTATTAGTACCTCATATTTCACAAAGATTTACAATATTATTCTACTCCATATCATATTCAAGAGGAAACCCTTATTGGTCACTTTAGTAATAAATGTTAGTATTTTGTAAACGTTAATGATTTTACATCACATAGTGAAAATATTTCTCTTGACAATGAACACAAAATTTTGTCCTTGTCTCACACAAAAACAGAATGCTACACCTTCACTTTTTCTATTTTAACAATAAAATTTTGTTTACTATATCAGTTACTACGTAAAATGTTGGTTCATCGCTAAAATTTGATCTTTATTAGAAGTATAATTTAAGCATGATATTTAATTATTTTAGCATTTAATCAACAAATTTTTCTATGAATTTCTAGCAATCTTCTTGACAATCAAACATTAGCAAAAAATCAATTTCTTTTCATTTTCTCACTTTCTTCAATTTTTCCTGAGAAATATTTTTCGGGCAACCAAAAAAAGCAAATAGAAATTCGGTTTCTCACCAAACAGCTGCATCAAATACAATGATGAGATCTATCTTATTTATGCTTTGACCAATGAGAATATTATATGAAGTAAAATAGACAAACAATTTAAACCATTTTACCTAAATCAGCTGCCACTCTGTGTGCACACATAACTCCTGAAAACGCTACAGCTATGACACCTTGCCCTGGAAAGCAACTATCTCCCACACAATACAAACCATTTATTGCCTGCAAACACCATCAGAATATGAACTAGATTAATTGCATAGCTAACTAAATTAAATAACCTTCATTTTACAGATTGAGTAGCAACAGCAACGACAAATACGCTGATTAACTTACGGTCGTGTTAATTGGCATTGATAATAAGCCCTTTGGAGCGTTTCGAGGCATTGGACCATATGTACCACTATCACGAGCCAGGTATCGCCTGTGTGTCTTTGGTGTCCCCACCTGCCAGGTCATTGGTTGGCTAATCAAGCTACTATGGTAGAACTTTTAGGCCATGTATGGATGGTTGTATGTGCAAAAGACATACTCCATTTTTCAACTATTCCGGAAAATGGATTTATGTTTGTTCAGAGAAGTTCCACTGGAAATGAAGTCATTTTCAGTTTTCACTTTTTTATGGAAATATTCTTTTGGAAACGCAATCAAACAATTTTTCGCCACAATTAGGCAAATTTATATCAAAAATATACTTCAGAAACTATAAGCAAACATAATTTCATTTTTAAATATATGCCTTAAGGCTCCAGTTGGATTGATTTGGAGCGAAGAATTTCAAATTCATAATAACAAATTCATTGGTGTTGTTTGGATGAAGTAATTTTATAATGGATATCAAATCATTGGAAGCTATTTTTGGAGTGATTTTGAAGAATTTCAAATTCACCTTGGATGGAGTCATTTAATCCTCCCCAAAATCCCCTCCCCAAATCCAAATCCCCCATCCAAATGCAACATACCAGAAATTCAGACAACAAGCCAAACTTACTTTCATTTTTCACACGAAAACCAATAACTTCTAAAAATTCATTTCTATTAGAAAGTGGAAATTGGACATGGAATACATCCATACAAGGCCTTACTTTCACATTTTTGAGATTTTCTTAGATTAGTCATTGAAATGCGGTGAACTACTATAAGAGGAAAGTCGTTAAAGCGATGAATGAGACAGTTGGGACTTAATTTTTGAAAATACAACACAGTAATATCATTCACATGGTAAGCAAACCAAGCATGAGTCACATAGGAAGTTCAGAAAGCAAAGTTGTAGATATTTCAAAAACTATACTAGGTTTCCGAATGCTAAAGTTTGGCAAATATAATTTCCAGACCTCAAAATTTCACTAATTCATAAGATTTCCGAGGAGAAAAAGTTTTTGCAATCTGCAAAACTAATCCATGTTCAACAATTTCAATGTCAAAGCTGGAGGAAATTGCCATACCTCCTTAAAAACTATAGATGACTTAAGTCCTGGGAATAGTTTTTTCTCAAGCCTGTTGATTAATTTTTCGGCCACAAGTTCCTTCTTTGCATTGTAATCTTTGGGTGAGAGGCCCTACAGCAAAATGCCATCAAAATTAAAATTCTTGAAAAAATTTAAAAGAAGGAAATAGACTACAAGAAATAAATAAAGCTTTTACAAAAAAAAAAAAAGATCAAGTGAATATACCTCCCAGTCGTCGATGGAAGAAGTTGTGAATATATGGAGAATGTGGTTTCCTTCTGGGGCTAATGATGGATCAAGAACCGTTGGAATGCTCAAGAATATACTTCCATAAGGGTCTTCCAGATTTTTCCAATCATCCTACATACTCAACCGCATAAAATATAAAGCAATAAATAATATATTCGGCCACTCATTCAGATCCTCCAAAATCACTAATGTACCTGTGAGACCCCGAATTTTAACGTGAGATTCGGTGTTATGTAGTGATTATTTATTTGGCTATGTATCACAAACCTATTATTAATGAAACTCGACTCTATTTTTATTTATTCCTTCCAACGTCAATTACGCATTTCGCATTTTTAGAGCTTAGCAATTTTATATTCTTCCTCTAGTATTAATACTTGATCGAATGACTACTACTTTAGGAATATTAGACCTCCAACAATTTAGGAGTACATTCCAATCCTTATCCTAATATTTCATCTTATTCTATAATTCATCCCAACCAATTTCCCAATCAATTTTTTTTAAAAAAAAAAAAAAAATTTTTTTATATTTTTAAAAATTTGAAAATTACCATAAATGGGGAGGTTGTTTCATATTCTTTTCAAGACCTACAATTATATATGTATATATATATTTACATATATATATATATATATATATATATATTCTTTTTTTTCTCAACTTTTGGTCACATGCTTAAAGGATGGACAAACTTTTCTTTCCACCAAATTCTAATAAATAAAAATACCAACACCATGATTATTATTCCCTCCAACTTTTGGCTCCTTGTCTTGGGGAATCAATCATTTTTGTTATTTTTTCTTTATCTACCAATATTATTCATTTCATAATTATCATAAAAACACAAGACTTGCTTCCATTTTCCTCTCTAAAGGATCAAATTCTTCAATCATAAGGTAAAAAAATCTCATTTCTCCCAACTCTATTTTTCTTCTCCAATCCTCAACCTTATACCTTCACCATCTAATAATGTTGAATCCTTCTTCATTGAGGTACTCTAGAGAAAATTCTTGAAGAATTAGAGACCTACATCATCTCAAGTGGAGGTTAGAGGCTTGAAGGAAAATTTTCATTTTTGAGACTACTTGAAGATATTAAGGTGATTAGTAACCATTTGGTACTAGTATATTTTCTTTAGACTTGAGACTTTAATTTTAACACCAAAATATGGTTTGGATACCATTTAGGGGCTGATCTTCAAGAGTTTGAGTCAAGAAGTTGATTCAAGGAAGAAGACCACATTTTAGATCAACCCGAGAAACTACTACGAGGTGGGTGGAAAAATTCTTTCAACTTCTAGGTGTTTTAAATTGAAAATATGCATGTAGTATTTTGTTATTGAGCACTTGAGATATATATTATGTATTGCATGCTATTTTCTTGTATCAAGTTGGAAAAATTCTCAAGTGTTGCTCAAAAATGTGATTTATCGAAAAATAGGGCATACATGCACATTTTATTGTTATACTTGATGAAATTTTGTATGAGAAGGATATGTATGTGTATGACTCTTGAAATCTATGTTTTGAATGATTTATAACCTGGACAAGTCGAGCATAATTGATTAAATTTCAACTTTTGGACTTAAAATGCAAAAATGGAAAGTTGGTGGACTTAATTGCAAGAAAAATAAAATTTAAGGGACCCCTCTGTAATTTTCCATTTTTGGGACTGAACTCAGGTTCAAAAATTATGTTTTGATATTTTAATAAAGTTTTAAGAGTTTTTAGATAAATAAAATCAACCCTTGAAAGCCCAAGGACTAGATTGTAAAATTTGAGAAGTTTAGGGGCTATTTTGCAAATTTCGAAACTGTACCAGACCCTAATTTTGAAATTTGAAATTTTAACTCTTAAGGGACTGGAAATAACATATTTTAAGTGTATTCCAAAAATCCAAGTGTTTAGAGTTTGGAAAGTAATTTTATAAAAGTTGAAGGACTAAAGTGTAAAAGATTAAACTTGAGGACCCAAATGAAATTTCCAGGACTTATGCAGCCCATGCACCTGGAAATACTAATTTAACTATAACATAATTATATTTTGGACCCAAAGTTCAAATTTCATAACAATTGGACCCTAAAAGCCTTAAAGGCAATTATTTCAAAATGGGACAAAAATGAGATTTTCAAAAGTTAAAGGGACCTATACTTATGGCGTTTTAAAACTGTTTTTGTTCCAATATCCCACTAACCTCAGTGACATTTTCCAACTGGAATCACATTAAAAGCCCTCCCGGTTTGTGAGTTCCGATTATTTTAAACTTAAGGCCGAAATGACAATTTTAACAAATTTGGGGCCAATGTGAGAATTTTATAAAAACTCGACCTCAAAACTTTAAAAACCTGAATCTCTGAACAATTTAGAGATTTTAGGAACTGACCTCATAATTTTTCAAGGTCGGGATATTTATTTATTCAATTTTTAACCCCAAAAGTATTGGTTTTTACAAAACGGGGCTAATTGTAAATTTTTCTTTTTATCAAGGACCTAACTTAAATTATTTTTCATTTACTAAAACAGCCCTGGACCCTCTGACTTTAATTATTAATTAAAATATTTTATTTTCTCAAAAACTACTTGACTTATCGGATCGTCTTGACCGATTAAAACCCAATCGCGGGGGCGACTTCCCGTGTTGCGATTTTGAATCTATAACGGACTTATGTTCCACCTAATCTTTCAAGATATCGAAGATTGCTTATCCTCCCGATAATCATCTTCATCCAAATAACTCCACCAACGCCATAATTACTTTACGCAAATTTTGAAAACTTTTTATGAAGCGGCTTCCGAATCAATATACTCGATTGCCTGGTTGACTACGAACGTGTACTTAATTTCTTGCTCGAGTCAACTTGGTGTGTCGAGCTCACGATCGGAATGGATACGTCGGGGATGGGAACCGGCTCATTTTGCTATTCCACTCTTCCGGCCCCATCGCCCTAGTCCCAGAATCGAGGGACGGAGTTTGTCCGAGGAAGCGGGTCGTAGTATTTGAGGTATAATCATGATTATGACGAATCCGAGCCTTGCTAGCTCAACGTGGATTTTGTCTTTTTATGGAGCAATAAGGTGGCCAGTCTTGGACCATCATGAACGGGAGTTACAAGGAAGAACAAAGGAATCGCTTGCCCGATCCACACGATTAGGAGTTGAACGGAACGTTTGGTTGGCGCTACACTTCAAGACGCAACCGCTACTTGTAATGCATGGGTTGGCGCTACACTTGAAGACGCAACCACTAATGTCTTGCATGGGATTGGCGCTACACTTGACGCAATCCTCCCGCCGCTTGAATCATCGTGCTGTGTGACCACGAACTATTTCTCAAACTATATAAATATATTACTTAATATATATTTATCACGATCTTTTGGGCTATGTATGAAAACATGCATCATACCTCACGCGTTTTCATACAACCGTTTTTCGCATTAACTATATATATTGCCACACTTGCACACGATCACCCATCCACCGAGATTTGTCTCACTCCTCCCCGTTTTCTAACCTTTAGATGAAGAGTACGTTGAAGACGTCGAACCTACCACAGATTAAATTCCCATTGTTGATGTGGAGCGACACTCCTTTTACTTTTATTGTTGTTAGACTTTTCATTTTGTCTGTTTGGTGTAAGTTAAATTCGGATAATCTATTGGGTTGTATTCGGATTCCGTCGGACCTTAAGATGTAATTTGTACTTGTGTGTATTTTATTCATTGCATTAGACTCTATTTCACTTGAGTTTGTATCATTGGTTTAATTATTGAATTATTTTTGTTTAAGTGATTGATCGTTGTCGCGTCGCGTTTAGGCGTGGCGATGTGAATGGTATCGAGCTCGGCTAGTAAGATGGAAACTTACACCGAAGCCTGACCCGGATAGGACCCTGTGTTGGGTAGACAGTGACTTGACTAATTAAGTTGTGAAATCGATTTCAAAAATGGCATAGAACCATATTATTGATGTTTAGGTTAAGCTAAAATTTATACTTGGAGAATCCATAGTCATACTTGATTTGACTTAGCCGACTTTTGTGACTTTCCTTAGTTATTCTTTCCTTGTTCTTCCCTATCTTTTCTTACTTGTCGATCCTTCTTAGTTTGGCTTGTTGGGGATGGAGCCGACGCCACCTATCTCAGTGGGAATTATGGAGGCCCGCGCGAACGTGATTACTTTAGGGCATACACGAACCACGGCACGGGAATACCTTCGAGCTATCTCGGGTGGCGGAAAACGCCGCCGCAACCAAGAATCGACACACCTCCTCGGCAAAGAGCGAAGAGAAGAACAATCTTACCTCTGCTAAGGATCGCGAGGATACCATCCGTGCTCGCGAGGATCAAATCCGGTCAATCCAGGAACACTTGGAAGTTACTCGCACGAAGATGGAACGCGCGAGGAAGGCCGGAAAGTGGGAAAGGGAGGCATACATGTCGAGGCACCATCGATCGTCTCGAAGATACTATCATCAAACAAACGCGGTGATAGAGGACCTCACACATGCTTAACTCGGCGGGATCTTTGCTTTGGAGGCTGCGCTTAGCAGCCTAATGCGCCACCCGTTGCCACCACCCGGCGGAACCCATGCCCGACTTCGAGGCCGATAATGAAGAGGATCGAGGAGGATCTGAAGAAGATCCAAGAGGATCCCGATGAGATCAATGGAAGATGAAGAGCCCGAGCGCTTGAAGCCGCCCACTCGATGATGCTCGGATCGAGCGTGGATTAGCCGATGGCCTAATGTTGAGGTGGTACCTCGGCCCGATCAGATCCGATTATGGGCGCGAGGCCGCTAGTGATGATGACGGCGACCTCACCGAGTAGATAACTTATATGCTAAATTTTAGCGATGCTTAATTCCATCCTGTTGTATTTTGTTTTCATTTACCTTAATCAAGTTGTATCCTCGACTCTAGTTTATCTTCGATTTTATATTCTGTTGTATGAACTCATTCGGGTGTATTCAAATTTCACATCAATGAATATACTTTTTCTACTTATTCTATGTCTTGTGTATTGTTGTTGTGATATAATTTGTTATATGCAATACTTATTGAAATCATTCCTTTCTCAATGTAGCTAAACTACGGATACATGGGCCGAAACCGTGGACGAGGAGACCCGCCGTGTTCCCGTAGGTATGTGGACGTGCACCCGGAACGGTACCTCCCCGAACTACCACCACCTCCTCCGCCAATCACAGGAGATAACCTAATCGCATAGCCTTCAGCAAATGGATATTGGTTTTTATGAAGCGACAAGCGAGCAGCCTCGTCACCAACCCATGAACCATGCCTTTCGAGACGAATGGCCGTACACTTGGAGCGGTTTCTACGGTCGACCCCGACTTTCTTAGGGGAACCGGATGACATGAAAGCGAGAAGAATGGATCGAGAAAATAGAGAATATCTTCAATGCTCTCCAATACTCGGGGAACAAAAGGTTACGCTCGCCGTGTTCCGACTAGAATCACGGTTGCTCGAGATTGGTGGAGAGCGGTTGAGAGAAAGTGGGAACAGGATCAAATAGATAGGACATGGGAAAATTTCTGTTTGAATTCAATGAGCAATACATACCCCAAGTCGTGAAGGAGGCACGGCAGGGATTAATTCCATAAGTTGAGACAGGGGAACATGTACGTGGCCCAATACGAGTCGAGTTCCATCGATTGTCCAAATATGCTCAGGGACAATCATCTGAGAGAAGAGGACAAATTATATAAGTTCACACGGGGTGAAGTTGGAACTTCAAAAGCGACTTTTGATTGTTGAAATGACAACTTACTCGGCCAGCGGTAAAGCGACTCTCGCATCGAGTCGGGGACTAAACCGTATTGGGCCAGATTGACAGAGTAGGCCATCAAGCTTGATCTCAAGGGACAGGTGTGGGACAACCATCTAAGCAGCCTGATAAGTTTGAAGGGACGATCGATAAGGCGGACAAAGAAAAAGGACCGATCAAGAAAAACCAGGCCCGATATGTGCACATTGCCAAAAACGGACATCTTGTCAATGATTGTTGGCAAACAGGGAAATGCTTGCTATGTGGTAGTAACAAGACCGGCTAAAAGGATTGTCCGAAAGTCGTGGATCGCACGAAACAAGTGCGGCCCATGGCCAAAGCCGGGTAATGGCCGGGGAAATCGGGCGAGATGCCCGCTCGAGCATTTGCACTAGCGGGACATGAGGCTCCGGGAGGCAACAGGCGTGGTGGAAGGCACGCTTTCTAATATCCAGCCACTACGCTAAAGTACTATTTGACCCTGGATCAACGCATTCATTTGTCGCACCACATTTTGTACCAAGTTGCATGCATGCATGGAACATATGCTATAGGTTTAGAAGTGTCCACTCTATGGGCGCAAGCGATATGATATTATCTATAATGCATGCGAAGTTAAGATTGATGAGATAAACTTTCCTTTGATTTGATCTTGCTACCTATATCCGAATACGACATTATATTGGGAATGAGGCGGTTGTCGCACACCATGCACAAATGGACCGCCATCGCAAGTCCATTAAACTATGTGAACCCGGTAAGCAAGAAGTGGAAATTTCGGGAAGCGGCACGAGTTAAGATTGCCCCAATCATTTCAAGAATGAAAGCGGGAAAGCGATCACTAGAGGGGCACAAGGGTACTTGGCGTTTGTAATTAACAAACCTAAGGTTGAGACACAAATTAATCAAGTACCTATAGTATCGGAATATACAGATGTATTTCCACAAGAACTCACCACTGTCCCTCCGGATAGGGAAGTTGAGTTCACCATCGGTATTACCGGAACCGCCCCGATCGCGTAACGCCGTATAGAATGGCTCTGTTGAGTTGCAAGAGTTGAAGACTCAATTACAAAAGCTGATGGGTGTGGGATTTATCCGACCGAGCACGTCTCCGTGGGGAGCACCGTCTTGTTTGTCAAAAAGAAAGATGGCACATTAAGATCGTGTATAGACTATCGCGGACTTAACAAATAAGCGTGACCATCAAGAACAAATATCCCCTCCCGAGGATAGGATTTAATGTTTGATCAACTTCAAGGAGCGACGATGTACTCAGTTTGATTTACAACAAGGATATTATCGAGTTAAAGATCCGTGAAGAGGGCGTTTCCAAAACAAAGATTTCGGACCGGATATGGACACTACGAGTTTGTAGTGATGCTTTCGGTCGACAAACGCACCAACAGCGTTTATGGATCTAATGCATCGAGTCTTTCAACCTTATTTGGATCAATTCGTAGTGATATTCATTGATGACATACTCGTATACTCCAAGTCTAAAGAGGAGCATGAGCGTCATCTGAAAATTGTTTTAGAGACACTACGAGAGCACAAGTTGTATGCCAAATTCAGCAAGTGCGAATTTTGGCTTAGTGAAGTCGCATTCTTGGGACACATAGTATCCAAGACCTTTGGGATCGCCGTAGATCCTTGAAAGTCTGACGGTGGTTGAATGGAAACAACCCGAGTCAGAACGGAGATTAGAAGTTTCTTAGGACTAATTTGGATATTATCGAAGATTTATCCAAGATCTCTCCAAGATATAGGACCACTCACTCGACTAACCCGAGGAAAAAGTCAAGTTTGAGTGGAATGACAAGTGTGAGGCTAGTTTCAAGAGTCAAGAACGACTTACTACGACTCGGTCTTAGCCCTTCCAAAGGGAGCGAGAAAACTTTGTTGTCTGGTGACGCATCAAAGGAAGGACTAGGAGCGTGCAGAAAATGCAGAAGGAAAGGTCATTGCTTACGCATCAAAACTCAAGCCGTATGAAGCCAATTACCCAACGCATGACTTGGAATTGGCAGCAATAGTGTTCGCGTTAAAGAAATGGAAACTACCTCTATGGAGCAACATTCACGGTTTACCACAGATCATAAGAGCTAAAGTATCTATTCTCTCGAAGGAACTCAATTTGAGGCAACGGAGATGGATGGAGTTAATAGAAGATTATCACTTTGATATTCAATACCATCCGGGAAAGCTAACGTAGTAGCCGACGCCTTAAGCGAAAAAGCGAGTTTAGCTGACTAATGATTCGAGAGTGGAGATCATTAGAAGAATTGAGCACTTGAACCGACGAGAACCGATCGAATTTCATGTGCTAATATCTCGGTTAAACCCGATCTATCGAACGAGATCAAAGTAACACAGGGGATTGACGTGCAACTTCAAAAACTAAAAGAGAAGATACTCAAAGGAGAGAGATCGGAATTCTCGTGCGGAAGATGGGATCATCGATTTTGAATAGAATTTGTGTCCCAGGAGTGATGAGCAACTTAGGAACGTAATCCTCTCGAAGACACCGTCGAAATACACTATACATCCCGGAGGAAACAAGATGTATAAGGACTTGAAACAACATTACTGGTGGGCAAACATGAAGAACTGGCGAGCGAGTTCGTTGCGAGATGCTTGACTTGTCAACGAGTAAAAGTGAACACCAACGACCATCCGGTTTATTACAACCGTTGAGAATTCGAGTGGAAATGGGAACACATAACGATGGACTTCGTGACGGATCTACCGAGGACTGCAGACGAGGCGATGATCTTATATGGGTAGTCGTGAGACCGACTCACGAAATCGCACACTTCCTACCCATGAAGAAAACCGACAAACTGCGTAAAACTTGCGCAAATTTATATCAGAGATCATTCGACCGCATGGAGTGCCGGTCGATATAGTGTCGACAGAGACCCGAGATTTGTCTCAGTTCGAAATGCTTACATAAGGAATTGGGTACCTCTAAGTTTTCAAAGACAAAGAAGACATCCACAAACCGATGGCGTCCGAGCGAACAATTCAAACCCTGGAAGGCATGTCTGCGAGCACGCACGTTGACTTCGAGGAAGTTGGGATTCGTACTTACCATTGGCCGAGTTCGCTATAATAACAAAGCTATCGGCCACGGTGGGACGGCACCCTACGAAGCCTTGACGGGCGAAAGTGTAGATCTCCACTACACTTTGGGAGATTGATGACCAATGGACTCCAAAAGAGAAACGAAAGTCGCCTCGATTCCAAAGGTCGACTTAGTTCGGAGGCCGTGGAGAAGGTCAAGTTGATTAAGGAACGGATCGCACGGCTCGGAGCCGCCAAAAGAGTTACTGTGACAAAGAGGAGAAAGGACTTGGAATTTGAAGTAGGAGATGAAGTATTCTCGAATGTCTCCACGGAAAGGATTGATCAATCCAAAGAAAGGAGGCAAGTTGAGTCCGAGATATGTTGGACCTTACAAGATTTTGCGGAGGATCGGGAAGTTAGCCTACCGATTTGAGTTACCGCACGAAGACGGGGAATGCACGATGTATTCCATGTATCGAGATTGAAAAGGTATCAACCGGATCTCGAGCACATCATCACTCGTGATGCTCTCCTCTAATGGAAAATTTATCTTACACCGAAAACCAATCGAATCATTGACGTGAGTACGTCGGTTGCGTGCGAGAGAGATTCCAATGGTTAAAGTTGTATGGCGGAATCACAACCAAGAGGCGAAGACGCAACGTGGGAGATGGAAGAAGACATGAGAATCAATATCCGAATTAGTTCAAGAGAATTTGGGGACCAAATTCTTTTAAGGAAGGGTGAATGTGAGACCCCGAATTTTAACGTGAGATTCGGTGTTATGTAGTGATTATTTATTTGGCTATGTATCACAAACCTATTATTAATGAAACTCGACTCTATTTTTATTTATTCCTTCCAACGTCAATTACGCATTTCGCATTTTTAGAGCTTAGCAATTTTATATTCTTCCTCTAAGTATTAACTTGATCGAATGACTACTACTTTAGGAATATTAGACCTCCAACAATTTAGGAGTACATTCCAATCCTTATCCTAATATTTCATCTTATTCTATAATTCATCCCAACCAATTTCCCAATCAATTTTTTTTTAAAAAAAAAAATATTTTTTTATATTTTTAAAAATTTGAAAATTACCATAAATGGGGAGGTTGTTTCATATTCTTTTCAAGACCTACAATTATATATGTATATATATATTTACATATATATATATATATATATTTTCTCAACTTTTGATCACATGCTTAAAGGATGGACAAACTTTTCTTTCCACCAAATTCTAATAAATAAAAATACCAACACCATGATTATTATTCCTCCAACTTTTGGCTCCTTGTCTTAGGGGAATCAATCATTTTTGTTATTTTTTTCTTTATCTACCAATATTATTCATTTCATAATTATCATAAAAACACAAGACTTGCTTCCATTTTCCTCTCTAAAGGATCAAATTCTTCAATCATAAGGTAAAAAAAAATCTCATTTCTCCCAACTCTATTTTTCTTCTCCAATCCTCAACCTTATACCTTCACCATCTAATAATGTTGAATCCTTCATTGAGGTACTCCTAGAGAAAATTCTTGAAGAATTAGAGACCTACATCATCTCAAGTGGAGGTTAGAGGCTTGAAGGAAAATTTTCATTTTTGAGACTACTTGAAGATATTAAGGTGATTAGTAACCATTTGGTACTAGTATATTTTCTTTAGACTTGAGACTTTAATTTTAACACCAAAATATGGTTTGGATACCATTTAGGGGCTGATCTTCAAGAGTTTGAGTCAAGAAGTTGATTCAGGAAGAAGACCACATTTTAGATCAACCCGAGAAACTACTACGAGGTGGGTGGAAAAATTCTTTCAACTTCTAGGTGTTTTAAATTGAAAATATGCATGTAGTATTTTGTTATTGAGCACTTGAGATATATATTATGTATTGCATGCTATTTTCTTGTATCAAGTTGGAAAAATTCTCAAGTGTTGCTCAAAAATGTGATTTATCGAAAAATAGGGCATACATGCACATTTTATTGTTATACTTGATGAAATTTTGTATGAGAAGGATATGTATGTGTATGACTCTTGAAATCTATGTTTTGAATGATTTATAACCTGGACAAGTCGAGCATAATTGATTAAATTTCAACTTTTGGACTTAAAATGCAAAAATGGAAAGTTGGTGGACTTAATTGCAAGAAAAATAAAATTTAAGGGACCCCTCTGTAATTTTCCATTTTTGGGACTGAACTCAGGTTCAAAAATTATGTTTTGATATTTTAATAAAGTTTTAAGAGTTTTTAGATAAATAAAATCAACCCTTGAAAGCCCAAGGACTAGATTGTAAAATTTGAGAAGTTTAGGGGCTATTTTGCAAATTTGAAACTGTACCAGACCCTAATTTTGAAATTTGAAATTTTAACTCTTAAGGGACTGGAAATAACATATTTTAAGTGTATTCCAAAAATCCAAGTGTTTAGAGTTTGGAAAGTAATTTTATAAAAGTTGAAGGACTAAAGTGTAAAAGATTAAACTTGAGGACCCAAATGAAATTTCCAGGACTTATGCAGCCCATGCACCTGGAAATACTAATTTAACTATAACATAATTATATTTTGGACCCAAAGTTCAAATTTCATAACAATTGGACCCCTAAAAGCCTTAAAGGCAATTATTTCAAAATGGGACAAAAATGAGATTTTCAAAAGTTAAGGGACCTATACTTATGGCGTTTTAAAACTGTTTTTGTTCCAATATCCCACTAACCTCAGTGACATTTTCCAACTGGAATCACATTAAAAGCCCTCCCGGTTTGTGAGTTCCGATTATTTTAAACTTAAGGCCCGAAATGACAATTTTAACAAATTTGGGGCCAATGTGAGAATTTTATAAAAACTCGACCTCAAAACTTTAAAAACCTGAATCTCTGAACAATTTAGAGATTTTAGGAACTGACCTCATAATTTTTCAAGGTCGGGATATTTATTTATTCAATTTTTAACCCCAAAAGTATTGGTTTTTACAAAACGGGGCTAATTGTAAATTTTTCTTTTTATCAAGGACCTAACTTAAATTATTTTTCATTTACTAAAACAGCCCTGGACCCTCTCGACTTTAATTATTAATTAAAATATTTTATTTTCTCAAAAACTACTTGACTTATCGGATCGTCTTGACCGATTAAAACCCAATCGCGGGGCGACTTCCTCGTGTTGCGATTTCGAATCTATAACGGACTTATGTTCCACCTAATCTTTCAAGATATCGAAGATTGCTTATCCTCCCGATAATCATCTTCATCCAAATAACTCCACCAACGCCATAATTACTTTACGCAAATTTTGAAAACTTTTTATGAACGGCTTCCCGAATCAATATACTGATTGCCTGGTTGACTACCCGAACGTGTACTTAATTTCTTTGCTGAGTCAACTTGGTGTGTCGAGCTCACGTCGGAATGGATACGTCGGGGATGGAACCGGCAGCTCGGCTGCTATTCCACTCTTCGGCCCCATCGTCGCCCTAATCCCCAATCGAGGGACGGAGTTTGTCCAAGGAAGCGGGTCGTAGACTTGAGGTATAATCATGATTATGACGAATCCGAGCCTTGCTAGCTCCAACGTGGATTTTGTCTTTGCCACGGAGCAATAAGGTGACAGGTCTTGGACCATCATGAACGGGAGTTACAAGGAAGAACAAAGGAATCATTGTCGATCCACACGATTCCGGAGTCAACGAACGTTTGGTTGGCGCTACACTTCAAAAAGACGCAACCGCTACTTGTAATGCATGGGTTGGCGCTACACTTCAGTACGCAACCACTAATTGTCTTGCATGGGATTGGCGCTACACTTCAGTACGCAATCCTCCTGTCTGCTTGAATCATCGTGCCTGTGTGACCACGAACTATTTCTCAAACTATATAAATATATTACTTAATATATATTTATCACGATCTTTATGGCTATGTATGAAAACATGCATCATACCTCACGCGTTTTCATACAACCGTTTTCTCGCATTAACTATATATATTGCCACACTTGCACACGATCACCCATCCACTGAGATTTCTGTCTCACTCCCTCCTGTTTTCTAACCTTTAGATGAAGAGTACGTTGAAGACGTCGAACCTACCACAGATTAAATTCCTACTGTTGATGTGGAGCGACACTCCTTTTACTTTTATTGTTGTTAGACTTTTCATTTTGTTCTGTTTGGACTGTAAGTTAAATTCGGATAATCTATTGGGTTGTATTCGGATTCCGTCGGACCTTAAGATGTAATTTGTACTTGTGTGTATTTTATTCCGCTGCATTAGACTCTATTTCACTTGGAGTTTGTATCATTGGTTTAGACTATTGAATTATTTCTGTTTAAGTGATTGATCGTTGTCGCGTCGCGTTTGGGGCGTGACAGTACCTCTAGGATGAAATGGTGACAATCTGTATCTGGGGGCAACACATCAGCTTTAACCCCCACGTGAATAGAAAAGAAGGATGGGGCTTTAACATATTGCTTTTGAAATCTTTTTTCTTCCTCAGGCATATCTTCCTTTTTCAAGAGCTTGCCTGTGAAAATAGTTTCAATAGTCAAAAGCCAGCTAAGAGAAAAAATCGTGTGCAAGCCGTCGGCACAAGATCAAAACCAAGTTTTCGAAACCAACCAAATGTATCCCATCTAGTGGCATTTGAAATAATGGTTTTAGCGTAGAATTGTCTTCCATCTGATATCTTCACCCCCACCTATAAAATGTGACAGGTCATACATACGTTTTCATTTTAAAAAATCATATCCAAGGGATACACTGTTTGCAGTTAAAACTCACCGCTTTTCCATCTTCTATGATAATGTCGGTTGCATTTGCTTTATAAACTATTTCACTCCCCTTATTAACCAAACCCTTTGCTAATGACTTTGCAATTTCTCCAACTCCACCAACAGGATAATTGATTCCACCAAAATGTCTATCACACACAACCTACAAAAAGGATTATCACTCAGAACACAGGATACGAATGAATAAAAATGACAAGAACAACAAACTACATTACCATGCTTGCAGTGATCATAGGTGTCTTCATGGCATTAACTGTGCTCACTAAGAAACACTAACCAAAGAAGACAAAACACAAATTAAATAATTATGGTCTGATGGTCAAATAGAAAAAGATCATTTTGATCGACGAATAAATAGAAGCACACCTCAACATCAATGAAGGACAACAACTCTGGATCCTTGATATACTTTCGAGCTATGTCACCCGTATTTTGGGGCAGATAGTAGGCTGAGATGAATACCAATAGCATGTATCAGCATAAGGAAGTATATATGCACATTTTTGCAGCTTATAGCAGAGAATTTCATTAACACTATTGATATGGAAGGAAAAAGTATGTATCAACTGAAAGCAGCATAATCATTGCACGAGCTCATTAAAATGCTATACACAGAGTCTAGCAGTCTCTACGGGTCACTGGAAAAACAATTAATAAATTAATATATCTTCTGAATTTAACATTTGATTTAACTTTTAATTGGGGAAAGACCTTTGATTAACACAGATAATTGTGGAACATTAACGATAAGTCGATAAGCAGTTCCCACACCAACCGCCACAAAACAAAATTAAAAGGGATAAAAGGAATAAATTCCACAAAAATAATTCAATACACTGGCTTCCTCTGGGCTATTTTAATGATATTATTGTGTCCATTTATGCACAGGTTCTTTCAGTTAATCAAGATAAGACAAACAATGAACCAGAACTGAATAAAATGCTCCAATTAATAGGTAAAATGAAGAAAACGAAATTGAGAATCCAATAATACTATAACATTTCCATTGATTTTCAATAGAGAAGTTAAGAATGAAAAATAAAGGCAATAAACCAATTACCTAGAGTCAAACATTCGAGAGGCTTCTTGAGAAACTCTCGAAACAGGTAGATCGGCTCCTCCAGAGATTTCAATTCCAGCGAGTTCAATGCATTGAAAACCTAATCAAACATCCAAGAGATAAATGTTAGGTTAACTCAAACAAGGTGAAAAACCTAGAGCAAGCAGCAAGCATCGCTTTAATCGAAACAAACCTTCCAGCAGTCGCCATAGAATCGGAGAATGCCTTCTCTCTCATGGGGAAATTTACCGATAAGTTCTGCAATGAAATCGCTATATTCTCTGTGCACTTGGACGGAGAGGCCATTGGGTAAATGAAAATGAACAGTGGTTGGGTCAGGGATGACTTGCATCCGACATCCCACTGCTTCTAATGCTTGCGTGATCAAATTCAAATTTCCCTGTAACGAGAAACGTCTGCGTTTTTTTTTTTTTTTTTTTTTTTTTTTTTTTTTTTGATAACTCAGCCTGCGCTACGCCCGACCATGCCTCGGCGACAACAGCCTCCGCTCCTCATTCGCGCGCCAAGGTAAACCGCGGGATGTGCACGACACCGGCCGGTGTTCGACGGGTCTGGCGGCGTACAACAGATCCTCCCCAGGTAAAGAGAACAATTATGTTCGACCCCAATCTACTAATAACGATCTCTCCCGAATCGAACCCACACGGATGCTATTCAAGATGAGTTCCCACCAAATCTTCACACCGCATATATGGGAGCAATTTGATGGAGCGGGGATATGAACCCCGGCCTCCACCCCACAAACAATTTGATGGAGCGGGGATTTGAACCCCGACCTCCATCCCACAATTGCTTGTGGTGGCAGAGGCTAAGCCACCTGGTTAACGTCTGCGTTTAAAGAGTGATAGCAAAGAAGGCATTGGGCCCCCCCTCTTTTAAAAAAAAATGAATTTTTTACTAAGCAAATTTTTTTTTAAAAAAATTATATTAGTTGAAATTTATATGATTTTTCATGGTTCTTCTATTCGGTCCACCCCATTTTCGTGTATCGGCCCAACCTACTATACTATCCTGGCTACGAAAAGAAGGCATAATTACAAAAACACCAATAGGTTTAGGTTAATTACAAGAAAACCGAGATAAAGGGTTTGATTTTGCCTAAAATATTACATGGTCTAGCAAAATGGTGGGTGGGGTGGGCTGGCGCGGCCCGAACCATTAGACTAGTGACAAAATTCGGGTCGGTTGGGTCAACCTATTTTTACTCGGGCGTAAAAATACTTAGCCCAGTCCAGCTCATGTGTACATTTTATACACAAATGACAAAACCTATTGGATTGGGTTAAAAGTCAGGACACTCCCAACTCATCAGACCAATCGGGCCGTGCCGATAAACCTAACTTTTTTGGGCTAGAAAAACATAGACCAACCTAACTCGTGATAAATGTTATACTTTTACAAATATGAAGAGGATGTTATAAATGTGTTTTGTTTATAAAGGGAGTAAAGTACGATACAAAATTAAATTTTAAGGATTTTTTTGTAATTTTTAAAAAATCTCTGAATCTTTTTGTAATGACCCAAAAGCTGAGAGGTAATTTTTGTAATTATCACATCTAAAACAACTAAAAGAAACTACGGAACAAAGTGAAGCCCCATTACAACTACATGTTGAGTGAACTCAGGGGCGTAGCCAGCCGGCTTGGCTACCCTAGCCCAAATTTTTTTCTCTAACCCAATTATTTTTTGCCTTTAGAAAAAATAAAATTTTTTTTGCCCTTACAAAAGATGGGATAAAATAAATTGGGGTGCGCGAGGGGCCAGGGAGGCCCCCTGGATCCACCCCTAAACAGCTTGAAAACATGTTACACTGGAAATACAGTGCATGTGTTAGGAGCACGGTGTATATTTATAAATTTTTCACTTCAATATTCATAAAAAGAGTTTTTTTCCCTAACTTTGATGTAAAAAATAGTAAATGAAATAATGAAAAAATTATAAAATAATTATATTGATAATATATTTTATTAAAGTGAAACAAGTTAAATTTATTTATTTTTGGGCAATAATTTTAAAAAAATATAATATAAATATACATACATATAATTTTTTGATTTTTTTTCAAATTGAGGTGGCGAAATATAAATCAATCAAAGTTTAGATGACAAAGTGCAGTAATTTTATTATGATTTAAGTCAATGACAATTTTGTCCCCGCACGCATTATAGGATTCTACTGAAATATCCCACCGGTAGTGAGTCTCACGAGGCTATGTGCAAAACCTTTGGATTTCAAGATGTAAAATGTACCAGAAAAAAGTTTAGCTGACAAAGTCGAAAAAATTGAATACCAAACTAACCTTATCGCTGAAACCAAACATGACCGATGATCCAACATCAAATTTAAATCCATCCCTCTCATAAAACCCAGAGCTTCCACCAGGAATCACATACTTCTCCATAACCAAAACCTTTGCACCTTTAACTGCCAGCTGTGTTGCCGTCACCAGCCCACCAATCCCTGAACCTATAACAATCGCATCATACAAATAACAACTATTCTTATCACCTGCGCCTATAGAACTATTCTCACTCTCCACGATTTTACCAACATCAACAACTGATTTCACGGGCGTGAAATGATTGTTTCTTTTTCTATACTTGTTTGCATGGATTTGGTGATTACTCAGATTTTGGGATTTCAAATCGTGGTGATTTCTTGGTTTTTGGTAGCTCAAAGGTTTATTAGTATTGCAGTAACTGAAAATGGGCGAAGGAGACGAAAGGCCACATCTCAAGATGTTCAGCATTTAATTTTGTGATTAATTACTGGCGAAAAAATTGAAGAACCAATAATTTCGATCGGCTAGCGAGAATGGAAGATGAGGGTGGAGTACTGGACAATATATATTGAGGACAATGGCTTAGCCAGAAAATATTATAAGGTAGGCCAATCACGAAATTGGGATATCTTTGGATAAAAACTGAAAGAAAAACCACATAAATTTTAACTAATTTTTTTTTTTGAAAAAAATTACCTTATGAAAAAAAAAAATTGGAGGGGGTAGGTTGGCCCCCACCTCCGCCACCTGATTGACGGGACTTTGTTGTAAGGTGGCAATTCGGGTCACCAGGTTGGTTTTTGGGCGATTTCAGTTATACCTAAAATACATCATACATTAATTAAAATATAAAATACTATGTTTTAGACAAATTGGTAACATCAGATCGATTCGTGTCGATCGTATTCGAGGTCAAGGTTGCGGATCGCTAGGCGCTAGTCGGGCGGCGGTGGGCACCTAGCGCCTAGGGCGCCTAGAAACATCATGTTTTTCTTTTTTTTTTCTTCATATTTTTGTATTTTGGCCGATTTTTGGCCGATTTTTTCAGCCGATTTAAAGAAAATCGAATCGGCCTAGGGCGCTTAGCGCCTAGTCGGCGCCTAGGCCGATTTTACAACACCGATTTGGGTTCGAGTTCGAGTTCCTTGTGTTTGGGTTTCTCTCAAGAACTTATAAGGGTCGGGTTCGTGTCGGGGTCGGGTCGGGAATGCCACCCCTAGAATTTGGCCATTTGGGAGATGAGTATTAATGAGAGATTATAATTCGGGTCACCAATTATTAATTAGCTGGTTTGGTGATTCCTATTTTTTTATAGGCATTGCTGAATGCATGCATGGATTTTTAATGCTCTTGCACCATAGTTTCTGGCCTTAATTTTGATCTAATCAATTTAATAAAGCAGAACAATTCAGGGTAACGTGATGATATTAATGAATTCCTTTTTTTTATCTGGACATCATTATCCAAGATTTTTTTCCAAATGCAGTATGTAATCAAAACTTAATTACACTTTATAAGATTCTTCAATATATGAGGCTTTTTAATTATAATATAGTATTAGTTTTTGTATTCATATCTCATATTTGAAGTGGATAAGTATCAAATCAGTTTTTAATAGCTTCCAGGCAACCTTCTCCATGTCTAAGTCATAATCTTTGTTAGTTAAATCCGGGACAAGAAAAATTGTTATTTAATGCAAACTACTGTATTATGAATGTTTTATAAAGTTATAAAAAATCTGGCAAAAGATACAAAAAAATTTAATGTACCAACTCATAGACATCTTTTTTGGTATAATACGAATATAAAATAATTGTTCGGAAGTAATAATACGGTTTATTTTAATATTTTTATATGGATTGTATTTTATATTTATGTTTAGATTATATAAATATTAATTTAAGGTAACTTTATTAATTATCTTAAAATTATAACACAAATTAAATAATTATTTAAAAATAGTAAGTATATTTTTAAGTGAATTATATTTATACTTAGATTATATAAAACTTAATATATAGTTTTCATATTATATATAACATAAATATATCCAAGGTAATTATTCAATAATTATTACTATATTTATATCTATATTATTAATATTCTTATTTATTATTTTTATAATATTTCAATTATACTTATAAATAAATTTTGAATGATTTTTAGATTTATTTAAATATTTTAGAAATATTAAAATGAAGTATTATTCGCCAAGTATTACACGGATAACTATAATATAAGTATTAAATATTTTATTTCAAAAGTACGGAGTATTTAACAACGCTTTAAAATATGTACGGGAAACATAAGTGTTTTTCAACACAAAAACTTGTATGATGAGACGGTCCCATGAATATAATCCATTAGACGGATCCTATATTTAAATAGAATTTCGAAGGACACCTATAAAAAGAATTCATAATTTTTAGTATTTTAAAATGTCTCATGAACTTAGATCCATGAGATGGTCTCACGTAAGACTTCCTAATTTTTCAATTATTCATATATATAAGTACTATATACGGATATCATACGCGTTTTAATTAACAGATTGTATTGTTGTTCTAAATGGACAGGTGGGATGGTTTATCAAGTGCTCAATTAATTGCATCAATCATCTTTCGGCTCACCGTCATGAAATTCTACAATGGCAATGATTGATTTTAATCTTGTTTGTCTGGTAAATCTTGTTAATTAACATTTTGTAGATAGGAAAAATATCTTGTATATCTTGTAGAATATATTGTATAGGGATTTGCATTCCATGATTGGCTCCAACTCCAACTCTTGTAATATAAATATGTAATTGATGTGAATATAAAATTAACTCTAATTTGCTCCTTCTTTGTATTATTGTGGCCTACAACTACTTTTTATTGCACAGATACTCTAATTTTCAATAACATTTTATTTTCTATTTTATATAGTATTTTTTATGAATTATATAAAATACACTAAGAAGAACAAATACCTATGACGCAATGATCCGAATACGAGATACGAGTATGGACACGTCATGTTATGAAATTTTAAGAATACGGATACAGCATATATATATATATATACACATATAAAATTATATATTTTTATATTATTAAAAATATAGACGTACTAATTCCATTAAAAAATGATATTTCAAGCATAAAAACTAAAATTTCATAAATACTCAAATCTAAAATGTGATAACTCGCATAAACACACAGAAATTAAAACATGATGAAAATATCAACAATAAAATAAATTATATCTCTTTATATAAGTGGATATACAAGAATTCATTTGGATGTAGTTATACTTCTTTCAAATTTGGATGTCTAGGAATATTTTTATTTTTTTTCCATATGGATAATATAGATATGTGTCTATGGAGTATCATAGAGTATCGGATAAAGTATTGTATATGATACATTATCACCGAACTTAGGATTTAGGAATACTAAAAGAACATGCAAAGTTTTCCACTTTTTTTTTTTTAGGTTTCATTTTTAGCTTTTACTATTTTTAGGGTTAATTGATTTCAACTTGGTTTAATAATATATCATGTTTCATGTTTCAAGTTTATTTTTTAAATCTTTCTTTCTTTTATTCTAATTTTTTTTTGAATCCATAGGGTTAATAATATTTCACGTTTCATGTTTAAATTTAATTTTTGTTTAATTATTTTATGTTTCATGTTTCATGTTTAATTTTTAAATTTTACTTTTTTTGATTCATATTTCATACTTTTAGGGCTCCGTCTCATAAGAGACGTGCTCCTAACTAAAATCATTTTTAATAAATATAAAAAAATCCTTTTTAACATGTATTAGTAATATTAAAATTAAAAAACAAAATATTATTAGAATATAAGATCGAACTAATTTTTAGCCTTCAAAGCATTAAATTGGACCTAAGTTCTAGCCTTATTTCAAAAAAAAAAAAAAAAGAAAAAACAATGACCTAAGTACTAGTCCAATATATGTAGCGTTGGGATGCATTAACACCATTGTTGTGGTGCAAAATAGTTAAGGATCTTTTTTTTTTCGAGGGGAGCTAAATAGTTAAAGATTTACTCATCAATCATCATCATACATAAGCACGTTGTTACAATCAAGACCCTTTAATCTGATGGCATCCTGGTTAGTCTCTTAGACTCTTGGTCGATTCCCCACCCTACAATCCCCTGTTGTAATATCAAAAAACAAAATTGTTATAGATATAAGTATATATTGGTTATAGGGGATTTAATGTTCTAGACTTTTACTTTAACTAGAATAGGTTGATTATATTGTGTATATAGGCTTGGTCAGTTTTCAATAATATACACACACAAATTCAGATTCTTATTTACTACAAAATAAACAATTTGTTACTAGTGATCTAGATGAGAGATAATGTTCATTTTTTTGTTTGATTTTTTTTTTTTAAATATGTCTTGTGAGTAGTTTTCTTCCCTTTGTGATGGAAGTTTTCTCAACACTCTGAAGAGGTAGTATTTTTATATTATTTTGGACGAATTTGAATTTTCTTCATCAAATCAACAAATTTGGGGAGAACTGGAATTAATTCTTTTTGTCTACTTTTCTATTGATCATGCAAACATTCACCCATGGAGATTCGTTGTCAATTGAGTCGGATCCGGAACTTGAGGTTTCTATTTACTTACAAATACACTCGAGTCTTGAATGTGCGATTTGCAAAAGAGAATCAAATGTCAAGGTGGTATTTGTAATAAGATAACTGGTTTTACTTTTTTCTCTTTTTTTTTAATTAAGCTAAAACCTCAAGGGTAGTTTTTGTAATTAATAATTCTATATTCGATTACTTTAACTCATGTATAATTACTTCGTGCTTGTTTATTTTTGAGGACGTTGTTGAACAAATTTTGGTCTTATTTTTTCAAACTCCATGGTATCATGTCTCTAGCATGCTTCATTCTTCGTGTATTTATCACTTAACTAGTAATTCCACCCGACGTTGCACGCGTATCAATATTTTAACATTTTTAATTTGTAAGAAAACTATTTATTAACAATGAGTTGGTATTTATTACTTTATTTTAATAATAATATTAATATAAAGTAAATAAAATAAGTATTTGTATATCAACTTTATATTTAAAATTATAAACTTAAATGTCAAATTCAAACTCGTTTATATTTATCTCTCAATATATGAATATTACTATGTTGGTATTATATTTGTCACTCTCTTTCTCACACACACTTTACCTCTATACAAAAAAATCCATGTGAGACATATATTTTCATATTGAACTTGCATTGATGAAAAAAATAATACTTAACATTATTAATAAATAAAAAACTTCACAAGATTGTATTAATAAATCTATCAACTCTCCATAAATAATGTCAATGAATAAATGTAGTTTACAAATACGAAAAACTTCCTTATATACAACATTTGTAGTTTTGTTGCTATATTTATTCTCATCATCACAAATTAGGATTTTTAAACCCTTACGATTAGTCACTCGGATACTGAACGCACAATTGACCATGGTCAAATCTTGGGTTTTTCAAAAGAAGTCCAACATGAGAGTGAGATCATCCTCGACTTTTGTTGATAGTCATCGATATGAAACAATCAAAGGAAATTGTCTTTGTTGGAACTTGAAAGGCAACCTCGGATCGGATGGAGTAATTGTCAATCGAGGAATTAATATCTTTTGATCCTCATTGTTTCCTGTTAAAATATTTGCCTCCAAAATATGATCATCGAGCTTTGTAACAACCAACCTATTGTCGTTGCATAAACCAAGTGAATGGTCTATATTTCTCAATAACATCATCGAAGTTCCAACATTCAACTTTAACTCATGATTCGGCACTCCTAACACCTAATTGTGTTTAAAAACTCCGGTGTGTGCACATCCCGCAATAGGTCAACATTTGAATCGATTTGCACGCTACGTCGCCGAGCTCAAATATATCTTATGTTCCCCTTCATTCAATGAAGTCATATATTCATTTACGTAATCGATCACATCAAGTATTGGTGCAAGGATGGCGCGACCCTCCAATTAAATCGAGCATTCATTAGTCTTACCAAATCGTGGATATGTGCTTTCTACAATTGTCGCAATAGGGTCCCCATCACATTTTAATAATATATCATCGTGAATTTCAATATCAACAATACCATCATTCGGACCTTCAACCGATCCATCTCCTACACTCGCGATCCAATCAAAACTTCTTTCAATTCAAGATACACAGTAATCGAATTTAGATTTTGTAGTCTCATGTTCTTGGTTAACCTCAAAACCGTGCAATACCCCCTTAAACGTGAAGAATTGATCATTGCACGAATTATGTCTTGTCTCGGTGCCTTTTGGAATCACAGGTAAGATTTGGCTAAAATCCCCACCGAGCACCACCGTTTTTTACCTCCAAAGGGTTGATCCGAGCTATTTAGATTGTTGTATCTCATAATATCTTTCAAGTGATGTATCCAAAGCTTCAAAACAATGTTTATGCATCATGGGGCTTCGTCCCAAATTATCGATTGTGCATTTACTATTAGTTCAAAGCAAGTGGACTACCTTGAGATATTTTGCACGTTGATTCTTCAAAAAATGAATGGAAGTTTAAACCTCAAAGACCAGTTCTTTCGGTTGGCGAAGAAGCGGTTTAATCTGCGTGCCGCTAGACGCAACATTGAGAACAATTTCACCCCTAGACCTTATGGTCTGCAGTAAATTGTTCGCCACACAAAAGTTTTTCAAAGTGCCTCCATATACATATACGGAGAATATATCACCCTTCTTCGAATCAACTGGGTCCATAACTTTATCATAAACATATCGATGCTCACTGTTCAAACTTTCAATCAAATTTTGCGTTCTTCGCTCAATGCTTGACGATCGTATTGCATTTCATCGAAATAAACTTATTGTGAAAGATATCACAACTCACGACATTTTAATCTGGCATCTCCTGGGATAATCCTTTAAACTTTTTCCCGCCTTCCGCAACAACTTCTCAACTTCTACTAATGTTAGATTTTTTATTTCATCATCACCTGATTCAATTAAGAAAAATATCAAATGAATTAGTTAGTTTGATCAATTTAAATATAGCAAAATTTAATAATTCAATATAATAATATTATTCATAATAATTTGTCTATACTTGATACCTTTATATTTTATAAGTGGCGTTGTTTGTATAAAACATTATCCGATAAATATTTCCAACATTTTTCCCAAACATATTCTGGACGGCTCAAAGAGTCCGAATAAAGCAAAGTAGTGAACAAACCTCTTACGGATGTGCGGATCCCCAATAGCTTGCCTCAGTAATACCATCAATATATTCTCTATCATCTTTCAATAACCCAAAAGCATAAGAGGCTAATTTTTTACTATTTGTAAGTTTCTCGGACTTTTTAGTGCCGCGATCCGTAGATGTGGATATCGAGAATCCAATATTTTCTCGCACACATACAAAGTACCAATTATTTTGTGAGACATGGAAAAGAGTCTATGACTATTATACGAATAATGTAAAGAATGAATACATATAAAAGCGTAATACGATAAAATAATTCCTAATGTTGAAAGTGAAAAGAATTGAAATTTCAATGAATGATATAGTGAATAAACATATTGTCCTTTGGAATTCCTTACAATTGTGCATAATTAAAATCACGTCAATAAAGTCATATTTATATTTATTGAAATTTTAAAATATATGTCAAATAATTGTTATAATAAAAACTAAGAGAGTAAAACATTTTAAAAATTTTTTTCTAAGAAGCATAGGGGTGAAAAATGAAAATAATGAAATTTTAGGGGTAATTAGACAATTATCTCTCGATTATCTTCAATAACAACCATGGCCGCTTCTCCGGCGACTTTTTCGTTGAGCATTTCATCATTATCTTATCGGCCTCGTCATGAACTGGTTTGCGCTCTCACCATCGCGATTTACGAATCTAATATCTCCGTCATCCACTCTTCTCTCACGGCGCGGTGGACCAACTCGCAAAGATCTACGCCGTTGTTAGGAATTTTATTGTTTAGATTTTGATGAATGCCATGTAAAGCTTAGAATAGATAGTTGGCTCCCCAATTCTTGCTTTGAAATGTATTGTAACAATTAGAGTGGCCAAGCCGAAGTTAAGTCACTACGCTCCAACTTGCAAGAAGACAACCGTAGGCTTGAAGGAAAACTCACTGTGTGAGACAATTGAGTACAACAAAAAGAAAAGCGCAGCAGAACTCGATCAAGAAGAAGCGGTGAGATGCAATTTGAGTGAAACATCATCAAGTCAACTCAAGAGAAGCAAGTCTCAAGATGAAGTGATGAAGAGTCATCCAATGATTGGAAGTCGACTCTAAGTCACCTGGGAAAGCGAGGAAATGCAATCAAGTCGAGATAATCAAAAGGAACCGTTACGTAAATCAAGAGATTTACTTAAACAAGTAATATCTCCATACTACCTTTCTTGGAGTGCTCGGTCCCGTAAGCGTGCAAAGAAATGAACCAATGGGAAGCACTACACCGTGTCGAACTCGAAAAGGTGATAAAACATTTCATACGAGGAAATGGCAATTCCAAGAAGTGCAAACCAACGATCGCAAAGTGATTTTCAAAAATGAGCCTATCTCTTCAACGGGCAAATTTTTGAAAGTTCACTATAAAAGGCCGAGGAGTTTGATTGAGAAAAACATACAGATGATGCGTGGATGACACACACGTGAGATATACAAGCTTATCAAAATTGAAATATTCTCAATCCTCAAGCCTACATCTCGAAGAACATCAATCCAACACTTACCCGTGAAGGAAAGAGAACTTCAATCGAGTTGAAGAGGAAACTATCGAAAACAAGGGTCTACATTCCAAGAAGGATTGTAGAAAGGTTCAAGGTCAACCAAGTCTTAAGCGTTTGGAGGGCTTCGTGATCAAATCCAAAGTGCTTGAGCAAGTGAGTCAGAGTAGCAAAGGCAAATGCCTGCCTGTGAAGAAGTTCCCGAGTCGTACGAGAAGCTTGGTGAGTGATCAAGGCGTCTCGCATCGAGTCCCGAAGGATCAAGTCGGCCGTTGTGATCAAGACTTGTATCGGGTATTACCACTTTGTAAACCGATCATTACTTAGTGGATTCCTCCAGGAGTTGGAGAAGAGAGAGGAGTAGAAGAATTACCCCATCTTCGAACCTCTATAAAAACTTTATTGTGTCATTTACATTTCAAAGCATTTAAATTTTCGCACTTTTAATTGCTTATATCTCACGATAAATTTGCTATCCATTTGATAATCTATAAGTACTAAATCAATTTGTAAAAACTTGCTTAAACAAACTTAAGGGTGTTAAGTCTTCCAATAAAAACAAAACCACAAATGGTGAAGTCAAATTATAGCCAACAATTGAGTTACTCTACTAATGTACTCACCGAAGTCTCGTTAAGAGATTGACTCTCTTGAGTGACTAATTCGATTGTCCATCAAGGACACGGTGTGAAGAACTCAGAGATTTAAAAGGCCTAAATCGAAAATTTGGTAAGGTTTATTCAACCCCCTTCTAAACCTTACACTTACACCCCTTGGGACCTACAAGTGGTATCGAGCGGTTGGTTCATTGAACCCTCCGCCGGTTAGTTCTTGAACTAGATCTCCAAACTTTTCAAAAAGTCCGCTTTAGTACTTAATCTTTCAAAACTCTTTTCTATCATTAAAAGTTATCATCATGGAAGCAAATCTAACACGCATTCCTATGTTCACTATTGAAGAATTTGATGATTGGAAAATTCGTATCTTGTGCTCATCTATCAAAGATTACATGATGAGATGTGAATAGTGATAGAAGATGGGCCTCTGCAAATATTAAAGGTGAAACACAAATTGCACGAAGAGTTGCGGTGAAGGGGAAGAAGATCGAAGACCGGACGGTCATGGTTGAAAAACCAAGAACCGAGTGGACAAATGATGACAGAAAAAGATACAACCTGGACAATGTAGCCAAGGACATTCTTTACAAAACTTGGATAAAGCCATGTTCAACAAAGTCAAATCTTGCAAAACGGCTAAGGAAATCAGGACAAGTTGACTTTGATTTGTGAAGGTTGAGCAAATCAAAGAAAACAAATTATCGATGGTGTCATGAAGTTTGAAAATTTCAAAATGATCTCGGAGAGAACCTGGACCAACTAGACGCTCGATTCTGTAAATCACAAATGAGTGTCTACACTTGGAAAGGAATATACACGAAGGAAATGTGTATGAAGATCCGAAAAGTCTTCAAATTTGAATGGGAGATGAAGGTCATGGCACCGAGACATTCCATGGACCTATCAAAGACATCCAACCATGAGTTATTCTCGGACCTCAAAGCCTATGAGTTTGAATGAGAAGGAAAGACCGAGGAAGAGACAATTGTACCCAAAAAATTTGCTCAGTTGTCAAAGATGGAAGGAGAGTCAAGTCAAAGAGGCAATTGACCCGGAAGAAATAGCCCTAATGGTTAAAAGATTTAACAAGTTCTTTAACAAGAACTACAAGAGAGGAAAGGGTGAATCCTCCGGAAGACACTCGGCTCCTCCAAATCAAGGGATGATAGGCCAACCAAGAGGACGGATCATCAACAAGTTGAGTATCAAAGGGCCGACAACTCAAGAATAGAAAGAGTTGAGCAAAAGGTGAATATCTATGTTGGAATTGTAGACAACCAGGTCACTATGCCATTGGATCGCTTTCGTATCCCGTAGTCAACAAGTACGAAACGAAGAAGAAAGAAAAGTCTTGAGAGAAAGAAGACAAGAAAAGAAAAAGGCAATGATGGCTGCAGAGATGCCGAGACGGCCAAGTCAAAGAGACGGTGACTCGAGAGAAGTGAAGATCGACTACTCAAGTGACTCGAAGAAGAAGCCTGATCCGCTTAATGGCCAAAGAACAAGATCAAGAAGATGAGGTACAATCTAACTCAACAAGCTCAGACACTAGTGATAGTGATGTGACACACACACTTCATCACCCACTGATCTTTATGATTCATTAGGCAAAATGATGAAAGATTTTGAGCACATTAAAACCTCACACACATTGTTGAATGAGGAAAACAGCCTACTCAAAAATCAAAACTCAAAGCCGACTAAGGAGCCGAGTACTCTAAGTCAAATAGTCGATGAGAATAAAAGTTTAAAGGTGAAAATGCTAAATTAATAAGCAGAAATTGCTATAGAAAAGAGGGAGAATGACCTCAAAAAATGTTATTGCCTCATTCACTAAGGCATCTAAATCTTTGGATGATCTTATTATGAGTCAAAGAGAATGTGGAGACAAGACAAAGCTTAGGATTTAATTCCTTTGTGCCATGTCAAACCTCAAGAGTAACTTTGGAAAAAGGATCTTCAAGTCATGAAGAGTCCTGAAAAATCCAAAACTCTAAATGATGCACACACTTTCAATCCAAAGCACAATGCTAAGCAAAGCGGCCTTGGTTACAAAGGAAAAGGAAAATGACCCGTTGAGAGTCTTGAAAGGACAAATGAGAAGAGATTCGGCCCGAGTCCCTCAATGAGACTCCAAACAAAAAATACTGTAAAGAAGAAGCGGAGAGCTACCAAAAATCCGAGAAAACTCATAAAAGAAATACACATGATGGGAATGGTAGAAAATATCCAAGCCAAGCCGATCGAACAATGTGAACTATCGGCTAGACTTATGGAATACAAGCCCAAATGGCAAAGGCCTAGAACTCAACAAAGGCCATTCCAAAAGCATAAGAGCTCTCATCAAAGACACATATGCACCTAGGCACTACACTCAAAGACACCACAATTACCCAAGAAAGGCAATTGCTAAAACACGTATGCGCAGCATCTGAGACAAAAGAGACAATTTGTATGAACCTAGACTCCCCAAGCAATTTGCCAGGATTGATTATGATTATGGCACCGATAGATGGAAACCTCTTAGAGTCAAATCATTTGGCTATAGGTTGGTTGGATCATCTTATAATTCTAACCCCTCGGGACCCATAAGAATGGGTACCTAAAACTTAATTTCCTTGATTGCGGGTTCAAGGAAAGCAGTGAGTGCCAAGGAACCTGGTACATGGATAGTGGGCATTCCGGACACATGACAGAAATAAGAGAAATCTGTCAAAATTCAAGGAAGTCAAAGGAGCAAAAGTCATATTTGGAGGAAATGAAGCTCCTGGTGAAATAAGAGGCATTGGATCCATCAAAAGGAATGGTTTAGAAATCACAGATGTTGCATATGTTGAAGGACTAAACTTCAATTTACTAAGCATCATCAACTCGCGACAAGGGCTACAATGTTGGATTCAACATGGGAATATGCCAAATCAAAAGTGTTGAATCTAATGAAGTTGTCTTTGCAAGGATGTAGAGGCAGAAAAATATGTATGTAGTGGATTGGTCAATCGCAACACCAAAGACTTTGTCTACTAGCAAAGAGCACTGGTGAATCAAGTTGGTACGTGGCACAAAAAGTTTGAGTCACACGAACTTCAAAACAATTAATAAGCTAGCAAGAAGTCATCTTGTAGAAGGACTTCCGGACTCGAGATATCTGAAGGAAAGTATATGTGATGCATGTCGGAAGGGAAAACAAATCAAGTCGTCATTCAAAGAAAAGACATGCCCATCCTCAACAAGAATATTGCATCTGCTTCATATGGATCTATTTGGCCCAAGTGGAACCAAAGCAAGCATAAGTGGAAAGAAATACACCTTGGTGGTAGTAGATGACTACTCAAGATATACATGGACAATATTCATGTGCAAGAAGAAAGAAACTCTACAAAAGCTACCACGGTGATGAAGAGAATACAAAATGAGAAGAGTCAAACCATTATCAAAATAAGATCGGATAGAGGAACCGAGTTTGTCAATGGAATAATAACTCAGATCTTGTATTGAGAATGGTATTGGTCATGAACTATCAGTGCAAGGACTCCACGTGAGAATGGAGTTGCGAGAAAAGAAAGAATAACCTCAAGGAAGCAAAGAAGGACCATGTTAGTCAAGCGGGGTTACAAAAAGATTTTGGTCAAGCAATCAACACGACTTGCTACACCCAAAACAGATGTATGATAAATAGGCGGTGACAAAGACTCCTATGAGACCTGGACTGGAAGAAAACCAAATGTTGCATATTTCAGGATATTTGGATGTAAATGCTTCATCCACAATAATGGCAAAGACAACCTAAAGGCTTTTGATGCTAAAGGCGATGAGGGTATCTTCTTAGGATACTCGGTGAAAGCAAAGCCCTCAGAATACTCAACAAAAGAACTATGGTTCTGAAGAATCCATTCATGTAGTATTCGATGAGCCAAACATAAATGGAGAAGACATTGAAGAGTCGGTGATAAGTTGAAACATCCAACCTTATGAAGAGTCCCTATCTTTCAAGTGAAGCAGAATTATCAATTCGGAAGAAGATGAGATAGTGAATCTCAAAAGCGGTGGAAAATCTGCGGTGAGTGATCACGAGAGAGTGACCCAAAGAACACACCGCAAGTCGATGAATCCGGCTAACTTACTTCAACCTGACGTAAGATGGTGAAAGACCATCCACGAGAACTTGTCATTGGAGACATGAGAGAAGGTGTCAAGACAAGATCGAGAACTCGGCAAGAAGCAATGTTCACATGCTTCATCTCGCAGATAGAGCCCAAAGATGTGTCACAAGCATTGGATGACACACATTGGATTCAAGCTATGCAAGAAGAGTGAATCGGTTTGAGAGAAATAAAGTATGGGAATTAGTACAAAGACCCATACATCAAAATGTTATTGGAACCAAATGGGTATTGAGAAATAAGATGAACGAGGAAGGTTCTGTGGTAAGAAACAAAGCAAGATTGGTAGCCAAAGGATATTGCAAGAAGAAGGAATAGATTTTGATGAAACATTTGCTCTGAGCAAGATTGGAAGCTATAAGGATGTTTCTTGCCTATGCGACTCACAAAAACTTCATCGTATATCAAATGGATGTAAAAAGTGCATTCCTAAATGGATTATTGGAAGAAGAAGTGTATGTTGAACAACCTCCAGGATTTGAGCAGAAGACTCTTGGAGACAAAGTGTACAAACTCAAGAAAGCCCCTGTATGGATTGAAACAGGCACCCAGAGCATGGTATGATACCTGTCACAATTCCTAACCGAAAATGGATTCACTAAAGGAAAAGTAGATAGAACACTTTTCGAATTCAAGACAAGAAGAGTATATCTTGCTTGTTCAAATATATGTGGATGACATCATTTTTGGATCCACTAACAAAGATTTGTGTGAAAAATTCTCAAACCTCATGCAAAGTAAATTTGAAATGAGCATGATGGGAGAGCCGACATTCTTCCTTGGACTTCAAGTGAAACAATTTGAAGGATGGAACCTTCATAAGTCAAACAAAATATACCAGAGATTTAATGAAGAAATTTGGTATGGAGGAGAAGTCTTCTCGTAAAAATACCAATGAACACATCATCAAAATGGACATGGATGCGGATGGCAAGCTCGTAGATCAAACAAGATCTGAGCACTTATTGGATCATGCTCTATCTCACGGCTAATGCGGGCCGACATCACCTTTGTTTGTAGGTGTATGTGCAAGATTTCAATCTGCTCCAAAAGAGAGCCATATGATTCAAAGCCTAAGAGAATATTGAGATACTTAAAAGGAAACCAAGAAGTAGGGCTATGGTATCCAAAGGAAGGTGGATTCAAGCTAATTGGCTATTCGACTCGACTATCTTTGGATGCGAGTGGACAGAAAAGTACTTGAGGCACATGTCAAATGCTTGGAAACAGACTAATTTCTGGTTTAGCAAGAAACAAAACTCAATAGCCACTTCTACACGGTGAGGCGGAATACATAGGCTGGGCATTGTTGTGCCCAAATCCTATGGATGAGACAAAGGTGAGAGATTATGAAGTTGAAGAAAAGAAATTCCAATCATGTGTGATAACACAAGTGCAATTGCAATCACTCAAAATCTGTGTTGCACTCAAGAACAAAACATATAGATGTCGATATCATTTCATAAGAGATCATGTTGAAAAGAAGGACATTATCTTGGAATATATCTCAACGGACAAACAACTAGCCGACATCTTCACAAAACCATTATGTGAGTCAAGATTTGAAGAACTCAAACATGAGTTGGGGCTAATTGAGCTGTTTCGAGACACGGAAGAGTCAAAGAAACGAAATGGAAGAAAAGAAGGTGAAAAAGAGTCAAAAACAAAAAATTAGCTCAATAAATCATTTATGTATCGGAAAAGTCACTATACCAAGTCGGTGACCGACAATTGAGTCACTAAGAGAAATGTGAGAAGCGAGTTAAATCGCCTAAGAGATAAAATTTGAATAACTTATGAGCAAAGAGACAAAAACGGATCGTTGTTGACTAAGCGGGAATGTTTTAAGAGACACGTCAAAGATAATGATGATGTGTACGGACATAAAGCCGCACACAAGCTTATGATTGGATATAAATGTTGCCGCATTAAATACGAGACATGAATCGCTCAATATGCGTGCGAAATCCAAGCCGTTGATTTCGATCACGATTCAAAACCGTCCGCACGTCCTTTCATAAACCATATTTAAACCATTTTTCGTCCGTTTCTCTCTCACACTTCTAAAAACTGTTCAATCTCTCTCTCAAAAAGCAAAGGCAAAAACTCTCGAAACCCTATCAATCTTCAAATCAAATTTCTGAATTTTTCCTTGAAATTATTCTGAGAAATGGCACCAACATATGACTTTACCAAGTTGGGAAAACAAATCCACACCGGTTCGACCGTGGATTTCGACGGAATGGTGAAGCAGGGGTCCGACAACACCCTGGTGAAGAAAATCGCGGAGAAGCTAGAAACGGCAGGACTGAAACCGTTTCTAACACTGGAGTATCCTATGACCTATGTGGAGGAGGTCGCACAATTCTACGTGAATGCTGAGATTCACGACGAAGGAATCAAGTCATCTGTTCACGGGAAGCGGTGACTATCACAAACAAGGATTTGGTGAATATTGCTCACTACCGCCAGATGGAGCATCCGAGATCAAAAAGGCCGATGTAAACTTGGGCGACGCATGGAAAGAAATAGCAAGTCCGATGTTCGACAAAATAATATTCACAAAGAAACAAGAGACTACTAAAGGAGGATTATCACAAATTGTTGGACATTGTTGCCAAGTGTATCGACATCAAATTTGGCGACTTTGACCAATCACAAAGGCAAAATTGATTGTGATGGCTGCAATAATCGAAGAAAAGAAGATAAAAAGGCTGAGTTTATCTGGAGACTCTGCCAAAACGTGGGAAACAAGTCCTTCAAAGAAGATGGGTCATTCGGAGGATCCCGGGATATGGCCGGTGATTGGCGGCTATTGGAGGTGAAAGGAGTACCTCTTAGACATGGGAAGGCCTTCCATGTTAACAAGAGGATGTTGAGCTAATCTCTCTGGTGCTCGAAGCGTCACGCCAAGAGAGCGACACGTGTGAGGGGAATCGGTGACCCAAGACACAACCGCTTCCTCTCCAACTAAGAAGAAAAGTTTCGCCCGCTGACTACAAAAAAAGTCTGCTTTGCCCTGCAAAAGAAAACCAAACATGCTCTCGCCCTGCAGCAGAGTCCGCCTGCCAGCCGTGTCACCGCGCCCCTGCCGGTCGAGAAGGACTCACAAATTCCTTCTCGATCGTCAAAAGGAGGAGATCTCGACAAGCCTAGACGGCCGGCTCCTCGAAACAAACACAAGCACCGGCCCCAGCCGCCCAAGACTCGAGAGGACACCGCCCCGAACTGTAAATTCCCTGGTACAAACCAGGAGACGAAGAAGACTCGTCAAGCGGATCGAACAAGAGAAACCAAACGAGTCGGCTACTCGGCTAGCACAGATATGGGAGACTACCGGAGAAGTAGAGTCTCCGGATGTAATTGATGAAACTTGACCAAGTCTGAAGGTGATCGCAGAGGCAACTCAAGAAAACTGTAGTTCATACGGCCAAACTCAAAAAAGAACGGCCCAGCAGAGATAGTGATGTAATGATCCTATCTCCATCTTACCCGGACATCCAAAATCGTCTGCGTGAGTGGAGAAAATGGAAGTGGCAGTCAAGGAAACGATTCAACGGCTGAATTCATAGAAGAAGAAGAGGAGCTGCTGAATTTCCTTGGATTATCGATTGTGCTCGGCTACAGATGAAGACAATGCATGGATATTCGCAGATCTACAAGGATAAGGAGAGAGAAAAAGCAAGTTGAAGAAGCGAAGACGCGAAAAGGCAAGTACGCCCTATCTCCGGCGTGACCTGTAACACTTCCATCCTCTCCTTGATGTCTTCTCCGAAAGTGATGAGGAACCGAGAATCTTAACGCCACGGAAGAATTGCGAGATGCGACAAGCAATGCATGAATCAAGAATCCTTCACGAGCAAAAGATCGATGGAGGGACCAGGAGAGTCCTCGAACACACTGGAAATCGACCCAATGGGAGTGGTTCAAAAAATAGCCCGATGTTGCCGCTACCACTTCCCCAGCCTAACTCGGAAGAAGCGATAAGGAAATGGCGATGAACCGGGCTAGTGGGGACCCCGGTCGAGCCAACCCTATTGAAGGTGTGCCACCACCGCCCCAACGGGTGAACCATCAATTGCAACAGCAAGTAGGGAGTTTGGAGACGAGTAACCCCACTCAAAGTCACTCAATTTGGTGCGCACCGGTGGGAAACTCCCCTCCACCTGCAGCAAGGTCGGAGGATGTTGCGAGATGACTCCACAAAGAATGTAGGAGGCGAAGCAAAAGACACTCAAACACAAGAAGAACGACAAGTTGCCACCAACGAAGCTCGGGCGATTGAGACTGTCTCGGTGAGGTGCCAGCGACTCGAAGGCTAATGACGCCGCCGATGCAAATCACGAGGCACAGCGAATGAATGTACTCGGGAGTTAACACTGGGGCGATGAAAGCGCAATCCATGGGGTTGTGACTCCAATGGATGCCATTTGTAGAAGACCCTAAGAGTGACATGACACGTCGAAAGGGAAGACAGAGTGCCTCGCAGCAGAGAGACCGCTTTGGAGGAAATGAAGGCCCACGGGAGGTTGAGACTTCGGGGTAACAAACCAAGTAGAGAACATCCTCCCGCAACCATCGATCCATCTCGAGAAGGAGATCAAGACACTTCATGATTCCCAGGACAACCACGATGTCACCTTTCCGGGATCGAGGAAGCGAAGAGGAAGCCGAGTCAACTCCCATGACAAATCCAAAAGACTCAGCTGCGGATGTTCCAGGCACGAGCAAGTCGATCCCAAGACTACTCGTCCGGACCTTTAATTTTGATGATGAGCCACCAATGGAAATCTCATCATCGTCCGATGACGCTTCGATGATAAGGCCGAGGACCGTCTACTCAAAAGGAGAAATCACTGAGACCAACGAAGCCGTTAAGAAATGGTGAGGCTCGGCAAGCGAGTCATCGCACCACAAAACCCAATTTGAACCGGCGATCATCGCTCCGGCTCCTCAAGCTACGGTGGATCGATTCCCAAAAGAACTTCACGCCCACCGCTTATCATCGAACAAATCCCGGATGGCGGTGATGAATCCTTTGTGGAATCTTTCCTTTCTCACCTGGAGATACCGAGAACTCCACGAAGAGTCGAAAATGAGCAAGCACGCTATCACGGACCAGCCTCTGTTTTTCACTCAGGCACCATTGTTTCGGCCGATTTCGATTTCGATTTTTTGATGGCCATCACCGCAAATGAAGAAAGAATTTGAAGTTCGAGAAGTGTTCAAGGCACTCTTTTTGAAGTTGAAAAGATGGAGAGGCATCATGCCTCCTTGGATATGCGCCTGGACAACAGAGATGCCAACCTTACGGTGACTTGAGAGGCATCACGGTCAGGGTAAGGGAATGGTGGCAACAAAGAAGCAATCAATGCGTGTGGAACAGGTGAGATACTTGGACAATTATTCAAAAAGTGCTGGTGTGGAGAGTGAAAATGTTGATGCGAAAACAAAGTCTGCGGGAACACATTGAACATATGCACGAAGCTCACACCGCCGAGATCAAGCCGCCTGCGTGAGCGAAATGCAAATGATATACGACGTTTGGAAGAACACATGACAAGAAAATTCGCCTTCTCATGGCCGAGATGAATGATTTATTGAGAATCCAACGCTACTCGTCAATTCCGTGCAAAGATACAACGCAGCAGACTTGAAGCAAAATTCAACCATCGTGAGACTTTCGACTTCATGCTTGCCAAAGATGTTCCCGGGGTTCCTCTATCCTTTGATGATGCCAAAAAGGGGAAGAGGAATACCTTAAAGCAAACAAAATCAAGTCGAGAAGAAAGAGAAGCGGTGACAAGGAACAAGTGACAAGGAACAATTTGAGAAGGAAAATCGGTGAGGAAATTTTGAAATCGAAGAAAGGAAAATCTGAGGGGGAAGGATCAAAGAATATGACCTTGATGATTGCACAAACCCCAACGGGGTCCTCGTCACGGTGACATTATAAGCGACAAACTCCCCGTGACTCGCCACTCCAACACACTGCTTTGTATCTATGGCCGAGAAGAGAAAAGAAATTGAAGCGAGGGATGAAGGAGGTGGAAGGAAGAATGGATGCCAGGGTGATGAACATTTTGAAAGAACACGGAGGCATTCCGGTTTGACAGAGACATATATGCCATTTCGGATGTCGGGAGAGCCAAGATCGTTGACGAATTCAAAACGCTCGAATCGAAGGTTATTTTGCAAATCATCCTTGGCTCAAGCTTGGGATCTCATCTTTGGGAAAAGGGTCTCACACTATGTGAAGAAGGCGAGGCAATGAGACAACCGGCGATCGCTCTCTTTGGTCACTCCCCGGGCACTCAATTTGGAAAGAAGAAATGCCCCAAGACAAAGATACGCCCGCAGGTAGAGGAAGAAGCGGCGAGTGGAGGAAGAAGCTTGGACCCAGGCCTCGCCAAGAATATTGAATACGTAGATCCGGGAAAGAAAGGAGGGATCTACTTGGCCGGGCTTGACCATGTGGCGAACTTGCAAGTGGCCAAAACCAACGCCGAGTATGCAAGAAGGATAGAAGAAAACAAGAGACAAACTCGGCTATGGCGGAGAGACGGGGAAAGAATAAGGAGAGATGAAGTCGCCGAGGAAGGCGTATGAGAAGAAAAAAGAAGGCGGTGATGACGAGAAGAAGAGAAGAAGAGAAGAAGATCTTTGATCAAGATGAAAGAAGGAGACAATGAAGGAGATGAAGTGTTCTTTGTCCAACCCTTCGTGTATTTTATATGTAAATACATACAATGTAAGTCTTACGTAATAATGCTATAAATTTTTTTGAGACAATTACATACTCGATACACCTTGTAAACATGATTTGTGTTAAGTACAAGAATGATATGATCAATAAAAAGATTGATTATGCGCATACATTCTATGTCAATACACTATCTCAGTATGTATCTTTGTTATTTGCATCTTTGTATGATTTAAGTTTTGGCATCATCAAAAAGGGGGAAATTGTTAGGAATTTTATTGTTTAGATTTTGATGAATGCCATGTAAAGCTTAGAATAGATAGTTGGCTCCCCAATTCTTGCTTTGAAATGTATTGTAACAATTAGAGTGGCCAAGCGAGTTAAGTCGGCCTACGCTCCAACTTGCAAAGAAGACAAACCGTAGGCTTGAAGGAAAACTCACTGTGAGACAGTGAGTACAACAACAAAGAGAAAACTGACAGAACTCATTTGAAGAAGCGGTGAGATGCGGTGAGTGAAACATCGTCAAGTCAACTCAAGAGAAGCAAGTCTCAAGATGAAGTGTGAAGAGTCATCCATGATTGGAAGGCGACTCTAAGTCACCTGGGGAAAGCGAGGAAATGCGGTCAAGTCGAGATAATCGAAAAGGAACCGTTGTACGTAAATCAAGAGATTTACTTAAACAAGTAATATCTCCATACTACCTTTCTTGGAGTGCTCACCCCGAGGAAGCGTGCAAAGAAATGAACCAATGGGAAGCACTACACCGTGTCGAACTCGAAAAGGTGATAAAACATTTCATACGAGGAAATGGCAATTCCAAGAAGTGCAAACCAACGATCGCAAAGTGATTTTCAAAAATGAGCCTATCTCTTCAACGGGCAAATTTTTGAAAGTTCACTATAAAAGGTGAGGAGTTTGATTGAGAAAAACATACGGATGATGCGTGGATGACACACACGTGAGATATACAAGCTTATCAAAATTGAAATATTCTCAATCCTCAAGCCTACATCTCGAAGAACATCAATCCAACACTTACCCGTGAAGGAAAGAGAACTTCAATCGAGTTGAAGAGGAAACTCATCGAAAACAAGGGGTCTACATTCCAAGAAGGATTGTAGAAAGGTTCAAGGTGAACCAAGTCTTAAGCGTTTGGAGGGCTTCGTGATCAAATCCAAAGTGCTTGAGCAAGTGAGTCATAATGTAAAGCAAGTTGCGCCTGAAGAAGAAGGCGAGTCGCACGAGGTGAGTGATCAAGGCGTCTCGCATCGAGTCCCGAAGGATCAAGTCATTTTGTTGTGATCAAGACTTGTATCCGGACTATTACCACTTTGTAAACCGATCATTACTTAGTGGATTCCTCCGGGAGTTGGAGAAGAGAGGAGTAGAAGAATTACCCCATCTTCGAACCTCTATAAAAACTTTTGTGTCATTTACATTTCAAAGATTTAAATTTTCGCACTTTTAATTGCTTATATCACGATAAATTTGCTATCCATTTGATAATCTATAAGTACTAAATCAAGTCGTAAAAACTTGCTTAAACAAACTTAAGGGTGTTAAGTCTTCACAAAAAAACAAAACCACAAATTGAAGTCAAATTATAGCCAATAAAATTGAGTTACTCTACTAATGTACTCAAATTTGAGTCATTAAGAGATTGACTCTACTTGAGTGACTAATTCGATCGTCCATCAAGGACACAAATTTGTGAAGAACTCAGTAGATTTAAAAGGCCTAAATCGAAAATTTGGTAAGGTTTATTCAACCCCTCCCCCTTCTAAACCTTACACTTACACCCCCTTGGGACCTACAACCGCTGAGCCGGCCGCGCGGAATACGTGGGATCCTCCGGTCGAAGCTCGAGTAAAGAAAATCGTAGCTCCAGCACGTCGGATTTTAGTTAAATTGGTAATATTTTAGATTTATCCTTTATCAATATGTCCTTATTTTTAATTTTGATTCCTTCACCCATAAAGAGTTTTTGACTTTTTACGGTAATAAATACATGCAACTCATTTTGATAAACTAATTATATTAAAGGGATAAATTCACTTTTGGTACCCAAAGTATTAGCGGTTTTCACTTTTGGTACCGACTTTTTGGGGCTTGTCATTATTAGTACCCAATATTTCAAAATTCACTCATTTTTGCACGTTTCCATTAGTCAACCGTTAAAGACTAACGGTTGACCAACTCAGTAATGAGGTTTTCACGGTTGGCGCATGCTTTACGGGCGTCTCGACGCGATTTGGGCAACCTCAGTGTCGTGCAACCACTCATTTTGAGCATATCGCAAGCCCTATAATGCCCAAAGGTGGTCAATTTCATGATTTGAGTTTGTCTCGATGCAAATGAGTGACGATAATTCAAAAAACAAAGTTTAATTCAAAGCCAAATTCCATCCAAGATACTTCCCAAAATCCAAAATTGAGCATACCATCGTCTTCCTCATCTTAAGGCGCACAAATCCCACCGCTCAATCGGTCGATTTGCCCCGAAGCAAAAACGCATTAAAGGATATCTTAAAATCGATTTTCCGACTTTTGGGGCTCGTATCTCCATGTTCTTACGGCCGAATTGGCCTCCGGCCAAGAAGACAAAGTTGCTCAGGATAAAATTTTGAATCAGAATTCACCACCGCGTTCAACATTGCTCCGACTCGACCGGTCAACCGTTAGTCTTTAACGGTTGACTAACGAAACGTGCCAAAAATGAGTGAATTTTGAAATGTTGGGTACTAATAATGATAAGCCGCAAAAAGTACCAAAAGTGAAAACCGCTAATACTTTGGGTACAAAAAGTGAATTTATCCCTTATATTAAACAACTATTTGAAAAAAAAATTATATTAACAATAATAACAACTATATAAATTTATGAACTTTCAAATGATATTCTTGAAAAAAGAATAGAAATCGTACCATTGCTCTCTATGTTTGTTCTCTCGTCGTTTATTTCCGATAATTGTGAACCCCGTGAGTTTTGGCATTCTCAACAATGTGGATTACTAATCAATCAAAAGAGATTGTAAAACCCGATGCAAAGTTTTATAGATTAAAAAAATAATTATGCTTTGAGCGGTTAAGAGAAAAAACAATTAGTACTTATAACTTGATCAATTGAATTCAATAGAAAGAAGTCAACGGCAAATTGAAACATAAAAATCAATGGTAAAAGATACATAAAATATTATCATAAATATTTTGTGGAATATAATTCATCCATTTTAACTTTCCGTATTGAGTAATAAAGAAAGTTTGAAATGACCTTGATTTACATACCATTTACAATATTTTCCTAATCTAAAATATCACTGAATATAAGAATTAAAAAGATCGGATATTTTTTTTTGTTTAGGAATCCAAATTTTTATATAATATTTTCCTAATTTAAAATTATTTATAATATTTTTCTAATTTATATTCATACATAATTTAGGAATACAATAAAAGTCAACAACCAATTAGTGGATAAAAATCAAAGCTATATATAGTTTTTAAAAATTATATACGTCCACTTCTATGTTTCTTTTAAACATAAAAATGGAAGATTATATATAGTTTTAAAAATGATATATGTTAACTACTATATATATATACATTAACTACTATATATATATATATATCTTATAATAATAGATAGTCTTTGATATCACTTTGCTATCATTTTTTAAAATCTTATGACGATAGTGCATATTTGTAATGATGATGACTTTTTTAAAATCCTAATTTATAGTTGTATAAAATGATAGGAATATTGATAATAATGCATATATATTATTATGAGTAACATATCTTTTGGTAAACTTTGAATTTTAGATTCTTGATTTGCAATAATAAATGCAAAATCGATATATAATTGGACAATATAAGTAACCATTATAAGGAGGTAGAAGTTTAATTTAATTTTTTTTGTTTTTTTTTTAAAAAATAGGGGACATATCAAAATACTAGCAACATGGAATGTAACAATGCATTAATTACTTAAAAAGCAAACAACATCAAGTTTCTATCAAGAATAACACTAAAAATGAAACCAATGTGAAATAATTACCCCTAATACTATTAATGTTGCAGAAGTTGTTGTATAAAAATCATCGCCATATGAAGTATTTAATAAGCGGAGATGTCGAACAAAGAAATTTTGAAGGTTGTTTTCCTCTTCTAGAAGGCATAGACCTAGTGACATGCATGTTAGTTTGTAAACGGTGGTATGGAGATTGCTCAAGACGATTATTTTAATGCTTATGTGCAAAAAGATGGCCATCGATCTGCAAAAGTCTTCTCTTCATACTTTGTCTTATCACAAGCTATTTAAAACTTTTATAAACGCCAACACAAAGAAAAACCCTTCTTCCACCAAGGTTGTCCTTCAACGACTTGGAGTTTTACATTGACATTTTGGCCGAAGAAAACCTTATTTTTTCGAAGTGGTATCAAAGCAAACTTTTTAAAAACAATATCTAAGCATATATTTAAATTAAGTGGTATAAAAAAATACAACAAAAATAAAGAAAATAAAAAAATATAGTGCTTATAAAATATAATACAATATAAGGAATAAAAACAATATCTAAACGTCTATAAGAAGCAAACAATAATTACGTAAAATACGATGAATGTAACAAAAAATATGTTAGCATGAAAAATAAAAATAAAAACAAACAAATCATACAAAAAAAAACTTAAAAAAATACAACAAAACTATCAAAAATAATAATTAAAAAAGAAACTCACCAATTCTTTTCCGTACAAATCTACAATATAGTGTATATGAAAACTCTTCCTTATTGCAAGTATTCAAGTTCAATCTCGAGCGGTGTTGGTGGACACTTGATAAAAACGGATATAGAGGAGACGTGAAGATGAAGCCATATTTGTTGTTTAGGCTTCAATTTAAGATCAATAATATGAGAAAAGTGATGAAGATATGTAGAAGAAAAATAAAAGTGATGAAGATATATAAAAAAGAAGAATCGACGTTTAGTTGTTTAGCTTTAGTTCATATAATTATGATGGAAAAAATTACCATATATATATACACGTCTTATAGTGTAATTATCTTTAATTATATTACAATTATCTTCTTATAATACATTCCTATAAGAATACATAATAATTACCATTTATAATAATTACCATTTATAATTTATAATAATTACCATATATAATGTTTAGAATTCTTTCCTAATATAATAAGCGAGAAAAAGAGCGGGAATTTTTTTCGGACTTTATTATATATATATATATATAGATGGGTCTGAAATTATATCGATGTTTCCAGGAAACCTTGCCCTTGTAGCACTAATTAATATTAGAGTAAAGGATAAACTTCATCCCCGAAGGGCTCCCATTGCCCCCGCCAGAGCTTTGTGGATGAGGTAAATTGCGGGATATGACTTAACAAGCTAGGGTCCGGGTCGCTTTAGATCGAGTCACCACACAAAAATCCTCTTCCAACTTGTTACCAGCGGATTCGAATTTCCATGTTGCGGATGCCAACAAAGCGAACATCACATCACCCAGTCCTTTCAACAATCAAGTTGTTAGTAATAATAGCACGATTAATCAAGTCTCAATTGTGGACTGTTTTGGATAAGCAATTTTGATGCATCTTTGATTAATGTAACACAAAAGAAGGGTGAGTGTCGAGGATGCACGATTGGCGATAATATATCGATTGCAAAGGCTAATAATTAACCAATCACGTTCAATCATTAGTTTACTTCAAAACCGTCACCATTTATAATTGCATTTCATCCCACATGCATTACACTCTCAAATCTAAATAACCTTTTTCACATTATTTTCTCCAAAAATACAAACGAAAGAGATGGAAGCCCTTGGAAGTGCTATAAACCGAAAAGAATAATGCTAATACAGGATTTATGATTCTTTCGCAGAATGTCCCAGTTTTCATATCATGGCTTCGTTTTCTCTCGTTTAACTATCACACCTACAAACTTCTCCTGAAAGTGCAATATGAACATGTAAATCACTCAATCAATGGGGTCAAAATAGACAATGGTTACAAGGAAATTAGAGTTTTAACTTTAATCACGCAAATCTACGTGAAAACACAATTCAAAAACTATAACCCAACAACTTTTCACCACAATTATACAGATCTATGTCAAAAAATATACTTCAAAAACTATAATCAAACATAATTTCATTTCCAAATACATACCATACCGTAAATTCGACAACAAACCAAATATAATCTCAATTGTCACACGAAAATCAATAAAATCTGAAAATTCATTTTCCAATACTAGAACCGGAAACTCGGACTTGGAAATTAAATCTAAGATAGGCTTAAAATCCATAATACGGTCAAGATTAGCATACTGATTATCACACGGATTTCTTTTTAAGATGTTTTTGCATGATTCACCGAAAGTCATGTTTGTAGCAAGTTCTGAAAAGTTCAGGCAGTGTGCTAAAAGTTTTTCCTCTCTCTTTTCTGAGGATGTGTTTGGTTCTTGGATTTTACTGAGAAAAAAAGAAAAAAAACACTACTAACTTGAAATGATAATTGGGCTTTATTCAGATACTTTTACTTTTCCTCTCAAATATTCATGAAGATCTCTATTACAATGTGTAATTTTGGTTACAACATATGAATACATTTCTATGAGCATCTATGTGTTTAGACGTAAACAACAACCTATAGTTTAGCTGATAAAATAAACTTTAAGTTGTCGTAAAGTACCTCAATCTGGTATCTTCACCATTGTATCAACATAAGGTAAAAAAGAGCTAACAGCATTTGACGGCCATCATTTTTTCTCTTCAAGACTGTCGATGCATATAAAGCTTTTCGTACTAACACTAATTTCTCATATGGTCCTTATCAAGCTAAAGTCCTGAACCAACCAAGTAACCGAAGGAGAGCCGTATCAAGCACTGGGTTTTTCTTCTCAAATCCTGCAAAAGTGAATCGAGGAAAGCAGATATAAATTATTCACGCAATTATAATCAACTGTCGATCATATGCTTGTTATTAGTTCATGGAGATTCATTACAATCTGGTCTGACTGGGACCAAAATGTCAAACACTTGACAAAAGTGATGTTCTGAAAACTTTTCCTGCCCCTATTTGAGCAATTGTTTATGGAAATGTTGAAGAATTAACTTTCCGTATCAGGCGATCAACTTTCGCATAAAATTCTTCCGGTAAAGAATAGTAATTAAATTATATGTGTCGAACGAAAAAAGCAACACTTCTAGGCTTAAAATCGCAACACTTACTTTGATCCATTAGTAAAAGTAGAAAGTATTTCAAACATAATATTTACCTAGTTTTGAACAGAAAAATAAGGCACCGGTATTTACTTCTCTTTAATTAAATAACATCGAACTTAAATAAAACTTTTGTAATGTCACTCTTCTCATAATAAGATTATTTAACAATAAAACTTACATGTGGATATAATAATTTTTTAAGATACTAGGATAATGCAAATACATAACTCTTAGTACCTCATAGTTTACTAATATTTACAATATTATCCTCTGTAGAATATTCAAGAGGAAACCCTTTATTTATAAATGTTAGCATTCTGTAAATGTTATGATTTTTACATCAGATAGTGAAAATAATTCTCTTGACAACAAACACAAAATCTTGACCTTGTTTCCTCGCAGAAAAACAGAATGTTACATCTTTAATTTTTCTAAATGAACAATAAAATTTCCTGTATTATATCAGTTATTCATGGATAAAATATAATCTTTTTTAGTAGTATTATTTAAGCATGATAGTTAATTATTTAGCATTCAATCAACGAATTCTTCTATGAGTTTCTAGCAATCTTCTTGAAAACAAAACATTAGCCAAAAACCAATTTCTTTTCATTTTCTCACTTTCTTCAATTCCTTGAGAAATATTTTCCTGCACTATTTTCTGGGCAACCAAACAAAGCAAATAGAAACCCGATTTCTCATCAAACAACTGCATTAAATACAATGATGAGATCTATCTTATTTAAGTCTTTGAACAATGAGGATATTATACGAAATAATATTGCAAAACAATTTAAAACCATTTTACCTAAATCAGCTGCCACTCTGTGTGCACACATAACTCCTGAAAAAGCTACAGCTATAACACCTTGCCCTGGAAAGCAACTATCTCCCACACAATACAAACCATTTATTGCCTGCAAACACCATCAGAATATGAACTAGATTAATCGCATAACTAATAATTAAAATAAATAACCTTCATTTTACAGATTGAGTAGCAACAGCAACGACAAATACGCTGATTAACTTACAGTCGTGTTAATTGGCATTGATAATAAGCCCTTTGGAGCTTTTCGAGGCATTGGACCATATGTACCACTATCACGAGCCAGGTATCGCCTGTGTGTCTTCGGTGTCCCCACCTGCCAGGTCATTGGTTGGCTAATCAAGCTATTATGGTAGAACTTTTAGGCCATGTATGGTTGTATGTACAAAAGCCATTCTCTATTTTTCAACTATTCCGGAAAATGGATTTATGTTTGTTGAGAGAAGTTCTCACTGAAAATGAAGTTATTTTCAGTTTTCACTTTTTTATGGAATATACTTTTGGAAACGCAACCAAACAATTTTACACCACAATCAGGCAAATTTATGTCAAAAATATACTTAAGAAACTATAAGCAAACATAATTTCATTTCTACATTTATGCCTTAAGGTTCCATTTGGATGGATTTGGAGCTAAAAATTTCAAATCCACAATAACAAATCCATTGGTGTTGTTTGGATGAAGTCATTTTATAATGGATATCAAATCATTGGAAGCTATTTTTGGAGTCATTTTCAAGAATTTCAAATTCACCTTAGATGGAGTCATTTAATCCTCCCCAAATCCAAATCCCCCATCCAAATGCAACATAACAGAAATTCAGACAACAAGCCAAACTTACTTTCATTTTTCACACGAAACCAATAACTTCTAAAAATTCATTTCTATTAGAAACTGGAAATTGGACGTGGAAATACATCCATACAAGGCCTTACTTTCACATTTTTGAGAAGTTCTTAGATTAGTAATTGAAATGCGGTGAACTACTGTAAGAGAAAAGTCATTAAAGAGATGAATGAGACAGTTGGGACTTAATTTTTGAAAACACAACGCAGTAAATATCATTCACACGGTAAGCAAACCAAGCATGAGTCACATAGGAAGTTCAGAAAGCAAAGCTGTAGATATTTCAAAAACTATACTAGGTTTCCTTATGCTAAAGTTTGGGAAATATAATTTCCAGGCCTCAAAATTTCACTAATTCATAAGATTTCCGAGGAGAAAAAGTTTTTGCAATCTGCAAAACTAATCCATGTTCAACTCGTTCAGTCTTCATCACTGAATAAATCCTACACTTATCTAGAAGTTCCAAATTTCAATGTCAAAGCTGGAGGAAATTGCCATACCTCCTTAAAAACTATAGCTGACTTAAGTCCTGGGAATAGTTTATTCTCAAGCCTGTTGATTAATTTTTCGGCCACAAGTTCCTTCTTTGCTTTGTAATCTTTGGGTGAGAGGCCCTACAGCAAAATGGCCATCAAAATTAAAATTCTTGAAAAAATTTAAAAGAAAGAAATAGACTACAAGAAATAAATAAAGCTTTTACAAAAAAAAAAAAAAAAAAAAAAAGATCAAGTGAATATACCTCCCAGTCGTCGATGGAAGAAGTTGTGAATATATGGAGAATGTGGTTTCCTTCTGGGGCTAATGATGGATCAAGAACCGTTGGAATGCTCAAGAATATACTTCCATAAGGGTCTTCCAGATTTTTCCAATCATCCTACATACTCAACCGCATAAAATATAAAGCAATAAATAATATATTCGGCCACTCATTCAGATCCTCCAAAATCACTAATGTACCTCTAGGATGAAATGGTGACAATCTGTATCTGGGGGCAACACATCAGCTTTAACCCCCACGTGAATAGAAAAAAAGGATGGGGCTTTAACATATTGCTTTTGAAATCTTTTTTCTTCCTCAGGCATATCTTCCTTTTTCAAGAGCTTGCCTGTGAAAATAGTGTCAATAGTCAAAAGCCAGCTAAGAGAAAAATCTTGTGCAAGCCGTCGGCACAAGATCAAAACCAAGTTTTCGAAACCAACCAAATGTATCCCATCTAGTGGCATTTGAAATAATGGTTTTAGCATAGAATTGTCTTCCATCTGATATCTTCACCCCCACCTATAAAATGTGACAAGTCATACATACCTTTTCATTTAAAAAATCATATCCAAGGGATACACTGTTTGCAGTTAAAACTCACCGCTTTTCCATCTTCTATGATAATGTCGGTTGCATTTGCTCTATAAATTATTTCACTCCCCTTATTAACCAGACCCTTTGCTAATGACTTTGCAATTTCTCCAACTCCACCAACAGGATAATTGATTCCACCAAAATGTCTATCACACACAACCTACAAAAGGGATAACTCAGAACACCGGATATGAATGAAATTAAAAATGACAAGAACAACAAACTAGATTACCATGCTTGCAGTGATCATAGGTGTCTTCATGGCATTAACTGTGCTCACTAAGAAACACTAACCAAAGAAGACAAAAAACAAATTAAATAATTATGGTCTGATGGTCAAATAGAAAAAGATCATTTTGATCGACGAATAAATAGAAGCACACCTCAACATCAATGAAGGACAACAACTCCGGATCCTTGATATACTTTCGAGCTATGTCGCCAGTATTTTGGGGCAGGTAGTAGGCTGAGATGAATACCAATAGCATGTATCAGCATAAGAAAGTATATATGCACATTTTTGCAGCTTATAGCAGAGAATTTCATTAACACTATTGATATGGAAGGAAAAAGTATGTATCAACTGAAAGCAGCATAATCATTGCACGAGCTCATTAAAATGCTATACACAGAGTCTAGCAGTCTCTACGGGTCACTGGAAAAACAATTAATAAATCAAAATTTCTTCTGATTTTAACATTCAGTTTCACGAAAGACCTTTGATTAAGTTTTAAAAAAAAAAAGAGAGAGAGATATTAGTGTGTCCATTTACGCACAGGATCTTTCTGATAACCAAGATAACACAAACAAAACGAACTGAGTAAATTGCTCCAATGAATAGATAAAATAAAGAAAACGAAATTATCCAATAATACTGTAACAATTCCATTTATGCTCCTTAGAGAAAGTTAACAATGAAAAATAAAGGCAATAAACCAATTACCTAGAGTCAAACATTCGAGAGGCTTCTTGAGAAACTCTCGAAACAGGTAGATCGGCTCCTCCAGAGATTTCAATTCCAGCGAGTTCAATGCATTGAAAACCTAATCAAACATCCAAGAGATAAATGTTAGGTTAAAAACCTAGAGCAAGCAGCAAGCATCGCTTTAATCGAAACAAACCTTCCAGCAGTCGCCATAGAATCGGAGAATGCCTTCTCTCTCATGGGGAAATTTACCGACGAGTTCTGAAATGAAATCGCTATATTCTCTGTGCACTTGAACAGAGAGGCCATTGGGTAAATGAAAATGAACAGTGGTTGGGTCAGGTATGACTTGCATCCGACATCCCACTGCTTCTAATGCTTGTGTGATCAAATTCAAATTTCCCTGTAACAAATTTTGCGTTTAATGAGTGATAGCATAGAAGGGATAGTTACAAAAACTACCCTGAGGTTTGGGGTAATTACAAGAAAACCCAGATAAAACATCCTAAGCTTTGATTTTGCCTAATGGGGCTGGGCTGGGCTGGTCCGTCCCCATCGGACTTGTGACAAAATTTGGGTTGGTCGGGTCAGACTATTTTTGCTCGGGTGTAAAAATACTTAGCCCAGTCCAGCTCATGTGATATTTTATACACAAAACCTATTGGATCAGGCTAAAAGTCGGGGCACTCCCAACCCGTCGGACCAATCGGGTCGGGCTGATTGGCCCAATTTTTTTGGGCCTAGAAAAATATAGTCCAGTCCAACTCATGATAATTGTTATACTTTTACAAATAGAAAGAGGATATTTGAAATGCGTTTTGTTTATGAAGGGGGTAAAATATGATACAAAATCAAATTTTAAGGGTCTTTTTGTAATTTTAAAAAAAAATCTCTGGTTTTTGAGGTAGTTTTTGTAATTATCCCTACGAACAATGATGAGTTGATGACCACATCTAAAACAACAAAAAGAAACTACGGAACAAAGTGAAGCCCCATTACAATTACATGTTTGAGTAAACTACACTAAAACAGCTTGCAAACATGTTACACTGTTCATAACTTCATATTTAGGAGTACCATGTATATTTATAAATTTTTCACTTCAATATTCATAAAAAGAGTTTTTTCCCCTAGCTTTGATGTAAGAAATAGTAAATGAAATAATTGAAAAAATTATAATCCAACTAGAAAGTTATAAAAAAAAAAAAAAAAGAGGGATGAAAATAATTGTATTGATAATATATTTTATTAAAGTGAATACTAGTTAAATTTATTTATTTTTGGGCAATAATCTTAAAAAGATATAAAATAAAGAATGCGTTTTTTAGCACTTCCCAAGATATCAAAATATTATTTTAGCTTTTCTTTTAAACATATTTTTTTAGCCATTTGAGTACGTGAAAAACTCAATTTGTTCTTGAGTCAATTTAATTGCACCAAGACACACATATATTTGTAACTTGACATCAAGTTATCATAACTTGGCATACCATGACTTGACATCGAGTTATCATAACTTGGCATTGAGTTTCCATAACTTGGCATATAGTTTACCATAATTTGGCATCGAGTTACTATAACTTGGCATCAAGTTAATGTAACTTGACATCGAGTTACCATAACTTGACATTCAATTACTCTCACTTATTATAACCCAGTTATTTTGTTTTTCTCCAAAAAAAACTTTGAATTCACATAACTTTTTCGTTTCAAAATCGTTTTGCATGTATAATATATCAAATTAATCTTCTTTCCGATATCTATAATTTAACACTCATATTGCATATACAAAAATGAAAAATATAGATTCAATTTTTTTAAAAAAAAGTTTGAAAGAAAGAGTAAGAAGATATATAGAGATAAGTAAAATAGAGAAAAATTAAATAGACCAAATATCAGCTAGAATGGTATGAATGTCTTTTGTTCTGCCAACAACAATAACAAAATAAGCATTAATTCCACTATGTGAGGTCTTTTGTTCTGCCAAAATGGCTAAAAACACTTGTTTTCAAAAGATGACTAGTTTTTATTTTTTTCATTATAGAAGTGATTATTTTGGCTCATTACACTAAAATAAATATACATACATATAATTTTTTGATTTTTTTAAATTGAGGTGGCAAAATATAAATCGATCAAAGTTTAGTTGATAAAGTGTAATAACTTTATTATGATTTAAGCCAATGATAATTTTGCCCCCACGTGCATGACATGTTATAGAATTGCGGTGCGGTGATTATGATCATGTGGCTATCTGCAAAACCTTTGGATTTCAAGAGGTAAATTGTACCAGAAAAAAGTTTAGCTGGCAAAGTCGGAAAAATCGAATAGTTAGCTTAAACCAAACTAACCTTATCGCTGAAACCAAACATGACCGATGATCCAACATCAAATTTAAATCCATCCCTCTCATAAAACCCAGAGCTTCCACCAGGAATCACATACTTCTCCAAAACCAAAACCTTTGCACCTTTAACTGCCAGCTGAGTTGCCGTCACCAGCCCACCAATTCCAGAACCTATTACAATCGCATCATACAAATAACTATTCTTATCACCTCTTTTTATAGAACTATTCCCACTCTCCACCACGATTTTCTCAACATCGACAACTGATTTCACCGTAAAATGATTGTTTCTTTTCATATACTTCTTTGCATGGATTTGGTGATCACTGAGATTTCGGAATTTCAAATGGTCATGATTTATTGGTTTATTTTGGTTGCTCAAAGGTTTATTAGTCTTGCTGTTAGGATAGAAACTAAAGCTGATTTTCATATATGCTGAATATGTGAATTACATGAGATGGATTGGTTTATATAGAGAAGTAGAGTGCTGTAGCTGTCAACAGCTGTATCTAACAGTTTTGTAACTACCGTAACTAACTCCGTAACTGTTCTAACTAACTAACAGAAACATAACTGTCAATACACCCCAAAGGAAGGAAAAAAAAAAAATTAATGCAGAGAGCTGAGAGGAAGTTTGCTGCACAATGATTGAAACCGTGTAGTAGCCAATGGTTTTGTGAGAATATCAGCCCGTTGAAGATCAGAGGGAATATACCGCACATCCAACATCTTTTTCAACACTTGATCACGAACAAAATGAACATCTATCTCAATATGCTTAGTACGCGCATGGAAAACCGGATTTGAAGCTAGAGCAGCCGCACTTTCATTATCACACCAGATAATAGGAGGAGTTTCAAAAGAAATACCAAGTTCACGAAGAAGAGATTGCACCCAAATCATATCACCGTGGTCGCAAAGAGATCGATACTCGGATTCTCGTGACTACTTCTAGAGACAATCGGTCGTTTCTTGGAACTCCGTGTCACAAATTTCCCCCAAAAAAATACAAAGTGTCCTCCCCGTGGATTTTCTATCATCAAGATTACTTGCCCGGTCAAGATCGGAGTAACCTTCAAGAAGAGATCTCGAAAGATTGAAAAAGAAGTCCCAGTGAAGTCGTGCCTTTAAGATACCTCAATAGATGTTTGGCGGGGCCCGGTGATTTAAAGTAGGAGCATGCAAGAATGGCTCAATTTGTTTATGCAAATGATATATCCGGGTCGTGTTAAGGTGAGATATTGAAGTGTGCCAATGATGCTTCGTAAGTGGAGTTGTTTGCTAATGTACTCACTATCACCTAGAGAGAGTTTGTGAGAATGGCACATGGGTGTGGTGGTGACAGTTTACACTTATCCGGCTTAGTCTTGACCAACAACTCATGAATGTATTTAGTTTGAGTGAGAACAATGGAGTTTGGTGATGTGCGATTTGCTTCAAGACCAAGAAAGTAGTTCACCTCCCCAAGAGTTTTAAGTGCAAATCACACCCAATAATGTAATAAGAGCTCAGATCTGCATTGTGTGTCATCTCCTGTAATCAGTATATCATCCACATAGACCACTATGAGCAACAATTTACCATGTTCCCTTTTAAAAAACAGAGAAGCATCAGAGACAGACTTCTGATATCCCAAGGAAGTCAAGAATTGTTTCAATGTATCAAACCAAGCCCTTGGAGCCTGTTTAAGGCCATATAGGGACTTTTGAAGTTTGCAAACAGCATGAGGAAAGTTGCTGTCAATGAATCCCTCCGGTTGAGACATATATACAGTTTCTTGAAGAGTACCATTAAGAAAGGCATTGTTGATGTCAATCTGTTGGATACTCCATCCATGTGTAACAGCCAAGGTAAAAAGAAGTCTGATAGTACAAGCCTTGATAACTGGGGAAAATGTATCTGAGTAATCCACCCCTGCATGTTGCTGAAATCCCCTAGCAACAAGACGAGCTTTAAACCGATCCACAGTCCCATCAGCTTTAGTTTTTATTCGAAAAATCCATTTATTATCAATAACATTCATATCAGATGAATATGGAACTAAGGACCAAGTGTGGTTGGTTTGAAGAGCTCTAAATTCATCCTCCATAGCTTGACTTCCATCCTGGGATCAAGAAGAGCTCCCGACCGACAGAGGTAGGCTCGTGAGGAACAAAAGAGTGGCCGAGTACAATTTTAGGCTTAAGATGACCGAGTTTTGGACCTCGGTAACCATAGTGTGAGTGGAGATAGTGGGAACAGGGGAGGAGGGGATGGTGGAATGGATGAAGAGGAAGCATCAGATGAGGAAGAGGGAGTAAGTGCTGAGGAAGGAGAGGAAGTTATAGGTGGGAGGACCACGGATAGTTTTATGCCGAAGTAGGAGATGAAGGATGGATGGATGTTGGTGGGCAAGAATGGTATGGAATGAGATGTGAAAAGCGTGTGATGATTTGGATGAAGTAGGTGGAGGGAATAGCTCATCATGAGGAAATTCATCCTCATTGAAATCCACGATTCTAGCTATATAAATTTTGCCTTGAATTCATGCATTTGTATCCCTTATGATTTAGACTATAGCCAAGAAATAGGCATTTTTGAGACCTATAAAGAAATTTATTTGAATTGTAAGGTCGAAGATAGGGATAAGACGCACAACCAAAAACCTTGAGAAAATGAAAATCAGCCGAGATTTGAAAAGACTCGAAAGGACCGAGGTTTTGTAAAGTGGGTGTTGGTAACTGTTTATGAGAAAAAACGGTAGTTTGAAAGGCATCCCACCAAAATGTTAAGGGTAATTTTGCTTGGGCAAGTAAAGAAAGGCCCATCTCTACAATGTGTAGATGTTTTCTTTCTACTCGTCCATTTTGAGGTGAGTGTGAGGACAAGGGTGTCGAAAGTGTATACCAAGTTGAGCAAGAACAGGTTGTAAGGACTATATTCACCCCCAATCCGTTTGAAGACATTTAATTTGATTGGAATTGAGTTTGGATGAAAGTGTGAAATTCTTTGAAAAATAATTTTTGCTTCGATTTAGCTTTTAAGGAAATATCCAGGAATATCGAGTGAAATCATCAATAAAAAGCAAGTAATAACGAAAACCATCAAGAGACAATTGATGAGAGGGTCCCCATATGTCTGAATGCACAATTTGAAATGGAGCAGTTGTAGAAGTAGGTTTAGAAGCAAAATGAATTTGATGTAGTTTGCCTAGTTTACACGCATGATGAAGAAAGAAACAAACCGAGATTTAAATGGCACATTTACTGACTTTGAGTACATGGGAAAGAACAAACACAAGGGTGGCCAAGAGTTCTATGCCACTTATTTACTACAGAATTACAATGAGTTAGAGCAGCAGTGCAAGAGAAAGGAGATATGGCTGAGAGCTGAAGCTGAGAAGATGAAGCAGTTGCAGGGAGTTTGGGAAGCTTTGAGGTGTCCAGTTGATACAAGCCATTGCTAAGAACTCCTTCCGTAAAGTTCTGGTGGGATGCTTTGTCTTAACAAGACAATGATTAGGATGGAATTCAATGAACACATTATTGTCCTTGGTGAATTTTGATATCTCGACTAAATTTTTGGTAATTTCGGAACACATAGGATATGATTGAGAACAAAGGGGATGATGGGAAGAAAAGGAAGAGGGAATAGAGGTGGAACCTACATGAGAGATAGAAAGAGAAGAGCCATTACCATCACAAATCGTCGATCCTTGATAACTTGATAGAGTGAAGGCCGAGATTCTCAAGATCGGTTTGTGACATGATGTGTAGCACCACCTGCCAAAATACCACCGAGAGTCATGAGTTGTATTTGGATTCTTTGGGGTAGCAATGTGTGCCTCGAGGCATAGAGAATCCAGGAGGAGAGGATTGTGAAACAGAGGAGGCAGAGTCATTTGTCAGTAAAACTCACATCAAATCTCTTGTAACATTTGAGAGCCACATGACCGATTTTCCACATAATTGACAAGTAAAACCACGACCACCACGATAGAACCTACCACCTCCGCTCGAAAACCTCTCGCCACGACCTCGAGGAGGAAAAGAGTTATACACCATATGAGCCCGAGGTGATGATTCGATAGTTTGTGTAGGAGAGGACACGGCAAGTGCAAAAGAGGAATTGAAGAGATAAAGACTTTGTAACCTCATTTCATGAGTCCGAGAATGAATTGCAATTGATAGAGATATGTCACTGCTCGGGATGTTAGATGAACAACAAACAAATTTCATAATCACTCCAAGACCTCCTAAAACATATAAAGCTAATTCGAACTGAGATGTATTGACCAATGGAATTCAAATCATCAATAAACACTTCATTTTCAAAATAAATTCATCAACACTCATAGCTCCTTTCTTCAATGTTTGAAGCATAAATCGAAGATGTAGTGCTCTAGCTTTGGATTGAGTGTGAAACATCGCTCAAGTGTAGACCAAAGATCATAAGAAGTAAACACATCCGGTTATATGACCAAACATAGATTCACCAATCAAGCAAGCATCCAATCGAGGAGAAATCGATCCTTGCGCATCCAAATATCATATTGAGGATTTTGAAGAATCGAATGAGAAGAAGAGGGGAGAAATTGAGAAGGAGCCGATTCATTTCCCGGAGAATGGAATCAAATCCATGAGCTTTCACCGTAGAGAGAACTGCGATGCCGCCAATACCGATAGTTTGATCGTTCAAGTCGAATGGAAAGTGAGGGAAAGTGGGGAAGAATGGAGCAACAATAGAAGCAATCGTAGGAGACACCATTGGAAAAAAATTGCAGAACCACCGGAGACTATGCCTTAGGAAAAGGAGAAGAGGCTCGATTACCATGTTAGGATAGAAACTAAAGCCGATTTTCATATATGCTTGAATATGTGAATTACATGAGATGGATTGGTTTATATAGAGAAGTAGAGTGTCTTAGGTCACAACACTTGTGTATCTAATGATTTTGTAACTACCGTAACTAACTCCGTAACTATTCTAACTAACTAACGAAACATAATCACAATACTTGCCAGAATCGAAAATAGAATGAGGAGACGAAAGGCCACAACTCAAGATGTTCATTTTGTGATTACTGGCAAATAATTTCGGCTAGCGAGAATGGAATATGAGGGTGGAGAACTGGACATTATATTGAGCGGAATTTGGTAGGGGTGAGTGGCAATTTGGGTCATCAGGTCGGGTGAGCGTTTGGTTTCAGGTTGATTTCGGGTTATACTTAAAATACTTCATAAATTAATTAAAATATAAAATAAATGTGTTTTAGACAAATTGATAACATCATGTCAGTCATATTCGGATTCCGGTTTATTATGTTTGGATTTCTCTCGGTAACTTAGAGTCGGATTCATGTCGGGAGAGTCGGGGCAGGTAGGGGTGGCCAAATAGAACCGAAGCTGGGTTCCAAACCGTAATCGGAATTGTGGTCAACGGTTTCTAAACTGTAACCGTGGTCAACGGTTCCTAAATCGTGGAACCGGCGGTTAGAACCGTTGGTGGAACCGTAATGGAACCGTTTTTTCTAAGGTTAAAACCAACAATTTTGTTTTGGTAAATACATGCTATAAGAAATGTTAAATATTTATTATGATGGTTTATTTTCGTAACTACACGAGACACGTTTTAGACCAAATGTTGTAAGCGAACTACATGAACTTTGATTCTTCTATACTCTAATAGTATATATAGATAGTTTAATATTATTATTAATATTAAGTATAAAACTTTATTGAATATTAAGTCCAAGTCTTTTTTTTATTTTACTTTTTTTTTTAATTAAAATTGATAAACTATTTTAAGAAATCAAAAAATCATCAAAAGATAAACAAACAGTTCCAGTTAAAATCGGAACCGGAATCCGTGGAGGAACCGGGGTTTGAACCGAATCGGAACCGTGAGGCAAGTAGGCAACGGTTTCGGTTCTGGTTTCTCCAAAATTAAGAACCGGAACCAGCAGTTCCAGAACTGTGGCCACCCCTAAGGTCAAGGATTGGCACTCTAGAATTTGGCCATTTGGGAGATGATGAGTATTAATGAGAGATTATAATTCGGGTCACCAATTATCAATTAGCTGGTTTGGTGATTCCTATTTTTTATAGGCATTGCTGAATGCATGCATGGATTTTTTAGTGCTCTTGCTGGTATGTTTCAAGCCTTAATTTGGATCTAATCAATTTAATAATCAGAGGTCAGAGTAATCATAATTGAGGGTAACGTGATGATAATAATTAATTCCTTTTTTTCTTATCCGGATATCATTATCCGAGATTTTCTTTTTCCAAATGCGGTATGTAATCAAAACTTAATTACACTTTATAAGATTCTTCATTAAGTTTATTTTATATTATAATATAGTATTATGTTTTGTATTCATATCTCATATTTGAAGTGGATAAGTATCAAATCAGCTTTAATGGCTTCCAGGCAGCTTCTCATGAAATACGGGCAGGAAAAAATCGTTATTTAATACATATCATACTAATATATTATTAATATTTTATATAAGTTACAGTAAAAAAATCGAATATGAGATTGTGATTGGGTGTGAGATGAAAAAATAATTGTAAAAGTGGAATTGATATAAAAGAGTAAAATAATGATTGAATATGATTGGTAGTTAGAAATGTGTGAGTGAGTAAATAGTGAAATTTGTAGGAGGGTGTGTAATAATAATTAGTGATTTGATGGATTTTTTGAAAAATGGGTAGAAGTGATTGATGGGAGAAAAAATGAAAGTGATGAATGAATAGTGTATTTTTGAATTTTTTTTAAGCATTTATATTTTAAAGTAAAAAAAAATCTCTAGCGGAACGAAAATGAAAAAATTTCGTAAGCAATCGCTACCTCAAAACGTCATTTTGTGATTACTAGCAAAAAATCAAGAGTCAAGAATTTTCAGGGCTGGGATTGGATATATTTTCGTTAGGAAAATATTTTTTCCACTGGAGAATATTGATGAAAAAAAATTTGAAAGAAGAAAAATGAATTTTGAGATCGTGATTAGAAATGAGGTGAAATGTAGAGATAAAAAATTGATTTGATATAAAAATAAAAAAATAATTATTGAGTATGATTGGTAGTTGGAAATATGCGAGTAGATGAATAGTAGAATTTATGGGAAAATGTGTAATAATGATTGGTGATTTGATGGTTTTATTATAAAAAAATAAATAGATGTGATTGGTAGAAGAAAAAAAAAAAAAAATGAGATAATAGTATTTTTTCCGAAAATTTTCATTTTCCGATTTTCATTCACATTTCTTACTGTGAAATTCCAACTAGCAAAAAATTTCTTGAATATTTTTATATCCAAGCACAAATAGCCATCCTAGTTTGACTTATGAGGTTATCATGAAAGTGATTCTAATGAGTATTAACGAGAGATTGTCATTCGGGTCACCAATAAATTTTTAAAAAAAAGGAGGAAGAACCGCATTTTTGAGAGTTCTACTGGCCGCTCCTAAAGCTTCACAAAAAATATTCCTCCTCCAACATGTTAACAGGCAGAATCGGACCTTCACGCTATGGGTACCAGCGAAGCTGACATCACCTCACTCAAATCATTTGCACTAATTGAGTTATATCCCGGGGCTCATTTGGGTCACCAATTATTGGCTGGTTTGATGGTTCCTATTTTTTTTATTGGCAGTGTTGAATGCATGCATGGATTTTTTAATGCTCTTGCACCAATGTTTCCGGCCTTAATTTTGATCTAATCATTTTAATTAAAGAGAGTAATCATAATTGCGGCCGGTAACGTGATGATATTAATAAATCCCCTTTTTTTTCAGTGTGCACAAATTGGCCAATGTTTTTGATAAAGTTTGCTGACGTATAACTGTATTCTCCTAAATAAAGAGAACAAATATATTTCGATCCCAATATCAAAATATATATAGTTGATTTATGTCATCAAAACTTATTATAATATTTGAAGTGAATAAGTATCAAATCAGCTTTAATGGCTTCCATTCAGCCTTTCTCCACGTCACAGTTATTATTGTTCTAAATGGACAGGTGGGATGGTTTATCCAGTGCTCAAATTGCCTCAATAATCTTTGGGCTCACCATCATGAAATTCTACAATGGCTACTGTTACAGAAATATCCACCGAGCAAGAATCAAGCACAAAAGATGGCAATGATTGATTTTAGATGAAGTGGAATATCTCTTGTTTATCTTGTAAATCTTGTTATTATTTTGTAGATAGGAGAATATCTTGTATATCTTGTAGAATATATTGTATAGGGATTTGCATTCCATGATTGGCTCCAAGTCCAACTCTTGTAATATAAATATGCAATTGATGTGAATAGGAAATTAACTTTGCTGCTCTTTTGTATTCTTATCGGCTACAAGTCTACAACTACTTTTTAGCATATAGATACTCTAATTTTCAATAACATTTTATTTTCTACTTTAAATAGTATTTTTATTTTTTTATGAATTATATAAAATAATATTCCCATATACACTAAGAAGAACGAATACCTATGAAGCAATGATACGGATACGAGATACGGGAATGGATATATGTGTCATGCTATAAAATTTTAAGGATACGAGTACGGTATATATATACATATAAAAATATATATTTTTATATTATTGAAAATATAATTCCATTAAAAATAATATTTCAAGCATAAAAACTAAAATTTCATAAATACTCAAATCTGAAATGTGATAACTCGCATAAACACGCAGAAAACATGATGAAAATATCAATAAGAATAAATTTTATCTCTTTATATAAGTGGATATATAAGAATTCATATGTATGTAGTTGTACGTACTTCTTTCAAATTTGGCTGTCTAGGAAGATTTTTATTTTTTTCCATGTGGATAGTGTAGATATATGTCCACAGAATATCATAGAGTATCGGATAAAGTCATGTATCTGATACATTATCACCGTAAGACTGAACTTAGGATGAGTTAGGAATACTAAAAGAACATGCAAAGTTTTTCAGTTCTTTTTTAGGTTTCATTTTTAGTTTTTACTATTTTTAGGGATAATTAATTTCAACTTGGGTTAATAATATATCATGTTTCATGTTTCAAGTTTTTTTAAATCTTTCTTTCTTTTATTCTAATTTTTTTGAATCCATAGGGTTAATAATATTTCACGTTTCATGTTTAATTTTTAATATTTGTTTAATTATATTTATGTTTCATGATTCATGTTTAATTTTTAAATTTTAATTTTTTTTAAGTCATATTTCATACTTTTAGTGTTCCATCTTATAAGAGATTTGCTCCTAACTAAAATCATTTTTAATAAATATAAAAAAAAAAATCATTCAACATGTATTAGTAATTTTAAAATAAAAAAAAGAAACAAAATTTTATTAGAATATAAGATCGAACTAACTTTTAGCTAGCCCTCAAAGCATTAAATAGGACCTAGGTTCTAGTCTTATTCCAAAAAAAAATGACCTAAGTACTAGTCCAATATATGTAGCGTCGGGATGCATTAAAACATTGTTGTGGTGCTAAATAGTTAAAGATTTACTCATCATCATACATAAGCACGTTGTTTGATTACAATCAAAACCCTTTGATCTGAAAGGCATCTTGGTTAGGCTCTTAGACCATTGGTCGATTCTCCACCCCTACATCCCCCATTGTAATATCAAAAAACAAAATAAACAATTTGTTACTAGTGATCTTGATGAGAGATAATGTTCATTTCTTTGTTTGATTTTATTTTAAATTATGTTTTGTGAGTAGTTTTCATCCCTTTTGTGACGGAAGTTTTCTCAACACTCTCTTGAGGGAATATTTTTTTATTAGTTTGGACGAGTTTGAATTTTCTTCGTCAAATCGACAAATTTTGGGAGAATTGGAATTAATTCTTTGTCGTCCACTTCTCTATTGATCATGCAAACATTCACTCCATAAAGATTCGTTGTCATTTGGTGGAGCTGGAACCCGAGGTTTCTATTTACTTACAAATACACTCTTGAGTCGTGAATGTGCAATTTGCAAAAGAGAATCAAATGTCAAGGTATTATTTGTAATATTGAAAGATAACTTAGTTTGAAGATGCGCACGATTGTGATGATATACTGGTTGCAGGCCAATGATTAGCCGATCACATCCAATCATTATTTCACTTCAAAAACCATCGACAGTTATAATTACATTTCATCCCACATGAAACCATACTACCAAATTTAAATAACTTTTTCACATTATTTTCTCCAAAAATAAAAACGATAGAGATGAAAGCCCTCGAATTTTTCCAGTGAAAGTGCTATAAACCGAAAAGAAAAATGCTATTACAGGATTTATGATTCTTTTGCAGAATACCCCTGTTTTCATATCATGGCTTCGTTTCCTCTCCTTTAAAAATCACACCTACAATCATCACTGAAGTGCAATATGGACATGTAAATCACTCAATCAATGGGGTCAAAATAGACAATGGTTACAAGGAAATTGGAGTTTTAGCAGCCATGGTAGTTGGCTACAGATTTCTCGCATACTAGCCGTTATGAAGGATGAAGCTTCATTGAGAAGCTTAGGCCTTGTATGGATATGTTGTCAAAATCCATTTCCCATTTTCCAACTAATCCGAAAAATGGATTTATGTTTGTTTCGGGATGTTCTCAGTGGAAATAAAGTCATTTTTATTTTTCATTTTTTATGAATATATTTTTTCTGGAAACACAACCAAATTATTTGACCACAATCACGCAAAACTATGTGAAAACACAATTGAAACTTTTCACTACAATTACCAAATCTATATCAAAAATACACTTCAAAACCATAACCAAGCATATTTTCATTTCCAAATACATACCAAACAGAAATTCAGACAACAAACCAAAACATATTCTCGGTTCTCACACGAAAATCAATGAAGCCTGAAAATTCATTTTCCAATACTAGAAACGGGAAATTGGACTTGGAAATTAAGTACGTCCATACAAACCTTTAGATGCCTCCAAAAACCCAAGTTATTACAGGCTTCATGAAAACCCAGCTTCTGCTTCAAGGCTTTTAAAAAGCTATCAAGTCATCCGGCCAGGACGAGGATATTGAACATTTTGCCTCTACGAGAGCCGAGAGGCTTAAAATCGATAACACGGTCAAGACTAGCATACAGATTATCACATGGATTTCTTTTTAAGATGTTTTTGCATGATTCACCGAAAATCATGTTTGTAGCAAGTTCTGAAAAGTTCAGACAGTGTACTAAGGATATATAATGTTTTCCTAACTTGAAATGATAATTGGACTTTATTCTGATACTTTTACTTTTCCTCTCCAATATTCATGAAGATCTCTCTATTACAATGAGTAATTTTGGTTACAACATATGAATACATTTCTATGAGCATCTATGTGTTTAGACGTAAACAACAACCTATAGTTTAGCTGATAAAATAAACTTAAGTTGTCGTAAAGTACCTCAATCTGGTATCTTCACCATTGTATCAACATAAGGAAAACAAGAGCTAACATCATTTGATGGCCATCTTTGTTTCTCTTCAAAACAGTCGATGCGTATAAAGCTTTTTGCACTATCGCCGATTTCTCTATCATGCTAAAGTCCTGAACCAACCAAGTAGCCCAAGGAGAGCTGTATCAAGCACTGGGTTTTTCTTCTCAAATCCTGCAAAAGCAAATCGAGCAAAGCAGATATAAATTATTCATGCAATTATAAGCAACTGTCGATCATATGTGTGTTATTAGTTCATGGAGATTCATTAGAACCGGTCTGACGGACCAAAATGTCAAACACTTGACAAAAGTGGTTTTCTGAAAACTTCAAGCCCCATTAATTATCAACTTTCGCATAAAATTCTTCCGGTAAAGAATCTATTAACCACCTCTGACTTTATGTATCTTTCTGATTATTTCCCCATTAAATCCAATTTAAAGTTTTTCTCAAAGAAAGTAATTAAATTACGTGTGTCGAACGAATAAAAAGCAACACTTCTTAAAATCACAACACTTACTTTGATCCATTAGTAAAAGTAGAAAGTATTTCAAACATAATATTTACCTAGTTTTGAACAGAAAAATAAGGTACCAGTATTTACCATTTATCAGTTTTTCTCTTTGATTAAACAACATCAAACTTAAATAAAATTTTTGTAATGTTACTCTTCTCATAATAAGATTATTTAACAATAAAACTTACATGTGGATGTAATAAAATTTTAAGATACTAGAATAATGCAAATACATAACTCTTAGTACCTCATAGTTTACTAATATTTACAATATTAGTATGCTCCATAGAATATTCAAGAGGAAACCCTTTAGTTATAAATTTTAGCATTCTGTAAAATATTTCCCTGCACTATTTTCCGGGCAACCAAACAAAGCAAATAGGAATCCGATTTCTCATCAAATACAATGATGAGATCTATCTTATTCAAGTCTTTGAACAATGAGAATATTATACGAAGTAGAATTGAAAAACAATTTAAAACCATTTTACCTAAATCAGCTGCCACTCTGTGTGCACACATAACTCCTGAAAAAGCTACAGCTATAACACCTTGCCCTGGAAAGCAACTATCTCCCACACAATACAAACCATTTATTGCCTGCAAACCCCAACAAAATATGAACTAAATTACTTGCAGTGCTGAAAATTACAATAAATAACCTTTAATTTACTGATTGAGTAGCAAAAGCAACGACTAATGTGCTGATAAACTTACGGTTGTGTTGAATGGCATTGCTAATAAGCCCTTTGGAACGCTTCGAGGCATTGGACCATATGTACCACTATCACGAGCCAGGTATCGCCTGTGTGTCTTAGGTGTCCCCACCTGCCAGGTCATTTGTTGGCTAATCAAGCTACTATGGTAAATATCATTCACACGGTAACCCAAGCAAAGCTGTCGATATTTCAAAAACTAAAGTAGGTTTTCGAATGCTAAAGTTAGGAAAATATACTTTCCAGACCTCAAAAATTCACTAATTCATAAGATTTCCAAGGAGAAAAGTTTTTGCAATCTGCAAAACTAATCCTTGTTCAAATCTCAATATCAATGCTGGAGGAAATTGTCGTACCTCCTTAAACACTATAGATGACTTAAGTCCTGGGAATAATTTCTTCTCAAGCCTGTCGATTATTTTTCCGGCCACAAGTTCCTTCTTTGCTTCATAATCTTTGCGTGAGAGGCCCTACAGCAAAATGGCCATCTAAATTAAAAATCTTGAAAAAAATTAAAAGAAGCAAATAGGGCAATAAGAAAAATGTAATGCTTTTACTAGAAAAAAGATCAAGTAAATATACCTCCCAGTCTTCAATCGAAGAAGTTGTGAAAATATGAAGAATGTGGTTTCCTTCTGGAGCTAATGATTTATCAAGAACCGTCGGAATGCTCAAGAATATACTTCCATAAGGGTCTTCCAGATTTTTCCAATCATCCTACATATTGGAGGTACAAATAAAGGGTTAGCCGCGTATGTAATACTAATATGTGCCAATTCATTCAGATCCTTGAAAATCACAAATGTACCTCTAGGATGAAATGGTGGCAATCTGTATCAGGCGGCAAAACATCAGCTTTAACCCCGAGGTGAATAGAAAGAAAGGATGGGGCTTTAACATATTGCTTTTGAAATCTTTTTTCTTCCTCGGGCATATCTTCCTTTTTCAAGAGCTTGCCTGTGAAAATAGTTCCAAATACTCAAAGCCCGCTACGAAAATAAATCTTGTGCAATCAGTCACCAAAAGATCAAACCAAGCTTTTGAAACTAACCAAATGTATCCCATCTAGTGGCATTTGAAATTATGGTTTTAGCATAGAATTTCCTTCCATCTGATAGCTTCACTCCCACCTATAAAATGTGACAAGTTTTTCATGCTTAATGATCTCGGTTAAAAAAGAAAAAAGGGATAATTACATAAAAACCCCCAAGGTTTGGGCTAATTACAAAAAGGCCCAGAGATTTTTGAAAAATACAAAAATAACCCTTAAGGTTTGATTCCATTTAGATCTTCCCCCTTCATAAGCAAAAAACATTTGAAAAACCACCTTGATATATGTAGAAATATTACAATTAACCCCTTAAATTTAAAGACAAAATCAAACATGAGGGGGCTTTCTGTAATTTTGAAACATCTCTGGATTTTTTTGTAATTAGGCCAAACCTTGGGGGTGTTTTTGTAATTATCCAAAAAAAAAATACATATCCAGGGGATACATTGTTTGCAGTTAAAACTCACCGCTTTTCCATCTTCTATAATAATGCCGGTTGCATTTGCCTTATAAAGTATCTCACTCCCCTTATTAACCAAACCCTTTGCTAATGACTTTGCAATTTCTCCAACTCCACCAACAGGATAGTTGATGCCACCAAAATGTCTATCACACAAAACCTACAAAAGGGATAACTCAGAACACAGGATATGTATGAAAATAAAAATGACAAGAACTACAAACTAGATTACCATGCCTGCGTTGATCATGGGGGTCTGCATGGCATTAACTGTGCTCACTATGAAACACTAACCAAAAGAAAAAGAAACACAACGTAAATAATTATGGTCAAATTGGAAAAGTTAGGTTTGATCCACGATAAATAGACAAATTCTGGTCAAGGTGAGTACAAGCACACCTCAGCATCAATAAAGGACAACAACTCTGGATCCTTGATATACATTCGAGCTATGTTGCCAGCATTTTGGGGTAGATAGTAGGCTGAGATGAATACAAATAGCATCTATCAGCATAAGGAAGTATGCGCATTTTTGCAGCTTAGAGCATTCAATAACACCGTCAAAATTATGTATCAACTGAAAGCAGGATACTCAATTGCATGACCCCATCAAACTGCTATATAGAGAGTCTAGGTTTTTCTCCCTTCACTTTTATGACCCGGTAAAGACCTTTGATTAACTCAGATAGTACTGGACAAACATCGACAAGCTGTTCACACACTAACTGCCACAAAACAAAATTAAAAAGGATATAGACAAAGTCTTTCTGCAAATATAACTCGATACAGTGGTTTCCTCTGGGCTATTCTATAGGTTTAAAAAATGAAGGGTATTAGTGTGTGTGTCCCTTTATGCACAGGTTCTTTCTGGTAACCAAGATAAGACAAACAAAACAGAAAAAATTGCTCCAATGATTAGATAAAATAAAGGACACAAAATCGAGTATCCAATAACACTTTAACATTTCCATTTACGCTCATTAAGAGAGAATTTAAGAATAAACAATAAAGGCAATAAACCAACCACGAGCTTGTAGCTCAAGTGGTATCGCTAACCCTTTGTATGGGTGTTGACCGGGGTTCGAACCCGGTATCTTTCAGTTTCTTCAAAATTTATCCTCTCCTCTCCAACCAGTATTCCAAACTTATTAAAAAAATAAAGGCAATAAACCAATTACCAAGAGTCAAGCATTCGAGAGGCTTCTTAAAAAACTGTCCAAACAGGTAGATCGGCTCCTCCAGAGATTTCAATTCCAGCGAGTTCAATGCATTGAAGATCTAACCATACATCCAAGAGATCAACGTGAGGTTAACTCTAACAAAAGTGAACAACCCAGAGCAAACAGCATCACCTTAATCAAAACAAACCTTCCAGCAGACACCATAGAATTTGAGAATGCCTTCTCTCTCGTGGGGAAATTTACCGACGAGTTCTGAAATGAAATCGCTATATTCTCTATGCACTTGGACAGAGAGGCCATTAGGTAAATGAAAATGAACAGTGGTCGGGTCAGGTATGACTTGCATCCTACATCCCACTGCTGCTAATGCTTGTGTGATCAAATTCAAATTTCCCTGAAATGAAAACAACAGATTTGTGTCTAAAGACTGATAGTCACATCCATAGAACAGCATATTTAAATACAAAGACAGCTAAAACTAGGGAACAAGTGAAGCATCATTGCAGGTTGGGTAAACCACACTAAACAAATTTACAATCATGTTACACGGAAAACATAAGTTCCATGTTGGCCTTTATTAATAAGGGCTCCTTCCACGTATGTCCATGGAGAGAAAATAAGAATAAACGACTCTATTTTTAATAGCCAATAGATAAACTGTTTATAGAGTATTTCGCATGTATAAATAAGAAACAGTTAAACACAATGCGACCAAAAGCTGAAACGAGTAACAAGTCTGAGAGTTAATTGGCTCCAGAATCCAGACCTTTGGACAGTTTATGTTTCCTATAATCTCCCTCTGGAGTTATGTTACCAACCCTACTCAAAATAAATGTTCAATCCTTAGTTGAATGTATCTAGCAAATTTTCTCATGGTTTTACTCCAAATAGGAGAAAAACCAACAGTTTGAAAGCAAGAGCTAGAATGCCATAATTTTACTTTCTTTCGTGAGTCAAGCTATAAGCAATTTTTCTTACAGGGGAACTTCATTAGTCCTAAATCCTAGACATTCTATGTATAATGAAATTTGTATCTCTTTCGTCCTTCCCCCCTAAGAACTGATATAATTATTCGTCTTTGGCATTCTTATGCTTTCCATTCATTAAAATGGCACACATTCACATACACAATGTAAAATGTCAATGATTCACAATTCCTACTGAGTTCCATTAGCTAACTCATCAACTATTAAATCATTGGATAGAAAACAAACAAACCTTATCGCTGAAACCAAACATGACCGATGATCCAACGTCAAATTTAAACCCATCCCTCTCATAAAATCCAGAGCTTCCACCAGGTATCACATACTTCTCCAAAACCAAAACCTTTGCACCTTTAACTGCCAGCTGAGTAGCCGCCACTAGCCCTCCCATCCCAGAACCTACCACAATGGCATCATACAAATAACTATTCTTATCACCTCCTCCTACATAGCTATTCTCGCTCTCCACTATTTTATCAAAATCGACAACTGATTTCACCGTAAAACCATTGTTTCTTTTCCTATACTTCTTGGCCCTGCTAACCCCAAATCCCAAGCCATGGATCTGGTGATTACTGAGATTCTGGGATTTCAAATGGTCAAAACAGTCTATTCTCTGGCATTGACTTCTTGATTTTTGGTTGCTCAAACTGAAAATCGACTGAGGAGACGAAAGCCCACAACTCAAGACGTTCATTTTGTGATTACTGGCAAAAAAATCAAGAATCAATAATAATTTCGGCTAGCGAGCTTGTAACCATCCAAGTTTTGATTTCTGAAGTTACCAAAAAAGTGATTCTAGAAAAAACCCTGATTTCAGTTTGTACTGAAATTAGGTCAAGGTTAAGAGGTCAAAAGAGATTGGAGAACCAAAAAGGCGTGGGAATCTTGATTCTGATAAATAGTAGAGTTTTGGGTGGTGGAGGGTGGGGAGTAGCGGCGAATTTGGGAGGTGATGATGATGAATTAATGAGAGATTATTTTTCGGGTCAGCAATTAGCTGGTTTTTGGAGTATTTGGAGGGAAGTTAAAAGGGGAAAGTGGGAGACTGTAAATGGACTAGCATCATTGTGGAAGATGATTCTTCTGCAAGATGAGACAAAAACCCCTTCTTCTGAAATATTTTATAGGCATTGCTGAATGCATGAATTTATTTAATGCTCTTGTACCAGTGTTTCCGGCTTCAATTTTGGATCTAATCAATTTAATAAAGCGGAGTAATCATAATTGTGGGGAACGTGATGATATTAATAAACTACTTTTCTATATATTTTTTTCTAGCTCTCAAGAAAAAAGTACGGATCCTCACTTTCTAGCTCTTAAAAGTCAAAACTGTTCAATGAAAAATGAGCAAAGTCTCTTGTGAGGCAGTGCCTCACAGATCTCGAATCCTCGAGGGGCCTTCTTGGCAAATCTCCGTCTTGAGAAGCATGAATCATGAAAATAAATTTAAAAATAATAATGAACCATGAAGAAACAAAAATAAACCCTAAAACATGAACCATGAAGAATAAACCGAAAAACAAAAATAAACCCAAAAAATAAAAAAATAAACCCTAAAAAAAAACTAAAAATCCTAAAAACCCAAATTAATTAAAAATAAATCCAAGAAATAAAATAAACCCTAAAAAACAAATATAAACCCTAAGGAAAATAAAATCAAAAAAATAACCTTTAAAACTTTCACAGAGAACAAAGTCTCACAGATCTAAATCCGTGAGACCGTCTCACGCAAGTTTTTGCCATGAAGAATTCGTCGAGAAAATAAAAGGGAGTAAATAAATTTCACAAACAACATGGAATGATTATTTGACCTTCTATTTTATATTTTTTTTGTACTTTTGAAGAGAATAACATAAAAATATTATTTTGAACAATGAAAAAACTATTTAAGAATGTGATTGTATATAAAAAAAGAAATGTGGCGATGATAATTGATATGATATTGCTTTTAAATATATAATTGTGATTAGACGTGACTGTTGATATGAAAAATAAGAGAGCGAATAGTGTATGTGTGATATATCTGTATAATAGTAATCTATGAAGCACAGATACAGACATGGGACACGAATATGATACGATACGGGTATGGGAATACGACATGTTTATATGTATGGTATGTATATACATATAAAATTTTGTATTTTTATATTATTGGAAATACGGGCATACTAAGTATGATTAAAAAAACAATGTTACAAGCATAAAAAACCAAAATTCCAAATGTACTCAAATCTGAAATGATTACTCACATAGACACACAAAGAAATGCTTTAAAAAATGAGCAATAGAGTAAATTTTATTTATTTCCATGTGTAGATATATTAATGGAGTATACATAAAGTATCGGATAAAGTATCGTGATCGAATACGTATCGAGTATGGATCTGAGATCTTCAAAGAAGTATACATACTTCCTAGATAGTAATAGTTGATGTGTTTTTTTTATGTCGAAATTATAAATGAGTATGATTGATGATTAGAAAAATAAAAATTAAAATAATAAATTATTTAAATATTTTTAGGATGGTGAAATTCATCAGAAAATGTGAGAGAGAGTTTCACAACAAATACTGCCAATCATCTAAACTAGTAGAAACCAAATGACCGTTGCCCTCAAAAAAAAAAAAAAGAAACCAAATGACCGCAAAACCATGTGTCTACTTTTTTATTTTGTTATAGTTGACTAAAAGTATCTACATCAAAAAAGTTTGATCTTCGCACGAGCCACGAGGTTCATAATTACTTGAAAATATTCATAATTATTACGCCAAAGAAAAAAGAAAATAAAAGAAAACTACTAGTAATCCAATCAATACATTGATTAACCATTTATGAATGAACACTTTAGAGATTTCATTCAGTAATTAAACAAAGTGATTCAGCATGTTAATCACCTTCGATAACTATTCAAAAAGAATAATAAAACCAAAGTTCATTTAACTAGTATATTGTGCGAGTTAGTGGTGTTAAAATGGTTGGCCCTAAAAGTTTCGGATCACTTTTAGGGGGCTTGGATTAAATGGCCTCGGGTTAAACAGAATACTAACAATGGATCAGCAGTATTGCGAAACTCACCCTAAACCTATCGGATTTTTTGGCCACATGGGTCACTATCGAGCTACAAGCCCAAAACATTAAACATGAATATCGTTAATATTCAAACTAAATATATAAAATTAAATCTATATATATATATATATATATAATAGCAGAAGTCCGAAACTTTTATTTTCCCGCTCTTTTTGCTTATTATATTAGGAAATAATTGTAAACATTATAAATGGTAATTATTATAAATTTTTATATTAGGAAAATATCATAAGAAAATCATTGTAATTATATAAATTAGGAAAATATTGTAAATGGTATTCCTACTATATATGTACATAAATTAGAAAAATATCATAAATGATATTCCTATTTTATCTGTATAAAAACTAGGAAAATTTTATTTACTGGTATTCCTACTTTATACCAAAAGTGAGTGTATAGTATCAATTATATCTACATATAATATATAGATTTTGAAAATTATAAATAGTATTTCACCATAATTGACATTAGTACATGTCAGTTCTTCTTAAATATATATTATAATGATGTGTTGATTATGTACATCATATCTTCATCAAATATATTGTTTATTTGTTTCAATGGTGTCGATGCAATTTTGTATAATATAATATTAATTAATCAACTTTTAAATAATGACGACTATTCCAACTTTCCTAAATTGTTAAAATAGACGAATTATGATTTTATGTATCTTTCACCATTGAATTAACAATTGATTTTATGTTCATAGATTTTTTGGCATCTTATTATTTATGATAAATCCTCTTGTATTTATACTACTTAAATTGTATTAGAGAAACACTTTGATACTGTTGATCCTAAATTCGTAGCATAATCACCAAATATGGTTTTATCTTCACGTTCCCCTCTATTTCCATTTTCATCATGTGTCCCGCCAACATCGACAATATTGAACTCGAATTTTGCAATAAACAAGAGTTTTTATATAAACTATATTGTAGGTTTGTATGGACAGTATTTGGTGAGTTTCTGTTTTGATTATTTTTTTTATAGTTTTGTTGTATTTTTTTAAGTTGCTTTTTGTATGATTTATTTATTTTTTATTATTCCTCATACTAACATATTTTCTATCAATATATTTTTTGTCAACATTTTTTGTGTCAACATACATTATCTGTTCATATATATAAAATTATATCTTCACCAATATTTTTTTTGGTTATTAGTTTTACAGTTTGGATTTGGCAATTATTGTTTTGTTTTGATTTGGCAACATTTTGTTTTGGTTATTAATTTTATAATTTTGATTCGGCAATAGATTTTTATCTACTTATTGTAATGGTTTCTTATATTGTTCAATTAGATATTCATTACAAATTGTAATTACATTAATTTTTTTGTGTCGATTGTCTTCCATGCAAATTCAATGATCAATTTAATGGTCTTACACCATTAAATTGTGACATGCATAATGTGGACAAACACACTTGGACAATCAAAATGGTCAAACTCTATGACGCGTTCTATTTTACGGATGGATGGAGCAAAATCGTCCATGATAACGAAATTTGAGATGGTGAAGTGTTGATTTTCTCTTATCGTACAACCACGTTTTTGATGTGTCAATATTTTCTAATGATGATTCATGTGAGAGAATCGATGTGTACCCGACTATACATATATTTGATATCGGTTCAGGTAATATATTATAGTTTAAATCATATATATATATATGATATTTTTGTTTAATTATAAATTAATTGATTAGTCCTCGGTTTTGTTTGTCTTTCTCTAGTTGGTGTCGTTCATAGGCGGCGAGTGAATGCTTTTCCTCCGTGACTTATGCGTAAATGGCTTTTTATTTGGGAATGGTTCCACCTTGTAACAGGATAAGTCCCATTATTTAGAATAGTGGTTTAGTCTATTTACGATAATATAGTGGGAGCAAAGCAGAATCGGGATTAGAAGGTTCCCCGATAGGGGGCAAACCCCGTTCATACTTTCTTCCAAACCTCCACATATGCTACTGCAAGACCTCTTCTTCCCGAGCCACCGATAATTGATTGATTTAATTAATACATGTGCAACATGCGGCCGATGATTCCGGCGATGATGACATTAAGGTGGATGTTGTTGAGAATCCAACTTTTCGATTGATTCTCTCAAAGTCACACATAAAGAAACCTCGCTTGGTAATTGTGTGTGTGTGTGTGTGTGTGTTTGTGTGTGTGTATGTGTGTGTAAGTTCACGATATCTTACGTTTATTTAGTGGTGAGATTTTTTTGTTAATATTTTTTTTATCAACAACCTATATCTATGAAGTTTTGGAAGGATTTTATCAAGGGTACAGATAGAACAAAATGATGCAATTATAATGCATAATGAAAGACAATATTGTGTCGGATTAAAGCAAGAAAAATCCAGGATTTCCATGCAACGTGGTTGCCAAAATTATAATTATTGTATATAATTAATAAATTGATGCTTTTTAATCCTATAGATACAATAAATATTTATTATTTTTCTAATCAATCTTAGAAAGAACTATTGATTGAAAGTTTTTAAAATTTAGCCTTGGTAAAATAATTTGCAGATATCTAATTGTATTTTTATTCATATACAATATCTATTAATATTTTATTAATCGAATTTGACAATACTATGTGAGCAGATAATTGACAAGGTGTTTAAGAAAAAAAATATAAGAAAATCGCACTTTAATATTAAAGATTTATTAATCTAGAAAATTTATAATGTATTACTTTTTAATAAAAAGGACAATAATTGATCAATGGGGCATTTTTTTCCATTTACAAGCGAGTATAACTGTATAATTAGTAGACAACGTAGTAACTTAAGAAAAACAATTAATTGAAAGATTTGTAAACTCAAAATGGTAACAAATATTTATTGCTCGAAAATATTATATATATATTATATATATATATATATATCTTTCATATATTGATTGAAATATTTTTTCTCTGTTGCCAAATTCCATTTATATTTTAATTGATTTTGGATTCTAGACTTTTTTATGGAATATATCGAAAGTATTTTATTATTAATAAGATGTTTGATTTTTATATCATGCTTTTGAAGAAATATTAGGATTTTTATTTCATATTGATTCAATTGCTGTTGCAATATTTATTTATTTTATTTGTTTTTGAAATATTGGTATTTTTAAGAAGTGTGAACAAATACTAATTAAGTTTAGTCTAGAAAATGAATTATCTTCTAATTGGTCCACTTATCAATGTTGGTGTTAGATTTGATGATAATTTACTTAATTAAGAATAATTAATAACTCTAATTATTATCGAATAAAATTAGTATATGTATGACATAATTAAGGCAACTCAATCAGATAAAAAGAATAAAAAAATAAAAGATATAAAATAAAATACAGTTTTGGACAAATCAATCCAAATATTATCCTAACCAATGCATGTTTTGGAGTTATTCAAAATTAGTGGTGTTTTGATTTGGTTAGTCAATGGCAAGAATCTTTAATAACATAAATATTTTATTGGCTAATTGTTTTTTAGGTTATGTTTGTAATATTTTTTCAGATTTGAAAATTTTAAAATTCTATAATCAATCCTATAATTGTTTTATACAATTAATAAATTGATTGTAATCATTACTATAGATACAATAATTATTTATTATTGTGTTTATTCAATCTATAGATATCATCAACTATTTTATCTATAGATTGAAAGAATTTTAAAACTAAGCATTTGGTAAAATAATTGAGAATATCTATTTATATTTTTTAATCGAATTTGACTATGCTACACACAACGGATAACTCACAAGAAATTTAACAAAATTTAAGAAAATTGTATCTTATGATTAAAGATTTGTCAATTTAGAAAAATGTGTTAACTTAAAAAAAGACAACAATTGTCAATGAGGGTTTTTTTGTTTTATTTCCAAGGGTGCACAAATTTATAATTGGACAACAATATATTACCTTAATTAAGAAAAACAACTAACTAAAATATTTACAAAACTAAAAATGGTAACAAATATTTGATTGTTTGAAAACTGAACATATCTCTTTCATATCTTGATATGAGATTAATAAAACTAATCAAATTGACGTTAAATAATTGACATGATCAATCAATACTACAATTATCCTATAAAACCAATCATATAATTACTTAATTGGTATATGTAATCAATTAGTATTTATGATTTTTTATAGTTTATTAACTATAACTATATAAAACAATCATAGAATTGTTGGTGCTTTACTTTGGTAAATCAATAAATCAATACTGGAAGATGAAATATCAATATCTAGCGACCAATGTATGTTTTGGAGTTATCTAAAATTGACGTTGCTTTATTTTGGTAAGTCAATGTAAATATTTTTTGTAACGAAAATAATGTGTTGTTAACTCAATATATGATAATTAACAATTATATTGTCAACCAATGGCATCAAATAAATTGTTGTAAAATCAATTATATAATCATTTATATAGGATTAATCGATTGATGTTGCATTTTAAAATAAACTTCCCAGTTAAAATTTTTGGATTGCCAAACTTTCCAATGTATTCTTCGTTTCTTTTGATTGATGAGTGATTCACGTCAATCCATTATTAATCAAAATGAGAAAACTCATGGAGTTTACATACATCTATTGAAAATAAATGTCAAAGAATGAATACTGATATCAATTGTACTATTTCTATACCCTATTTCAGTTATATCATGTTTATGTTCGTAAGTTTTTTAGTTGATTATTGTGATATTGCTGTAAAAATTATGTTAATATATCTAATGTTTATATCAATGACATAATATTGCACTTTAAATTTTGTTCACAATTTTTTCTACCATATTATTTTGAATAATATCTCAATTTATATTTTTGATTACAATGTGAAATATTCATTCTTTTCAACAGTACAAGTATAATATAAAAATACATATCTCACAAATTATATATAATATTATAGAGAGGTGTGTGAGAAAAAAATGGATATATAAAACAATAATTTAGAGACATGCATAAATTGAGGAATAATTCCTTACGAGTTGAATTAGACATTTAAGTTTATGGTTGAAAATATAAAATTGATAGATAAATTTTGTTTTTAAGAACCTTATACGGATATTATTATTAAAATAAAATAATAAATACCAATTCATGTTAATAGATATTATAAACCAATAATATTAAAATAAAAATATATGTGCAACGCACGAGGTGAATTACTAGTGATTCATAATAATAAAAGTCACGCATAGTTTATAATTGCATTACATAGACAAGATCACAAGATCTTAAAGTCCAAACATTAAAGCTTTAAATTTCATAAACGAAACCATACAAGTATACTCTAAGTGCACAACTAAGTAAATACTAATCAAACATCATCCTCAATACCATTTGAGGAGCCTCGGACAAAATAACATCATCCCCAGGCAGTTGAAGGGATGTTTGCGAAATATTTCTCTTCGCTTTTTTTGGCTCGACCCTTTGAGGCTGACGAGGTGGTGACGGCTCTGACCCAAATGCACCCTACAAAATCCCCGGGGTCGGACGGTATGTCTGCACTTTTCTTTTAAAAATTCTGGTCCATTATTAAAAATGATATCCTCTCTGTCATTCTGAATGTTCTAAACGGTCATGAGTCTCCAAATGTCCTCAATAATACTTTTATTGTGCTTACACCCAAGAAGAAAAAATCTGAGCTAGTCACATATTTACGACCTATTAGTTTGTGTAATGTTATTTACAAACTCATTTCTAAAACTATAGCTAATAGACTTAAAGTGGTTCTCCCTGCACTTATTCATGATACTCAATATGCTTTTGTCTCGGGTCGGCTTATTACAGATAATGCTTTGCTGGCTTTTGAAATTTTTCACAACATGAAGAATAATAAAGCCACACATATAGGATCATTTGCTTTTAAATTGGATATGTCCAAGGTGTATGATAGGGTGGAGTGGTTGTTTCTTAATAGGGTTATGCATCGACTAGGGATTAATGATAATTTTGTTAATCTTTATATAAATTGTGTTTCCTCTGTTTCGTTTTCTATACTCCTTAATGGCAATTCTGGTCGTTATTCACTCCTACCCGTGGGCTTCGACAAGGAGACCCGTTATCCCCATATTTTTTTTTCTGTGCAGAAGCTTTTTCATCACTGAATCGAAAGACCGAGTTTGGGAGGAGTTTACATGAGGTTAGAATCAGTCGGCGAGCACCGGAAGTGACCCACCTTTTTTTCGCCGATGATAACATCATTTTTGGTAGAGCTAATGAGCGTGACATTTTGGAAACCCGTGATATTATTTCTACATATGAGAAGGGATCGGGACAAAAAAATAAATCTCGAGAAATGGGAAATTAGCTTCAGTAAGGGTGTCCCAAATGAGAAGTCCAGGGGTCTGGCACAATCCTGGGGGTGAATATTATGGAAAAACATTCAGTTTACCTGGGAATCCCGGCAGTGATAGGTCGTTCGAAGAAAGAAATTTTTTCTATTATGGAGGATCGTGTGTGGAAGAAACTTAAAAATTGGAAGTCGTTTTCCATCAACGGCGAGGCGTTCGGTGCTTATAAAATCTGTAGCACAATCTATTCCAACTTATCTAATGAGTTGCATTTTATTCCCTCAAGAGGTTTGTAGACGAATAAATTCAATAATTAGCAACTTTTGGTGGGGGTAAAAAAAGGAGGAAAGAATAATACACTGGCTTTCTTGGGATAAGCTGTGTCGATCGAAGTTGGAGGGCGGACTGGGTTTCCGAGATATTCATTGCTTCAATCAAGCCATGCTTGTCAAACAAGGATGGAGATTAATGCAGTGTGAGAGCTCCCTTCTATCCAAATCCTTAAAGGCCAAATACTACCCTCGAGTGTCATTTCTACAAGCTACTAATTGTCATAATCCTTCTTTTGTATGGAGAAGCATTTTAGGAAGCCGAAAGATACTCGAAAGTGATATTCAGTGGAATATTGTAAAGGGTAGTAAGGTGAATGTTTGGACAGGACCGTGGATTCTGGGCAATGTGCTAAGCCCATTTAGTTCCAGTCTTATTTTGGTTGGGAGTCGTAAGCCAAGAATTGAATCAGAAGGGATCGAGAGGTCGGTAGAACACATCAAAAATTCGACTCCGTATTGTTCACAAGATTTCCTCTCTTTCTGGAATCAATCATTCATGTACGTCTTGTCCCTTTCTCGGATGGATAATTTCAAACCCCTAACCCAACCATTGAGCACGAACAGAGAATGGAAAGTTGAAGATCTACAAGATTCAGATAGAAGCCGATGGAATGTAGAATTGATTCCGGAGATTTTTTTCCAGACGTACGCTAATGCAATCCTTGGTATTCATATCCCGTTTCAACAGATAGAGGACAAATTTGTTTGAAACTTTTCAAAAAATGGGAAATATAGTGTTAAATCCGGGTACAAGATTGGAAAATCACTATATGAAGCCCAAGCAAATTTGCCTTCATCTTCGAACAGTAATAGAAGGACCTGGAAATGGATTTGGAACCTAAATGTGCCTCCAAAAATCTAATTCTTCATGTGGAAAATTGCACAGGATATCCAACCAACAAAATATAATATTAAACGGCGTGGAGTAGATATTGATCCAGTATGTATGAAATGTGGATTGGAGGAGGATACGATAGAACATGCACTTCGGGACTGCGGATAGGCGGAGTTTTTCTGGGCTACAAGCCCACTTAGACTAAGGCTGTCGAACAAAGAAGATAGGGGACAAATTGTTGATTGGATGGAAGATTGGAAATGGAATAGAGACCCGGACGAGGAGTGCTTGTTTGTAATGTTAATGTGGACCATTTGGGTTTGGGATGCTAGAAACAAGTTGGTTTTCAATGGAATCTCAGTGGAACACCAACATTGTTTCCAATTTGCTGCTGCTCGATTTTTAGAACACAAACAGGCCCAAGAAATCTGGGGAACATCCATGCTGAGGAATTGGAGGGACACCTGGACTCCTCCCGGAAGAAATATAGTGAAGATCAACTCGGATGCTTCTATTATTCATGGGCTAGGTACGGGTTTGGGAGTCGTCATGCGTGATCATACGGGAAAGGTATTGAAGACCTTAACTAGATTCATGAAGGCCGAAATGGAGGTGAAAGTGGCGGAAGTGATTGCTTGTTGGGACATCATTTTTTTGGCAAAAGAACTCATGCTCAAAGACGTGGAGGTGGAAACAGACAATATGACGCTTTATCACAAACTCTCGCGAAGATCGGAGGACCTATCTTATTTTGGCAATATTTTGCTACATTTAGATGAGTTGATTCCATTTTTTTCCTTCTTTTAAAACTAGTTTTGTTAGGCGATTGGAAAACACTATATCCCATCACCTGTATATCTCGTTTTGGTTTTAATTCTCATTGTACATTGCCATGTATTGGGGATATCCCCGATCACTTGGCGGACATGGTTCGTTCGGAGATGCCCTCCTAATATATTATATTCCTATTTCTCTCAAAAAAAATATGTAAAACAAACACAAATCAATGGTTAGGGGTCTGGGAGAGCTATGGCTATTGTAAATGATGGCGTTATTCACAACCCCAAAATTGATGAATGCACACACATCTATATAATTGCAAAAATGTCATTCACTTAAAAGACTATATTACTCTTACTTAAAGAAGATGTTCTAAATACACTCACATCCTTCATCCACGTTCTTCTTCTTCTTGAACAAAGTTGAAACTTTTTTTCTATAAACCATAGATTTTTCCAACACTCAAATTATTGCAGATATGGACAACAAAGAATTCATATCCCCAAGTAATGAAAGTATATTGTTCATTTACAACTTAAAGTATTGTTATTTCTCAAATTTTTAATTTGAAAATTACCGTTGAATAATAGTAGTACGACACTTGGCACGATCACATATTATGAAAAAAATCCATCATGCCACATGGCACGATGGCAATAAATCCATCGTGCCATCATGCCATATGGCAGGATGGCCAAAATTTCATCATCCATCATGCCACCTATGGCTTTTTGTGCCATCATGCCTTTTGTCATCGTCTTCCCCAACATAATTAGTCAATATACATACAAAATTACCCAATTATCCAATATTTGTTAGATAAATATTTTTATCATGATTTTGATGATTTTATTTAAATGTGTTGTTATACCAAAACAATGTTTCTAAATGTTGTCCAAATACTCCCGATCGATATAAAATATTTTTACTAATTTTTCAGAGTATTTTTGAAGTTTATTTTCGACAAAAATTGGACAACACTTCTGTCTCGTGTTGGACCAGTCGCCCTATAGGGCAATTTGTGTCTGAGTTGAGTTTTAAAACAGAAAACGGGATGGAGAAAAAATGGGAGGAGGCGGCCAGGTGCTGGTAGAGTTTGTCAAGCGGGCCAGGGCCGTCAGTCGGGCGGCGCCCCCGCCCGCCCGCCTAAGGTAGAGGGTGGGTTAAGTATTTAGTAGCCCGCCAAAAGGCGGGCCTAACGGCTAGCCCGCATGGTCGCGGGGGCGGAGTAGTATGGCTAGCCCGCTTAAAATAAAAAAAAAAAAAAAATGAAAAATTAGATAAAATAGACAAAAAAATAGGATAATTGATTTTTATATTTTTATCTCTTATAAAAGTATATATAATATTTTTATAAAATATGTACTTGTTATCCATTAGTATATTTAATTCATTAAAGTTAATAATATGAATAAAAAAATAATTTTTTTTTTTTTTATTAATTTTTTTAGTAAGACCCGCCCCAACCCGCACCAAGGCGGGTTGGGTTGGGTTGAAATTTTCTCGGCCGCCACCTTGGCGGGCCGACCCGCCCCGCCCGCCGCCAAGTGGTGGGTTTTGGCGGGCAGCGGTAGCTCGCCCCGCCGTCGGCCGATTTTGACACCTCTAGTGCACGGGAGTTGTTCTTCATTACGAACCTCTGTTATTGGTTTTTAAGGGATGGCCGGTCAACATAGGGTCGACCGGTAGGCCCAATCCCATGGTGACCGATCCCCCTATGTATTTTCATGTGAAAATCTTTCAAACCCTTCTCTTGCGCGATCGGTCGCTATAGGCTTTTGACAGCAAACTATCCGTTGGATTTTCAGATAACTTTTCCTTAATTTGTGGGATTGATTTCTAACAGCTATATTCTTAATTTGTCTTGCACTTTTTTTTACAGATTTCAATCTCCTAGGAGAAGCCTATCTAGTTCAAGACATCCTCTATAAATAGATGGAGAATTGAAGCAACACAAGAGAGAATACTACAACACATCAAGATACATTCAAACAAACACATTTGTTCTTATATTATCTATATTCTTGTTGTAATAGCCTAAGGTCTTACACTTTCACATCTTGAGGTCTAGGCTTTATTCTTGATTACACTTGCACTCAAACTTGTATATTTTATTATCGAGTTGTAATCTTGAATTTGGGTTCATCATTCAACACAAGATATCCTTGTGAGTGTTCTTGTGGTAAGAACACACTTGGGTGATCTTAGGTATTAGGTGTTAGAAGATTGTGGTAATCTTCATATTGAAGAGTTTGGTGCTCTTTGAGGTGTTGAAGAATTTGGTGTTCTTCAAGGTGGAAGATTGTGGTAATCTTCACAAGGTGCCGTAGAAGATTGTGGTAATCTTCAAAGGAGATTATGGTAATCTCCAAAGAGGTGTTGTAAGGTGATGTTGTATTAATTGTGGTAAATAATTTTTTTTTCTTTTTGAAATCCATCCCGGAGATACTGGGGTGGTAGAGGATTAGGCCCTAGGTGGGTTGAACCTCTATAAATCGACGCGTGTTATTTACTCCCCGCACTTCCATTCTTGTCTTGGCTTATTACATTTGAAAAAGAGGACTTAATCGAGAAAATGGACATAATCTATTCACCCCCTCTAGATTATCATAGCCACTTGGACTTACAATATTTACCCACTAAATTATACTTAATTAAGACCGAAGTCGATGGTGGTGGTGGCACATCATCGTTCTCATCCTCCATCATCAGTCTTCTTCTCCAGTAAGTGGCCAAGTCTCGGGCCATCATCAATAGCGTAGTAAATTTTCGCAATGTTACTTGCGGATATATTTAGTATTTGGGGGGGAAAATAGTGCAAGGTAAAATTGGAAATTATGGGGGTGTATTTAGTAATTGTGTTATATTTTAAAAAGTGGGTGGGGATATATGGGTAGCTACCCAAGTGAGTAGCATCGACTAATAAAATTTTTGGGGTGTGAATAGCGTCACTCTATTGTAAAAGCCAATAGGCAGCCTTCCTTTGGTATTGTATTTTCTATTTTGCCTTTTTGTTTTTTTTTCAATAAGGAAAAATAAATCGTTGGCTCCAGGGCCAATCTTGTTAGCCGGCCAGTTAAATGCCCCGACCCAAAAAATTCGATTTTAAATGGGCCAAAATTTTTAAGATTTGACATTGTTTTTTTCTGGTTTAAAAGAGCCATTGCATCGGGTTGCGTCCCATTTCACATCTATAGTATCAGTGTCGGTAATGCATTGAACACAAACGTGGCGCCAAGGAATTTAAAGGTTAAATTGCACTTTTTGAGGATGACATAATTGATCTTGTAAGATCATGTTTTAAAAAAAATATTTTGCCGGTAAATAAAAGAAACTCATTAATTGAGTCATTTTTCACAACAAATTGATTTTGTTTATGCGGAAAGTATAATGTGATTGCCAACATGATCACCCATCTGATTTAGGGATGACAAGATGTGGGTTTGGGACGTATTTGGCTAAACCCGGAACCCATCACCAAAGAAAATCAAAATCTGAGACTCGTCTTGACTCAAAACCGCCAGACTTGTAATTAACCCGATGGGTTAAACCGAACGCGCCATAAATTGTCGATTATGGTTGGAACCTAATAATTGTGAAAGAGAGTAGGGCGATTAAATGGGAATGACATATTCAAAAAATGCAGTCCCGTGATAGGCCTTTCAGTGATGTAACTAAGTTCCGGAAAGAAATATAAGCCAGACGACCAAAGAGAGAAAAATTGCAAAAAGAAGAGGAATAGGAGCATATTGTGATTCATGGTAAAAGAGAAGAAAATTAGAGAGAGAAAAAAGAGCAAGTATAGAGTAGAGATGATAATAAGATAGGCCGTGGCGAATACTTGATGACATATGTCCGCCCCGTCCATCCCATGAGATAGGGGGCCGACCCGTCATGGTTTTGGGGGCGGGGTGGAGCAAGTCATGGCGTCCCATATAGAATAAAAACCTTATTATTATACAATAAAATAAACATTAATTCAAAAGAAAATAAAATAAAAAAGGAACAAAACAAACAAGAAAAATAAATTACTATAAATTCGTAACATATTTATGCCTATTTATAAGTTTTTTATCTTGTATTTTATTTTTTAATGCATATTATTTATAAAAAAAAGTGTCAGTATCAATGTATATATATGTTAGATATTAATATTAATTAAGTACATACGAATTACATTACCACATATATGTAAAAATATATTAAATTATTAGGCCGGGCGGGTACCCGTCAGGCGGACCAGCCAAAACTATCATCCCTAATAGAGAGTTAACAAAAATGAAGTAAAAGCAAATGAAGCAAAATTTAATATAACTAAATTATAATGACAAAATAAATAATAATAATTATTATAGCGGGTGGTTCAATTGAATCTGTCACCTACCTCGGACCCACTATATTTCGAAAAAATAGAGACATTACCCACCCCAAGACCCTGCTTGGATCGGGTTTGGACCCTAATGTGTCCGGCTTTAACCCCCATGTTATCATCCCTAAGTTGATTTTACAATCTCTAATGAAGAAGAACTCAACTCATGATTTTTTTGGTAAATCTCACTTTACTCCTTATACTCTCATTGAATATCACTTTACCTCCTTGTATTTTCAACCGTATTAGTTTACCCTATTATGTTCTAAATTTGTATCATTTTACCCCCTTTTATACTATTACAACATAATTTTATTCTTCTATTCCTTTATTAAATGAATTAATTGTCCCAACTGTTATTTTTAAATTAAGTTAATGACATTGAAATTTAATATATATATATATATATTAAAATATTTTGTATATATATTTTGAATATTTTAGTTTCTATATATTAAATTTAATATAATTTATATTAAATAAGTAAATTCTTAGTGTTGGAAAAATTTATGTATAGATTTTGATGATACCATGTAAAACTTAGATTAGGAAGTTGACACCCCAATTCAAAATTAATTCAACTTGTAATAGATAGGATTCTATTAGCTGAGTCGAAGGCAGTCAAGTTGAAGAATTACAAGATTTGACTGAAGATTGAAGAAGAAGACCCAGCTGAGAGGGAGCTGAGTGAAGTGTAGTGAAGCATTAGTCAAGTTAATAGAAGGTTGTTTATGTCAGCTGACAGACAGTTAAGTCGTTCCTAAAAGATTGGAGCTGACTCAAGACAAAGGGGTAAAGCAGTTGTCAAGTCAAGTCGATTGTGATGAATCAGTTGCACAAAAGTCAAGAACATTACTTATTATAGTAATACGTCCATGCTGCCATATCTAAAAATGCTCATCCCAGAAGCGTGCAAAAGGAATGAACCAATGGGAAGCACGAGCGTGTGTCAGGACCTAAAAAGCTGCACACTTTATTAAAACGAGGATATGTCACCATCACTTGCTGCAGATCAAGAAAAGACAAGCCAACGACCAAGTAGTGTAGTTTGAATAATATGTCTATCTCTTCAACCGACATATTTTCAAATGTGCACTATAAAAGGCTGATGATTCATTTGAAAGAGGGTTACCCAATACGAAAAAGACTACAAGCACACAAGCATTCAAGCAAGTAACTTGCAAAATATCTCTCAAGTATTCAAAGCTAGAAAACCCCCAAGCCTAAACGCGAAGGAAATCAATCCAACACACTCAGTAAAGGAAAGATGACTTCATCAGTTGAAGAGGAAAAACTTGTTATTAAGAACAAGGGGTCTATTCTCCAAGGTTGAAGGAGATATAGTAAGGTTCCAGATTGAACCAGAGCTTTGAACCTGTTGGAGAGCTAAGTGATCAAGTCCAAAGGTTTGAAGGAAATTGAAGTAGCAGAGCAGCCGTCTTATGAAAAAGTTGAGTCCCAAAAGCAGCTAGCTGTGTGATCAAAGATGACTCGGACTGATTACTATTTTGTAACCAAGTCAAGTTACATTAGTGGATTCCTCTAGGGGTTGGAGAAGAGTAAATTAGAGGAATTACCCCATCCTCGAACCACTACAATTGCCTATGTCTATTTACTTTCAACACACTTACTTTCTTGCATTATCTTTATATCTGCTGATTGTTAAATTGCTTAAGTATAGTGATAATAAACATGCTAAAATAAGTATTGAAAAACGTACTCAAAAATTAAGGGTGAAAGTCTTCCGCTGTTAAAAACCAAGTCAACCGCTACTTTAAAGTGTTAACTGAAAACATCTATGTTATACTATCAACATCAAGTCGAGTATGTTGAGTGGGTAACTTTGATGTGTAAGCCAACTTAGTTTTCCCCCAAGGACTTAACTGACTTGAGTCAACTATGAAGTTCTTATAAGGACTAAAATCGAAAAGTTGGTAAAGTTTATTCAACCCCCCTCTAAACTTTACTTATCACCCCTTTGGGACCTACATTAGTATTAAGTTTCTCATCATTAATGAATTATAATAATATAATTTTAAAATATGTATATTTAAATAATTATATAGCCATATTGAATACGAGTAATGTTAAATTTAAGATTAGTATCAAATAATTAACCACTAAAATGACTATTTTCTATTAAACATGGTTTTTATTACATTATTATTCAATTAAAAATTGAAAAATTGCTAATAATATTTTGCATCTTTAATAAAATGTATTACATGTATATTACATAATTTTTGTGATGAATAAGAAATTAGAAGTATCAATATATTATCTACTATAAAATATTTTATTATATAGTAATTTAATAGGGACTATATGAAAGTTAAATAATTAGAAACTAAATGTAAAATCATAATTTAATATTAACCCATTAATTAATTTATTTATGAAAGTTAATTTATAAATTAATTACAAGTTTATTAATATTAAATATTTTTTAAAATGAAATTGTTATTTTACTAAACTAATAGTTAAGCATAAAATAATCGTATCTTTTAGTATATGAGTATATACTAATATTGTAAAGTTGTGAAAGATTAAAGTGATACTAATTGAGAGTATAAGGAGGCAAAAAGATACCCAAGCGAAATACAAATGGGCATAGTGAGATTTATTCTTTTTGTTTTCAGTTGGTAGAGTAGTTGTAGGGAGCCGGATAAATATCAAAGAAAGTTAAAGTCTCTGGTTCGAATTTGATCAATTCAAAGGGTTTCAATTGCAATATATTTTATTTATTTCTTGCAATATGTAATTTTTTTGGGATCAATTGTGCTACCCCTAAATTAGAGGATCAAAATTGCAATTATACCGGAAATTTGATCCAATTCTCCAGTTTTCAACTTTTCATGTTCCACCACCTCAACCCACACCCCACCCCAACCAACCAACGGCCGAATCGAAATTGGAAAGCATATAATCCAATTCGCTGTACGATGTCACCATCGCTCACGCTACATTTCATGCTCTTTCGTTTTCCTTTTCCTTTTCGTCACCTTCCTTTCTCACTCATCTTTCCACCAACAGCGCTATTTCTCAGGTACGTACCCCCATTTGTCTTTCTTCCTCCGCTTATATGTACGAATCTATGTATACGTATATGTTAGCATGTGCGATTTGATATTTGGATCGTTGGAGCATCATTTTCTATGTCTTTCCCTGTCATATAGTGGGATTTTATTAGTGGATTTGTTCCATGATTGAAGAATTTTATGTGCTTCTGATGAACGGGATTGTTTACTATTTGTTTTACATTGCTTGCGTTCGGTGCTAACTGCTAATAATTCTGCCGAAATTTGGTTTCCGAGTATAGTGAGTTTTTTCTATTTCTTTTTCTTTCCTTTTTCCCCAATTGTGATATATTTTTTTTTTCGTAGGATTGATCCTTTACCTTTCTAAATGTTTCTTGGATTTTTTTTCTCTGCCGCCTGATAGAGAGGACTCTGTCTCTGTGCACGAATGTGAATCTTCATTTAGGATTTGAAATGTACAGAATTTCAAATCTGGGGCTATTTGTCTCAACTTTTCGCCCCAACTATTTTCTAACTTCCAAGTAAAAAGTGAGATTCAATTCTATCTCCCAGACCAATTTAGGAGCAATGAAGAAAAAGGAGTAGTCTCTTATTTACATCATAGTCAGGGTAGTTGGATGGGTGCCGAAGATATTGATATAATACTCGTTTGGAAGCAGTTAAGTGAGTATAGATCATCGGTCTTGTAGATGCTCCTCCTGGAGAAATACATTAGGTGTAGTCAGTGGCGGACGCAGATTCGAGACTTTGGGGGCGAAATCTATTTTGAAGACCTATATATAAATGTTTTTCAAACTTTTGGGGGCAAATGTAATTTTTCACAAGTATAGATATATTTTTAAAATAAATTACAAGTAGAAAAATCAATTTTTGGATATTTTTGCATAAAATACACGCCGGACTGTGTGATTGTATGTGAATCTTTAAACATCCATAATAAATCTACGGTTATTATCCACCTGGAGTACTCCTCCAGGTGTAGCATGGAATAAACCATAGATCATCTGTAGTTGTAAAGCCTGTAATTTCACTAGGAAAGTGGCATTCTTGTTGTGTAGTCAAATGGAGACGGTTTGACATTGTGCACATAGATGATATAATTTAGAATCGGCGTCATTTAATCCTCATATTAGCCTGTCTTCACAGTCGAATCTTCTATAATAGCATTGACACTGAGGAATGCAGGTCTTAATTTATTGCCTTCATCTTCTGTTATGCTATTCATTTATTTTGATACAATATCTTGGAATTTTGACTTATGCATGGCAGTTGTTAGGTTACGTAGTTATGTCCCAAATCTAAACTGTTCGAATAATTTGCCCATTCTCTTGTTTAGTACTGCACTCTACATGGCATACACATATAGTTTGATCTGTATTTCTTTTTTGTTGAGCTGCTGTTCTTACTTCACAATTTATTTAATTTTTTTGAAAAAAAAATAAAAATAAAAATCTGGGTGCTTATTTGTTTGAAGAGTGAAGCTAGCCTTCAACAACCATGGATCGGAGTCCTGGTAATGCACGCCTGATGATTGTCTCGGATCTTGATCACACAATGGTGAGTCATGATTATTTTTGTTGTTTAGTTTTATATAGGGTAGGATTGTACTAATGGGAGACAGTATGTTGCAGGTTGATCATCATGACCCTGAGAACCTCTCTTTGCTTAGATTCAATGCGTTATGGGAATCCAACTACCGTAATAATTCCTTGTTGGTGTTCTCAACTGGGAGGTCACCCACACTCTACAAGGAATTAAGGAAAGAGAAGCCCATGCTAACCCCTGATATTACAATAATGTCTGTGGGAACTGAAATAACTTATGGTAACTCTATGGTACCAGATAATGGTTGGGTTGAATTTTTAAATAAAAATTGGGACAGGAACATAGTGTCCGAGGAAACAAGCAAGTTTCCCGAACTTACTCTTCAGGTATATTTATAGAAACATCACATGATTACTCTTGTTAGATATTCCACTCGTATTTCTGTTGTAAACTTAGCGTATTTGGAAAGATGTTTGTTGGTGTATCATAATAGAATCTGGCTTTTCATGAGAATATCAATTTTATGACATGCTTTTGGGGTTGTGCAGTCGGAGACAGAACAACGACCACATAAGGTAAGCTTTTATGTGCAGAAAGACAACGCCCAGGATGTTATGAAAGCTCTTGCAACACGCTTGCAAGAACGCGGGGTATGATGAAAATTTTCAACTTCATTACTAATTCGTCAAATTTAACAAATTTATATCTATGTGCATATATATTTATTCAGCATATTTATTTGGTCTCATAACTCATAGCTTTCGATTGTGATGTTTTAGTTGGATGTCAAAATAATATACAGTGGAGGAATGGACTTGGACATATTGCCACAAGGAGCTGGCAAAGGGCAGGCACTTGCTTATTTGCTTAAAAAATTCAAGGCCTCCAATAAATTACCTGTTAACACACTTGCTTGTGGGGACTCGGGAAATGATGCTGAACTATTTAGTATTCCAGATGTACATGGGGTCATGGTTAGTGTTTCACCATTTTATGCTTCGATTTTGTTCATCATTTGATGGAATTCAATCCTGTAATGACAACTGACTAGTAGTTTTCGAATATCGTTTAACTTTAACAGGTCAGCAACGCCCAGGAAGAATTATTGCAGTGGCATGCTGCAAATGCAAAAAATAATCCTAAAGTAATTCACGCGACAGAGAGATGCGCAGCCGGTATTATACAAGCCATTGGTCACTTTAACTTGGGTCCAAGTACATCACCCAGAGATGTCACGGACTTATCTGACTCTAAGATGGAGAACTTTGATCCTGCTTATGAAGTAGTGAAGCTTTACTTGTTTTATGAGAGGTGGAGACGTGCTGAAGTTGAAAACTCTGAGCTTTATTTGGCCAACCTGAAAGCAGTTTGTGTATGTTGAACTTCTTAATTTTACAGCTTCTACTTTTATGTGCATACGCGTGCATGCTTTGGCATTTCTTTATACTTGGTCTTTGTTATCCATGGATCTTTTTCTGTTCATGTAATTCTGCTGCTGAGCTATTTACATACATGCCATTAAACTAATCGCAAAAAATACCCTTGAGATTGAGTCTAATTATAAAAAAATAAAAAAATAATAATAATAATAATCGCAACTGTTGTTCAAAATACAAATACCCCCTTAATATTTGTTTCTATTTTACAAAATGCACCCTCAACAGAGAGGTATTTGTTTAGCAAATACAAACCTCAAGGGAGGTTTTTGCATTCCGTAAGGGGGATTTGTAATGTTGAATGATAATTTGGTTTTTTGTTAATAGGGCCAAATCTCAAGGATAGTTTTGTAGTTATCCCTTATTAAAAGGAAAATGGGTATAAATCATGACATGTTTTCATGTAACCTCCACCCCCTGAAGGTGGTGGGTCGGGGGAGATGGATAGAAATGCTGCAGCATATCGAATAGTCCATAAGTAGTATATTTGTGAGTTGCAATATAGAACACTTTTGGTTAGATTGCCCAAATATATTGAGTGCTTACGTGCATTCTTTGCTTCTGAATACATGCTCAGTTTATCTGAACTCAAACAGGATACTTGGACATTTTGCTCTTAACTGGTTTAAAATCACGGTCAGCATCAAGTTATTTTCTATATTCAACTACGTTGAATCACGAATAATTACTTCCTGCTTGTTTCTTTTTGACAACTTGGTTGAATGAATATTTGATCTTATTTCTTCAAACTCCATGGTTTAGCTTCTCCGGCATGCTTCACTCTCTATTTTGCTCTTGCAGTGCCAATCTGGCATTTTCGTTCACCCATCTGGAATTGAGCAATCACTTCATGACGCCATAAACTCGCTGAGAACATGTTATGGGGACAAACAAGGGAAACAATTTCGGGTTTGGGTGGATCAGGTTTTACCTGCGCAGATTGGTTCTGAGTCATGGCTTGTGAGTTTCAAGAAATGGGAGCAATCTGGTGAGGCTTTATCCCCTATTTGGTCGACGTTATATCAATTCACGTTTCTCTGGAAACTTTGCCCCTTGCTCATAATTAGTTGTGAAGCACTAATTAATACACATTTGCTGATTTACTTGTATTGATTTTAGTTATGCTTCCATATTTGTTCTCCTTGGCTGTTTTTGCAGGTGAAGAGCGGCAATGTTGTCTGACCACTGTTTTATTAAGCTCAAAGGTATAGTAATTTTCTTATGTTTTGCCCAATTTTCTTCTTCCTGAAGCGTGTCGTCGTTTATATCGCAAAATATTTGTCTAGCAGGATGTGAGTGTTGCTGAAGGGCTGACTTGGATCCATGTCCACCAGACATGGTTGGATGGAGCAAGGCCAAACACCCATACAACTTGGTTGTTTTAGATTGTTGCCTGGCCTGGCATCTTGTGTGTTCTTTCAGAATAAATATTCTGCCAATTTCCGGATATCCTATTCCACTTTATTGGATGAATGATGCGTGTCTCTAAGATAAAAATATGGTTGTAATATCTTAGGGACACGTAAGGAAACCTGAAACTGTTTTTCCATGTTCTTGATAACTCACTTGTACCATCAAAACAACATGAAGATGGTTTTCAGCTAGTTAATTTGATTCCACACACCTTTCACATATACAATTTCGATAGGAGTTTTAGGTGAAAATTATGGTATCTTATTATATTAGAAGTTATTGTATGGGATGTTAAAAGATAATTCTGATTCCCAAAAAGTTGTTAGATTATTCAAAGGTTTATTACAAAAACTAACAGTGAGGTTTAGCTTATACATATAAAAAAATTACTTAGATATACAAATATCCTCTTGACAATTTTTTTAATTTTACAAATTGCATCCCAAGTATTTGTAAGGTAAATATAAATCTCAGTGGGGGTGTTTGTAGCATTTTTTAAGGGTAGCTGGTGTTATTTTTGTAATTAGGCTAAACTCAAAGATAGTTATTGTAATTATCCTTATTCAAAATACACATATTTCATATATAAAATAAAATATGGATTAATCCATTTAAGTCGGTTGTACTTGTATGAAATCTGTGTATTATAAATGGATTAATATACTCATAAATGGATTAAACTTGAATAAAATATAATCGACTTAAGTACGAGCATATATTGTTTTAGAGCTACACTACATAACTAGTACAACCTTCATTGTTTGAGTAGGTCTTGTAAGACGGTTACACGATTCGACATATTGCACTTTTAGGGTAAAAATTGATATTTTTAGTATAAAATGTGATACTTTTAGTCTAAAAAATGATATTTTGTCTGAATACACGCACCGTGCATCCGTTTTACACAAGTTTTTGCCTATGAAAATTATCTATGCAAAAATTGAATTTGCAAGGTCATAATTCAATATAATTAATTTCGATGCTTGTTGATAGAAAAGTTTTCAGGCAATTGGCTTAAGTTTGATTTTAGATGAGTGTTTCCTCCTCTACTCTACTCTCCAAAAAAAAAAAATCTCATGTTTTCCTACACACAAGCAATTGTGGGGTGGAGGTCGGGGTTCAAATCCCCGCTCCATCAAATTGTTTGTGGGGTGGAGGTCGGGGTTTTTATTCGCTCCATCAAATTGCTCATAAGGGGCATATGCGGTAGTGAAGATTTGGTGGGAACTCGTCTTGAATAGCATCCGTGTGGATTCGATTCGGGGAGAGATCGTTATTAGTAGATTGGGGTCGAACATAATTGTTCTCTTTACCTGGGAGGATCGGTTGTACGCCGCCAGACCCGTCGCCGTACTGATTGGCTTGATGCGTGCACATCCATGGTTTACCTTGGCGCAAGAATGAGGAGTTTGTTGTCTCGGCGTAGAAAGGGCGTAAGCGCTGAAGTTCTGTTCGAGTTATCAAAAAAAAAAAAAAAAAATAGAGAGAGAAGGAGCAGGAGTTTATGAATACTTTTTTGTTTTAATTAATTTAATTGAAACCCCATGATATAAGATTCTCATCAGCTTGCAAATTTGAGCCGCGAAACACAATAATATGCATGTAACATATAACATCTCTCTCTAAATCAATCCTTCAAAACAAAGAAAGAAAAAAAAAAATCATTTAGCGTATTTCGAAATCGTGGCGAGGCAAACGCTGCCCACGCCCCTAATCCAGTCATCAAACTTCTGGAAATCGGAATAGCACAAGTCGCAGGCGTTAATGTTGGCGGTGAACGCGCTCACATACAATTTCGCCTTGTAAAAATCCCCCGCCGCCATGCTCGCCAGCCCATTCCTCACGCTGCTCACGGCGTTGTCGTACGCGTGCTGGCAGACGATCAGACACTCCTTCGTCGAAATGTCGGTGGCCGGATCATTCATCCGCTTCACCACTACGTTCGCCACAAATTGCCCAACCTGTTGGGCGGCCCCCGCCATGTGCGCCTTCAGTTCGCGAACGTCCTTTTCCTGCTGATCGGAGGGGATCGTGGAGTTGGACGAAGCTGATTGGCCGGAATTGGATTGGGCATTGGTGGTGGGGATGAAAACGGCGATGCAGAGAAGCAATGTTGCGGTAATGGCGGTGTTGAAGGAAATCATTTTTTTTAATTTCTTATAATTCTCCCTTAATTACAGACGACTATATATATATGGATTGAAATTGCGAAGAAATGTAAATTGTTTATGGTAATACAAATCAAAAATTGAGAGGGGTGGGTGGAAAAATCACAGGGTTCATAGTTTTTTTTTGGGGGGGAATTTATATTAATCTGGCATGGTTATTGTGTGTGTCTGTATTTCTTTTTTTTTTTTTTTTTCTAGAAATAGTTTCTCTTGTTTTGAAGAGTTTGACTGTTTGACCCCATATTTGTGTTTGGGGTTTTCATGCTATGATGGCAATGCATGATTTAAGGGGTAAGTACGAAAATTTGATGATTAGGAGGTGAGGTTTTCTTCTATGGTTAAGGATTGAGATTTTTTGGTCCACGTTTCATACATGTCACTGTTCATACACGTTACTTTAATATATTGGATGAAATTATAATGTCATAATTGTGCATGTAAGTCATAAATTTAGGATGGTGGAATATGAAATGGTACAGTAATGTGGAACAGGAAATTTGGACTTCAGATAAGATTTTCTATTCCAAAACTGTATTTCATCTCATATTCCACATTAGAGATATTTGACATTTGTATAATACTTACCATATTAATATGTTAAGTATTACATATGCATCTTCTTCTAAAAAAGTATTATACATGTGTCAAATATAAAAGATGAAACACGATTCCCAGAACTAGTTTTTATTTTTCTATCATAGTTAATACTTGTGCCAAAGAAGGGTGGGGGGATTAAGATGAGTTTGATTTTCAAGGTACATGTAAATGTAATCTCCTTCATTATGAGGTAATTAGTTTTGAAGACACCCCAAAAGCCATACAAAGGGGTTTGGAGTAAATGGAGGGTGTATGTTCTATATTTATCCTCGTGACCATAAATTACCATTAAGATTAAATTTTTCTTTTTATAAAATGACCATAAGACCCCCAATATTTTATGGTAAATAATGTTGGGCGAAAAAAAAATGATAGTAGCAAAAATAAGAATACTTAAGATGGATACGTGGCACACTAGACTAGATAAAAGAAGAAATAAGTATATTAGAAAAAAAGTTGGAGTAATATCAATAGATGAGAAAATTAGAGAAACACGATTATGATCAGATTTTGGACATGTATATAGGAGACATTTATATGCTCTGTGTGATGTATGAAAGACATAAAATCACTCACTTGAATTAGAGCTGGCAATTAGGCTAGACCAAGTCAGCCTAGTACTAGCATGTTCGGCCAAAGAGAAAAATTGGGCTAGGCCGGGTTGGTCCAAAATTCATATGGGCCAATATTTTCATGGCCCAAACTAGCTTGTATAATGTATTTTGTGTCAGGCCCGACCATGTCATTTGGCGCATTACGCCAAAATAAATAGGCTCCGAGCTCGGTCATTTTCAAGCCTCCAGACTGCCCACTGGATCGGACCCAAATTGCATATAAATCTATATTTTTCCTTTTTCTTTTAATGCAAGGTTACTATAATTGCATATAAAAATGCATGAGACTCATATATGGATGTGTCACCTTTCCTCATTTACACTCAACTAACTGCACAGAAATTTATTACATTTCATCTTTTCATGCAAGACTACTCAGTAATCAAAATATGATCTCTTTTTTGCTTCCAAAAAAAATATAATCTCTTTTTTAAAGTTTACATATTTTCAAAGTTTGAATTACTCAGTACTCACGGTATTTTTCAGTTTTCGCTCAAAATTCAATACTAAATAATACTATCTCCTATTCACATAAATATCCTTTTAACACATAATTAAGAAAATTTTCAAAAGAAATATCCTTTTCACATTTTCAAGCTATTGAGAAAAGTGTTTTCCCCAAATTAGCTCTAATTTGTTTGTTTCAAAGTAGTAATTATTATTAAATAAAGGTATATTTGGTATGTTAACACCATCCTTAATACTGGTGTTTTTCTCAACAGACACTTATTTTGAATAGAAAGAGAAAAATATTTTCTTTTTTTGAAATTAAAATTTCAATCAGAAACAAAATCCCGAAATTTCTGGTCTAATTTAATGAGAAAGTGACACGACTACAGAAAGTTGATGCCTAATATTTATTTTCATTTAATTTGAAAAAATAAAACAAAAGGCTTCTTATCCAATTCGCTGTTCAAATTTGATTCAAAATTCAAACATTTTTATCATCTATCCACTCTGCTTTCCCCTTTGCCTCTCTTTTTCTTTATTTATATCTTCTCAAATTCCGGATCTCAATCCCCTCCACATAAAATGGCTCTCAGACTTCTCTACGGTTTGGTGTTTCTCTCTTTCTCCACCGCCTGTTTCCTCTGCCTCCACCTCATTCTCCAGCCGGTCTTTTACTTCACCTCCTGAATCGCCGCCGCGCCGCCGCCGTGACCGGAACGGTTTAATCGGTTTTTTTTTCTTGCGGTAGAGTTAGAGATATGTATGTACAGTATATCATGTCCTGTTTTCAGAAATGACGTCGTTTCGTTGATAGCAAAGGAGAAATCTGAATCCTTTTTTTGTTCGTGATGGTTTCTTTACTTGTTTCTGGTTACGAGTTAGTGATTTGGTATCCCGGGTCTGTATTTGGTTTAGTTTTTGTGTGATTACATGTAGACCGTTGGATTGAAATACTTTTTTTGTAGCTGGATCAAGAGCGCTTGATCTAACCCTGATATTCTTTTCTTTAATTTCTTATTTTCATGTTAATTTAATGTATGGCTCTGTTTTCGGGTAATTAAATCTATCACCGCTTTGAGCTGATAATTTATTGAAAGAATTTATTATTAGTTGATAGGTTCATACGCATAAAAAGAGAATTATAATGGCCAATAGCATTTAAAAGCTTTGGGTTGCAGTAAAGTTAGATATCATGCTTAAGGCGCATGGTAATATAATATTATTATTTTATAGAGGTTATTAAGTTTAGAATATAGGATTATGTTAATTATTATTGTTTTAGTTTTATTTTGAGACTACACTAAAAAAATGACCAAAGTATATCCGTTTGGTGATTTTTATATTATTTTTTTTCCAAATTTCTATGATTTATTTATGGCTAATCTTCACCCCGAATCATACCGGATCGTCACATTAGAACCGAATCTTCGTCCCGAACTTTTGGTACAGTTCAAGACATAGATTTTTTTCTATGGTTCAATTCTAGAGATTTAATTAAATAATTTTAATCATTTTTTGTTAAAATTTCATAAATCATTTAATTATTAAATAAATAAAATTAAAAAAAAACTAACTTTGGGCGCTAGTCAAACTAAAGAAAAAAAATAAAAAAATGTGTTGGGTGGCGCTATTGCGATTAGCGCCTGGTATTTGGGCGCTATTAGCAATAGCGCCTATACTTAAAAAAATAACCCGGCTAAAATCCACTACACATTTGCAAAAATTTCCCACAAACACTATTTATTTTGTTGCATTAATTATTGATGTACTAGCTTTGCAGATTGTGCACCAAAACAATGAGACGAGAGGGGAGGGGAGGGGAGGGGAGGAGGTGGGCACTTGAAAACCCAAACCCACTTCGTCCACCCTACAGTATGAGTTGGGTTGACCAATTATTATAATACACAATAGTTTAAATTACATAAAGGGATAATTATAAAAATGCCCCCAAGGTTTGGCCTAATTTATCCAGAGATGTTTCGAAATTACAAAAAGCCCATCATGTTTGATTTTGTCTTAAATTTAAGGGGTTAATTTTAATATTTCTATAGATATTAATGTGGTTTTTGAAATATTTTTTTGCTTATAAAGTAGGAAGATCTAACTGGAATCAAACCTTAAGGGTTTTTTTGTATTTTTCAAAAATCTTCGGTTATCTTTTAATTAGCCCAAACCTGAGGGATTTTTATGTAATTATACCTTAAATAAAATGAAACAAGAAACAAGAAATAATTTTTTGAAACTTGTAATACGTTTATAAGTCTATTTATAAGTTTTTTTAGCTTGTATCTTGTTTTTAATGCATATTATTTATAAAAATTCGCATTAACAACGTATATATGTTAGATATATTATTAAGTACATTGAAATTATATTATCATGTATATTATATATAAAAGTTATATCCTCAAAAATAAAAATATTAGATGGGCTAGGGCGGGTTCTCGTGGGATAGGGTGATACTCATACCTATCTCGTTCTGTTGGGGTCGCGAGACAAGGTGACCCACACACGACGAGTTATGATGTATCAGACCAAAATTGTCATGTATCTTAAATGACTTATGAAGCACTAATACGGATACGGGATATGGATACGATATTAGATGGGTACGGTAATACGACATATTTTGAAAATTTAAGAATACGGGTACGACATATATACATATAAAATTATATATTTTTATATTATTGAAAATACAGATGTACTAAGTATAATTGAAAAAACAATGTTTCAAGTATAAAAAAACTAAAATTTCATAAGTACTCAAATCTAAAATGTGATAATTCACATAGACACACAGAAAAATTTGAAAAAAATGCGCAATAGAATAAATTCTACCTATTTCCATGTGTAGATGTATCAATGGAATATCCATGAAGTATCAAATAAAGTATCGTATTAGATACATATCCGGTACATGTACGATATCCTTAGAGAAATGTCCGTACTTCCTAAAAGATGACACTATTTATACATGATGACATTCACGTTTTATATTAAAAGTTAAAACCACATATGAAATAATAGATCATAATCAAGTAAACATCACGCTCTTTTGTGATTAGCGTAGTCCTTGGCTCTGTTGTAAAAATCTCAGCCTAGCCTCGATTAATCCCCGCCTAGGCGCTAGGCCCTCCTTGTACGCTTACGATTTTTTTCCGACTAGACCCGCCTAATCCCACCTAATCCTGCGCAGCCCGCAAGACGCTTGCAGCCAATCGACGACTGACAAGCAAGCGCCTAGCGCTTTTTACAACATTTGTCCTTGGTAAAGTTGATTTTGATATGCTCATTTATACAAGACTACAAGTCACAATTTGGAGCATCTGAAAGACTGAGACTGTATCTTGATTTTGGCTCACTTGATTTACCACCCCACCCCTATCCAGGCACACGAAAAAAAAAATAAAGTTATAATAATTGATAAAAAAAAAAAAAAAACTTTTGTTTGCATGAACATTAAGTAGTAGAATTAATGAGATGTGTGACCAAACAAATGGTTAGTTATTGAGAAATGAGAAAGCCAGAGAGGTGTCATTTCCCTAGAAGGAGTGGCTATCTATCTTACTCCATTACTGCCCCATAACCTATTTTGAATTTTCTGTTCTTTTCCTATTTATTTTTTCCCTTATTTTAAAGGTAAATATAATGAGCCGCCCTAAATCCTGGAGTCCTCCCATTCCAAAAATAAAAATAGAATAGAGAAAAGCTTAATGTATTAGGGCCTAGGGGGGCTTATGAATTTTCATTGTTGACCATGAGACCAGATCAGATCAATGTCATTCATCCGATTGGCGGGCTTTTCCCTGCCTGCCCCTTTTGATAGTTCTAGTCACTGTACAACATTTGAGTATTTGATTTTGACAGTAATAATGAATCAGCATATACAATATTTTTTAAATTCACATCTAAAACTTTGTGTGTGAAATCAAGTAAATACATTGAATATGGGATGTTGGGAATAAAAGTATTTCTGATTATCGAACAAAAACATATAAAATTCAAAGAGAAAGCATTTTACCATATAACAGATGTGTTTTTAACTTTTTGTATCTTTTATGAACAACTTGTCAAAATTATGGATTGATCAATAATGTTTTTTTGTAAACTATTTACTTGCTAAGAGCTCAAAACCGAGTGATATGTACAATCCTTGGATTAATCATTCCCCAACCCCTACCCCTTCAAATGAAAACATAAATTGGGAGTGTTTTCAATCGCTAGAAAAAATGTTTTTCATTTTTTGACTAAAAAAATTACTTTTTAGTTTTTGCAAGTGTCAACTTTCCTTAGATTTACTTTTTAGTGTTTGCAAGTGTCAACTTTAGCTTCCGATTCTACTTTACTTAATCCAGAATCTAAAATTAGGGAGATGGGTCTTTAGATTCACATTTCTTCGATTTGACTTTACAAACAAATAAGGACTTTTACAATTTTTTCACCGTAAACTCTCAACTTCCTGATTCTCAAATTTTAATTATATTTTCAAACATTACCAACTTATGGTTTTCAACTACTTATACTTCTGCTTTATTATAAATCATTTCTTCTAAAAGTAGAAGTTTTTGCAAAACTTCCAATATTTGAAATGAGTAATACAATTTATTAATATATTAAATAAAACTTAGAATGAAATAAGTTTATTGTGTGTTCGATCTTTCAGTTTTATCTATTAGGATAATACAAATGTGGCAATCGAATAATAGTCAAATGGTTAAGACCCTCAACCACACAACATTCAGGGTTCGATTCTCACCACCCTCTCCTCCCCATATATGTACTCCCATAAAAATGTGTGAAGATGTGCCTATTTAATTATGAATGCCAATTTGTGTGTTAATGGACTGTTTTTGACCAAAAATAAGGACCATAAATAAGTTTACTGGAGGAATTTGATTACCATTCTTTATCCGCAATTTTCTCAATTTTTCTACTCTCAATGAATTTTCTCCAAAAAAGAAAAGAATGTACATGGAAAAACATGTCTTTTAATATTCACGAAGTGGTTAGTTAATTGATTCTAAAACGTCCAAACAAGTAGGGAAAAAAGAAAGAAAAAAGAAAAAGAAAAGGCACCTATATATTCATATATATAAACTCAAAAACATGGAAAAAGGGCACACAAACAGTTTGAGATCACCCAAAAGTCAATTGCCATATTCCATTGCTGGCATTTGACAGAAAATAAAAACAAATAAAAAAAAAATTGGCAACTCCTCCAACCAAAATTTCAATTCTTTATTTTTCCAACTGCCAAATGCAACCTTCTTTTGTCCTCATCAGAATCTTTAATTCCAGGAAATGGTTTTTCTCATAGCCTTCCAATAATCCTTTCATCATTCAGAATAGGAAAAAAAAATAAAGAAATTGTATTATAGAAAAAAAAAATGGATAGTTCTTTAGGAACAGGTTTTATGGCAGTTTTTGCAGTTTCAGGAAGCGTAGTTTTTCTCGCAATGCAAGCCCACAAGCGCCTTCTTTCTAATTTCTTCAAGGAAATGGAGTTTCAATTCAAGAATTCAACAGGTTTCTTTAATTAATTCATTCCCTTTATCCCTCCAATTTTTAGTTTTTTTCTGAAAAATAATTGTTTTTATCAACTTTCTTTTTTTCTTTTTTGTTCTTTCTTTTGATCATTTTTTTTATTTAGGGATAACTACAAAAGACCCCCTCAAGTTTGGGCTAATTACAAAAAAACCAGTTATGCTTCTTAATTACAAAAAAACCCTCAGATTCGATTATGTCTTAAATTTAAGTGGGTAGTTGTAATATTTCCAAAAATATTAGGGGGTGTTTATAAACGTGAGAAATGTAGGTTTTTTGGTAATTTTAAAAAATATGCCCTTTTATTAGGGATAATTACAAAAGACCCCCTGAGGTTTGAGCTAATTACATAAAAACTCATAGATATTTCAAAATTACAAAAAACACCCTATAGTTTGATTATGCCTAAAAATTTAAGGGGTTAACTATAATATTTCTAGAAATATCATTGGTTTTTTTTGAAATGTTTGTTGTTTATGAAGGGAGGAAATGTATGATGGAATCAAACTTCAAACATCGCTGGTTTTTTTTTTCTAATTAGCCTAAACATCGGGGGTGTTTTTGTAATTATTCCTTTTATTTATGGTTGTTTTTTCATAATTCAAGAATTTAACCTTCAAAAATTGTAGGGACGTTGAAAGGTGATCCGAAGAAGAAGGTGAGATTCGCCGACGAAGTGACGGCCGATCAGAAAGATTCCGGCAAGAAATGTATTTCAAGAATCAGCCGTAATAATCATAATAATGAGAATTTGGAGGCGATGCCCCAAAATTGGCAAGTTATGTACAAAGGGATTTTACAGTATAGGAATCTTAGGGGTATAACTGACTTTTTACATGCTTTCTTTTGTGGGGTCCTCCGTGGCGGCGGGGCGGCGGTGGCCGGAGATTCTTTAGTTTCTTTCTTGTGCACGTGTTCAGGTTTTTGGTAGTTGTTATTCTTACTATGGCGTGTTTGTTAGACTCTGATTGATTGTTTGCTTGTAACAAAATTTTGTTTCTTTCTCTTTCAATTTTCAACTTTTATTTTTGGAGTTAGTTTTTTTTTTTTTTTTTTTTGAGAAATTGGAGTTAGTTTTTGGAATGTATGCAATAAGGGCTAGCATTGACTGGATAAATTCATTCATTGGATACGGTGTTATCATGCGATCGAGATTCTCTATTACATATAGGCCCCGTTTGGTTGGACTTTGGTAATAAGGCTGATTAATTCTCATTTTCTTTTTCGCTTTATCCAATGGATATAATAATGGTCAATAAATTGTTTGATTGATGGATTAGGTTGTTGGATTGTTTGGGTTTAAATAATAAGGTGTTTGGTTGGAAGTGGGTTATCATAGCCCATACAATGCATATTACACATTTGTCCTCACTTTATTATTCATCTTCCTTTTTTGACCTTTTTTACATCTCATATGTTTCACAACTATTTAGGTTGTTGTTTTCTAGAATTAAAAATTCACCTTCATCTTCTCGGCTTCTCCAAAGAAATCGTAGCTGAAGATATGAACTTCACACCCTAAATCTTTCTCCTTTACTTATCATTAATTAATTTCACCGCTATCTCAAACCTAGTTTTCTCTATTACAAGGTAGAAAATTGTGAAGATTGAATCGTTTTTTTACATACACATGTCCAATTTTTTTTTTTTTTTATGTTAGTAACCTAGATTAAGTTTTGTAATTTCAATTAACGCATATGGACATCTACTGTGAAATTGTGTTTGTGTTCTACCCATTTCGTGTTCTACTCATTTCAATGATCTTCGATTATTTCGGGTCGTTTGATTATTAATCCTAAGGTTTCAGAGCCTAATTTAACTGACTATTCGATAATTTTTTTATTTGCGGTGAAACAGTCATAATACAAATAATTGGGTGCTTCAAGAGAAGAATATACTCGTTGCAAGTAAGGATACTAGTGTGTTGAATTTAAAACAGTGTGTTGAATTAAAAAATGATCTGAAATGAATCCTTGTATTTTTTTGTGAATGTGATCTATTACAAAAATAAACATTGTTGGGATTCTTGTGTTTATTGTGTAGCGTCACTAAGCCACACAAACTCAATTGGCCGTTCATACAGATAATCTCCTCCAGATCACAAGTTTTGTGATTGTGGCATTGACGTACGATTACAAACATTATGGACAGACAAAAATCCTGGCCATAGATTTCATAGTTGTCATGTACGTGTAGTTTATGATAAAAGCTTATATATCATTAAAGATTAATTACAAAAATTCAATCACGATATATAATGCGTTAAGTATTAGTATAATGAAACTAATGCAGGACCGAACCGAATAATATTTTGGTTAATTTGGTTAACCGACCGAATTAACCGAAATTAAAAAAAAAAACGAATATGAGACACATGCTTACACTCCAAATTAATCCAAAATCAACACATGCTTACAACAGTCAATGTGAAATACAAGTCCAAATGAAATACTAATAAAAGCAATACACAGTTGAAGTTTGTCAAACAAAATGAGTACTAGATAGCAATTTAATTAAGAATTCCAAAGTTCCATTTGCAATTCATGCAAATTTGTCACCATCAGACATCAATCACAAGATAGGTTCCCCCCACTGCACTTCATGATGAATCTGCCATCAAGAGTTTAATTAATTAGAGGGTTCAATTTGTAAAGATGACAACAAAACATTGGCTCATAAACAAAAGAAATATAATTTGCATATCATTATCAACAGTCTCAAACATCTATAAGCTCCTCCAAAAAGTTGGTTTTTACTGATGAATTGAATCCAATCTTGACAGCATATAAGCGCTTCAACCATCGTTGGAGTTAAAGAACTCCTAAAGCAATCAAGAACACGTCCTCCGGTGCTAAAGGTGGACTCTGATGCAATAGTGGAAATTGGAATAGCCAATACATCTCGAGTCAACATGGAAAGGTAAGGAAATCTAAGACTATTGACTTTCCACCACAATAAAATATCAAAAGATTCACTAACAGTTTCACAAGACTCAACCAGATATTTATCCAGCTCTGATTGGTTGTCCCCACTCAACAAAATATTTATCAAGCTCCTCATTAGCTAAAGACTCTTGTAATAGAGAACTCATTTCACATATTTCATCAAATAACAAGTTGGAAGTAACATAAGAAGATCCTGAAACTCTCAGTGTAAGCTCATAAAAATGCTCCAAAACGCTACTTTTTCTGTAATGTTTCTGTAATGGATACATATCTAGAATCTACTAACCCCACAACATGTTTTAACAAATAACACAATCTAGCAAATGCACCACGCGTCATTCTTAAGTTGTCTAGACAGTCTACATCATTAATTGCAATCAAGTCATTCAAATGATCGACTTGTTTAGGTATCCTATCTAGCATGCGATATCTAGTTCCTACCGGGCAATTTGCTAGTCGCTTTCGAGCTCGCGACCGAAGTGTCCTCATAAACATATTCATTACAAAAAAAAAAAACTTTCAATCATTATTTCCTCAATTATTAGAAAAAATTCAGCTCTTCTCCTTGAAATTTCAGCCATCTTTCACAGCTATACTGCAATATGAATTCATATTATTGTTTTAATTGATCATTTGCATGACTATAAACAAACAAATCAGATACACAAAATATATTCCAAGAAAGTATGCATCTGATACTAGATATTGAATTTAACAAAAAACGAAAATTTAAAAACAGAAATATTATGAATGCATCATCTCATCCAGTTAGACCATAGTAATCGAACAACTTCACGGTAAATAATTCAATGTTGTTAAATTTCAGGGGACGACAATTGGAAAATGACTACTTCACCAATAAGGGCCATTGATAGAACGGAAACATAAAACCAAAACAAAAGCCAACAAAAAAAGGTAGCTGATCTAAGTAATGCCAAAAACAAAATGTAAATCAGTGTAATAGGAAACCCACAAATGCTCAAGACAATATTGAAAGTACTAACCTCAGAAGGACTTTTACCTATTTTCAAGCAGAAACCACGATTAGCTGCAATATTGGGGAGGGGGAAGGGGTCAAGAAACTGGGTGGAAATTATCAAAGAATTCAAGGAAACAGACGTTTATTAAGAAATAAATTGATTGTCGAAGCTGCAAACAGAAGGAATGTTCACCGTTCGGCTGCACGCTAGGGTTTCGACTCCTTGGCCTCGCATAGCTGATATCGAATTTTTGGGTAGATGTGCTGGTGAACGAAAGCAACCCACTGTGTTAGGATATTAAACTGGGGGCAATTGCGTAAAAATGAAGGAAGGATACAAGGAGGTATTATGCATCCCACCAGTAGGGTGGGATGCAGTATCATGCTGACTGGTTGATAAATGACCGGGCCTTAAAGGTTTCAAGGGCTATCTCATTTTTAACCAAACAAATTAAAAGGAGTGAATTAATATTAAATGGTGTGATATCAAGCGCATAAAGGGCAACCGAACGGGCCCATAGTGTTTGATTTTATTTTGATGAGTATCGATAATCTGCCACGCGTGACAGAGAGGCGGATCCGTGTGTGGGCTGTGGGGGGCCCTGGCTCCCAACTTTTCCTTTTTTTTTTAGTACCTATATTTTTAATATTTAGTATTTTGGCTCCCTCATGATTTTGTTGGGTAAAAATTATTCCATGAATTTTAGTAAGTTAAATTGGTGATTTTGTTGGTCTTATTTTATCTTATTATCATCTTAAAATTATATTTTCTATTCATCAAAAGATGGGGTTCTCATTATTATTTGCTAATATATATTGAAAAGAAAATTATAAAAAAAGGATAAATTAAATTGTCTAGTTTTTGTGATATGCAAAAGAGACTAACGAACATGTTAAGGATTTAATGATGTATTTTGTAAAAATTTACTAATGAATATTAATATATTCTTTTGATACAAATGTAATATATATAAACTTTATTATCCTGTACATATTCACAAATGTCATCTTTTTTTTTTACTATTGGCTAGAGGCATCAATTTCGACACGACACGATAACTTGGCACCAACTTAACGCGAATTAAATATTTTTTAATATTAATGTATTTTTTATTTGTAATTTTAATTTTTTCTCCATTATTTATTTATTTTTGTGCCAATTTTAAATTATATAGATTTTTAGGTGTCGTGTTGGATTATCCCGCGTCATAAGCGGGTCGTGTTCGTGCCGTGTATCTTTACACAAATAATTGAACGAGTAGTGTTCGGGTTCGTGTCGGATCTATAATATCGTGTCGGAATACGAGCGAACACGAAACACACAAGATTGACACCCCTAATATTGGCCCCCTTCACGGTTGTCCTGGCTCCACCCCTACGTGTACATGATAACGTTATTTTTGTAGATATGAGATTTACTTAATTCATAGGAGTATAAGATGATACATAGAATGGAACATGAGATCTTTATTAATTTTCATGTTGTGTAAAAAATGATGTCATGTCATTATTATATATATTACACATTTGGTATATTAAATGGAGCCGGGATGGGCTGGCCCGATGTGAGCCCATCAAACCAAGTGATAAAATCGGACCAGTTCAGTTCAACGCGAAATTACGTTAGCCCGCCATTTTGTGTATTCCAGCCCAACGCATAAGGTATTTACACATAATTTTCGTTGGGATTCGGGTCATTTGGACTGGGTCAAAGTAGCTCAAATAATTTTGGGGCCTCTAAAAATAAAATCCAATCTGACAATAAAGTCATCCCACGGCGTGATAAATGCAGGAGTTTTTTTTTTTTTTTTTTTAAGTGGACAAAATTATAAGTATGGTATAGATAAAATATTGCACAAAGTTAAATATCATTATTTTGTGTATATAAAATTGGAATCACATTTCACTTTTTTGATGTTTCACTATATTTGCCCTAATCCTTATGAATTCAAGATTGACTTAATTGCCCTACTGAATGCATTTGTTATTGAGCTAAGTGTTTTATTTTTTTTATTGAGTACCAGCACTGCAGCATCTAGAATAACATGATAAATATTTTGGTGCACAAAAAAAATAAGGGATAAAGACAAAAATACCCAGTATTCCTAAAAAAAGGTCACATTTACGCTCCCGGTTCCTTTTATGAATATTTGTACGTTTTCACCTTTTTTTGGGATATTTCTACATTCCCGGTCATTTTTCTGTATATTTGTATGCTCCCGCCTTTTTTTTCGGATATTTTTACGCTCCTGTCAATTTTTCCAGATTTTTGACATTGTTGTTTCAAGGTTGTTTCGAACATGTTTCATCTAATAAAATTTTGGTGAAAATATTTTTTGCCCCTATTAAATAATCAATTTTATACTCGAAATCTTTAAACAATCAAGAAATATACACATAAAACAACACGTGTTAAAATAAAACACATTGAAAATAATATATAAACAACACATGAATAGAAAAACACAATTCAATTTTTGATAAAATGCATTGAAAATGTCGAGAACACATAGAAATAACATAACAACATTAACATCTATGTAGAACAACCCCGAAACAGTATAAAAATAACACAAGAACAAAAAGAGCTTAAAAGTAGGAAAAAATTGCATTGAAACATCAAATACAACATGAAAATAAAAAAAGAATATCATAACAACATTGAAAACAATACAGTTACAACCCATAAACAACATAAATAATATATAAAACAACATATGGACAAATGTGAGCGTAAAAATAGGTGCAAGTTGCATCGAAATATCGAAACAATACAAAAACAACATAGAAACAAATCAAGAAACAAAATGAACAACATAGAAACAAGTACAAAACAACAGAAATAACATAGAAAACATCCAATAACAAAAAAAGTCGAAAAAAACGTAAAACTGTCCAGAACAATTGCAGGAGTGTAAAAATATCTAGAAAAGATTTGGGAGATATTTAGTGTCTTTTCTTCCGGATCGTTGGGTATTTTTGGAATTAACTCAAAATATAAAACCAAGTTTGGCCCATTTCATACAAGCCCAAATAGATTAGGTGCATTACAGTGTGGACTGGCCTGCTTGGTAGCAACCCTTTTGTGATTTATATATGCTCTTCCGGTGATGTCAATTAAAATAGGGGTTTTTAACAGAAAATTGTGATTTGCAAAAAATATTACACATTTGGGGTGAATTTTGAGGTTTTTAAAAATTTAAAATTGGTCGTTAATGAGTCGTTAATGGAACTGAAAGTTTTTTTTTTTTTTTTTTTAAATTGATTCCAGTCGTGAGATCAATTCACGACTGGGCACACCGCGCACCTTTTGTAACTTTATTCTTTGTTTTTCTTTTAAATTGGTGTGCTAGAGTTCCACCAAAAACCAAGACTATAAGAGAGCAACTCTTTCTAAAAAGAGTTGATGTTGGTTAATAAAATAATTAGTTAATGAATAACTCTTTGATTTTATTTTCATGCACAAAAACTCACTTTTCGATGATTTTTGTGCTCATACTTTTTGATTCCTTTAATTCTTGATATTAACTTTATTTAATTTAATAGTTAATTTGATTACTTGTGAGTGGTGTTTAGATGATTTTGAAATGAAATATTCTCGCAAAGAAGCAATAATAATTACACTAATTATTTTGAAAATAGATTATACAGGAATAGATTACCCAAAAAAATAGATTATGCGAGATATAATCCTTAATTTTGAATTTAATGTTATCTTTTAGATTATACCGACATGTGGATTTAGGATGATAAAGAGTTGACACATGTCCGAGAGTAGTAAGGTGATGACATGTGACATATTTATTTTTTTGTTTAAGTATATAGGGTTGATAATAAATTTAAGAGGAAAAAACATTAAACCCCCCAAACTATGCGGTTTTGCACTTTACCATATAAACTAATTTTCTTTACACACACTTTACCATACAAACTATATAAGTTTTGCACTTTGCCCTATAGTAGTCATCGCCGGTGGAATATTCTCCGAATATTCCGGCACGTGCCCTCCATGTGAGGGCAAAACCGTCTTTGCCTAAAATTCAAATAGAAATAGTTACACGTTACCATCTGAACTTTGTTAAGAATTTCCTTTGCCATCTGAACTTTACACAAATTTTTCACTTTGCCATATCAATTTATGAAAATTACAAAAAATTATTTAGTGTCCAAAAAATAAATTATTATACAAAAATAAGTAATATATATGATAATATATTTAATATAAAAGTAATTTGGTATATGTTAAATTTTCTATTTCGATTCGCTCACAATATGATTTAAACTTATTTTTGTGATTTTTATGTATTAAATAAGATAAATAAATGTATATACACATAATTATTTTGATTTTCAATAATTGATATGACAAAGTGAAAATTGCGCAAAGTTCAGACGTCAAAGTGAAATTCTTGACAAAGTTCAGATGGTAAAATGTAACTACTTCACTTTGAATTTTAGCCAAAGACGATTTTGCCCTCACGTGGATTGCACGTGCCGGAATATTCGGAGAAGATTCCACCGGCGATGACCATTATTGGGTAAAGTGCAAAACTTGTATAGTTTGTATGGTAAAGTGTGAAAGAATTTAGTTTATATGGTAAAATGCAAAAAATCGCATAGTTTGAGTGGTTTAGTTTTTTTTCCTCTAAATTTAATTTGCATAGAAAAGTGAGTTTTTGTGCATAAAAATAAAATCGAAGAGTTATCCATTAACTAATCATTTTATTAACCAACATCAACTCTTTTAGAAAGAGCTGATCTCTTATAGTCTTGGTTTTTGGTGGAACTCTAGCACACCAATTTAAAAGAAAAACAAAGAATAAAGTTACAAAAGGTGTGCGGTGTGCCCAGTCGTGAATTGATCTCACGACTGGAATCAATCTTTAAAAATATAAATAAAAAAAAACTTTCAGTCGTTAATGGACTTAACGAATAACGACTCATCTTGAGTCGTTAATTCGATTAACGACCAACTTTAAATTTTTAAAAACCTCAAAATTCACCCCAAATGTGTAATACTTTTTGCAAATCACAATTTTCTGTTAAAAAACCCATTAAAATACAACAAAAATTAAGGATAGAAAGTTTTACAATATCAAAATACATAAGAAAAATACTAATATTATGGGATCAATCTTTTGCTCCAATGATAGAGTATTGCATTATAAAGACAATTGATCCAGTTTCGATCCTATACGAGTGCGTTCGTCCTCTCCCATATTATCTCCATTTGTACTAAAAAAAATATTAATATCATAAGATAGTTAAAAGATTAAAAGTTTTTTTAGAGTAACAGATGGAACATTTATTGTAAGATAAGAGCTAGTATTTCAATATTTCGATCTGTATATTAAATTAAATTAAATACTAAAAATGTCGCAATTTATTTTTATAGGCATTGCAATTGTTTTTTTTCTTCCAATAATAACTTTTTATTTGTGATATAGAACTGGTTCAATCACTAATGATTGGTTGTGAAATTTTTCTCAAACTTTCATTTTGGAGTGAATTTGTTTTAGGATATGCGGTTGTTTGTTAAAAAAATGAAAAATCTTCAAAAAAAAAATCTCATTTATGTCCAAAAATTAATTTCTTTTTTTCTCTCACACTTCTCAATACCCAATTATATTATATATTTCTCTCTCATCTTCATATTGATGTAAAGAATTTCACTAATTTCTTTAATTTATCACTATTTTTATTATATTTTTCTTAATCTTGATTACAAAATGTATAAAACAAAATTCATATTGCCTATTTTTAGCTTATTTTTTCATTTTTATTCGATTTTTTTTGCATTATATTTTATACTATTATTTCCTCAATACATCCAATTTTCACTCAAAAAAATTCACTACTATTCTCTTAAAAAGTGAAAGTGGGCGGAATAAAAGCATAACCAATTAACCAAATAACCAATAGCAGGCTAAGGGTTGATTTTTCGAACACAATACTCCATCATATATTAATTCATATGCTGGCTATAATCCCCTTCCCCTCCATCATATTATTTAAGTTCAATAGTCAAATCTAATATAAATGTCAAATCAAAGGTAAATTATTGAGATACTAATATCCGAGTACAAACATTACCGATATAATAACATAGCCACTCTATTCATATATGAATACAAAACAATCTGTAATGTTTGTACTCATCATGCCAACGCATCATTTTCATCACAGTTGATAGCGACTTTTGCCGAGTAAACTCAAAAATTCTAAGAGTACACGTCATTCAACATAATTCTGTTTTCTTTCACACTCGCGCCTAAACAAAAACACGCGTTTGGTTCTCCTCATTACCACTTAAATAGTGATTTCATTCGTGTGCCAAATGAGGCAACCAAACATTTGGCGTAGGGGGAGAATATATCAAAAAAAAAAAAAATATAGATGCCTATTTCTGTTAAAATCGTCTAATTGAGTAAATGAAGAATTTGATTTTTATTATAGATGTAATTAAAGTTAGGTGCAATTTTGGAAATACTTGAATGTAAAAAATTTAACTATTTTCATTTTTTTTATGTCTCAGGTTCCTGAGTTTGCCAGACTAATCATGAGCTCCTAGGACTAAAGGAATGTGAATCATGAGATGTGAGTCAACTAGCCTCAAATTCTCAACAAGACTTATACATTTCTACGCATAAGTGGCTCAATACCTCATGATTTCCCAACAAGACATGCCACATGTGCACTTCAGCACACAAGGGCCCCGAATGCTACATTGCCCCTCTTCTAGCATCCCCAAGAAGTCGTTTGTTTCCAATTGGATTCGAACTCCCATCCTATTGCTAGACGCAAGACTATGATGTTGATTGGTCAATTAGATGAGACGTGCCCGGAGACTTGAATCTAGAACCACAAGATTCCTAGGGCCTCCTCCTTCTAGGCCAAGGACTCATTGGTTATTTTCAACTTTTCTTAAAATAAAAATAGATGGGTTATGCTCGCAACACAAACAAATAGTTAGCAACATTGTCAAATTTTAATATTTTTATAAAAAAATCAGTTAATCAAATATTTTGAAGCAAAAAAAAAAGATTAATTCTCTGTTCTAACTTTTAATTATGATTTTGTTTGAACGAAATTCCAATCAAATGTGCACCTTTTTTTCTTCTCAAAGTATGTGTACCCAAAGTACTTGATAGGTGTGAAGGGATATCAATTTAACCAGCAACTTATTTTTAAGGGCAAAATACAATATACCTCTTGAACTTTACCTAATTTCCTAAATATTTCTGAACTTGCCAATGTAACACTTGCCCCCTCAATCAAAGCATGTGAACAAAATGACCCTTAGTAACAACTATTTTTTAGCATGTTTTAATAATTGTACCTTGATGTTGTCCTAATACTTTGATAGATGAGGCAAGTGTTATATTGGCAAGTTCAGGTGAGTGTTTAATAAATTAGGTCAAGTTCAGGGATATATTGTATTTTACCTTATTTTTAAACAACAAAATAAATTCTATATAATTTAGGGATAATTACAAAAAATCCCTTATGGTTTGGGCTAATTACAAAAAACCCAAAGGTTTATGAAAATTACAAAAATCCTCTTGAGGTTTGATTACATCTTATATTTTCTCCCTTCATAAGTAAAAAAAACATATCAAAACCCCCTGATATTTATAAAAACACTACATTTATCCCTTAAATTTAACGCATAATCAAAACATGATAAGATTTTTTATAATTTTGAAACATCTCTAGGTTTTTTTTATAATTAGCCCAAATTTGAGGGGTGTTTTGTAATTATCCCAATAAATTATGCATGTCACTGAAGTTTTGTAGCTCTAAAACCCCTTGAACTCCGTGCTTGTTTGTCTTCCTCCATTTCACACCCTTTATATATTTACTCAAATAAATTCAAAGTACTCTCTCTACATCCGTTAAATCTGGAGCACTCATTTCCCCACAAAAATTCCCCTTATTTCTGCATATCTCTGCTCCCATGCTAATATCGTATATTAATCAAGCAGAAAAATACAAAAACTGTCGAGCTAAATACCAGGACAACCAATCACTTTAAGTTGACAAAACAACGCCGGAGATTCATTAACTATCCCTACTATTCCGGGGACTCGTCGGTTTATCCTTTCCAAGGTAACCAAAAAAAAAAAAAAAAACAATTACCATTTCTTCCTGCGCATATTAGCCGTGTTTTTGCTCTGTAGCACGGCCCTCCACCGCCCTCTGACCATGACACGCCTTTGGGTATGCCCAATTCTGTGACGATTCAAAGGTAATTTCATTCAGTTTTCGTAAATCGGTGAAAATTGATTATGTTTGGCGAAAATGAATCGATCGATTGTGGTTTCGTTTTTACTGTAGGTGGTGGTGGATTTGAAATTTATGCGCGTGTGATTTGTTTTGTTTGTTAAGGAACACGAGGAAAGGGGAAATCGATTGAAGTAGTTAGGGATTTTTGAAAAATGACGAAGCAAATCGTGCTGGCTCCGGCCGGGTCGATGGTGGACCGGCGGCAGCCGTTGTTGGAGAACTCGGACGATTCGTCGCGTGGAGGCGTGAGACACGTGAGGCTAGCGGAGGTCGCCGGCGGGACTACGGCGGAGTGCGCGGCGGTGTGCTGCTGCTGCCCCTGCAGCGTGGTTAACCTCCTTGTGCTGACCGTGTACAAGCTGCCGGCGGGGCTCTGCCGGAAGGCTTTGAGGAAGAAGCGCCGTCGTAGGCTGTTGAAGATGGGGATGTCGCCGCCGCGGAAGTGCGGCTGCGATGAGAAGGAGTTTCATATCCATCCAGTAACGGCTCCCGTCGCCATGGCTAGTAATCTGGAACAGGGACCGGAAAATATGGAAGTTATCGAGCTTGATAAGGAAATGATGGAGCAGTTTTACGGCGGTGGTTTCTGGAGGAGCTCCTCCAGGAAAAACGAAAATTAAGCACAGTAAAATCAGATAATTACTGCGTCATTTGCAGGGAAAACAGTTTTATAAATATATAAAATTCTATTTAGTCTTTGCTATTGCTTTAAAAAAAATTATTATAAATATTATTTATTTTATTTTATTTTTGTGAAATTGGATGGTGAATTTTTGTTGCCAATCATAAAAGTGATTGTATCTCTTTTGTTATTGTGTACAGAGATGAAACAATGTTGGTCCGTTTTAAGGGAAAATTTAATGTGCACTTGTACAATATTGAGGTAGGTGTTGGAGTATTATGATTTTTGATAATGTAGTTTGTTTATTATACTTTATAGTTTTCTTGATGATAATTATTATTATTATATCACATTAAAGTTGACTCCATAATACTCCACTACACTAGAAAAAAATGTTAATCATAATTAAACTTAATGTGGGACCTTATTACTTGAGATTTCTATATCTTGAACTTACAAATCTGATTAATCATTGATTAGTAATTAAGTAGTGTCTTTGGAATATTTTGTTGGCTTCATCAATAAATGAGTTTTTTTTTTTTTTTGTTGTTTTTTGAGAAATATCAATAAATGAGTTTTGAGTGGAAACAATTTAATGAGTTTTGAGTATTGTTCTAAGAATCCCTACCTTACCCGATTAGTGATCGCTTAGACGTTAGACTCTCATTATCTACTTACAATAGGCTCGTCTAGCGTCAAAGCATTTTTTTTGAACAGTGGTTTTGAGTGGAAACAAGGAAAAAAACTCTAGATGTGATCAACATTGTGCTTCTTCGAGGTGCCGAGTGACAAAAAATTGTGATATCAGTCAATTGACCCGAATTCGGATTTTATATGAGTGTGTGTTCTCTTTCCTATCATCCCCACTTTAATAATAATAATAATAATAATAATAATAATAATAATAATAATAATAATAATTTCTTTTTTGAAAAAAAAAAGAAGAAAACTCTAGATCTACACCACATGCAAGAGACATAGTCAAAGCCTCAAAGGTGTTGGTAAGGAGAGCTCCACCCTTATTTTCATAAAAAAAAATTTAAAAAATATAGTTTTTATCGGTAAGATAATTAAATTTTAAAAATTTGTCATCCATAAATATAAATTATCTCTCCTTGTCAAAAAATATAAATCATCTCTTTTTTCTTTTAATTAATTTTAAGAACACCTAATAATTTGATTTTTTTATTCCATCAGGTGGACCACTGAGGGTATGTTTGTTTAGTGATTGGGGGAAGTTTTGGAGGTGATTGGGGGAAGTGGAGTTTGATGTGATGTATTGGGAAATGTGTGTATTAGTAGAGAAACGACGTTAGGAAGCGTAATATAATATTTGGTTGGTGATTGGGGAAGAAATTGAGAAAATTTACGGAGAATACTAACCAAACATACCCTGAAATTTTTGGTCGTCATATTTGAGTTGGGACAGGGATATTGATTATTGGTGTGGTACAAATCAGCTTTCTTAAATTACTTGAGATTACATTATTTTTACTTTCTTCCTAGGAACATTTATATTGACAATGACTTATGAAATTGACAGTGATACCACGTACTACAAGAAGATTGATCACGGTCTTCTATCAATGTGTATGTTTTCTCTACGTGTAAATTCAAATTTGATAACCACATAAATAATGTAAAAGAAAATTAGAATTTCATAAACCACATAAATCATGCAAGAAAAACAATGGAATCAGAGTGGTACTTAATTCACAAAATGATCATATGCAAAGGTAGTTCGGTCTTCAGATCTACATCCTCACAGACATATATTTGGTGTAGATCTACCATACAGTGTCGGTGGCGGATCCAGGAATTTTGAAAATAGGAGTGCGTAGATATTAAATAAAATGTACATATGAATATCGTTTAATATTTAATGTCCTACAACAAACATCGTTTAAAATTTTGTAAATGTTGATCATGAATACATGAAATATTAATACACATATATAAAAAAATTTAGCATAATTAAGGAAATAGGAGACAACAAAATATAATTTTGGTAATATTATTGATATTATTAATCTTTTTTTTTTTTATTTTTATTTTTTAGGTTTTTATTTTTGCCATGGTTTATTTATTTTTATTAAATCAATCTTTTGATTTTTCAAATTTTATTGTGGGATTTGTATGTTTTATTTAGATTTTTCTAATTCTTTTTATAAAAATAGGGGTACAAATTTATAATTATTATTTTTTTACTAAAAATTATAGTTGGATATTTTTAATTTGGGGGTACATCTGTCAACATAGATCCGCTTAGTTGACAAGTGTCCCACTTCATATAAATTAATGCACTTGTCATTCATCTATATAAAAAGTATAACACTTGTTATGCATCTATGCACCAAATGTATTACACTTAGTGTAACATGGATAATATCGGTAGTTCTTCGATGATTCTCAATTTCCCATAATGGTTGAAAAATTCAACCTTGCAAGTATCTTTTAGTAGAAGTAATTATGGAAAGTAGTTAATTCAATAATTTCAGTTCAAAATAAACATATCACCATGTTTTGAAAATCTAAGGGCTTTCTTTTAAAAAAAAAAAAATCTAAGGGCTTTTTTGGTTTTTAATTTTTATTCCACTAGAGAATCTCACTTGCCATCTCATTGAGATAATTTTTCAATTTTTCGTTGAAATTTGTGCAAAAGTGAAAATATGTATATTTATAAAAATTTTGGTGAAGAATTTATAAGGTAAAAAATAGGATTATATTTGGTTTATTATGAAAAAGTAATAATATATAATTGGATGAAATTTATAGTACGGTGTCCACTTTGAAAACTTTATTTGGAAATAATGATTTACGCGGATGTAAATGGCAGTAATGGGTCCCATAAATATAATATATGGTTGGAAAAATGAGTAAGTAGTAATAGTAGGTCCTCTGTATAGGCGTGAGAAGTGAGAATATGGAGTTGAAAATTTTTTCTAGTGGAAAATAAAATGATGAAAATGAGAAAAATGAGATATTTCCAATGAAATTGAGTAAAACAAACATGATTTAAATATTTGAAATAGTAAAAATTGAAAAAGAAAAAAAAAAACTCCATTGAAAGGAAACCATACAAATCCCCAAGGATTGACCTAACAACCAGAGATTCTTGGTTTTAAACCTCGACTAATCGAGGGGTTGGGATTTTTGCCCCTTTTCCTCAAATATTAGGATCATCCATGGGAAAGACGGATGTCCCATAGTCCAAGAAAAGAAAATATGAGGTCCTGCTGCATTTGTGTGTGGGGATACTCGAGTCGACCAAAAAAAAAAAAAAAAACCATACAAAGCCTAACTGGTTCGGTCAATTAAAGTAAGAGATGGCCACAAGCAGTGACAAAGCTAGAGGGGGGCCAAAGGCATCATTAGGCCCCCCTCAAATTTTTAAAAAATAGGGGTTTTTTGGTAATTTTAATTTATAACCTTAAGAAAAATATAAAAATATGAAAAATAAAATAAATCTTCAATCCATTCATTCTTCTTTTCTCCTTATCATTTTCTTTTAGAAATATTAGCAATGGAGCTATTATGCAACGATTTCAAGATGTTATGATATATTAATGTACTTCTATTATTTTATTTATTTTTTGAATATTAAGATGTAATTGAATTAATAAATTGACTTAATATATTGTATTTTATTTTTAATATTAATATTAGTTGGGTCTCCCTACTCGAATTTCTGACTTAACATCCTTTGGTCACAAGTCCGCCGATTTCTTTGAAAATATCGGCCAAAATTGTGAAATCAATAAGCGATGTATTACATTTGCCAAAAAAAAATGATATATTACTTGTTCCAAACATTTTTAGTATTGTCATTTAAAAGCTTTTTGTTAACAATTTAAAAACTTTTAAATGGTGATGAGATTATCCTCTATTTTTCTATGTTGTTTTTCTCCCAAATAAAATTATTTTTGTCAAATTAAATTCCAAATCAACTCAAGCCAAGTAACTTTTACCTGTTCAGAAGCAGTCACAAGACTAAATATTTGGAAAAAAACTCATTTAAAGGATCAATTTCAAAAAATAAAAAATGAGGATCAAATCTCCCAAGACTAATTTTTTTTTGCCTTGGTTATCAGAAATTGATTTTGATGTTTCAAGTTGGATCGGATCAAGCCTCATGGGCAACCAACCCGTTAACCCAATTTTAATTCCAATATGAATATTTCTTTTTTGAGGGAATATGTATATATTTTTCAGTTATACTAAAAATATAAAAGAAGAGAAATTAAGTGAGGTAAAATTTCAACAAGGTACGTGGCACCCCATCCTCGGTGCATACATGTCTTTGTCTGAAATGTTATATTTATGATTAAATATAGAACACCTGGCATTTGAGGATAATCTATATATGCGTTTCTCATTTGAGTATGATCCCACCCAAACTTAACTACATTTACACAACTCTATATATATATATATATATATATATATATACATATACGTTCCCATAAGAACGTTTAAGGACACAATAAATTGATAATTACATAAAACCCCTGAGTTTTGAGCTAATTACATAAAAACCCGGAGATTTTTGAAAATACAAAAAAAAACCCTTAAGGTTTGATTCCATTTAGACTCCCCATTAAGTAAGCAAAAGACATTTCAAAAGCCACTTTGATATTTGTAGAAATATTACAATTAACCCTTAAATTTAAGACAAAATCAAACATGAGGGGCTTTTTGTAATTTTGAAACATCTCTGGAATCTTTTGTAATTATGCCAAACCTTGGGGTGTTTTTGTAATTATACCACTAATTAATTATCAAAAGGTTAATAAAGCTGGTGGCCATAGGGATAAATTAAAGATCGTAGAATTGAATTATTTGTCTGCATATTTGAAATCAAGTGTGGTACTAATAGTACTAGGCTACTAGCAGATGCTATCAATCAGAAGTTGTTGTACCTCTATTAACAACTATGTTGGAGGTAAAAAGTGAAAATTCAGTTAGCCATTGGATACCACAACAATCTCATCATTTTTGTTCCATTAGAAAAAATTTTCTAATTCCAAATGCTATTTCTTACGAAATTTTTCAGAAAATATAACATGATCATTTTTCCCCCTGCCAATTACTTCTATTCATTTCCCAAAAGAAAAAAACATCAAATCACCAATTAGTATTACACATTTCTCACAAATCCTACTGATGCTGCTAAAAATTGGGCAGCTCATTACTCCGAGTTAGGATAATCTGAGCTAAAGTGTCTGTCTGTGCTTTAATGTTCAATCCGTGTAGAGGAAACCACCCTGCAATACGCAAACGAGGTTATAAGGGCCCCGAGGTTGTCCTGGGGAAGCTCGTCTGATGCTTTCAAGTCAACAATGTGTATGAGAAAACTCTAGAGGGTAAAGGAATTCAACAGTTAAATTGTGTTTGATGAAAAATAAATAGGGAAGGGCTATTTATATCTAGGATTGTAGGTCGCATGGGTCTGGTATAATGAGTTGGGCCTCAAAGGCCTATTAAAATGAATTGGGCTTCTAGGGTTATTATGAGTTGAGCCTCATGGGTTTGATGCGATGAACTGGGTCTTGTGAGCATTTTTTGTTGACTTGACCCAATTGTTAATTTTTATGGGTTAATAATTACTTAAGAGAACTAAATAAGTAATTAAATATTTAAAAGGAAAAATACAATTTTACCCCTCATCACCTACTATTAACCCCTATTAGAGATTTTCTAACCGCAAATCTACGATTGTCAAGTTTTAATATAGTGAAAGTAAGGTTGTCGTATCCACGAGGGGAATAATTATCGAATTATTGCTAAGTACTATAATATAGTAGTCTAACTTTATTTAGAAATTCAATATTTGAGGGAGTTTATTATACTAGAATGACAAAAATAAATTAAGAATATGAAAATACAAATGAGTTTATCCAAATGATTAAATGAATTCTAGAGGTTGATGAATCTAGTTATCCTTTATGTTATTAATATGGTTTATCAATCATCAATTACCAATTTATAAGTCAAGATTTCTACAATAATCATTCCTCTCTCGAGTGCCAAATGATTTTACATCTCAATTGGGAAATCAATATCTCTATAAAAATCACCAATTGAAATCTCAATAAAAACTATGAATCTTGATAAATGACTTCAAAGGATTCACAAATCTCTCAATTCTATGAAATCATAGGTTATGATATTCCAATGTCATGTATTCAATTACCTCTCTCTCAAGTGTCAAATCAAATACACCAAACACTCTAAATTATTGATCAAGTAATTTAGAAGCAATAGATCCCAATAGCACAAATAAATTGATAGATCTAGATTGACAAATCACAATCTCAAAACATAAGTTCAAACATAGATTACATCATCCCTCTAGAATTATAGAGTTTAGCTCATGATTAAAGAAAATGAATCCATAAGAATACAACAATACATCTTACAAGATATGAAAAAGCAACAAAATAAGAACAAGAGTTGAGGGATCTTCTCTATTTCTAGATGATAGAGCCTCCAATCTTCTTCTCCAAGCTCTTCCCAAGATGTACCAAGCCTTCTTTCTTGTCTTGTAGCTGTTTTCTTGTCTTCCCAAGGGTCCGAGATACCTGAAATAACGCCCAAGTGTCTTTATTTATAACCCCACCAAGATCCAAGAAAAAGGTAGGCAAACATAGGAGAATCTACCCCGAGCGCTGCGGCGCCCAGCATAAATGTTCAAGATTGCCGCCCGGGCGCTGCAGCGCCCCATTCGTCCATCGCCATTCGTCCGCCTTCAGATCGGGCGATGCGCCGTGGATGACGAAGCTGCAGCCCCTACCGGGTTTTTCGCCCACCAAATGTTCGAATTTGTTTTTGCACATCAAAGTTGTAGTTCTATCTCTTAGCTTTCTATAGCCACTTGAATCATCTCAATAACAATTTTGTAGAGAGTTATTGCCAAAATACGAAACCTTGCTGTTGATGGAAATTTGACGCATTTGGACGTTTCTTCAAATCAATCTCTCGTTGTTTGATCATTCATACTTTCCTTTGATACATGATTCATTAATATGACTATAAACTCAATATAATTGACCCTCAACATGGATTGACCACTCAAATGACTCGAAACTAGGAGAATTAATGCCTAACTTTATGAGATATAACAAAAATGACTCAAAATACTCAAAAACAACACAAAACTCAAGTTTAGGAAGTCCAAATCAATGGTATAAAACTAAGTGAACAACCCTCAGCCCTCACATATTTCTAATTACCATTCATATTCAACAATTAACTAATCTACTTCTTTATCAAGTATCAACTCAACTTTCATTATTACATTTTTATCTCATATTCAATTGCACTATCAATATTCATTATTCTTCTTTGAAAAGTTTTTCCATCACAATTCTCTAACAAAATTATTTTCTCCAAAATTAAAGGATATCCAACCGCATCCTCAGAGCCCGTATGTTCTCATTTCCAAACCCCTATTTCAAAAGTATTATACTATCCATAAATTTTAAAAATATTTCTTTGATACATTTCCTATGACATTAACTCATTTTTACATATCCATTCTCTCTGAAAAATTCACTCATTCTTAAACATATTTCCATATAATGCCATTCAATCACATCCACATTATCACATCACCATCTTCACATTTTCTCAATTAATACAACTCAATAAAACATGAAAAATATATTTTTCAAACAATCATTTTTTTTTTAGCCATTCCCAACAAAACCAAGATATTTTTTAGCCATCTTTTTTCAAACACATCTTTTTTAGTCATTTTGGGGTGTAAAATGACATCCATACTCTTCTAAAGATATTTGTTTGATATTTGGGTTATTTCTCTCTTCAACTTATCTCTATGTATCTTCTTACTCTTTTTTTTTCAAACTTTTTTAAGAAACCGAACTTGTATTTTTCATTTTTAAATATGAAATATGGGTGTTGAATTATAGATATCGAAAAGAGGATTAATTTGATATATTATACATGCAAAACGGATTTAAAACGAAATAGTTATGTGAATTCAAAGTTTTTTGGAAAAAAAAATAAATGGGTATGTTGTAACTCGAATTCGAGTCACTGTGACTCGAATTCGAGTCATCACATGACTCGATTTCGAGTCAGTTTTTTTTTTCTTTTTTTAAAAAAAAATTGGGGTTAGTGAGTATCGATACCATGACCCAAAAGTGAGGAAACACTGGACAATCCGCTATGCCAGATAAACTTGGTTATAATAACAAATTTTACTTTATATATCATACATTGAGTGACTCGGAATCGAGTCACGGTGACTTAATCGAGTCACGGTGACTCAATTCGAGTTACAACATACCTGATTATTTTTTTTTCAAAAAACTTTGAATTCACATAACTTTTTCGTTTTAAATCCGTTTTGCATGTATAATATATCAAATTAATCCTCTTTTCGATATCTATAATTCAACACCAATATTGCATATTTAAAAATAAAAATACAGTTCAATTTCTTAAAAAAGTTTGAAAAAAAGAGTAAGAAGATACAGAGATAAGTGAGAGAGAGAAATAACTCAAATATCAAACAAACATGCTAGAAGGGTATTGATGTCATTTTACACCCCAAAATGACTAAAAAATATGTGTCTACAAAACATGGTTATTTTTAATCTTTACATTTTCTAAATGGCTATTTTGTACTATTACCATTTTTTTCAAAACACCTCCAAACATATTTTTACTTCTATCACGTCTTTCGTGCATAACATTCATTATTAAAAGTATTTAACCAAACCTAATTTCATTTCTAAACGTAACAAGAAAATCAATATAATCCAAAAATATCAACGAAATTATACTGAAAACGGAAAATCTCAATGAAAACACGACCACACGAGCCCTAGTGTCTTGGCTTCACTATTAGATGGTTGTACCCTAAGGTTTGATGAATTAATAAAGCTCCAAAGGAGTGTCAGTTCAGGTGGTTTCAGAAGTTTTAGGGGCAAGAGCACAATGAGCGACACCCGGAAATGGTCCCCTTTGTACATTAGTTTTCACATGGAAAAAGCATCTGAAATGACACCTACAAGGGCCACTCGTACATATATTTTCATCCCACTCCACTAATGTAAAGGGGATAATAGGGAAAAAGGCAAAAGAAATATGATTGTACTTTGAATGACACATCGATGGATATGCAAAGGGAGATGTGATTTTTATTTGGATGGATAAAAATGAAATGTTAAAACACCATTGTCTCTTTGTGATTAAACATATGGGGAGTGCATGGAGCATATATAACATGTTACACCATGATTTTAAGGGAAAATTGCAAGTCAGTCCTGTTTAAGGTTTTGTTCAAATCCAAAAATTTGTCATACAATATTATAATTTGTCGAATTGCGTCCTATTTTGGCTGGAACTTGAGGAATTGACAATAAATAGGGAACAAATGGGGTTCCGGCCAAATTTGATTTTATGTACTTTGTTTGGTTTGTTGTAATTTTTTTTATTTCTTTTTCGTTGGTGTCTTTTGTCTTCACGGTTGATTTGTAAAACTCATAGACGGATCCAGTTTTGTTTGTTCTGCAGTATGTAGTGGTTGCTCGTGCCTGATTTTTTTTTTGTGCATTGAGATTGTTCGGTCAAGTCTCCCGTAGGAAATGTCTTAGTCTCCTCGGGTGGGAATGTTTGAGTTTTTGTTGGGTATGTATTTCCCTCATTGACAATTGTTTTGTGCAATGGAATTTTTGGCAGTCGGCAACGATGTAAGTTTTTTGGTTGAGCTGTTAATTAAAAGTCCATCATTCAAGGAAAAAAAAGGACAAAAATGACCATAGAACCCTAGTTTTGTCCGGAATCCCATTTTCCCCCTTTTTGGGTCAATTTTTAAAATTTCGGCCAAAATATAACGCAATTCGAGTGATTTTTATACTTATAGGATCAAATCAAATTTTTGGATTTGAATATGACCAAATTTGTTACCCTTTTGTTACTAGACTAATTTTGTAATTTTGCTATTCTTAATGTTTTTTTTTAACGCTAAAGATACCCCATTTGCATTTGACCCATCTTTTTGTCTTTTTTTGAGATCTTGCAGATTTTTCTTTAAGATTTCAATATGTTAAAAAGGGTCAATATTATAATGATTTTCGATCTGCTTTTCCTTAGATCTGCTCCAAAAGTTGTCCCTAGTTGATAAATCGGATTCTTCAATCATTTCAAAGATTATTTACATTAAGCATGTAAAGTAAATTGGTTATCTTATGTTGACTAATTTGTCTCGTCTTCTTTTTTTTTTAAGTCAGGACCCTATAATCAATTCCGGTTTGGATTCGGATCTTGTCCGAAGAACCCGATCTCAGATATTCGGATCTGCCGATGATCCTCAATTTATTGAAGTGGCCCCTAGTTATATGCGAGCTGATAAAGATTTGGTGGGAACTCATACTAAATAGCATTCGTGTGAGTTCGATTCGTGAAAAGATCAATTATTATTAGATTTGGGGGTCGAATATAATTGTTCTCTTTACCTGAGAAGATCCAGTGTGTACAAATCCACTGGTTTATCTTGGTGGCAGTAATAAAGGGCCGAAGCTGCTGTCATCAAGTATAGTCAGAGACATAAGCATGTGAGACAGCTAAATTAAAAGAAATAACTAAAAAGTTAATGCAAACAAATGGATTAAAGAGAATATATAAGTGGCAATAAAGATAATAAATACATACACCTTCAATCAATGCTACAACTTAGCCCTATTAATGATATTTTAATCTTAAACGTGGCATTTTTTAAGCCAAGTTTAGATCTTCACAGCACAGTAATCCAAATTTTAAATGTGATCGAACTTGGATCGACTTGACTCATTGTAAAATGATATATAATCCCAACATGTATTATAATACATTGTTATAGTAGAATGACCTTGAGAAATAGAGCTCAAGGATTTTTCAAGATGAAAAACCTGGGACCGTCACTTCTAAATATATATGGTTTTCAACTTTTCCCAAACCTCTTGTGCTGAGTTGAAATATAAAAGACTCTGATGTATCTTTTTGGCAAAGGGCGAACAATTTAATCCTATCTTGGTTTTGTTGAGTTAATAAAGCCACAGTCAAGTTAGTTTATGCAGTTTAAGTTAGTTATATTCTGATGGTCCAGATTAATAGCATTCTATCTAGTGGCTGAGATTAAGAACTTAAGATACTCCTCGTATATATTTGATTATTTGTGATCAAGTTGTAAAGTGAAAACACTTTTGCACTTTTATTGAATTCAATATACAAAGATGAATTTTAATTCATATTCTCTGAATTGTCACACCCTATATTACAAGGGCAAATTGGCCCTTTTAGCGGCATTTGTCACCCATATCAGAGAATTTTATTCATGGAGAAACTCCACGGAATTAATCTCTCATATTAATTTAGGTATGTATCCCAAATTGATTAAATGACAATTAATAGCCATAAAATTACTTTGATTGTGATATACATAAAACGGAATTACCATATTACCCTCGCTCGGAGGTGTAAACACGTGGAGCCATTGGCGGAGCCAAGAGGGGGCCAACCCAGGCCCCGACCCCCCTCTTTTAAAAAAAAATTTACTAAGCAAATTTTTTAAAAAATATATATATTAGTTGAAATTTAAATGATTTTTCATGGTTTTTCTATTCGGTCCACCCCATTTTCGTGTACCGGCCCAACCTACTATACTGTCCTGGTTACGCCATTGCGTGGAGCTCGTATGAACCTAGCGAATTTGTACGTCCAAAGCGATGCTTAGCAACCTCGGGCGAGGCCAGGGTCGTTTGCAACCTGACACGTGGAACTCATCGATGATGTGACCAGAACATGAAGATATGCCCGACACGCGGAAGTAGTCTGTACGGATTGTACGAACTATAAATACCATAATCTATAAATACAACACAGTGAAATAAAATTTGGTATCACATTTATTGTTATTCACCTCGTTCTTATGTTTATTAGCGGCTTTCCACCTATATCTGACTTTATTATTGGAGGGACTTAGCTGGGGGTCCACCCGACTAGCTTAACTTTCACAGCACTTAAACTGAAAGTACCCAGGCTCGAGTCGAACCGATCCAAATCGTACATCTGTTTTATTCATACAAATCATATTGAATCTTTATTCGTTTTTTGAACTACAAGTCGAACATTCTCGTTGGACTTAAGTCTTTTTGAATTATAGCCAACACACTTATAGTAATGAAAAATTGTTTTTCGATGCTAACATTTCTTTAAACATTTTCATGAGTGAAATCTAATATCCAAACCCGGCCAAAATATCCTCTCATCGTAAAAAGATTTTGTGTTCACTTTATTGTAATATAAGCGGCCATCTAACGAAAATTTATTAGTGAAAGTGGAGTTGACAAATGGTTTGGGTCGGTGCTAGTCCATCGAGCCAAAAAGAAAATTGGATTGAGCTAGACAAGACTGGAATTCTATCGAGGCGCCATTTTGGAGGCCAAAGCCCGAACGAGCCCATGAAATTACACGTGAAAAGTCAGGCTGACTGGACCGAGCCGACATCTCAAGTCTAATGAACCAAGCCAAATAGGTCCGATTCTTTTTAGAGCTCTTACCACAACTCGGACCAACTCTATCACATGACCATTGGGCCGGCCCAATGGACTTAGCTAGTTCTGACGATTCTATAGTGGAAGGTCTACGCAAAAACACCAAATTATTCCAACCAACTACCAAGTTTTTGACGCTTCGTTACTGGACTCCAATTTTAGAAGTCCATTTGGGATGGGCTCCAATAAGTTGTCCATATGTTTGTTTGTAACTACCACAATATTTGCAGTCCGGTTAGATAGAACAATAACTTAACCAAGCCCAATTAAATGTGTAATGAACGTAACTTGATAAAGTGGTTGTACTTATAGGTGGTTATATTTTGAGCCTTGTGCTTTTGGCTCCATATTCAATTTACATGTTTATTTCACTTTGTTGGATGAATAATTGATTATTTGAATGTATCTTAATTTTCATGACCATTGTCATTCATTTAAAAAATAGAATACAAAATGAAATAAGAAAGTGAAACAAGAAATTTGAAGCATATGTTATAGGGGGTGGAATGAAAACTATTTGGGCTCAATTTATTATAACAAAATTGAGGTTTGTTTAGGGATGTTAATGGGTCGGGTTTGGGCCGAGACAACCCAAACCCCAGACACGATGTTAAAAAAACATAAGACCAGACCCGTCCCACCTGGCCTTAGACCCAAACCCGTGTCTAGCTGGTAAGACCTGTTAGACCCATTAGACCCGCCAATTTCATATATATGGTCAATTTTATATGATTTTTACCCAAATAAAAAATTATGTCAAGTGTGATATTTATGTGGATATTAATGAATTATGAATAAATACCAACAACATATGTAATCAAGAGCTTTTGAACTGTTATAAACTAATTTTATGGTTTGGGTCCTACTATACCCGCTACCCACCTAGACCCCTTATGGTCTAAAAATCAATACATGTTACCAGCTCAAAATGAGACATGTCTGGTTCGGGTCCAAGTCTTAGGAGGACTTATCGCCACCCCTAGGTTTGTTGCGATAAATGACAATTCTTTTTAGGGATGACAATGGGCGGGGACGGGACTGATATGGGACATACCATCCCCGTCCCCGAATCCCATTTCAAATACCATCCTCATACCATTCCCCGTTTTGGGCATTTGGTACGGGGATGGGGAATCCCCGTTCGGAGAACGGGGTCCCCGCGGGGATTCGGGGTCCCCGTTTTGTATTTATTAATGAAAAAATATATTTTTTACTTAAAATAGTTAATAATTAAAATAGATAAAATATCATGAATCACTAGCTAATCTTATAATAACTCCACAATATAAAATACTTTAACAAATTGAGTTAAAGACAATAACTTTTAAAATATAAAGTCTTGTAATTTTAAAAACTAAAAATCATTACACTATAAAACACATAATTTTTAGGGTTTAATTTTATAATTTAATAAAATAAAAAATATAAACTTAATTAATATTAATAATATATATGCATATATATAAATATGTATATATATATTTCGGTGAATGGGAACGGGGACGAGGAATTCCCGTTTCATCTAATCGGGGACGGGGACGGGGATGGGACGGGAGATATAAATACCATCCCCGGTTTCAGAAAAGCGGGGAATCCTCATCCCCGCTCTCATCCCCGAATTGTCGGGATTACCCGTCCCCAATTTATTCGGGTACCATCGGAGATGGTTCCCATGAGGATTTTGCCATCCCTAATTCTTTTGTTATGTATTTAGATTAGAAAAGTAAAGTATATAAATATTAAGTGATTTTTTTTGGGAGGGGGGTGTGGGGCTAGGGTATTTGAATCGTATATACAATAAGTCAGCATTATTTACAACTATTAGTATATAAATATAAAATTTCATTTGATTTAATGTATTTTATTTTATGTTTTTTGAACAAATTGCTATTACATTATTAAACTTTGTAAGCATTATTTAAATGTTTTATATATGCTATAATCCAGTGGTCACATAAATCTACCAAGCAAATAATAATAAGTGATAATTATGAAAACACCCCCAAGATTGGGACTAATTATAAAAAATCCATATATGTTTCAAAATTACAAAAAGTCTCCCCAAGTTCGATTATGTCTTAAATTTAAAGGGATAATTGTAATATTTCTACAAATATTAGGGGCATTTTTGAAATATATTTTGTTTATGAAGAGGAAAGATGTAAGCAGAATCAAATCTTGAAAGAATTTTTCAAAATTCTCAAAAATTCCTGGATTTTTTGTAATTAGCTCGAACCTCAGGGTTTTTATGTAATTATCCCTAGTAATAATAAAACACACAATGTGGACACAATGACATAAAAGTGGGCTCCCAATCGCTATAGACTTGTCAAATGGCACGTTTCACTTGTCATCAAATCCAAATCTCAATCTCAATTATTCTAATAGAAACATTAGACTCCAATTCCAACCCAATTATCGAATCTGCCTAAAATATTGGATAATTCATTTTTGACAAAAGCTAAAATATTGGATAATTAACCTAACCAAACCAAACAACCACTTATGGGGGGTTTGATCTTCTGCGAGTGGGTTGTCCAACCCCTTGTGATTTTCGCTAAATGTTCCATTACGACGTATACGTGTATTTTTTCCAAAAAAGAAAATCAAAATGGGACACACGTCACAATGGGAGCCAAGACTACCCACAGGTAACATCTACTTACCCCTTATATTTGTAGAAATATTACACTTATGTTTCATCTTTAATTAATAATCAACGAAAAAAGTCATAAATAGACAAATACGTGACCTCCATATCCATATCTGCTATTTATATACCTTTCCTTCTCTCTCTCTCTCTCTCTCTCTCAAGTGCGTGAGGTTTTTCGTGATTGTGACCTCTGCGTTAAATTTCATCATTAGGGGAAAATATTACGTCTCAGTTTTATCGAGATTGATGGGATTGTTCCCCAATTCTTGACTTTTGTCTGGAAAATTTTATCTTTTATGGAGGTAACGGTTCAATTCACCAATTAAAAGTTTTATGTTTTGTGGGATCTTCTGGATCGTGTATGTTTATTGTGCGATTGTTGAGATGCTGGTGCTTGTTGAAGATTATCGGTTGGTTTCATGAATTAGAGCCCGTCTCCTAATTTATTTTGTGATTTTTGATTATGTCTCTGATATTTTTGTTATGCAATCAATGATATCAAGGAATCCCACATCCAATTCACTTGTTCCCTGATTTTTTGGTAATTTTTGAACGCTGATAATCATAGAGAAATATGCCCAAAATTGGTTTTTATATTTTTTTTTCGTTTTTTTTTTTTTTATTTCCATTTACTTGCCCGTGCCGCTACCTGCTTCAAACAGAGAAATATATGTGGGCTTTTATAAGAATGTAAGGATTGTGATTGTAAACTAGCTAGTTTCATCTTTTGTTTGTGTTCTGTGTTTAAGGGTTTGGCAATGGATGAGGCCAAGAAGGCAGAGTCTCATATGACATCAGCTGCGGCTTTTGTAGAAGGGGGATTCAGGAGGCCTGTGATGATTCTTGTAGCATATGCCTTGAGGGTTTTTGTGATGGTGATCCTTCCACGGTGAAGTGCCAATATATTGTTTCATTCCATGTTTATTACGACACCTATATTTTGTGATATCCTTTGCTGTTACTGATATCTCTCATGAATTATGTCACGTAGGTGACAAGTTGCAAGCATGAGTTCCACCTTCAATGCATTCTAGAATGGTATGTGCTGTGCATTTTAATTTTAGGATTGTTGTCTGCTGATATCCTCAGCTGTACTTATTCTTTCTCCCAATTGTTAGCTTAGCATTGTTTTGTATATCACTTTGTGTCCTTGTTAAGGTCATAATTATATCAGAGTATAATGTGTTTGAACTGATTGAGATTTCTCCTTATATTTTTCAAATAAAAGAAAACCATCTAAATTTTGCTTGCCATGGTAGAGATTTTTCAGGAAGTAGTTGACATGTACTTGATCAAGATTTGTTGTATTTTTATAGTTTAGTTCTGTAGCCCACATAGGCAGTTGGATGGTGCTGAAAAGGATTGCATTAAGTGGTTCACTGTGAGGGGATAATGAGGGATCCTGGGGAGAATGTCCTAAACCCCATCCTATTTCCTTGCAGTAATGGCCTTGCAGTTGCTTAAACCCAGCCCCCAGTGCCCCCAGCATGCTGCTCCTTCCCCATCAGCTCACCTCCACCTCCCCCTTATTATCCACATATGAGAGACACTCTTGCACAAACTGATCCGATCACTCCTTCCAATTTCACCAGCTACCCTACCGGTGGACAAGGTGAAGGTCGTAAGCTGCAGCGCTGTTGTGTGGGTCTGTGGGTGTGATGATGCTGACATATAAGGGGGTGGGTTGATGTTTGGTTTCAGTATGTGCTTGTCAAGTGTTCTATCATCTGGTTTGTGGGGTTTTGGGAGAAGGGTTTGGGGGGTGATGGATGGCAATGGTTAAGCTACTGGGGGACTTCTAGTGGGTTTTAAGGTTATTTTTTCGATTTTATATTGTTTAGATGATAAAATATTTGCAGCATATTGTTAGGTCAGTAAACTCAAATGAGCATTAATGGGTTGGTTGTGCCACTTTTATGATTTGATGGGATAATTTTTCACCCATGAACTCATTATTGGTTGAACCCAAAACCAATTATAGTGGGTGAATGTGGACAGATTAATTTGGTCTGGATAAATTCCTCAAGCGTCAAAGATAATCCACTATGAAGTTACACGCCTGCCAACCTTTTCTGTCTCTATTACTTAATCAAACAATAGGTTACAATGCATTTAATAATCTGGTTTCTTAATTCCTCTATTGTCTTGAGACTTTTATTTACTTGCTATACTACGAGGATTTGGGAAGCATAATCATCTAACTTTTTTTGGGTATGGTATAATCATAATCATCTATAATTATCTGGCTTTGTTGCCTTCTATTTAAGTTAATTCTCCATCCTTTTTTTCCTTTTTGCTCATTTGCTTAGAGAGCTCAATGAAAATATAATGGGGACTAATTGGGGCACGGTATTGTATATTCTTGTTTTGGAGCCTAGATACGCTTGTGATCACATAGATTTCATTCATGTGGAATTTCACGAAATTTGTTGACTTGGGTTGTTATAATTTAAGTATTAACATGGGGAGCATAAGGGTTAGGAAAGCTATATTGAAAGCTTATTTAAAAGTAAGTTTTTGGGAAATGATGGTGGAAGAGAAACTTACCTTTCACTGTATGAGACAGGTGCCAAAGAAGCTCCAATTGTCCAATGTGCTGGCAAAATATCAGTCTGAAAGATCCCACAAGGTTTGTCTCTGATGTTCATCTTTTCTTTTAATTTCATTTGGTCTTCTTGTTCAACTTTTTGTTTCTTATATCTGTGGTGATAGAATTCATGTTTCTGTTATTATTGCAGTCAAGAATTGCTTGAGGCGGTAGAACGGGAGAGAAGTTTCAGGTTCACACCATCAAGGAATGCAAGAATATTTCATCATCCCACTCTTGGGGATTTTGAATTGCAGCATGTCTGTTGGCAATCTTTTTAGTTTCAGTTTTGTCGTCTAGTCGCTCCATTGTTTTTGTGATCTGCCATTGTTTTTTTGTGATCTGTTGTTAGTGTTTCATGACTCCTCTCACCAATGCAGTTGCCAGTGGGAGTGAATGATGCTGAACTTGAGGACCGCATTATCCAACACTTGGCGGCTGCTGCTGCAATGGGGAGGACTCACCGCATTGGTCGAAGGGAGGGCTCAAGGAGTCGTACATCTGCTCATGCCCGTCCACAGTTTGTGGTGCTCTCAGCTAATCCTAATGGATCTTCTACTGGTGCTGGGAGTGAAGAAACTGAGCCAGCTGCTGCAACTGAAAATAATACATCTGTACAGCTTAGCAATCAAATTTCAGCTTCATCATCTGGATCTTTAGTCATGCCAATCACTGGTCGAGGGTTATCCATTGATAATAGGTAGTGTTATAGTTCACAAGCCTTACATAAAGTCCTGTAATTATGTTATCACTTGGACTGACTTTATATTTACCCATTTTCAGAAACCATGTGAGTCAGCCTTCCTTGCCAAATCAAGACAGAGCAGGACCCTCGGAGTTTCAGTCTTTTTCAGACACTTGGAAATCTCGATTCAGTTCTATTTCAATGAAGTATGAGTTGGTTTACTGAAAAATTGCTTTTTTTGTGTGTATTTATCTATAATTTGTGCCTTTTGAATTCTCAATGTTTGCATGTTAATTTTGCTTAAGATACAAAGAGTCAATTTCGAAGAGTACAAAAGAATTGAAGGAGAAGTTGTTTTCCCGAAGCTCTTCCGTGGCAGATATTGGTTCTGAAGTTAGGAGGGAGGTAAATGCTGGAATTGCTACTGTATCCCGCATGATGGAACGCCTTGAAACTAGAGATAATAATAGAGCTGATCGTGTGCTGCGGCCAAATAGTGCAGTGAATTCTTCAGTCACTGAACAAAGAAACAATAATAGGGATACTCCTGATGATATGCCTTTGAATGGAAATAACTCATCTTCTTTTGCTGCAAGTTCAATTTCGAGTTAAGTTTATAATACTATTGAAAAAAGGGCATCCTTCTCAGCATTTCATCTTTGAAGGTGCGTTATCGAGTTGTTTAATTAGTCATGTTGGCACATTTGTAGCTCCCAATCTCCATTTCTATATACTTCATCAAGCTTGATTGCTGTTTCTTGCTTGTTTTTATAGTCTACTTCTTTCATATTTTTTCACATGTTCAACTTAATCTTGACATTCAATGCAACTATTTGTGGCCTCGGACTCTTTGCAAGGGAAAAGTGCAATAATATTTTTTTAATAAAGATCGTAGATGCTCAAACTAAAACAACATATAAGTAGTTGGAATTTGTGACAAAGTGCTAGTAGGAAGATTAAGATATATGTGGAATTAGACACAAGGTATTAGTTGGACTGTAGTTAGGTAGAGACATACTGGACACACCTGAAGTGAGAATTATGCTACTTTAATAACAATGGGTATAGGCATTATATTCTGAAGTCATGTATGAGTGATTATTTGCAGTTATGAAACTTAAGCTTCATTTCTGCATAGTGCGAAAGAGAGAGTGATGGTAAATCAACTTGTGAGTAGAAGTGGACAATCAGGATGAAAATGGAAACGATAGCACCATCTACCTCTAAATTTGAATTTTAAGTAGTATGAGCTTAGAGCAGATGTTGCGTATGAGTATTCCTTTCTCATTGTGTGTAATACAATACCCACTTTCTCAACTGATGATGCCCGTTATCTTATTAAAACTTTACAGGCTGAGAAGAAAGATCTGTCATGCCTCTGAATGACGGCCCTTTTTAGCGAAATTTTGACCCCCTTTACTTTTAAGTTCTTAACTAATAATTGGTTGTGAAAAGCTGATACGTGACTATATGAGATTGAACTAGCGACTCTTAACTATAAGCGATATTTTTAATGGCCCTTTCTAGTTTGCTTTCCTTCTTTTTCTCTCACTCATCATCAGACTACTCGATGACATTTACTTTCATCTGCTGTTATTTAAAATCTTATATCTTTACCGTGCACCACTGGCCTTGAGATATACTAGAATATTTTTGCCCTTTGGTTTGTTGATTGTGAAATGATATGCTTGAGAGTTCTAGTCCAAGACTTGTTTGATATGCGAATTTTAATGCATTTAGTACCTTCCTTCATAGTTTGACCATCTCTTGCTGCTAAACAGTAAGCGCTGGCACAGGAGTTAATAGCAGTTTAATAATGTGTCCTATGATTTACCACTGCAGATGTGAGAAATTTAGCAAACTGTAAGTGGGCTTGAGTACCATCAATATATCTTTCTTAAATGACCAGGATAATGCAATGATAAGTAGTGAACTAGTTTTGGTTGGTAAAGTAATATGGCTCTTAAGTATGGCATGGAAGGAGATAATGCTATCAAGTAACCTTAATTATCTTTTGGGATAATTACAACAACCCCCTATGGTTCAGGCTAATTACAAAAAAATCCAGAGATTTTTGAAAATTATAAAAAAATAAAAACCTTAAGGTTTGATCTTGTGTTACATTTCCCCCTTCATAAGTAAAAAAACATTTCAAAACCCGACATTTATAGAAATATCTTTGGGTTTTTTGTAATTAGCCCAAACCTGAGGGACTTTTTGTAATTATCCCTTATCTTTTACCCACCGTAAACATAAATGAATATTTAAGAGGGCTGACTTGCACAAGGAAAAATTTGCTCCAGATATGTTCCATGGCCTGAGCTTGGAGAACGTTAAGTTCTACAATAGGCATCAATTTCATAAGACCGATTAAAAGAGAAAAGTACCGGTTTGCAACTCTGATATATTTGTCAACAAAAAATTGAAAAAAATGTGGAAATTAAGTTGAGATGCACTTGTTAAAGTTGTGTATGCTCAGAGTATTTCTTTTCAAGACTGTCCCCTGCATTCTGCCTGGTACCATTCAGCATCAGCCGTATGTGATCTTACATGTCAATAAGCATATTTCTTCATACATCTTTATTGCTTTGCTTTTTAAGTTTCTTGGAGAAGACTTCTAATTGTACATCTATCTGCTAACCTGGAGTGAGTTTATTTTTATTTTTTTCATTTTTAGTTTGGTTATTGAAGTCTTTCGTGTTCTGAAATCTATTGCATCATCATCATATAATTCAATTTTCAGGTATACGTTTCTCTTCTCCAAATATGACATGCTGAGGATGAATGAGTTTTATTGCTTCGGTTTGAGTAAGGCTATAGAGCAGATTCAGACAACCTTTTAAGGAAAAAACTACTGGAAAACTTGCTTGTTATATATATTTATTTGCATGTAAAATGGAAACATCGATCCGCCATTGAAACTTTCGGAGGTGGAATTTGGCAGAGATAGTATGATGGATGTTCTGTTCTTTTTTCTTGTTTTCATTTCAATCGATGAATTAAACGCATGATGGTTTAGCATTTCTTGCTAAATATAGTGTTAATAGCTGACTTCGTTTGCCCTTCGTTCTCTACTGATAATTAAATTTTATACTTGATGCGTCTAATTTCACTGGTCTGGTTCAACATTACTATAGGGAACATCCCAATTTACGAAATTTGAGGATGATTGAAACAAAATTATTGGATTAGATTTGGTTGTCTTTATTTATTTTGGGCCGTTAACTATGATAAATATTTTTGTTATTTTTGTACATCTTACTTTTGAGCAGTTTTAACTGGATGGAATTGGATTTGAGGAAGGGAGATTCTCGAGGCCTTGTATGATGTATTTCGGTTTTAGTCTTTGGAAAATGAGTTTTCAAACTTGATTGATTTTCGTATGAGAATTGAGAATATTGGTTTGTTGTATGAATTTCTGTTTGGAATGAAAATATGTTTGGTTATAGTTTTCTAAATGTATTTTTGACATAGGTTTACGTGATTGTAGTGTATTTTCACATCGATTTGCGTGATTGTGGTGAAAATTTGTTTGGTTGTGTTTTCAAAAGAATATTTTCATAAAAAAGTGAAAACTAGAAATGACTTTATTTTAATGAGAACTTTCTAAACAAACATAAACTCATTTTTTGGAATAGTTGGAAGTGAAAAACTATTCTTGAAAACACAACCATACAAGTCCTTGATGTATGGATGTATTTCTAAGTCTAATTTCGGTTTAGGTGTTAGAAAATGAATTTTCAAATTTTATTGGTTTCGTGTGAGAATTGAGAATATGTTTAGTTTGTTGTGAATTTTCGTTTAAAAATGAAAATATGTTTGGTTATAGTATTTTTGACATAGATTTGCGTGATTGTAGTGTATTTTCGACATCGATTTGCGTAATTATAGTGTATTTTCACATAGATTTGTGTGGTTGTGGTGAAAACTTGTTTGGTTGTATTTTCAAAAGAATCTTTCCATAAAAAATGAAAACTGAAAATGACTTTATTTCTATTGAGAATTTCTTAAACAAACATAAATTCAGTTTCTAAAATAGTTGGAAATTGGAAAATTGCATTTGGAAACAATTCCATACATTAGTTTCTTAATGAACAAAATAGTTTTTTTCACCTAAAATTTGATAATTACTTTTTTTCTTAGTGTTTGCAAACACCACAAAATCGGATGACAAAAACTCATATCAGGCGGTCTAACGGGCCAAAATTCGTTAGACAAGTTCTAAAACCGACCGGTGGCATATTTAAATATTCATGGATCAGAGGCATTTTTGTAATTGTTTGTACGCGAAAAGTATTAGCGGTTAAATCCGAAAAAAATATTATTATGTAGTTCACTTGAAAAGTATTAGTTTTTGTAATATAAGCTTGAAAAGTATTGTCTTCTTATTTGAAAAGTATTAGTACGTAGTTCACTTTAGTGAATATTTAATAATCCCATAAAAAAGTATTAATTTTTTTTTGTCAAAAATATTAGTAGTCCCCCTGAAACGTATTAGTAATTTCTCGAAAAATATTAGTTTTTAGTAATTTCCTTGAAAAGTAACAAGTATTACTAGTTTTTTGGAATATATTAGTATGTTTCCTGAATAATATTAGTAGCCCTCTAAAAGTAATAGTTAATTAAAATCAAAGCTCTATCCAAAGATGGAGAATAAATCGAATCAGCATAACACAAAAAAAGTTTAGAATTAATTATTCTATTTTATTGTGCGAGTCTTTTATGGTGTTAACGCAAAATCATTAGTCCTTGATTCGACGGGAATGCTGTTATGTCTATATATTATATGGTTTCGATTTCTTCCCCATATTTGGATAGGGCTTTGATTTTCTGCCATCATCGAATTGCTCGAATCCCCAGCTTCTTGAAATTATATTTTAAATTGATTCTTGTTGTAAATTCTCTCTTTTTATATCTAATGTTATATGAGCTATGGTTCACATGCCTTTTGTTATAATACTCCCCTTTGGACGTAGCATTGTTATATATTGGATGAGTAATTGGATGAGTATGCCTCGTTAAAAACCTCAAGCCGGAAAACCTGTGGGAAAAATCGGACATAAGGGAAAAATAGTACATTCTCAAATCCAGACCTTGTGCATGAGTTGCTTCTTTAAAAACCTTAAGCTGGAAAAACCCAATGGAATAAAAACCAGACAGAAGGGAAAAAGAGTACAACGCACAATATATTTGCTCCCCTTGAAATGAAGAATATTAGCTGCATAATTGATTCATCAATCTTGCTTCGTATGGACTCTTCTCATTCCGATGCCGTAAACCAACTTCTCGAATGTAGACGTTGGTAAGGATTTTGTAAACAAATCGGCAAGATTGTGACATGAGTGAATATGCTGAATATCTACACCTCTCCATTTTTCTGAAGTTCATATGTGTGGAAAAACTTTGGTGAAATATGCTTGGTCCGATCACCTTTTATGCAACCACCTCTCACTTGTGTTATGCATGCTGCATTATCCTCATAAATAATAATAGGAGTATCTGTAACTGGTTTCAGTTGATAAACATTTCTTATATGAGCTATAAACGATCTTAACCAAACACACTCTTTGCCAGTTTCATGAAGAGCAATGATTTCCGAGTGATTGGAAGAAGTAGCAACTAATGTTTGTTTGGTGGATCGCCATGATATAGTTGTACCGTTATAGCAAAATAAGTAACCGGATTTGTGATCGAGCTTTATGTGGATCAAATTTATACCCCATCAGATAACCGAGGCTAACCGCAGTTAGTGGATTCCTTGGAATAGAATAGCCCCAAATCGTAGTGTCACCGAGATATCAAAAATGTGTTTAATACCATTCCGGTGTCTTGAGTTGGCTCGGAAGCGTATCGTGCAAGTAGATTTCTTTGCAAAAAAAAAATATCGGTCGAAAGTACATTGTCTAGATACATTAATGCTCCAATAGCATTAAGGTAAGGCACTTCAGGACCCAAAGTCTCTTCACCGATTCTTTTGGTCGAAATGGATCTTTCTCGGGAACTTAAACTGCGCACAACCATAGGGGTACTCAAAGGATGAGCCTTGTCCATATTAAATCGTTTGAGTATCCGTTTAGTGTAAGCAGATTGATGGACAAGTATCCCGTTATCTTTATGCTCTAATTCAAGACCAAGACAAAGTTTAGTATTTCCAAGGTCTTTCACCTCAAATTCTTTCTTTAGATATTCAGCAGCATTGGATAATTCTTCAGGGGTGCCAATCAAATTCATGTCATCGACATAAACAACAATGATATCAAATCCGGTATCTGATCTTTTGATGAAAACACATGCGCAATTGGTATCATTTTTGTAACCTTCCTTAGAAAGGTATTCATTAAGTCTATGATACCACATGCGACCGGATTGCTTCAATCCATATAACGATCTTTGCAATTTGATCGAGTATATTCACGGGGAGTGTCCGACTTTGGCATTTTATATCCATCGGGGATTTTCATATAAATATCAGAATCCAACGAACCATATAGATATGCCGTTACTACGTCCATTAGACGCATGTCCGTTTCGTGGACAACCATGCGATAAGAAAAATAAATGTGATTGTATCCATCACATGTGAATATGTTTCATCATATCTAATCTATCAGGGTCTCGGAAGAACCCTTGAGCCACGAGTCAAGCTTTATATCTCACGACTTCGTTTTTCTCATTTCTCTTTCGAACAAATACCCATTTGTACCCAGTGGGCTTTACATTGTTTGGAGTTCTGACAATTTGTCCAAATACATTTCGTTTTTCTAGGGAAGCTAACTCATTTTATTGCTTTTTCCCACATAGGCCAATCAGGCCTCGGCGACATTCCATTATCGAACGTGGTTCGTTATCATAATCATCATTTATAATTTCTTGAGCTATCGAGAATGCAAAGTTATCATCAATAATTATTTCATTTCGATCCCATATTTCATTACAATAGCTCATGGGATTCTCGGTGTTATTAGAGGAATTTTGTACATTTTTACGTGGTGTTAGGCAGCATGATTCATCTAGAGTATGTTCATTATTATCAATTCTCCCTTTATTTTTCGAGAGAACGAGTATCTTTTGAGCGATAGGTCTACCACGTTTTTGTCGTGGGTTATCATCATTCATCTTCTTATTTTCATCTGGAACAATAATCCTGGCTGGAGCATTTGCAGCCGGAATATGAGACTTCGTTACTTTACTAGCATCATTAAATGCATCGGGAAGTTTATTAGCAATATTTTGTAAATGAATGATTCTATTCACCTCACTTTCACATTCGTAAGACGTGGATCTAAATGAGATAAGTTCAATCCTCGGAGATACTCTCAATTGGTTTTGTTTATTTAAAATATCATTATCTCTTCCCAATGATGGAAATGTTGTCTCATCAAAATGACAATCGCAAATCTAGCGGTAAATAAATCTCCGGTCATCGGTTCTAAATACCGAATAATTGATGGAGAATCAAATCCAACGTATATACCAAGTTTACGTTGTGGACCCATTTTTGTCCTTTGAGGTGGTAAAATTGGCACTGAATAACACACACGAAAGTGCGTAGGTGCAAAATATTTGGCTTCAAAACCAAGAGTTAATTGCATTGGGAGTGCATATGATAAGCGGTGTGGCGTAATCTAATAAGTGTTGATGCATGTAATCATTTGCATGACCCCATCCGCACTAGTGAGCTTTGATCTCATTAATAATGTATGAGCAATTATTTGAACTCGTTTAATCGGGGATTACGCAATCCATTTTGAGTATGAACATGTCTTTTGGGTGCTCAACATTAATTCTCATTGTTGCGCAATATTCATCAAAGATTTTTGATGTAAATTCCCGACATTATACATTCTTATATTCTTAATAGGATAATCAGGGGAAATGTGCTTGGAGTTTAATAATTTGTGCTAATAATTGAGCAAATGCAACATTTCTAGTAGATAATAAGCATACGTGTGACCATCGACACGATGCATCTATTAAGACCATGAAATATCTAAATGGTTCACTTGCAGGATGTATTGGTCCACAAATATCACCATGAATACGTTGTAAAAATGATGGTGATTCATAACCAACTTTTTCCATGGAAGGTCTAGTAATAAATTTTCCTTGTGAACACGATTCACAGAAATAGTCTTTGGACATTAGCATCTTCGTGCTTTTCAATAGATGTCCATTAGTGTGTTCAACAATTCTATGCATCATAGTTGTTCCTGGGTGTCCTAGGCGATCATGCCATAACCCAAAAACTTTATATAAAAACATTAATGCACAACATCAATGCACAACAAAATTTAAATAAAGAATTTTATTCGACAATATAGTCATACATAATCATCTAATTATTACAACATGCTAAGATAAATTGTTACGGCTAACAGAGGAAAAATTAAGACAAGAAGATCAATAAAAATTCAAAATTCTTCTGGTGTATATTCCCCAACAAAAAGCAGGATAGTATATATGAAGACCAATATAATGATAAATACTAACATAAAGTTAACTATTTTTGGAATGAGAGAAATGTGAAGTTTTTAGAAAGATGATAGAATATGTGTGAGTTTGTTGAAAGAAATGTTGGTATATTTATAGATAAAAATTCTTTGTTCATGCCGGCCGTTGTAGGGGAAAAATTAATGTGAAAAATTTGAATGTAAAATTTGTGAATGTTTTGGTAGAAATTTACTTGATATTTCATGATCGAAAATATTAGACATAAACAAATTTATTAAAAGCATAAAATTGGGAATGTATCATCCGGAACAAGTACAAACACAGTACAACACACTTAGTCTCGGGAATATATCATCTGAGAAAATAACATACAAACATTGAGTTTATTTTTCAATTTATCCAGTCGGCACTTTGTGCCCCATGATCCTCAAGAAAATCGGATATATCAAGTGGTTTCCAGTCTTGGACAAGATTTTGATCGCGTATACTTTCAGATGTGTATGCCTCATTGATAGTAGGTGGCTCCACTGCCTCAGTAGTATGTGTTTGAACATTTTTGCCTTTATTCTTCTTTGGTTCCTGGTATAGATTTATCAGGTGCAGGGCAATTCTACATGTTTTGGCCCAATGTCCTGTCATACCATATCTGTTACGAGATCATCACTAGTTCTTTCCATATGCATTTTTCCCTTATCACGATTTGGCTGATTTTGATGCCCCTGTTTAGCATTATAATCGTTTTGGAGGGTATAGTGATAATTATCTCTATTATAGTAATTACGACCGCCACAATCATATCTGTGAGTATTTTGATGTGGACCACCACGGCCACGACCCCTACGGACACCACGCTCGGGTTTATACTCACGGCCTCTAAATCGACCCCCCCCTCTCTGGAGTTAGCATGTGGTTCGAGCCTTAATGTATTAGATCGAGAAGGTCGCAAATCGTGATTTCTCAACAAAGAATTCATTGGTTTTCTCTGCCGTGAGAAGAAGCAAAATTAATTCAGAATATGTTGTATATACTGTTGTTGTAGCACAATATTTGATTTATGCATTGTGGAGAATGTTTTCTCCAATTTGTCATATTCAGACAACTTAGTCCCACAAAGAGCCGATCGGGACTTAATTTTAAATAATACCGAATTATAGTTAAGAACGGACTTAAAGTCCCGCAACCTTGGATGTTGCCAATCATATTGTGCTTGTGGGAATATCACTATTTTAGTGTGATCAAATCTTTCTTTGAGCTTTTGCCATAGCTCAGAAGGTCTTTCAATTTGTATATATTCATTTTTTAAATCATCGGATAGATGATGACTAATAAATACCATTGCGTTCGCCTCATCTTTTACAACGACCTCCTCGATTTTTACAGGCTTCAATATTTTTGCCAGATCTTGACCCTGAAGGTGTAATTTAACATCTAGACACCATGATAAATAATTTTCGCCAGTGGTGTCAAAGATCTGAAATTTTTGTTTTTCGATACTGCCATTTTCTACAAAGAAAATAAAATAAATTAGTACACAAAAATTCAAACTTGAAATATACAAACCTTTTCTCGAGCAATAACTCGTGTTGATAACGTGTTGTAAATTCTCTCTTTTTACATCAAATGTTATAATACGTATACTTATATATATATGATATGAGATTGTAATTAATATAAATTAAGCAAAATGAAGAAAGCAAAGTAAGACTAATTGTGCAATTAAAGCCGTGTATGTGTTCTTTGCTTATTACAATTCCCACATATTTATACACCAAGATTTACTATTAGACTTGTGATTACAGTTGTAATCTTTTGAAAATTTCCAATGCTAAAGTCCACCCCTATGGGCTATGGTTCACATGCCTTTTGTCATAATAATTCTTTGATTGTTGAGTTGATTGTTGGAAAAATTAAAAAAATAAATGGAGATGAAAGGTGGTTGGTGGTGGGAGAAAGAAAGGTATACAGAGTGTATTTGATGGTGGTGATGGTGACGTCACTTCTGGTGGTCTCATTACCGCTAGTGATGACTATACCTTTTTGAGGAGATGAGCGCACCGAGTTAGGTTGGTTGTTGGGGCTCCGTTTGATGATTAAATCGTTAGGTAGTCTGAAGGAGACTTTCTCAAATCGAATTGGATCAATGGATCCATTACAAGAAAACAATCAAATTCCAACGAAGTAGAAAATAGTTGCCAATTCCAACGCTAAAGAAAACCGTTGGTTCAAGTTGTTGGAAATTTCGTTGGAATTTAAATTCCAATGGAAATTCCAACATCACAACAAACGGATTGAAAATTCCAACAATAATTCCAACGGTAATAAAATCGTTGGAATAAACCATTGGAAATACTGTTGGAATTTTAAAAATTCCAACAGAAATTCCATCGCTAAAACATATCATTGGAAAATTCCAACAAAAATTCCAATGGTAATCAAAATGTTGGAATTAATCATTGGAATTTTCGTTGGAGTTTTTAAAATTCCAAAGAAAATTCCAATGGTACAACAAGCTCTTGGAAAATTCCGTTGGAAACTCCAATACCGTTGAAAATTTTTAATAGGGGTAAAAAGATTCGATACTATTATCCATATCAACAAAATATATCTTCTCTTCTGGAATCAATCATATTAAAACTATATAGTTCAACGTGCTTGACTTGGGACAAATTGATGATGGGTGACCTACTGGGAAGTTAAATATATTAGATAATGAGATAAAATGATTGAATATTACAATGGATATATACCATTGGATTAAATTCCAATGACATAACTTCGTTGGAATAACCGTTGGAATTGTTTTCCAACAATTATATATATTCCAATAGATATACCATTGGACTAAATTCCAATAGTTTAACTATATTGGAATTAGTGTTGGAAAATATGTTATAGTTTTTTTTCCAACAGTTGTATATTCCAATCAATACTGTTAGAAGTACCGTTGAAATATTTTTTCATTAGAATTTCCATTGGAATTTTGCCATTCCAACAGCCATTTTACTAACGATGCATTTATTGTTGGGATTTCTTTTGGAATCTATGGTCTTGTATGGTTATGTTTCCAACACCATTTTTCAACTTTCCAACTATTCCGAAAAATGAGTTTATGTTTGTTTCAAAAGTTTTCAGTAGAAATGAAGTCATTTCCAGTTTTCACTTTTTTATGGAAAATATTCTTTTGAAAACACAACCAAATAATTTTTCATTCCAATTACGCAAATCTAGGTAAAAATGCACTACAATCAGGCAAACCTATTCAAAAATACATTTGAAAAATTATAACCAAACATATTCTTATTTTCAAACAGATATTCAGACAACAAACCAAACATATTCTCAATTCTCACACAAAAATCAATAAAGTTTGAAACTCATTTTCCAACACTAGAAACTGGAAATTGGATTTGGAAATACATCCATACAAGTTCCAACGGTAATTGGTCAAATTCCAACATATTTTCTCTGTTGGAATTTCCATGTTTTCTTGTAGTGGGAATAGACTAGTCGAATGGGAATTGGTGGTCGGTCTGATCGGATACCTCTAAAAAGTTAATTTTTACGGTCAAATCAGTTAAAATTGATTGATTAATTTATTGTTTAAATTCTTTATATCTTTTTGGATTGATATTTTTTTATATATATGATTATTTGATTTTTAGACATTGTTATATATATATATATATATTTTAGTTGTTTATTTTTTTTATTATATAACAATTATATTTTATTATATTATCATTTTTACATAATATAATAAAAAAATATAATTAGTTTTTATTACATCAATTAGATCAAGAATTGAATACCGATCAAAAAAAAAAAAAAGGATTGAATCAATTTGATTGGTTGGATAATTGATCTATAATGGTCACAGATTCACCTTTAAAGACATTTGGACAGGATGGATAGTATCAAAGTTCTTACTTCATAGTTACTTGGCTCAATAATGCGAAAAAAGTCTTTGATGTTACACACGTTAATTGGGCTAACCAACCACAAAATCATTATCTCAACGCACAAAGTGTACGATATGTTATCTTGTCGGAATATCAAATCATCATTTAAGAATTTTCAAGACTTTTTTTTTTGTATGCTTCTATTAACTTTTGTTTAACTTAAAAGTTTTAAGGGCTTTGGGCCCTAATGCATCTCAAGCACAGTATGGGGTTATTTGGTAAAAGGAGTATTGGGTTATTGTTTAGCAATCATTTTGGGCCTATTGAAACATTCGAAATTTTACTCAACCAAAGTGATTTAATAAGTAGGGAAAATGACATGAATACCCCATTTTCCATACTCAATCCTGTCTGATGTTCATTTTCCATTTGATTTTGGACAAAATACCATTTTCATTGATTTTGGACAAAAATACCATTTTCCATTTGAATTTTGACAAAAATACTCATTTTCATTGATTTTTTTGCGTTGGTTTTTTTTTTTTTCTTTGTTGTTTCAAGCGTGTTTGTTGTTTCTTTGTTGTTTTTCATACATGTTTCATTTATGTTTCTTATATGTTTCACTTAGCCAACTTTTCATTGAATTCCGATTGCATGGAGAAAATCTCGGTTGTGGTATGCCACAATGGACAATGGGAAGAAAATAGAAGTATACCAACTTTGAAATAGCAAGAATCTCGATTCCAATGGATCGCACATTCAACACCCTAAACGAAATCTTGGAACAACAAATTCAATTCGAGAAAATTTGAGCTTACTTGTCCATCATCGGCTACGAGAAATGGACACGACTCCATTGTCAGACCAAAAATACTTTGTATTGAATTCCAACATCGTAGAATTATTGAATGCATCAATCGTAGGGGAAAGACTACTAGTAACAACTTTGCTAGAAAGACGTGATATACGTAGTTCAAGATTAGGCATGCGGACTTACATTGACAATTCTCTAAAACTACTAGTAAAATTACAAACATTTGGCATGCTCAACTCTGCGATTCTCGATGCATATGATCTTCTTAATCATGTTCTTGGAGTTTCTTCATGTCCCCAAATGTTGGTCACTAATTCAGATGGAACTTCCCTTTTGAATCCTTATTTTGATCGAATTAAATGATAAACATCTCCGCATCTGTCTTTTTTCCTCGATCACCTCTCTGAAGTTGCCTCATATAATTTCTCTTACTATTACGACTGAGATCTGGCATGCTTTGAAACTGCAATATCATTCTCTTTCTCGCACACATGTTTACCAACTCAAGATGCAACTGCTTACTCTGAATAAAGGTTCTAAGTCAATGTAATCATATTTGAATGATGTAAAACTTCTTTCTTATGTAAATGAAACTATAAAAGATATCACATAAACTAAAAAGCTGAAGAGTATATGGGGAAACTACACTATTTCTCTAAATTTAAAAGCAATTTACTACAAACTTTTATCACATGATCCTCTGTTTCACAATTGTTTCTTACATGTTTCATTTATGTTGCTTACATGTTTCAACTGATTACACCATTATTAAGATTTACGTAACAAACAATTCTCTAAAATCATTAGGAAGTGGAGGTAGAATCTCAATTTCATTGTCATCGTCATCACCATTTTGCAGCTTCAACTTAGCATGATTGTGAAGCAGATGACTGAGCCTTGCTTCTTCATTCTCTATCTCGAACGCTTCGACGTCCATAGCCTTCCCAACACTAAAGTGCTTGACATAACAAGCAACAAAAAATCCCACATTCACTACAAAAGAAATAAAAAAAGATACACAGTCAGATAGATAACACAACAAATCAAAAACAATAAAAAAGAACAAATAAATGGAAAATACATAAAAGCACAAAAGAAACATAAAAGAAACAACTTTGAAATAACATCGAAACAAACGAGAAACTTCAAATCACGATATAATAAAAGAACACAGAAAATTGGGTTTAACCCCTGAGTCTTCGCTCGACATTTCATAATCATACGTACCAACTCCGATACTAGCCCATAATTAATGTTGAATGTCTCAATACTATTATGATGATAAAATATTGGTGAATTCGTAGGTTGGATGCACGCTATCAGACTCTCCAATAAGTTTATTGGAATTGGCAGTGATGCAAGCAATGCTAACAACATAATGGCATTGCTACATGTTTTGGAGCTGCCTAGCACCTCCATTCCTAGATGATATCTTGAACGTAAATGTTCTGTTCAAGATGATTTAACATTCAAGATTCTTTTAATTTTCCGTAATGGCTGACACAAACCACCGACATTAAAAAATGACTAATGAATAGCGCACTAACAGAAATTAAGATTATGTAACCACATTTCACACAACATTATATACCAAGGCACCTAATCCTATGTTTCAGACAATCTTTTGGGCATCTTTTACTATGAAACCATCAAATATTGCAATCAAACAAGCTCAATATGTAGAAACATAAAAACTCAATTCAGCAACATTTTCAAGTCAAACGTCCAAAACAAAGACTATTATAATCAACTATTTTTACCTCATTCCATGATCACTTTTGACCCAACCCCTTTCATCTTCTCGATAATCTTCTCTGCTTCATCCTTTGTCACCCATTTCTTCAACAAAGTTGGCCCTTTCTCCACCAAATCCGTAGCCTCCTTCAACCCCAGATCCGTACACGCACTTACTTCCTTAATAATTTTAATCTTAGCAGCTGCATCGAAACCTCCCTCGAGCTTCAAATCAAACGCCGTCTTATCCTTCTTCTCCTCTTCCTTCGTTGCACCTGACCCATTTTTCCCCTTCGCCCCCGCCATTCCCAGTGCAAACCCCATTCCAATCATGTGGGGTATTTTTGTGCGAAGCACAAACAGACGGAATAAGTGAAGATGAGAAGAGGAGAAATATGGGAAGAAAGGATTCTGTGCGATTTAGGTCTAAATTATGGTATTTTTGTCATGGGATGGAGCATGTGGGGTATTTTTGTGATAGGTGGGTATTTTTGTCTTTTTTTCTAAAAATCGGGGTATTTTGTGTAATTTCCTCTAATAAGTAATTAATCATATGTATGTGATATCGGGTCGCAGATTTGTACGAAGGAAATCTAAAACAAAATACACATTAGGCTAGTTGGGGAGACCCCCAGCTAAAATCTTCCGATTCTTAAGTTAGATTAGGTAATTGAGGTACTGTAGGCAAAAGAGCAAGGAACAAGGTAATTTAAAATAATGACAAGTTACATTTTACATTGATTTTTGTGTAGTATTTATAGTACTGTTTACCGTGAAACACGGATCATCGTATACATGTCATGATTTAGGTGAACGTCTCGCTGGAGGGCTCGTGGGAGACTCGACCTAGGCTTTTGGGTCAGAACCCATATAAAGAAATCGTAAATGCTAAGGGTATTTTATTTATTTCAAGCGATGTAAGGCCAAAGTGGTAATTTTGACCTAAGCGAGGTCAATAAGGTAAAATCTATATCACATGTTGATGGTGTCCAGCTTAAGATGGTACTATCTGCTACACCATGTATATTGTAGGTTTGGTGTGTGAAATTAAAAATAATTGCCTCATTTTATAATTTATAAAAAATAGGCCACATGTACGATGATTACATACCAATTGTATTTACATTAGGTGTGATGATGTATAAAAATCAAGGACTAATCTGAGGACTTACGACGCTTGAGGAGGAGATCCAAGTCGATCAAAGTTGGAACGATTGATCCAAAGATCCGGCGTAAACCTGCAAAACAGAACCCAGGGGTGGTCCCCAGGGGTAGATATTCCGATGCTTAAGTTAATGTTTGCTCGTAGAGATTGAGTAGTGAGTTTTTTGTATCCCCCTTACCTAGAGCCAAGGTCCTCTTTTATAGACCTTGGTTATTTACCTCGCTAAGGACTCCTCCCGAGATTAGACTCCTTAGCAATTCTTCCGAGGTCGGACTCCTCAGTCAGTTAAGATAAGTCTTACCACCGATACTTAAATTAGGTTAAGATAGGTCTTATCTCTAGATAGTTGTCATCTTAGTGGTACACATGTCATGTCTTCATAATGCCACGTGTCGATGTCAGAAATATCCTCATCACTTGCCCCTCACTTCTTGCGCGTACAAGTTATGGCGCGGACAAGAAGTATTTTGAGATGTATATCCGGATGAATTATTAGTTGGCCGATGTCTCATATCGCGATAATGAGCTTTTGTCATTTTGCTATTTTTTTTAATAAATAGACTACAATGAGAAAATTCTCTCAGTTTACGATTGAGGGTTTCAGAAAAAAGGTGTGGAGAAAAGAAAAGGCTGGTTATTATTCCCTGGCTGAAGTAACTCAGACCTTTGCACCTCGGTATTTGGTAGAAGTCGAAATCCTCAGCAATTCAAGGTATGCCTTACTTTTTCATGCCATACTAATATTTGTAGCCAATGCTTTTGCTCCTTAGTATTAGTTACTCCTGTGCGTGCATGGTCCTTGGCAAGTTCTTGGTAAAATATATCATTCCTATTTCCAATAATTCTAAAGCTAAAATTATTGGCATGTACACCTTGGAATCGACCTTAGCAAATATTAGCTAAGTCCCAGCAAGCTAAAATTCTTGGCATGTAGATTTTGGAGTCGATCTTAGCAAATATTAGCTAAGTCCCAGTAAGCTAAAATTCTTGGCATGTAGACCTTGGCCAAGTCCTTAGGAAATGAGTTTGTCATAGACTCAACTTTGGAAGACCATCGCAAAGTATTGGCCCAAGCAAATATTAGCTAAGTCCCTGGTAGACCTTGGCCAAGTCTTTAGGAAGTGAGCTTGTCATACTCAATTTTAGGAGACCATGACAAAGTCTTTAGCCAATAACATTGAGTGGCAACTTGATCTTGTGAGACTTTGGCAATAATCCTAAGACCTTAACAAAGTCCTTAGCCAATGAACTTGTGAAGGAACTTGAGCCTGTGAGACCTTGGCCATTGTCTTAGGACCTTGGGAAAGTCCTTAGCCAATGAACTTGTGAAGGAGGTTGAGCCTGGGAGACTTTGGCAATTGTCTTAAGACCTTGGGAAAGTCCTTGGCTATTAATCTTGAGAAGCAACATGAGCCTAAAAGGCCTTGGCAATTGTCCTAGGACCTTGGCCAAGTACTTAGCCAATAAACTTGAGAAGCAACTTGAGCTTAGGAGACCTTGGCAATTGTCCTAGGACCTTGGCAAAGTCCTTGGCTACTAATCTTGAGAAGCAACTTGAGCCTAGGAGACATTGGCAATTGTCCTAGGACCTTGGCCAAGTACTTAGTCAATAAACTTGAAGTAACTTGTGTCTGGGAGACCTTGGCAATAGTCATAGGATCTCAAATGAGTCCCTAGACTTGTAGAAGCTTAACTCCCTTCTTCTTCATTTTTTCTTTTTTTTTTTCTTTTTTGATTTTTTTTTCGAAATAGGAAGCCATGATTGTAATGCCTTTGGATTTTTGTGCATTCACATGAATGATTGGTCTCCTTGGACTCCAAAAGTTAGTCCTTAGCTTGTCCATACTTGGCCTTTGGATTTTTGTGCATTCACATGAATGTTTGGTTTCCATGGACTCCAAAAGTTAGTCCTTAGCTTGTCCATACTTGGCAAGTAAGTTAGCATGTATCACAAGACCTCAGATTCTTTGAGCCAAGCCTCTGATAATCCTGTCAATTCTTTTCAACTTGGTATATTCATCAGCTGGAGTGTAGCTTAAACCTTTCTTGTCACTTTCAGGTTGGAGATTTTGCTCCCTGGCAATCAAACCAAGGCCGTGAAGTGAGTCCTTAGCTCTCAAACTCTTAATCATGTCTCATGAAAATGAACTCTCGGATTGTGTACCTCTAGCCGAGTATCGCCAAAATACCCACAAATCTCCTGTCCTTGATCCCGAGGATGTAATTTCAACTCTTACCATAGGAGAAATAAAAAGATTTAAAGCGATGTCTTATTCCCCCAGGCACTGGGAATGTTATTGCCCACAGGCCGACGAAGGTGGTTTAAATATGTTGCCTCCAGGCTATGCCTAAATGAGAGTATGTTTTGTTCGGGTCTGAGGTTTTCTATTCACCTTACCATCATCGAGATACTTCAATTTTATGGCCTCTGTCCTATCCAACTCACTTCTAATGCTTGGAGGGTCGTCAGTATGATTTATTATTCGCGGACGAAGACCAATCTTCATGAATGCCGCTGTCTTTGCTTCCATTTATCGGATCCAACAACATCCCAGGGTTAACGGCTTATGGTACTTTGTGTCTAGAAGTAAAACCAAGCCTCTTGTGGAAGCCTCCACAAAAACCAAGGGTTGGAGGTCCAAATATTTTTATGTTTCACAAGAGTGTCCTTTGGGCTTTCCTTGTGAGTGGAACTATAGCGACTCTCTTCCTTCCCGCCTAAGCTTAATAAAGATGAAAAACAAGCTATATTGGCACTTATTATCCGAGGTCCCATAAGCTTAGATGAGCTTATCACTGAAGATAACTTGATAGCAGCAGGGCTTAGTCATTTTCACCCATCCTTGGCCGTAGACCTTAGTATGCACTTTACTTTTACTTCGTTCTTTCATATGTATATTTACCACTCAGCTGATGTCTCCTTCTTTTGTTTCGCAGGAATGGAGGTTAACAAGGCAAGGAAGATAGACAGACCAAGATCTTGGCTAGAGCGGCTCGAGAGACAAGTATCGGCCAACCTTCAAAAAGAATCTTACTCCTCGTTCGGGAAGTCAAGCTATGCCTAGGCCTCCGACTTCTCTTTCGACCTCGGTGCGCATGAGGAAGGAGAGAGTTCGGATCCTCGATTTGGTGCCAAGGACCCGATGCTCTTATGATTGACAACGTGGACCATGGATGCGGGAGTGGCGGGGTCATTCACTTAGTAAGTTTTTCCTGAGTGGAATGTATACGAAGGTGATTCTATGTTCAACCGAAACACTGCTATAGAGATGATGTCCAATCTTTTGCCTCCCGGCGATAAGACCAATGTCGTAGAAGCTACTTCTGAGGCATTGTCATACGATGGCTATGATCTTCTAGCCAAGGTATTCTTCCTTTCAATCTTGAGCATATTTTTGCTAAACCTTTGCTAATCACTTTGTTCATATTTCAGCTAGTCCTTACTCACCAAGGTATGGTGTCCAAGATCAACTATGGATCCAAGAGGATTAAGGAGCTGATCCTAGAGCTGGAGAGTGAGAGCGATCATAGGTATTAGACTGATATAACGTTGGACAAAAAAATGGCTAAAGTGAATCGTTTGACTGAGAGTATTGCGTTGCTGGAGTTGAAGATAGATGAAGTATCTCAGCAAGTTGGTGAGGCCAACCAAAGAGGTGACGAGGCTAACCAGAGGGCTGATGAAGCAATAAAAGCCAATGAAGCCATGGAGGAGACGTTTTTAGACCATTGGTTAGACGGGTTTGACGTTTGCAAGCAGACGGTTCTCACTATCGATCCATCCTTTGATGTTAGCCGTGTGGTTCCTTCATTCCCAGATTCTACTGGCGATGGTCCAGCTGCTGCCTGATGACTAGGCGTCTACTGATTGGTCCTTCGACTGATGTATGGTTTATGTACTATGTTATGAGACTTCATAATGTTGTACTGTTATGGCTTGTAAGACCATGTGTGATGTTTGCTTCTGTATGACTTGATCAAAACGTACTTTGAAATTTGCCAAGCTTTTACCATAATTTTCTGAATTGTCCCTTGATGTTTGTGAGTTAAAAGATATCCAATTGTATGGAATTAAGTTTGGAGGAGTCCTTAGCCTTGTGGTTCAGGTCATCCCCTTATTTGGCCGATAAAGGCCTCAACTATTCTATCTTAGGATATCAATCCAGTAAATGAATAATTGGATCTGGATAATTTCCAGATCGTTTCCCAAGGAATTTTTCCGTTGTTGCTAGCTGGTTGATCAGTCCAGGCATCACCAATTCTCCTTAGAGCCTAAGCAAGGTTAGGACTTTATTTCTAAGGATTGATCCTCAGAATTAATATCAAACTTTGGGATTACTCATCCCTTTCAATAGGGGCAGTGGTCTTCCTCTGCAATCCTATCTTTGAAATTGGCAATGGTTGTCCATTGCAATCCTATGTTACCCACTTTGTTCCAAGAATCATTTATAAAAGGAAATAAAACTTTTATTTGCAACTTAATTGAAATAAATTTGGTAACAAAGAAATTGTTTAACCTTGGTGCCAAAGAGAAATCAAAGACATAAATAAAAATACTACCTATCTTACTGATAATATCTCCTCAAATGCTAAACATTCCAAGATCTAGGTATATGCTTGCCCCCGAGATCTTCTAACTTGTATGTGCCCTCTTTCACAACTTTACGAATTCGATAAGGGCCATCCCAATTAGAGGATAACTTGTTGTGCCTTTCTTGGTAGTTGAATTGAGCTTTCCTAAGGACAAGGTCGCCGGGGCGAAAATATCGAGACTTGACACAATCATTGTAATATTTGGCTACCCTTTGTTGATAAGCAGCCATCTTGACCCTGGCTCTTTCTCTATGCTCGTCAATGAGATCAAGAGTTAACCCTGAGTCCCTCCGCATTCTTCTCTATATCAAAGTTCAGACCTCGAGCTTGGAAGTCCAATCTCTACCGGGATGACCGCCTGTGAGCCAAAGTTCATGCTAAAAGGGGTCTCAATTCTGGAGTTTGTTAAGGTCCTAGGATTATTGTCAAGGTCTCATATGCTCAAGTTGCTTTTCAAGTTTATTGGCTAAGACTTGGCCGAGTCCTAGGACAATTGCCAAGGCCTCCTAGGCTCATGTTGCTTCTCAAGATTAATAGCCAATTACTTTCCCAATGTCATAAGACAATTGCCAAGGTCTCCCAGGCTCAAGTTTCTTCACAAGTTCATTGGCTAAGGACTTTCCCAAGGTCATAAGACAATTGCCAAGGTCTCCCAGGCTCAATTTTCTTCACAAGTTCATTGGCAAGGTCCTAAGATAATTTCCAAGGTCTCCCAGACTCAAGTTCCTTCACAAGTTCATTGCCTAAGGACTTTCCCAAGGTCCTAAGACAATGGTCAAGGTCTCCCAGGCTCAAGTTCCTTCACAAGTTCATTGGCTAAGGACTTTGTTAAGGTCCTAGGATTATTGCCAAAGTCTCCCAAGATCAAGTTGTCACTCAAGGTCATTGGCTAAAGACTTTGCCATGGTCTCCTAAAATTGAGTATGACAAGCTCACTTCCTAAAGACTTGGCCAAGGTCTACTAGGGACTTAGCTAATATTTGCTTGGGCCAATACTTTGCCATGGTCTTCCAAAGTTGAGTCTATGACAAGCTCATTTCCTAAGGACTTGGCCAAGGTCTACATGCCAAGAATTTTAGCTTACTGGGACTTAGCTAATATTTGCTAAGGTCGACTCCAAGGTCTACATGCCAAGAATTTTAGCTTGCTGGGACTTAGCTAATATTTGCTAAGGTCGACTCCAAGGTGTACATGCCAATAATTTTAGCTTTAGAATTATTGGAAATGAGAATGATATATTTTACCAAGAACATGCCAAGGACCATGCAAGCACAAGAGTAACTAATACTTAGGAGCAAAAGCATTGGCTACAAATATTAGGATGGCATGAAAAAGTAAGGCACACCTTGAATTGCTGAGGATTTCGACTTCTACCAAATACCGAGGTGCAAAGGTCTGAGTTACTTCAGCCAGGGAATAATAACCAGCCTTTTCTTTTCTCCACACTTTTTTTCTGAAACTCTCAATTGTAAAATGAGAGAATTTTCTCATTGTAGTCTATTTATTAAAAAAATAGCAAAATGACAAAAGCTCATTATCGCGATATGAGACATCGGTCAAGCTAATAATTCATCTGGATATATATATCTCAAAATACTTCTTGTCCGCGCCATAACTTGCGCGCACAAGAAGTGGGGGGCAAGTGATGAGGATTATTCTGACATCGACATGTGGCATCGTGAGAACATGACACGTGGCATTGTGAAGACATGACACGTGTACCACTAAGATGACAACTATCTGGAGATAAAACCTATCTTAACTGACCGAGGAGAATCTGGTGGTAAGACTTATCTTAACTGACTGAGGAGTCCGACCTCGGAAGAATTGCTAAGAAGTCTAACCTCGGGATGAGTCCTTGGCGAGGTAAATAACCAAGGTCTATAAAAGAGGACCTTGGCTCTAGGTAAGGGGGATACAAAAAAACTCACTACTCAATCTCTACGAGCAAACACTAACTTAAGCATCGGAGTATCTACCCCTGGGGACCACCCCGGGATTCTGTTTTGCAGGTTTACGCCGGATCTTTGTATCAATCGTTCAAACTTCGACTGACTTTAGATATCCTTTTTGGCATCGTAAGTCCTCATATTAGTCCTTGATTTTTATACATCATCAAGATGTAACATCGACATAACTATTTAAAATTTTGGAGCTTAAACTCATACCGTAATAAATTACTTCGCTTTTCTTCCTCACCATTTGTCTTTAAAACTTAAGGGTCATTGATTATAATCAACAATTTTTTTGATTGATATAACTTTAATATATACTTTATTATTACCATTAGTATTTAATAAAGTATAAAATTTTATTTGTGAATCCCACAAATCGTGTTGATATTTATTAAATACTAATTAGTTTGTCTCTCTTCATTTTTACGAGGAATTATTAATCTGTTTTTTGTTTGTAATAAATTAATAATTAATATCTTCATCATTATATTTACGCTTGAGTGAAAATGTGCTCGTGAAACATGAGATCTAATTGAAACAGTGAAATAATAAAGGGTATTGCATCGAATGGGAATAAATTGATGGGCCACATGTTTATTTGATTTAATGCAGATGATTTGAACTTGCCACCGACAGTCAGAGCATGTACTTTCTACGAAATGTAGTTGCAAAAATTTTCAGATATTTTTGTGTAGTAGTTGGCAAATTGCACTATTAATTAAAGTCCATTTTTAGAGTTTTTAGTTCAACAGTTAAACATCAATAAATTAATAATTTTGGAATTACCAAAATTTATTAATTTAACAAGATATTAAATAATCGAACAATTGAATGGTGCCAAAATACTGAATTATTTTTCTTGAACAACAAAAATTCAACCATGAATGTGAAAGTATTATACATCTCTTTGAAATTGTCGAGTTATTGACCGATGAACATATGTTGAAAGTGACATGTGATTGTAAAGTTAAAGATAATAATTCGAATACAAATCCTCATGCTCAATATGAAGTTCAACAACAATAACATCAATAATTTTTTATTGAGTCGTGAGAAAAACCATATTAAAAGTTCTTAATACCATGACAAAAGTTAGAGGTGAGTATCAATGTGACATCAATTTCAACATAAAACAAATAGCAGTTAAGTTATTTTATATGGAGTACTAGTAATCATAGATTTAATCATAAATATATCATATATTAAAAAATATTAATTTATATATTGCATGAGTCCTAGCTATATGAATTTATGTATATGTATCTTATAAATTTAGCAAATTATTATTTTATCATGTTATTCTCAGTCGGGACCGGACAAAAATATTCTTCAAACGATGTTATTATTAATCGAATATTAAATTATCGAGATTTTATCATTTGATTTGGTATAATTTTCAAGAAATATCCTTTTAATTTTGTGGTTTGAAATTGGGAATTATATACGTATACTGTTTATTTTTGTCAGAAATTATATCCATAAATTCTTTTGTCAAAATTAAAACTGAAAATACATCTTTCAAAATGAGAATCGAACCCACACACTGCCTGGACTTTGAGAATTTTAAATACTCGACCACTATCTCGATTTCTAGGGGTGATCATAAATTTTTAAAAACCGCTCGGACCGCCCGAACCGCACCAAGCCGCACCGTTCATAATAAGTTATGACCAAAACCGCGATTCAAAATATTAGATAGAAACCGCACCGCTTTGTTGGTGTGGTTTTGGTTTAGGTTTTGAAAAACCGCCAAAACCGCACCGCACCGCACCCATAATAAGTTATATATTTTATTTTGTATAAACCACCCTAATGAGGGGTGAGGGGATTAGACAATGTCCCCAACCTGTATATTGAAACGAGCAATTACATCATCCATTATACATCGTTTTGTCTCAAGAAATGGGACGCCTTGTTTAGCGGACCAAAATCGAAACATATCTACAAGAACAAAAACTGAAACATCAACCATTATCCCATTTTTTACTATTTTAAAGTATGGTAATCCTAATCTATCCACTTATTTTAAAGAACAAAAATAAAATATTATATTTTAGTATTTAGTTAAATAGTTAGACAATAACTATATTAAGAACTAATTTTATGAATGATATAATTAGATTCACACTTTGTATACTAAATTATAACGCATTTTACATTCTTTTAATATTATTACAATGCATTATATTTTGTATTAAAATAGAACAACATTGCATCATATATTGAATGTAACTGAAATAAAAGATATTTGTGCATTTTATTCACAAAAATACACCTTGTTTAAGAAAAATCACTTTTCAATTATAATATTTTTCTTTAGCTTTTTCTTTAAAAGATCATAACAAAATTATATTAATTTATAAATTATATAATATTATTGTTAATTAAAACCGCAAAACCGCCCGCTACCGCCCGCCACCGCTCCAAACCGCACCTTCGGTTTTACTTCATAAAACCGCGATTTGAAAATTTTATTTAACCGAACCGCATATAGCAATTCGGTTTGAAATTTACTCAAAAAACCGCAAAACCGCACCGTGATCACCCCTCTTGATTTCTTTGCATAAACCTGATATAAAACAAATGAAAGTATTATTTCCAAACCTATATAGCTATCAATGGAGATATTTACTAATGTAAACATATATCTATTTTTATACGAAAATCTAACAAAATCAAACCTGAAAATAGGTATGATTGAAAAACTAGCTCTTAATTATTGATCAATAAACTTTCCCATTATTAAAAATCTACTTTAAGAGAAAATATAATAATTCAAAACTTTTTGCAATATGTTTTAAGAAATGACAATTGAACTAATTTTGAGGTGCTCAAATTTGACATAAAATGTGAGACATGGGAGCCGACACTAAATCCCAACTTTGGCAATAGGACAAAAACTTCATTCACGTTAAAAATGCATATCTTTTGACTTTTATTAAAACATTATTTCATGATTATCATTTATAAATTTATCATCAAACAACCACTTGTTCTTTATTAATTTGAAACCATTATTAATCAATTCTCAAAAACTTTGAAAAAATTAAAATAAAATTGAAGACCCCATAACTATAATTAGTACATGGCCCATATATGTACGTGGACAAACCGAGTGCCTTTTATATTATACAACCAAACTAATAAATGATAAATAAATATATAATTAGTGATGTCAGTGAGAAGACAAAAGATCTTTCATTTGGAGAGCTGTCCCTATTAAGACGAATGCTGGACGAACCAAACGCTGCATTCACGCGCGACACGCGCTTAGAAAGGACATTTATTTTACTGTATTTTTTTAATTTGGATAGTATGAAAATTGCAATTTTGGGTCATAGTATAGTGGTTAAACTTTTTTGAATAAGTTGGATGGAGTAAATGGAGGGGAGAGTATAAAACTTAAACAAACAGAAATATTTATGATTGGAATTCTGATTAATAAATTTCGGATGATCAATATTACTTGAAATAAACTTGTGGTGTATATAATAGTCATTGATCACACACAAATTCAATTTTGAAAGAATATTTAAAACTTTTATCATTCTCCATTTCAGTTCAAATCTCACAGGAAAATTGATTTTGGGTCGAGAATTATTATGTGTGGCTCACTCTTGAGGAGATTAATTTTTGAACTTTTCGGCCAATTAATGCATGGTGGACATTATTATCTCATGTGGCGCTGCGTGGAAGCAATACAGTTGTATCTTTTGGATCCATAAATAATTATGGATTGATCTTAAAGTTGGGGTCAAAATTCAATTCATGAACTAGTTTTTATGATCGAATTAGGGTCTTGGCCTTGGGACCTATCATTGATGCTTTCATTGAGAGTCAGTGCTGGCTGCAAGTGAAGGCGTCCAATCGGAAAAGGGCTTCATCGTCCAAGGGGAAAATGGCTACCGATGATGACGGGAGAGCCGCAATGAAGCCTTTCAAGGAAAAATGGCTACCTAATGCTTGATAAAGTCCAGACTCCATAGTGAAGCCATCCAAGGGGAAAATGGCTACTTGGTGTCGAGAAGAGTCCGAAGTGTGAGTTGTGCCAGGACGTCTAACTTGTCAATGGAACGATAATAATACGATCACATATTGATTCCACCAAAAACTGTAGATTTGTATTTAGAGTTGGGTCAAACCTCCACCACATAGACAAATTACATCTCAAGAACATCATAAGTGTATTCATCTACATTGCATTTTCAGCCCAATAAAATAATTTTTTCTTCACATTTCCAGCTTCACATGATTGAAACTAACCTGCAATTTAATCTTGGGATACGAACATTGCGAAAATCATAGAAAATCCTTAAATTAAACTCATACAATCTCAATTAATTTAGTAATTACTCAAACCTAAGCAAGAATATGTTTAGATTAAACTTAATTCCATTACATTCTTACACTTGCCGTAGAAACGATGGCAGTTATTGGTGTCCGACAGTGACAGCTCCCCTGCTGGGTTTGCTGAGGTCATACGTTGGACTCGGCTTCAAGGCACAAGCCATTTAATCAGCTTTCGGCTTAGCTTAGCCGTCATAGCATGGACTTTAATCTATTGGCGGCAGGTTTTGTTTTATTTCATTTATCAAAAAACAAAAAAGGAAAAATTAAAGAAGAAAAATAGTGGGTACCATTTTGTATTTATATTACCTGCACCAGTCCTTTTCCAGGCACTTTAAAAGTTAATGTCAAAAGAAAAATTGTGTATTTAGGTGCTTTTCTACTACTAAAGCAAATTCGAAGAAATTGTGCATAAATCAAACTCGTGTAACTAAATTTTATTTATTTATTTATTACTATTATACAATAATTTGTGTGGAAATCTCCACTAACATGTTGTGGTCTTCTATTGGAGAGGGACACGGAGACAAGGGCTATACTGGGCCCGGTCTAGGCTTATTTTTGTCTGGACAGTATTAAGAAATTAAGAAAACTAATTATAGTTTATATGACTAATTTTTAGTTTTCTATCCTATTTCATCATACTTTCAAGATTGACTCATTCTTATTTCGTGTCTTTGGCTTCACCATTGTAGAATTCCACATACAATAAAAAATGGCAATAGCTAATTCTCTCTTAAAAAATTTCAAAAAATCAAATTAAAAGGGAAATATTGAACAGAAGAACAAAAAATCTAGAAAATTATGGGTGTGTTTTCAAGTGCCATTTTCTATTTCCATTATTTCAGGAAATGAGTTTATTTTTATTTAAGAAAATTTTGAGCGGAGAGAAAGCCATTTACAATTTTTACTATTTCATGTGAATAGGACTTTGGAAACATAGTTAAATAATTTTTTATTACAATCACACAAATCCATGTGAGAAAACACTTTAAAAATTGTAACCAAATACTTTTTCATTGTAATCTATATCAAAAAATATATTTTCATATCCAAATATATATCATAACAACAAACAAAATAGATTTTTATTTTTCACATGAAAATCAATGGCCATGTATGGTTGTATTTTCAAAAGTAATTTTCCAATTTTCAACTATTTGAGAAAATGAGTTTATGTTTGTTTAGGAAGTTTTCAATAGAAATAAAATTATTTTCAGTTTTCACTTTTTTACGTAAATATTATTTTGTAAATTAACCAAACAATATTTCGCCACAATGACACAAATTTATGCGTAAATACACTACAATAACGTAAATATATGTCAAAACTACACAAAAAAAAACTATAACCAAACAACATTTTTATTTCCAAATATAATCATAACAAAATTTGATAACAAACCAAACATATTCTCGATTCGATTTTTCACACAAAATCAATAAAATTTGAAAATTTATTTTTGGACGCGGGAAAATAAAAAATTAGACAAATAAATACATCCATACATCTCCTACAGTGAGCCGTCGGCAACAAGAGCAGCTATGCAATGCAAGCAAGTAGGCAAGCAAGAGCAGCTAAGCCAGCCACCGCTAACAATTCTTTATTTTTTTCATTGATTAGATATATATAAGCAAGTAGGCAAGCAAGTAGGCAAAAAAATTATCTTCACCTGCTGCAAACTCCGCGTGGTCCCTCTTCCAGCCTGTCCCTGCATTTCCCACTTTACCCCTATACCTTACCCTAACAAACTTATTAATATATATTTCTACTTTCCAGTTTCCACTTTTCACTTCCCCCTTCTTCACCCTTTTCCCTTTTTTCATTCCCAAGCAATCCCTCCCATTCTTTTTTTATATATTTGTTTTCTTCTTTTCACCACCAATGTGTCTGTCTTAACAGATTTCCATAATAAAATAATGCATCATACCTAAACTTTTACTTTCACAAAATAAATGTTATAAACAACCCAAAAAAATTCAATACTATTATTTTAGTACAGAAGAAGCAAACCCCTACTTCTGAACTCTTTCCTCTCTACTTTAATATTTCACCAAACAACATAAAACCCACTACCCAAACCAAAAACAAATTAAAGGATCTCCACATTTTCTCCTTCAAACCCAAAACTCATCAATTAATCGTCATGGGTTTTCAGATCTATGGCGTCCCTAATCTTATTTTCTTCACTTTTCTCGCCATCACAGTTTCTGCATTGCCGGAAAATAATTCTTCAAATAAGGGATTAAATTCAATTTCTCAGATAAATTCCAATTCGGTTTTGGTTGCCCTTTTGGATTCCCACTATACGGAGCTGTCAGAGCTCGTGGAGAAGGCTTTATTGTTACAGACACTCGAAGAAGCTGTTACGAAGCATAATATTTCCATTTTTGCCCCCAGGAATGAGGCCCTGGAGAGAGATTTAGACCCGGAGTTTAAACGGTTTTTGCTGGAGCCTGGAAATCTGAAATCCCTTCAGAATCTGATTCTGTTTCACGTGATTCCAGCCCGCATTGAGTCAAATCACTGGCCCGTCGGGGTTAAAAAGAAGCCCGTTTATCATACCAGTCTTTGCCGTGACGCCGGCGACGAGAAGATTCCGCTTCACCGGAAAAATGGGGAGAAAATTGTCGGCACGGCGAGAGTTATCAAATCCGATGATATTATCCGCCCCGACGGGATTATCCACGGCATTGAACGGTTATTAGTTCCAAAATCCGTCCAGCAGGAGTTCAACGCCCGGCGGAGCTTGAGAGCCACCTCCGCCGTGATACCGGAGGGCGCGCCGGAAGTCGACCCGAGAACACACAGGCTAAAAAAACCAGCGCCGCCTGTCCCCGCCGGTGCTCCACCGGCTCTCCCCATTTACGACGCTCTGGCCCCCGGTCCATCTCTAGCTCCGGCGCCGGCTCCCGGACCCGGCGGTCCCCGCCACCACTTCGACGGCGAGAGCCAGGTGAAGGACTTCATCCAGACCCTCCTGCATTACGGCGGGTACAACGAGATGGCGGATATTTTAGTGAATCTCACCTCGCTGGCCTCTGAAATGGGGAGATTAGTTTCGGAAGGGTACGTGCTTACGGTTTTGGCGCCAAACGATGAGGCCATGGCGAAATTGACGACGGACCAGTTGAGCGACCCCGGGGCGCCGGAGCAGATAATGTACTATCATTTGATTCCGGAGTATCAGACGGAGGAGAGTATGTATAATTCTGTGAGGAGATTTGGGAAAGTTAATTACGATACTCTGAGATTGCCGCATAAGGTGGTGGCGGAGGAAGCCGACGGGTCGGTTAAATTCGGGCATGGAGAAGGATCCGCTTATCTGTTCGACCCGGATATTTATACCGACGGGAGAATTTCCGTTCAGGGGATTGACGGGGTTTTGTTCCCGCCGGAGGAAAGTAAAGCGCCTAAAGCTGCTCCTGTTGCAAAAATTGTTTCTAAGCCAAGAAGAGGTATTTTCTTTTAGCCATTTTTTTTTTCAATTAATCCTCTATTTTTTTGAAGAAATTATTTATATTTTGTATATCAGAAATTTAGAATATGTAGTTGATTTTATGCGAGTGGCCGGAAAATGTAGTTTCCGGCAGAAGTTCAGGTAGTTTCCGGCGGATTTATTTTGTCTTATTCAGTTTTGGCCGTTTGCATTTCTTTGCCGAATTTGTACGCTGAATTTAGGCTTTAATTAAGAAATATGATTATGTTTGTAATTGTTGTTATTAGGTAACTAATTAAACACTTTAATTAAACTTACACAAAAACTTGTGTAAGCCGGTTGCACGGTGTGCGAATAGTATTTTTAGTCTAAAAAGTAATACCTTATCTGAATATACTAAAATTAAATGTATTTACATATCACAATTTACACTATATTATATTTTTTACCCTAAAAGTGGTCGCGTAACTTAAGTTGCTTAATAGAAGTGACACATTAGTATAATTTCTAAAGTTTCTCTAATTATGATATTAACATGTTAATGTGGAGGGTTAAGGTAGGTTTCAAGACATTATAAGAGTTTTTTTTAGTATTGAATATTATATTAGGTGTTGGGTTTTTGTCGGTGCAACATAAAAGGAAGAAGTTTTTCCTATGATGCGCGGGACACACAAGAACCTTCTCATTGAGCCAGCCATAGTGTGCTGTAAACACAACTATTGGACTGTGTTGGGGTCTGTTTGGTTTGTCGCATGGGGTCTAGCTCATGGAATAAAAACCAGTTTCCAGCTGAGCCCAGCTGTGGTTTTGCAATAATTATTGATTCTTCTAAAAGCTTCAATTGTTGAGACCAGCCTGTATATTGACTTATATTGTCCTTCTTTTTTATTTTTTTGGTGCCACTAAAGATTGATAAATCAATCAGCTGTCTTTTCTGATGTGTCATTGCCCTAGGACCATCAATTAATAGCACTGTTCTGAAAATACCGTCTAGTCCCGATTATTCCCCGCTTAGGCATTAGACTCTCTTATCCGCCTATGTTTTGTTTTCCGATTATGTCTCGTCTAAACTCGCCTAACTCCCGCCTAACATATTAAGATTCCATTTTTAGGTCTTTGTGTCCTCACTGCTGGCCTGACCACGATAGCATGCTTTTGTGCAGTTATTGACATAAGACATCAATTTCAGTAATAAGTACAACCAAAAGATTTATTTTTACCTTTCGTAAAAAAGAAATTAATTGGACTATTGTTACAGATTATTTTTCTCGAATAACTCTTACCATTATTTTACCAAAATTTCAGAATATGCTCCTAACAGATGAGATTTTATTCTTAATATTGTGCAGGGAAATTATTGGAAATGACATGTACGATGCTTGGTGTTGTTGGACAAGATTCTCGTTTCTCTACCTGTCATTAAATTTTCATACTCAGAAAATTAAAGAAAAGGAAAAAGGAAAAACAATGGTGCAGAAAGGGTGAGTAAATGTATTTCCTCACTTTTCATTATAAATTATGAAATTTAATAATTATTGTTGTTTTTTTAATGCTAACAATATTTTTCCCCAAAAATGACAGGTTTTTTTAGGTTGATGAACATAAATGTGGAGGTGCTTGTATTGATGTTGTTCCTCAGAATACCCACTGGAGAGAGTTTTTTTTTTTTTTTTGGTTCTTTGTTATTTTGCTATAAATACTGTAATTAAATACCCATTTTTTAATTTGTATTTAAGTTTGTACCACCGACAGTGTATGCAAGATATATACAGTCCTTTTGGGAACATATTATTTTGGGATAATTAAAAAAAAACTTGAGGTTTGTGCTAATTACAAAAAAAAACCTTGAGGTTTGATGTCTTATATTTTTCCCATTTAGAAGCAAAAATATTTGAACCCCATCAAAGAAATATTACAGTTATTTCTTAAATTTAAAATATAATCAAATGATCAAATCTGAGAGAGTTTTTTTGTAATTTTGTAATAATCTTGGATTTTTTTGTAACTAACCTAAACCTCAAGGGTTTTTTTGTAATTATTCCTATTATTTTGTTTATGTTGATCACGGGTTGGCTTGTTTGCCTTTTTTGCCTCTGATTTATGTCTTTAGCATCAAATACAAATCTTGTGACCCTATTTCTACTTTTCCTATTTTTTAATAAAGCAATTTACCTTTTTGTCCTTGTGTGAAGGGAAATGAACCTTCTTATCCTTGTCAGTTCCTACTTTATTTTCAACACAAGCAACGTGGAGATACACATTTTGTTCTACTTTTAATTAATAATGACAAATGTGGACGGCTGTTAATTAAAGGATCAAATTCGGCTTTAATTAGAAATTAAGGTGAAAAATTGTTTTTGGTGGGAGTAATTTTAATTTGACGGATAACATGGTAAGCTTCTGGGTTCTTCGTGAAGAATATATTAGGTGTGACAACTAAAGTTCCTTTATTTTTTTCCTTAAACGGGGAATATGCAGATCGCTACTATCTTTTAGGTGCGCGTATTGAGTAAATCATCTTCGTGCGATAGTTTAAAAACACGTCAGTATGAAATATCCTTAATAATAAGGTGTTTTTATGTTGATCTACAATGCGGTGAAAGATGGATCAAGATGTATCATGAATTGCCAAATTGAATTATCATTTGAGGGAAATTTTGGTAATTTTTCATTCGATGATTCTTTTTAAGTATGCGGACAATATTGTCGTATGAGAGGAAACTCGGTAGTTCTTTGATTTGAGAAAATGGTTGTTAGTTGCGCGATAATAAAAGCAATAATATCTTCGTTTATTCATAATTTTGGGTGAAGATGTAGCATGAATTGCCAAAATGTTTGTTAATTATAGTCATGGGTTTATAAATGCGAATAATATCTTCGTTTATTCATAAATTGGGGTAAAAATTCGAAACAAAACCATGATTTAAAGGTAAAAGTGAATATTGTCATACGACTCATATCAATGTAAAAAATAAGTGATAAAATTCCCAATAAAATATACTCTTCGGGAACATTTTATATAACTTTTAAAAGCTACATTGCCCACAGTATTTTTACCATAATACGCATATTTGTACGTATCGGAGAATGGGTACTTTGTGAGTTTCGCCTGGTCAGGTGAAAAGACCAGACCGGGCTATATTTTTGGAGGCTCGAAGTCGGCTCGAAAAATCAATCCAACCCAATTGATCCTAATTTTTCAATGCATATCACAGGTTGAACTCTAAAAATAGCAATCGATCATTATTTGGTAACCCATTTAAGAGACTTACTACTTAACCAGTTTCGCCCTACCAATTTGACAACTCAAGGTATATTAGAAGCCACACGAGCATAACAAAACATTAAATTACCGAGGAAGATATCTAGAGAGTAGATTTTAATTTACTGCACAACCGACACCTTAAAATCAATTTGTTGAGTGGCATTATAATAATACCTGAAAAGGACAGCTAAACTTGTAAGCTGGTATATGGTTTTTATCACACAAGATGCTCTGTCTGCGTTGAGTCTACCTTAAAATAATTATGAAAAGAAACAACACCTATAATATATCATTGTCAATTATTGGTTGCATGCTTAAAACAAATTAATTCTTCTAAGTTCAGTAATACAAATAAAAAAATATATACTCAGGTGGCTATTTTTACTTTTACTACTTTGTTTTTTTTTTTTTAATTTAATAGTCATGTTTTTACATGCTTTATTATACTAATTTATCAAGTGAGCTGGCTCACATGGAATGGAATTATTATGACAGGGGGACTTCGCAACCCTAGTTGACTTTATTCATTGATTCTTTGATTGGTCACTGGAAAAACTCCAATAACTTTACTGGCAAGACAGGTTTTTCAGGAATTTAAATAATGCTTCAAGTAAGAAATAAATCACATTGACCGTCCATATTATAACAGGGATATATATTCTAACAAACCTGTGGCATGATTAGCCAAATCCCAAATCCTTTATGTTATGATACGAAGACGATACGGATACGAGACACGGTTAAGATATGAAACGGTACAAAAATATGTTATGTTTTAAAATTTTAAAGATAAAAGAACGGTATATATATATATACATATAGAATTATATATTTTTATTTTACTGAAAATATAGATGCACTAAATACATATGAAAAAACAACATTTCTAGCATAAAAAACTAAAATTTCATAAATAGTTAAATTTTATAAATATAATAACTCACGTACAAGCATAGACGGAGGCACAGCCCCCTTGCGAGGGGCACGTGTCCCTGTCAATAATTTTATTTTTATTTTTTATTATTTATTTTTAAAATCTAATAAATAGGTTAATAAAATAAAAGTATGTGTGTCCTAATTTTTTATGTAATTTATAATTATACGTATTTTATTTTTGATATATATAGTTTATAATTATATTCGTTTTGTGAGTAGGTCTGGTCACCCAGGTGTTACGGAAATAAAAAGTAATACTTTTCGATTTAAGAAAAATATTTTTAGCATAAAAACTAATACATTGTCTCAACAACTAAAAAAGTATGTTCAATCAAAAGTATTACTTTTGCCCAAAAATATTTATTTTTACCCAAAAAGTATTATTTTTACACACAAATGCATTATTTTCGTTTCCCACGTGTGGCCGACTGCCTTGTACAAGTTTTTGCTTTATTTTGTGCCCCTTATAATAAATTTCGGATTCGCCCCGCACAGTACAAAAACATGTTGAAATTAATAGAAATATAACAAATTATACTTATAGAGTATCGGATAAAGTATCGTATGATATGGATTTGGTGCAGTGACGCCTTCCTCAAAGAAGTGCCCGTGTTTATTAGATGTTATGTCTGGATTATATTTTTTAGTGAATAAATAAATATTGAAGGGACTACCTGAGGATTGACATAATTACAAAAATAAAATAAAATGAAAAGGGCTAACTTTAAAAATTACAAAAACCACTCTTAAGTTTACACCTATCTTACATTTTGCATCTGCTATTAGTGTAGCTAACGGAAATTACTAACATCATCAATGTTTTCATAATTATATCTCCACAAGTTTTTTAAATATTACAAACAACCCCAACTTTTCATTTTACATTTTACAATTTTACTCCTCAACTTTTTAAATATTACAAATAGTTAAACGAGAAACTGGGTTTATAGTAATATTAGAAAATTTGAGGTATGTAATTGTAAAATATTTGACGGCATTAATAAATTTTGTTAGATAAACTAACTGTTGAGGCACCATGTACGACATATTTTTGTAGATCCCTAATCTCAATTTTAATTTATCGCCAATCAAATTAAATTTCATGTGCTTGTTGCTAAGTGTAGCATGTACTATATGTTGTAAGGAATACGGGTTTCTGTTCAGGTCAAACTGGATTCGGGTCTAACCCGCCGCCAGAGAGGCAGGTGATCAAGTTCTATATTATATTCATGTTATTTCTAGTCCATTTATTGTTAGATATTTATCCTTGGAGAACTGCTATATATTGTCTTTGATTTATATTGTACCAAATAAATAAGTAGACCCTCCAAAATATTTGAAACAAAAAAAAAAAAGTAGGTTCAAAAATGAGTCTTCATTTATTTGCATCTCATAAATGTGCAAGCTACATACTATCATCATGAATGCAAAGAAAGTGGGTGAAGAGATCTTTTTCGCTCTCTCTGATGGAGGCCCAAGTAATACATAGAGTTGTCAATTCATTTATTAATCTTTCTTGAGAAATTGTTGACGTGTTGAAATATCTGGTGTTTATTTCGTAAACTGGATTACAAAAAACAGAACCTATCTATTACAGAGAATAGAAAATAGCAGAAAAACGAGGCGAGTAAAAACTCTATCATGCAAGATAAACACGCCCCGTATAGTCTTGTGAACAGGCGTGTTATCCCCTAAAGATACAACAGTTTCGTCCTCGAAATAAAAGACTGCAAATTTTGCGCACCTTTCGAATGAAATATGAAAAATCGAGTACACTTTATGCAAGTATAAGAATGTAAAATGTGTATGAAGGTGTAATCGAACAACAACAATGCTCTATATATAGGACTTCCATCCGGCCTGGAGTCTCTCTGCTTTGACAAGAATAACTTCAAGATAATGGGTTGTAACCTAGGTAGTGGGCACTCCTTCAATGGCCACTCTGTTGTAACTTCCAAGTAGTGGGCAAAGTGGTGTTGTTTCATTATAAAAGTTATAGTTTAAACTTTTAAGTTGTAACTTTATTTGTTTTATTCTTTAAAAAAATAAAAACAAATATTTTCGTGTAAAATCGCAAAACTAGGCCCGATCCAGTCGGGACACGGGACACGGGAGTGTCCATGGGACACGGGCTCGGGCCTCGCCCCACTGTGCTTGCGTAGGGAGGGGCCAGCGTGCCGGCGTGTGGCCTTGTCCACCACATCTCACATGTGTATAGTTATTTCATCTTGCACACTCTTACAAGCCCACTTACTTATATATTGAATAAAATTAATATTTTATTCCCATGTGGGATGGTGTCTTTTCACCTTCCCATTATCCCATTTCCAAGTGACTAACTTGTGTATTTTATTTCTTACTCACCACTAAATGGTTTTGAGAAGTTAAATATACCACACTCATCTACTAGAAACGTAGAATTTTATTTTAATATTTAATTCCTCCAAATTAAATAAATAGTCACTAAAAAATTGGTCAAAATTAGGTATTAAACCATTACTTCTCAAATCAATTTCCAACAATCCCCCACATGAGTGGAAATCAAATGCACATGAAAATGCGGACTCTTGTACTCGAGTTTAAAATTGAAACCATATTGTATAAGGACGGGTAGTTTGCGACTTTGAACCTTCCTTTGTAAATATCATCGGATATACCGGCGGCTTTAGTGGATGCGAACGCCTTGAACTATTCCTCCTTCGTACACCTAGTCAATGACATTTACACAATATGACTTGTCACATTCCGTTCTTCGGTTGTGTCCTTTTTTGGCCATGGACAACATCTTTGGATTCATAAGTGTTACATTGAAGCGGCCCTCACTTCTTACTTATATAGGTGATCTCTCTTGACGAGTCAATTTATCATTAAAAGTCCTTATGACTTAACCTTACCACAACCAACAAGTTTATTGCACTTGTTTTGCCATCTAGGGATGGGTTAAGCGATTTACAAGTGCTTAATCGAACTTTTAAAGTTTAGTTTTCCCATTGAACCAAGTTCTTGGGATCTCCAAATCACCAAGGTTGGGTTACCACTTTAATCGTTCTTTAAATTGTGGATTTTAATCCTATTCACTCTAGCAATTTACTCAATTGATCTCTGTTAAGCCCTTTCGTGAGCGGATCCGCTATGTTATCCTTTGACTTTACATAGTCAATTGATATAACACCATTAGAGATAAATTGTCTTACGGTATTATGTCTACGACGGATGTGTATGCAGACTTACCGTTATACATATTACTTTGTGCTCTCCTATAGTAGCTTGACTATCACGGTGAATCATCACAGGTAAGCTACTGGATTTTTCCAAAGCATGGAATATCTTCTAAGAAATTACAAAGCCACTCAAACTTCTTCGACTTTATTAAAAGCTATAAACTCGATTACATGGTGGATCTAGCTATACAAGTCGCTTAGTGGATTTCCATGATATTGCTCCTCCTCCAATAGTAAATATATATCCACTAGTGGAGTAGGAGTCATTTGAATCGAAATCCACTAGCATCACTATACCCTTCAAGTCTTTGGAGGGTATTTCGAGTAGTGTATTCCACAACTCGGGGTGCATTTTAAATATCTTAGTACCTAGTTAGATTTTTCCAATGTTGTTGACTTGGATTGCTTGTATACCTACTCAACTTGTTTCTGAGGATAGGCGAGATCCGGATGTGTACAATTTGTAATGTACATCAAACTTCCTATCACCTTCGAGTATTCCAACCGAGCTCTTGGTTGACTTTATTTACTACCAGATTTATGCTCAAATCAACGGACGTTTTGCATGGTGGACCATCAAAAGCATTGAACTTCTTGAGCACTTTCTCCACATAGTGGGATTGTGTCAAGCTAATTCCTTCGAGGATGTTTTGCCAATTTTGATTTCGAGAATCATATCAAGACTTCCCATGTCTTTCATGTCAAAATTTCTTTTTAACATCTTCTTAGTGTCTATGATTATATCATGACTACTACCCATTATTAACATATCGTCACGTATAGACAAACTATGACAAACGATTTGATGTGCCTTTAACATAAACACACTTGTCACATTCGTTGATTTTAAAGCCATTTGACAACATCGTTGTGTCAAATTTAAGATGCCTTTGTTTCGGGCTTGTTTGATCCGTCTGATGATCTTATCAATTTGCACACCTTTTTCTCTTGACCAGGTGCTACAAATCCTTGAGGTTGTTCCATATATATTTCTTCCAATTCACTATTTAAAAACGCAGTTTTTTACATCCATTTGGTGAATCTCGAGATTGTGCAAAGCAACAATCACAATAAGCACTCGAATGGATGCAATTCTTGTTACTGGTGAATATGTATCAAAGAAATCACTTCATTCTTTTTGTTTGAAGCCTTTAGCCACTAACTTGGCTTTATATTTATCAATAGTTCCATCCGCCTTTATATTTCTTTTTTAATATCCATTTACACCCTAAAGGCTTACTACCTGCAGGGGAGATCAACTAACTCTCGGGTATGATTTTGTAAAATGGATTCAATTTCACTATTGATGGCTTCTTTCCGGAGCGGAGCATCCGGACTAGGCAGAGCCTCTTTAAGCGTACTTGGCTCACCGTCCCAACAAGTAAGTGACAAAATCGGGACCAAATGTCGTAGCAATTTTAGTCCTTTTACTTCGTCTTGTTCTTCACTCCTTGTGAAGAACTATTTGTTTTCTCATAAGTTCTCTTGTTAGAACTTATTTCAACCCTTTCTTTACAAGGATATACATTTTTAAGAAATATTGCATTTCTTGATTCAATTATGGTACTGGATTTTTCGACTTGTGTACCAAGAATCGATATGCACTCTTTGTTGTATGCATATCCTATAAAAATACAATCAACCGTCTTTGGGCCAATTTTGACTTGTTTAGGTTCGTATTGCTACCTTAGCCAAACACCCCACACTTTAAGATATTTATAAGATGGCTTATGATTTTTCCACAATTCATAAGGTGTCTTATTTTTTCCTTTAAGTGAGATTTTATTTAAAATGTGGTTTGCTGTTAAAACGGCTTCCCCACATGTTCCGAGCAGTAGCCTTAACTAATCAACATGGCATTCATCATTTCTTTTAAACTTCGATTTTTACGTTTAGCAATGCCATTAGATTGTGGTGAATATGGTGCAAGATAGTTTGATGAATTATTCCCATTGGTTACATAATTCTTCAAAAGGTGCAACATATTCTCCACTCTATCACTCCGAATTATTTTAATCCCATTTTGCCAAGTTGATTTTCAACCTCATTTTTATAATTTTTGAAGGCTTCCAACGCTTCATCTTTGGTTCTTAATAAATATAAGTAGCAAAATCTTGTGCAATCATCAATAAAAGTGATGAAATATTTTTACCACCTCTAGTTTGCACAAATTTCGGATCACATATATCAAGTATGTATCAATTCTAGAAGTCTTTGTATTTCTTTCCAGAATGAAAAGGTAACTTAGACATTTTAGCTTCAATCTGATTTCGCATCTCTTTTGAGAATCAATTTTTGAAGTTGGAAGTAATTCCAAGTTCGTTAATCTTTTTATAGCATTTAGATTAACATGCCCTAATCTAACATGCCACAAATTAGAATACTCAAGCATATAAGCAGTAGGCTCAATTTTATTCTTTGCTTGAATCGGTTACGGCGAATCGCCATTATATTCATTTTGAGCAGTCCATTATACGGATAACCTTTTCCTAGAAACTGTCCAAACTTAGTTAAAATAAACTTTTGAGACTCAAACATCGATGCAAAACCATGGTTTACAAGAAGAGATCCTAACACTAGATTCTTCCGAACTGGGACATGAAGAACATCCTTCGAAGTAGCTCTTTCCAGTGAGCTTGAACCACGTTGCCAAAGCACGCAACATCGACGAGGAAGAATTATCCATATTAAATTTTGTACTGTACAAGGGTGTAGGTAGAGAACGTAACACATCCTTGTCGGAATGATATGTCGAGTATTTTGTGTTAATATACTACTCTCTTGGATTATCCAAAAGGTTTGCCTCAAAAACCACCGCAGATAGATCCATATCACGTCGACTCTTGGATCATACCATTTGTGCTCAACCACATTAGCATTAGTCATTTGTCTATATTTTGGTTTTTAGGAGGAAGCGACAGGTCTTTAGCCATGTGGTTGGGCTTACCACAATTGTGACAATTTCGTAAACGGCTTTTTGTTTACGGACTTCTTTTCCCTTGTAGTTGTTGTTATTGTCACATTTTCTTTTGTTGTTGTTACTAGAAGCGCCTGCTTCTAGCAAATTCGCCTTTGCATCAACAACACCCTTTTCAAACCTTGAATCTAATTTGCGATTACCTTCCTTAATTCGTAAATGTATAATTAGCTCTTCAAGATTTATTTCTTTTCGCTTGTGCTTCAAATAAATTTTGAAGTCCTTCCATCCAGCGGCAATTTTTCAATCATGCACGCCACTTGGAAAGTTTCATTCAATTGCATTCTTCCGCACGAATATATAGGACTTCCATCCAGGCCTTGGGGTCTCTTTCTTTGCAGGCAAAGTAACTTCAAGATAATGGGTTGTAACCTTGTTCGCCTTATTTTTTAGCTTCACCGCAAGTGTACGGTGCAGTTTATAGAATAGGGTTAGCAAGGTCGAATCCACAGGGACTAATAAATTAATATACTAAGTATTGGATTATAATAGCCTTATTTTTATCTAGACTATCGAAATTTGAAGGATTGGTTTTATTAATACTAAAGCAGAAATTATCCTAGAATAGCAAAATAAAGAGTGGATAAAAAGATCAAGAAGAATAATGGATGAATGGATTCTCTGGGTTATGGTTTGATTAATATCCCTTTTTATTATCGATTAATCAAACCAAAGTTAAACGTATTCTTCTCTATAGACCAATCACAAAAGTAATTTACCCTCTCTCTCGAGATGTATGTAAAAGCGTTGATTGGAATATCTATGCTAGCATCTCTACTCAACATGAGATATCCAACTCCCAAAAGATCAAAAGATTAAAAGGCCTCACGAATATTCAGACTTCTCAATCATGCAAGCTATTCATGTCAAGTACTCATAGATCTAATATTGAAACTCATCTGTTCGAATTATGAATCAATATATTAAAACAAGTTAAACCAATAGCTTTTTGATAAAACAAGAATTAAAGCAAAGTACTTGAATAGAGTTGGAAAACATTAACTTTGATTGCAATAAATCATCAAATAAAAGTATCCATTAACCTACTCCCAAAGGGAATCACAAAGTGTTTAGCGGACATAGAAAAGAAATAATTCATAGACAAATTATTAAAGTTCATGTCTAAACTAATTGAAAATAATGATCTTATGGAATGAGTTGCGGTCTTGATCGATCTCTCCGAATCTCCGGTGGGGAATTGCTCTTTTCTCTCGCTTTCTAAGGTAAAAATCAGCGTGTCCTATTTGTGGCCGCCCCGTGTCTATTTGTACTTCGTTTGGGTGAAACCTAGTTGAAAATGAGTCAAACTGCTTTTTTCCATGAGAGCACAAGTGTCTTTGTATGGCACGTCCGGCCGTCTTGGGTGCCGCATGAATTGCCCAACTCGCGAGAATGGAGCACGAGCCGTGCCGTAAGGAACGACCAGGCCGGGCTCTATGTCGAACCTTGATCCTTGATTTATATGTTGAGCATGGGTCGTCTTTAGAGCACGCCCGCCGTGCTCACCAGCAACAAGCACTTGGCCATTTTTTCCTTTTTCGCCGGTTAAATCGATTTCTTCTCGATTCGACTCCAAACTTCGTACTTCAAGTCAAGTATTGGCGATTGCAATGCTCCAAATTATTGCCAAAATGCTACAATTATCGATAAATTCCTACAAAACGAGCAAAGCGTAATCCTTTTCCACAAAACAGAATAAAACCATATTTACTCATATAATGCATGCATATCAACACATTCTAGCTAAGATTAAACCCAAAATACATGCAAAATACATGTCAATCAAACCTCAGGGTAGTGGGCACTCCTTCAATGGCCACTTATCAGAATTCCAAGTAGTGGGCGAGTGGTGTTGTTTCATTATAAAAGTGCGATTTGACTTTTAAGTTGTAACTTTATTTGTTTTTATTCTTTAAAAAAAATAAAATCAAATATTTTATGTGCAAAACTAGGCCCAATCCAGTCAGGACACGGACATGGGCTCGGGCTCGCCCACGCCCCGTCCGGGCGGGCGTGCGCGCGTGTGGCCTTGCCCACCACACCTCACATGTGTATAGTTATTTCATCTTGCACACTCTTACAAGCCCACTTACTTATATATTGAATAAAATTAACATTTTATTCCCATGTGGGATGGTGTCTTTTCACCTTCCCATCATCCATTATCTCATTTCCACGTGACTAACTTGTAGATTTTATTTCTCAATCACCACTAAATGGTTTTGAGAAGTTAAATTTACCACACTCATCTACTCGAAACGTAGAATTTTATTTTAATATTTAATTCCTCAGAAATTAAATAATTAGTCACTAAAAAATTGGTCAAAGTTAGCTATTAAACCATTATTTCTCAAACCAATTTCCAATGTAACGCATGTGTGATTTATCAATTTTAGGTTTGAAAATTTTCTCTTTAATTTGTTGATGCTACATTAATCGGAATAGTTCACAAAGCACAATAAGCAATGGAAGTAATTTGAAAACAATACAAAGCTTTTAAAATTTATAAAAAAATATATTTCATATAACTTTTTTAATTTAAAAAGAAAGACTTTGTTCTCGAATAGAAGTAGAATATGAAAGAAAAATATGATTCTTTTATTTTGAATTGAAGTTTGATTAATTTTTTTTTGGGTACAATTTTGAAAGTAAAAGGCCTTTTGTTATTTTCTAATTTTTGCCATTCAAGATTTTATAATTCTTGGGAGGCCCTATATTTTTTTAATAAAACATGTATATCTATATAAAGACTTATTTGATATTGGTTACCCTTAGAATCGGGGACCCTGGCGATCTCTCCCGATGACTACCTTTAAGGCCGGTCTAATTCAAATCGAACAATACTATATTTAGTTTTAATCGATTTGTTACACCTAAAAGTTGCAAGGTTAGTCTCCTCGCATCTCGGATGCCACGACCTTCGCTCTATCAACTTCCAAACCCGCAGAAGAGACTCGGTGGCCTAAAATAATGCCATCGCGTACCATGAAATGGCACTTTTCCCAATTTAAAACAAGGTTAGTCTCTCGCATCTCTGCAAAACTAGAGAAAGGTTATCCAAGCAATGATCATATGAGTCTCCAAACACGGAAAAATCATCCATAAAAACCTCCATTATTTTCTCAATGAAATCATGGAAGATAGCCATCATGTATCGCTAAAAAGTTGCGGGCGCGTTACAAAGTCCGAATGACATTGCGAAATACAAATGTACCATAGGGGCATGTAAAGGTCGTCTTCTCTTGGTCCTCCGGGGCAATCATGATCTGATTATACCCGGAATAACCATCGAGAAAACAATAGTAATCATATCCCGCCGATCAAGCATCATATCAATAAAGGGGAGGGGAAAATGATCTTTTCGAGTAGCATCATTTAACTTCCTATAATCTATGCAAATACGCCATCCAAGAATAACTACTCTAGTTGCAATAAGCTCATCACTTTTGTTTCTAACTACCGTCATCCCCTTTTATTCGGTACCACTTGCACCGGACTTACCCAAGAACTGTCAGAAATAGCATATATAATTCCAGCATCTAACCATTTTAAAACTTTTTTTCTAACGACTTCTTGCATTATAGGGTTTAATCTTCTTTGATTTTGCACCGAAGGTTTATAGACATCTTCCATTCTAATCTTATGCATTACAATCGATGGACTTATGCCTTTCAAATCAGAGATTGACCAACCTATCACCGACTTATGTTTTCTTAACACCCTAAGCAATTTATTGAGTTGAACTGAAGTTAAAAGAGATGATACGATTACCAGACTCGTGTTATTTGCTCCAAGAAATGCATATTTGAGATGCTCGGGCAAGGGTTTGAGTTCTGGATTCGAAGTGGCCTCCTCGGATGGGGGCACGGGCCGTGCCCTCTTCAGAATTTCCATATTTTTTCACGGCTATAGGCACCCGTGCTCAGAGGCACGGGTCGTGCCGTCTTCATGTTTTCCAGCTTTTTCTTCGACCTTAGGCACGGGCCGTGCCGTTGTCGACTTTTTCAGTTTTTCCTTCGACCATGAGCACGACCTGGGCGTGCTCTAGAGCACGGGTCGTGCGCCCCTATATAACAGACTCCCGTACGTTTTTCTGTGTGTGCACGCCTCTTACGCTCCTTGGTAGTTCCTGCATGTTATCTAAAGGACAAACGCAATCATACAAGCCTTGGTTATCAATATCAATCATCATGTTTGATGTTGAACACGAATATGTCAAACCAAACTCCAAATTATCCCTAAACAATGTATGATCGCATACTCATCAATGCAAGATTCAACTACGTCTATGAATTTACAATGCTCAACACCATCATGAAATTGAAGTGCCTTATAGATAGTAAATAAAATATACTCATCATTAACCCGTAATGTGAGCTCTCCCTTTTGCACATCTATTAAGGCCTTCCCCGTAGCTAGGAATGGATGCCCAAGTATCAAAGGGACGTCTTTATCCTCCTCCATATCCAGCACCAAAAAGTCCACATGGAATATGAATTTATCTACTTTGACAAGCATATCCTCGATGATTCTTCCGGATACGTGAGTGATCGGTCCGCGAGTTGTAAGGTGACCGTAGATGGCTTCACCTCTCCCAATCCAAGTTGCACGAAAAAAATAGACAAAGGCATCAAGTTAATACTCGCTCCTAAATCACATAGTCTTTCTTAAAGAAAACATCACCAATAGCACTGAGGATAGTGAAACTCCCAGGATATTTTAATTTACGTGGTAGTTTTCTTTAGATTATTGACCGCACTCTTCTCATTAGATTGACTGCCTCGAAACCGGTCATTTTTCGCTTCTTTGACATAACATCCTTCAAAAACTTAGCGTAATTGGGCATCCGCTCCAATGCGTCCAAAGCAAAAGGAATGTTAATATGCGAGTTTCTTAAAAATATCTAAAAACTTAGCAAATTGCGCATCTAACTTTCTCTTTTGAAAACGTTGGGGAAAAGGAAGGGGAACATTAAGTTTAGAAATATCAGGGTTAGAGGAAGATTTAAGCTTCTCAGCCCCTTTTTTGTTCAGCAAGATGCTCCGCAACTCCTTCCTCGGCCTCAACATCGCCATTTGCTTGATTTCCGCGTCTCCGGTATGTCGGTCACCACTCACCGGGGAGCACGGGCGGGCCGTCTTGGTGGCGCACAGCCATGCCGTCATGCGATGGTTCAGTAATTTCTAGTATTTTCGGCCCCTCGTATTAGTTCCACTCCTCGGGACGAATGGCTTTACACCGCTCATTTGGGTTAACCTCGGTGTTGCTCGGAAATTGGCCTTTCGATGCCGCCCACCAATAATCGTAGCTATTTGACCAATTTGGGTTTCAAGATTCTTCATCTATGACCCCAATTGTGTGACATGGTTTTTGATTTTATCCATCTTCGCCTCATCCTTGTTGAACTTGTTCCTCGTCTCACTCGTAAACGAGGTGAACATATCCTCCATGGTTGGCTTAGGCTCTGTGATAGTGAATGACTTTGTTTGTCACATTAAACCCGGTGGTGGTTGCATCACGTTCTTCGTGTTTGCGTAGGAGAAGTTTCGTGGTTCCTCAAGCCCGGGATGTTAATGAATGGGATTTTGATTGTTTCGAAAATTGTTGAAATTCCGGTTATTCACATAATTTGCTTCATCTATCGATCTAGAGGAACTCCTCCATTACTTGCACCAGCGTTTCCCTCATTTGCTTTTGTCAAAGCACTCAATTGGTTTGTCAATACGGCCATCCGGGTCATCAACTCCTTAATTGGGTCCGAATCGAAACTTGGCTACCCTTTTCACATTGGTCCTTTCGGAGGGCCGCGATAGCTATTCATGGCCATCTCTCCCGACAAGTTGAATGCATCCTCCGGAAACCTCGCGAGTAGCGCGCCGCCGTCTGCAAAGCATCCACAAATGATCTAGTCTGTCCCATCAACCCATTGTAAAAGAAGCGAGCCGTTGATCTTCGGAAATCCGTCTTTGCGGGCACCTTCTCAATAAATCCCGAATCTCTCCCAGGCCTCATACAAAGGCTCGAGTCAAACCGCCGAATCGAGTGATTTCACTTTTAAGTTGTATGTCTTGCTTGGTGGGAAGTATTTGAACAAAACCTTTGACTCACTCATCCCAATTGTTCACACTCCCCGAGTTAGGGTGGCTAGCCGAGTTCTAGCCTTATCCCTTAAAGAGAAAGGGAATAGCGAAGACGTATAACATCATCGATCACCCCATTCATCTTGATAGTATTGTAGATCCGTATGAAATTCGCAAGATGAGAGTTGGGGTCCTCGGACGGAAACCCCAAATCGATTCTGCGCACCATCGAGATCGATCGGCTTGACTCAAAGTTATTCGCATTGATTGGGACATTGGCAATTCCACCATAGTTGCGATTGATTAGGCGAAAGTAATCACGAATCGCTCTTTGTTGGACACGGAGCACTAGAACCTCGGTATTGGTAACTCGACATTGACCCTTTCCGCCCGATTGTTACCTTCATTTTCGACCCCATTATTGCCTCCGATGTTACCTTCTACGTCGCCATACCGTCCTGTTTGTCTTTCCGCCCGTTTAGTAGCCGCGACTATTCCGCCTAGCAAAAGCCTCAACCTATGAATGGTGCTAATTCTCCTTGCCGAGCATGTGTTCATGCACTACCGAACCAACTAAAGAAAACAAGTCATACACAGTAGAAGTAAAATTAAACAACAAACTAAAAAGAAAGAAAAATGTCTAAATTAAAAACAATTCTATTTATCGCAATATTAGTACTAAAAATTTGATTAGTCCGCTTGACGCCAAAAACTTGTTCGCCTTATTTTTAGCTTCACCGCAAGTGTACGGCGTAGTTTATAGAATAGGGTTAGCAAGGTCGAATCCACAGGACTAATAAATTAATATACTAAGTATTGGATTATAATAGCCTTATTTTTATCTAGACTATCGAAATTTGAAGGATTGGTTTTATTAATACTAAAGCAGAAATTATCCTAGAATAGCAAAATAAAGAGTGGATAAAAAGATCAAGAAGAATAATGGATGAATGGATTCTGGGTTATGGTTTGATTAATATCCCTTTTTATTATCGATTAATCAAACCAAAGTTAAACGTATTCTTCTCTATTGACCAATCACAAAAATAATTTACCCTCTCTCTCGAGATGTATGTAAAAGCGTTGATTGGAATATCTATGCTAGCATCTCTACTCAACATGAGATATCCAACTCCCAAAAGATCAAAAGATTAAAAGGCCTCACGAATATTCACAGACTTCTCAATCATGCAAGCTATTCATGTCAAGTACTCATAGATCTAATATTGAAACTCATATGTTCGAATTATGAATCAATATATCAAAACAAGTTAAACCAATAGCTTTTTGATAAAACAAGAATTAAAGCAAAGTACTTGAATAGAGTTGGAAAACATTAACTTTGATTGCAATAAATCATCAAATAAAAGTATCCATTAACCTACTCCCAAACCCGGGAATCACAAAGTGTTTAGCCAGACATAGAAAAGAAATAATTCATAGACAAATTATTAAAGTTCATGTCTAAACTAATTGAAAATAATGATACTATGGAATGAGTGAACTCGGGGATGATGACGATCTCTCGATCTATCTTCAATCCTCGAAGGTATGGTTGCGGTCTTGATCGATCTCTCCGAATCTCCGAATCTCGGTGGGAAATTGCTCTTTTCTCTGCTTTCTAGGTAAAAATCGATGTCCCTGTTTGTGGCATTTTGTGTCTATTTGTACTTCGTTTGGGTGAAACCTAGTTGAAAATGAGTCAAACTCTGCTTTTTCCCGCAGGAGCACAGTCAGTGTCTTTGTATGGCACGCCGGCCCGTCTTTGGGTGCCGCATGAATTGCCCAACTTCATGAGAATGGAGCACGAGCCGTCTTTGTAAGGCACGACCAGGCCGTGCTCTATGTCGAACCTTGATCCTTGATTTGTAGGTTGAGCATGGGTCGTGCAGGGAGCACGCCCGCCCGTGCTCACTGAAGCAACAATCACTTGGCCATTTTTTCCTTTTTCGCCTAGTTCGTTTGATTTCTTCTCGATTCGACTCCAAACTTCGTACTTCAAGTCAAGTATTGGCGATTGCAATGCTCGGAATTGTTGCCAAAATGCTACAATTATCGATAAATTCCTACAAAATGAGCAAAGCGTAATCCTTTTCCACAAAATAGGAATAAAACCATATTTACTCATATAATGCATGCATATCAACACATTCTAGCTAAGATTAAACCCAAAATACATGCAAAATACATGTCAATCAAACTCCGGGTAGTGGGCACTCCTTCAATGACCACTATCAGAATCTTCCAAGTAGTGGGCGAGTGGTGTTGTTCCATTATAAAAGTGCCGAGTTTTGAACTTTTAAGTTGTAACTTTATTTGTTTTTATTCTTTAAAAAATAAAAACAAATGTTTTCTCAGGCAAAACTAGGCTAGTCCATCGGGACACGGACATGGGCTCGGGCTCGGGCTCGGTCCACGCCCCGGGCGGGCGCGCAAGCGTGTGGCCTTGCCCACCACACCTCACATGTGTATAGTTATTTCATCTTGCACACTCTTACAAACCCACTTACTTATATATTGAATAAAATTAACATTTTATTCCCATGTGGGATGGTGTCTTTTCACCTTCCCATCATCCATTATCCCATTTCCAAGTGACTAACTTGTGGATTTTATTTCTCAATCACCACTAAATGGTTTTGAGAAGTTAAATTTACCACACTCATCTACTCGAAACGTAGAATTTTATTTTAATATTTAATTCCTCCGAAATTAAATAATTAGTCACTAAAAAATTGGTCAAAGTTAGGTATTAAACCATTACTTCTCAAACCAATTTCCAACAGAACGCATGTGTGATTTATCAATTTTAGGTTTGAAAATTTTCTCTTTAATTTCCTGATGCTACATTAACTGGAATAGTTCACAAAGCACAATAAGCAATGGAAGTAATTTGAAAACAATACAAAGCTTTTAAAATTTATAAAAAAAAATATATTTCATATAACTTTTTTAATTTAAAAAAGAAAGACTTTGTTCTTGAATAGAAGTAGAATATGAAAGAAAAATATGATTCTTTTATTTTGAATTCAGAAGTTTGATTAATTTTTTTTGGTACAATTTTGAAAGTAAAAGGCCTTTTGTTATTTTCTAATTTTTGCCATTCGGTATTTTATAATTCTTGGGGAGGCCCTATAATTTTTTTTAATAAAACATGTATATCTATATAAAGACTTATTTGATATTGGTTACCCTTAGAATCGGGGTCCTAGGCGATCTCTCCCGATGACTACCTTTAAGGCCGCCCTAATTCAAACTGAACAATACTATATTTAGTTTTACTCGATTTGTTACACCCTAAAAGTTGCAAGTTATTAAACAATGGATTCATGTAATGGGATTGGATGGACTGGAGATTGAATGATTTGTTATGGGCCTCAGGGATAGACCTGTAGGAGTCCAACCCACAAATTCATGACAAAAGTGGGACAAAAAGGTTCATGAGAATTGGGCCAGGGTATGCAAGTCACCTGCTCAAGTGATCTTCCAATTGGTACAAGCTCATCAGGGTCAGTCCATGTATAATATATCAATTGTTTTTAATTATGTTGCCCATTCAGAAATTTGACATAAGAGTTATAACAATAAAGTTTTGTATTCTTTGAGATTCGCACATCCCACAATCTAAATGAATCACCAAAAATAGATGTTTCACATATGGTGTCAATTGTATCGTGTTTCGTGTTCGCGGGTCGTGTTCTGACATGAGTATAATAGATCTGACACAAACACGAACACGAACCATTTAACTATTCGTGTCAAGATACAAGACACGAACACGACCCGTTTATGACATGGGTAACCCAAACACGACATGAAAAACCTTTATAATTAAATTCGATACGAAGAAAATAAAATATGGAGAAAAAACTAAAATTATAAATAAGAATTACATTAAATTATTAAAAAATATTAATAAATGCATTTAATGATTTTCCATCATTATATAACCAACTAAAATATCATAATTTTCCTAAAAAAATCACAAAATATTAAAATAATATGTCACTATAAAATTAAATGGATTAAATAGGTCAAATCCGACCGACCGACCTATTTATTTTCCGTGTTAATCGTGTCCGACCTAATTTAACCCGAACATGCTAAGAGTTGTACATGTACCGCTAGATTCGTGTTAGATTCGTGTCGAGATTATTGTGTCGTGTCACAAATTGACGCTCCTAGTTCCACATCTCCTTATTTCTTTAGCTAAATTAATTATAAACAATTTTGACTGAAAAAATATACCTGTAGTCAATCTATTAGAATATTCTTTTGATTACTGCATTTTGAACATCAAACTAATTACACAACAAATTAAAGAGGAAGAAAAACCCAAATAAATATAAAAATGTAAAGCAATATCATGTGGCTAATCTTTGCAACAATAAAATGTAAGAGAAAATTTCCATTAGGCTCCATTTGGGTTGATTTGAAGATGATAATTTCAAGAGGTAATATTAACTTGCCCCGAAAATTATATGTATTTTTCTACTTTGCCTACTTAATTTTAAATTGTTCTACTTTACCCCATAAACTTTGCAAATTGTTGTACTTAGCATATAATTTCTAAATTTACACCTCAATGTTAATGGATTGTCGTAGTTATTGCATCTCAATTATTAGAATCAATTTCTCTTAAAATCTCCCCATCTTTAGTCAATGTACAAATAGTAATAAATAATACTAAATTTCATTAATAATCATAGGCTATGATACCATTTTTAGATATCAAAAATAAAATAACCATAAAAGATAAGAGGTAAATTTGGAAATTATATGTTAAATGCAATAATTTGCAAAATTCATGGTGTTAAATAGAACAATTAAAAGTTAGTTAGGCAAAATAGAAAAACTCACATAGTTTGGGGGCAAATTAAAAAATTACTTCTAATTACAAACCAATAATAACAAGTTCATTAGTGTTGTTCTTTGATGGATTTCTAATCCTTGAAAGTTATTTTGGAGTCATTTTGGAGGATTTTAAATGATCTTAAATAAAGTCATTTGAAATCCTTTCCTAAATCCTCTCAACAAATCCAAATCCTCCGTCCCAAATGCAACCTTAGATTCTAACATTTTACTAAAGTTCAATTTAGCTGCCAATAAACCATGAACATGAACAGGTTGACATATTACCAGATGACAGATATGGAGAAAACAGAAAATGGATAGCACAATATACAAGAAGCTAATGCAATTAACACTTCACCATAGAGAAACAAGTTAAACAAATACACTTCATAAACTTTTCAATAAAGGATGTAAAACACTGTAGAAAAACATACCTATAACTCAAACTTTTAACATACAACAACACTATTCACAACAAAACCGAAGTTTCACCATTCAAACTTTCTGTGACAAACAATTAAAAAAAAAAGGTCTTTATTTATCGTCATTCAACTTTCAACAGCAACTTCAGCGGGCATTGCATCAGGATTTGATGAAGCAAGGTTCGATCCATCACTGCTAAAAGTATTCTTTTCAGGCTCTTCTTCTATCTGGTCCACAAGTTCTGGAGAGCAATGAGGCCGATCTTGGCCCTCTGTTTCTGCATGCTTTGCTTTTCTAGGAGTCGTAGGTTCTCGAGTTTGAGGCTTAGACAAGGAGCTTCTGCCCGATCTCTTTAAAAAAGCATTGCCCTTGTCACCGTTTGCCAAGGGAGACTTTGGTGACTTGCAATTATCTCTACTCACTCGTGGACTAACACACGGTGAATTGCTAGCTGAGGCGGTACCTTTGTGCCTTCCAAGCTTGGGAGATATTGCACGCGTAGTTGGTATCTGTAATAATTCATATGTTCAAGTCATTAAGGGAGTGTTTGCAAAACCTTCTCTTTTCAAGAAGTAATTCATTGTAGCAAAAGTAAAAGTCGTTGAGAATCAGAAGTTGGTAGTATTTGTAATTAGAATTAGATGTTGAGAATAAGAAATTGAGAGCGTTCGGTGAAAAAGTTGTAAGAGTGCTTATTTGTTTGTAAAATTCAAACCATAAGCAAAATCAGAAATCTAAAGCGCTCTTCTCCATGCTTTTAGATTCCGATGAAATGAAGTAGAATCGAAGCAGAAGTTGGCATTTGCAAGCCAAAAGATGAGAACAACTTTTTTCTAGTGATTGCAAACACCCCGTAAGTATATTATAGTGAGATATAAGAAAAGATTCATGAGTATGACCTTTTTCAGTTCAACTTTTGGAGGAGGTTCTTTGTAGAAACTTGGCATAGGTGTAGCTTTAAATGTCAAGCTCTTTCTAAGTTGCTTTATTTCTGCCTCTTGATATTCCTGATATCATATCCAAGAAAACAAGAGTAAATAAACTGAAAGTTAATGTAATGTTTATATTAGGCATTATTAGTGAGATGTCTTGTAAGAGTGGATTTTCGAGCACCTTAGATTTTGCTTGCATGTTGTTTTTTTCCTCTTCCTTGGCTTGTACTTTCTCTTCTATCTTCGAAAAGAACTGAAGATCGAAATAGATTATGTTGCATTTATTATAGGACATACGACGAGATAAACAATACATGATGCGTTTACAGTGTCTAACCTCTTTTCGCTTCTCAGCACGTTGTTCCAACCTGAAGGAGAATGTTGAAACATTAATCCTCTGCTGTGACCGAGGTGTGAGATTTCTGGTTTAAATACAAATTCATTAACGTTTCTGTTCAAATAAAATCGAACAAAAACTATGGGATAAAATGAAGCTACAAACGATTAATTTGGAGTCGAAGATGATGAGTACGATGAAGTAGTAGAATGGACATCGTCCTCCTTCACAGGCAATGCAGAGTTGCTAGGCTCAGAATCTTTTGCCACCAATCTGCATTTGTAACTAAAAATAGTCAGCAATCAGAGCAGCATAGAGAGGATATCGCCTGAAATACTTAATCAAAATGATCGCATGTAATCATATATAACGAAACATTAACTATGATATTACGTACACATCAGTTGCAGGATTGGTCCCAGTTCCATTAGCCGATACATTTTTTTCCCGGACTGAATTCGACACATACAATACAACCACCAAGAAAAATGTCAATGGCAGAAATAAATAGATAAAAAGGTTAATTACAAAAGATACCACTAAATTCAATCTAATTACCAAAAAAACCCAACTATCTTTCAAAATTACAAATACCCCCATTGACATTTGTTTATGTTTAACAAACTGCACCCTCAAAACGGGTAATACTTGTGGTTTTGAAAGATAACTGGAACTTTTTATAAGGGGATAATTACAACAACCAAAAAAAAACCCCGAGGTTTTGGCTAATTACAAGAAAACCAAGAGGTTTCTGAAAATTGCAAAAAACTCCTTGGTGTTTGATTTCTTTCTACATTTTCCCTTTCATAATGAAAAAACATTTCAAAACCCCATAATATTTCTAAAAATATTAAAGTTACCCCTTAAATTTAAAACAGAATCAAACCTTAGGGGGCATTTCGCAATTTTGAAACATCTCTAGATTTTATTGTAATTGGTCCAAACCTCAGGGGGTCTTTTGTAATTATCCCTTTTTTATAATTAGACTAAACTTGAGAGTTAGTTATTGTAATTTAACCCATAGAAGAAAAAAACATTGGAAGAAAAAGGGGCGAAAAAATTAAGAACTTCACCACAGATGGCTTAAGGCTTGGCATAGATGCTGAAGTTCTGGTTGTCTTTCTTGCACTTGTCACAGACTTAGAATTCACACCAGGAAACGGCCCCTTGCCAGCCGGATTAATCCTCGGACTAGAACTAACAATTCCATTTGTAACTTGGGACTCGATTCTCGAACTATTTTTCTGAGATTGTCTGATGTCCGATTTAGACGGATAAATCTCAATGCTTCTTTTCATAACATCCGGATGGCGGCCTCTGGCCGGGAAAGAGAGACTCTGTGTCAAGCTTGGTTTCGTATTCCGGCCAAACACAACTGATACTTTTGAAGTAGATTGATTTCTGGACAATTTATTGCTCTTAGGGCCATTGACATTGGAATCTTTACTCGGATTTGATGTTTTACTCTTTGATAGAGATGTGGACAAGGCGACATCGGGCCCTGATGAATTAGGGCCCTCTTTGTCTGTTTTCTCATCTTTTTACACACTTCATTTTCACCAGACAATGGTTCATCATCACTGTTACTGATAATCTCCTTGTTCAAAACTAGAGTTAATCCTTCACCAATAGATTTCTCTACAATAACCTTTTTTTCATGTTCAAGAGGAACACTACTGTCCGACTCCATTACAGAGAAAATGTCCTATATAAATCAGAAAACAAGAATTTAAATATAATGGGATATAAAATTAGACCATTTTCAACCCAATTAATGAAAAAATATATCCAAAAGGGCTAAAATCCATTATACTAAACATATATTGGCTAAATCAATATGCAAAATCCAAATAAGAAGTCCTCAAAAAGCAGAGGAGTTTAAGATTTTGTAAGTTAACTCTGTTTTCATTGACACAATTCATCAAACACCAATCAGGCACACGAAGAAACGATCAAGAAACACATAACTGCCATAGACTAATCAAAACAAGAGAATCCCATAAAGATCAGACGAAAACAATTTCAAGAAACATATGAGTGCCACATACCAAACATAACAAAAGAATCCCAGAAAGATCAGAAGAAACTAGAGATCCTGAACAATTAAGTCTCAAGATTATAGAAAAAAAAAAATCAAACATGACTGATCATAATACTGTCAAGAGTCAACAAGTGAATAAAAAGAGATGAGACAAGTAGGAACGAGATACCATGATCAAAATATTACCTTGTTTAAGGTTTGATGGTGGACAAGGTTGCTTTGTGCCAAACAGGAAACTATGCGTGGAATTTGAATGCTGCTTTCTTTAAAAGGTGATGTGTTTGTGCAGAGAGAGTCAGAGAGGAGAAGTTTCTCTTTCATGGAGAATTTGATGAATATATTTCATGGTAATTTGAAAATGACTAAACTGCCACTCCATTAACTTCTTTAAAACTACCACCCCAGCCTAATCCATTTCACACAAAAAACTGGACAGTTAGAAAAGAGGAATAACTGGTGCAAAACTGCAAATTGTAATGAGATTTGATCTTAAAGTGAAATTTATTCTTTTTCCTATGCAGAAAAATGGAAAATAATCTAAAACCACCAAAATTAAGTGGAAGAATAATTAATGGGGAAAAGTATTAACATGGAGCCGGATGGGATCTTTCTATTCAGGATCGTGTTTCATCTTCTATATAAAAACTACTATATTAAAAACCTATAATTTGGGTTTGATTTATGCTTCAAAGTTAATAGGATGAGATCTTCTATTCCAAAATTGTGTTCCTATATTTCCATTGCAAAAATGATTGTCATGTGTATCTTACCATATTAAATACCCAAAATTTAGGCGTGATTTACGCTTGAAAACTAATATGGTAAGTCTTTATACGTAATAATCATCCGTCTATGGAATATATAAGATGAAACACGATTTTGGAATAGTAGATCCCATCCGAAAATTAACATGATAGTTTTTATACACGCCAATTATTCATTTTTGTGTAACATGAAATGAAACACCATTTTGAAATAAAAGATCTCATCAGAATCTTGTGCTATATTGCTATTTCTAAGGGTACTTCAGTAAAACATTTTTATCAACATCAAATCATAGTCAGATTTCATTAATTTTTAATAATCTTCCATGTTTGTCAATAGATAAACATGTAAAGCACACAGGCGATGAGCATAAATAAATAAATAAAATGAAAAATAATAACATTCAGACATAATTTTTATTTTTTTGGAAAGCAACATAATTGTTTTTTATTCACTTAAGATACCTCTTCTTTCAAATCATCTTTTGATACAAGCACAATTTAGTATCATTGATGGAGTCTGATGGAGACGCAAAAGAAGACTTACATTTTTGGGTTAGAAACGCAACAGAGATTAATTAGAAAAAATTTAGGTCAAAATCTAATAAAGTCCTTATACACACTCATTAATCCCCTCAGCAACAATTTCTTATCAATTATTTCATTTTCTTGAAGTTTTTTATTTTTCATCATGGACCAGAATGTTGCAAATTTTTCTTAAGGGATAATTACTAAAAACACTCCCAAGGTTTGGGCTAATTACAAAAAAATCTAAAAATGTTTTAAAATTACACAAAAAGCCCTCAATTTTTTTTATGTCTTAAATTTAAGGGGGTAATCGTAATATTACCACAAATATCGGGGGTTTGAAATGTTTTTTGCTTAATGAAGGGGAAGATGTAAGAGGAATCCAACCGGAGTTTTTGCAATTTTCAAAATCACTTGGTTTTTTTTTTTTTTTTTTTTTTGTAATTAGCTCGAACCTTAGGTGTGTTTATATGATTATCCCTTTTTGTTAAAGCAATTACTTGTGGAAATGGAGTAGGCATTCTAGATTCATTTTCATTCACACGATTGATATGTTTAAAAGGTTACGGTCCCATTCCCATGGGAACTCCTATACCCAATTGTATTAATCATTTCTCTCATCTTCATGGCTTTAGTCATTCTCAATCTGTTAGAAATAAAATTATTTTTATTTTGGACAAAATGATTCTCTTATTAAACTTATAAAAAATATTATATAAAACTAATCATACACAAAAAAGTAGTATTTATTTTTATTTTCTTACAATTGCAAATTTTTAATTAATTTTAATATGCTTTTCACTCATTTTTTTTTTTTTTCATTTAAGCGTGTAAATATCCGTGTAAATAGAGCGTTAGAGTTGTTAAACAAGTAAAGTTAATAACCTAAAACCTTTTTTTTCTAAAGGGTAAAGTTATTAAAATGCAATTGACGCTAGTCCGAATCGAGTTAGACGCCAAAGGATAAAATTTGGTTGAGCCAGGCCAAACAATGATCGGATCGTTATTTTGGAATCTCGTTTGGACTCATGAAAACACAAAAACAAATCAGATCGATCGTGTCGGCCCGATGTTTTGGGTAGAATGGGAAGGCCAAATAGGGCCATTACATTTTGGGTCTCCAAAAATGAAGCTCAATCCGACTTTTTTATCGATTCGGACTCATTTTGACCATGACTCTAAATTGGATAGAAAGGAAAATTTAATCTTGGGTTGTTTGATAATTTGAGGCCTAGTAAAATAAATATGTGTCATTAATGCAAAACGAATATTTTGCATGAATGTAAAAATATCTAAAAAATGGAGTATATTTTTTGGGAAAAAAGGAATATTTAAAATTCAAAGATAAAGTTAATAACCTAGTTGAAACCTTTTTTTCAAAAAAAAAAAAGCTACTAAAGGGTAATTTAGTTATTAAAATATTTCATTACATTCTTATCATTTATTTCAATTACCAACCATGAAATTGGAATCAAGTTAGAAATGACTTTTCCATTCCTTTCGCATTCTTTACTCGATACCAAGTATAAGAAAGGAATACATATAAGATTTCATTCCAAGTTCATTCCATTCCATACCAGGTGGAGATGTGGATTCCATTCAGGTCACACAAATCATAACGCCGACGATTACACATCACAATTTTTCCAGGATATTACACATATCTCAATACATTCCAAACATCTTTCCTTAAATTATATAAAATATCCAAAAATAAATCCAACTTTTCCTAGTTGATTAAAGTCATCAATAATCAAACGAAGATCGATCTCAAAACTCATTCGAGTTTGGTTTGTTAAATTCATTTTTCGTTTAAATGGAGGACGACGAAACTTGTTTTTCAACTTAATTAGCAATAAAGTGATAATATATATTGGTTCATGTACAAGACTGAGTGAAACTCATTCAAATTCGATGCAATTAACAATCAAAACAAGTTTAAACATATGTTGAGTTACATATTCAACTTGATTCAACTCATTCACACCATATAAGTTATTAAAACTTATTTGGTTGCTATGTTCATGAGTTTTTTTTTTTTTTAAGCTCTATGTTCATGAGTTAAACAAGTGTTCTTTCCTTTCCAATTTCCTTTTAGGTTTTTGAGTGGGATAAATTTGTGTCCTAATATTTTTCATGGTTCAAGTAATTATATTAATGCAATTATCCCCTCATGATCTTTGTATGTAAGAGGTGGGAAAAATGTTGACTAGTCAAGTTGCTATGGGTTCCTTAGTCGACGATTCTTGAATGTAAAAAGTGATCATTTTAGAACATCAAGTTTGTCTTGTAGTCAAGTTTAAGGAAGTCTTGGAAACATTGCACATGTACTCAGCTATGTTTTCGGTCTTATCTACAACAGAGTTTTGTTTGTATTAATGATTATTTTACTATTTTTCATTTGAGGTGAAAGAATAGATGATGATAATGAAGTAAATAATCTCATTTTACATATTAACCATGAAATACTTTCATGACTACGTTAAGAGGGTCTTTTGGTGAATTTATAAATTCTTTTAAATACTTTATAAGATAACTTTAGAATTTGTTTGGGAATTTTTAAGATAAAACTTGGAATTTATAAGTTGCTTCAATAAAAGTAAGGAGTTCTTATAATAAATGTATAACTTATAATTGTTGTGTCCCGTCGATCCACGTCGGATGTAGGACCCACTAAGAGACGGTCGACAAATTCCATCCGACTCACCGGTGCGAACAAAGGATATAGGATAGACCAATCGCCATGAAAATAAACCAACACGAAAGCATGGTCGTCCCACTTAAACTCCCGAGCTCATCGTCCAACCAGGCAAATTACGCAAAAGTGTCTTTACATCGACCGCACTGATCGAAGAATCGACCAAATAAATGAAACATGTTCGGAGGTCTTGCATAACTTAATAAGGAAGAAACTTGCACACAAGAAATGTCAAAAACAAACGTTATATATATAATCGGTCATGTTAATCACAAAGTAGTTGTTTGACACATGATAACCCTAAAACAAGGGTGTTAGTTGGTCGATTGACAAGAAATCATCACCCCTATAGCTACTCATACCACTTGTACATATGGGATATAATTAATTCTCCACTATAAATACCCTCGCCAATGACTAAAAAATGGTTTTGATTTTTCTTGGTTCCAATTCTATATACTTATATTCAAGAGCATTTATTGCATTTAAACTTGAGTGATTAATACAAAAGGAATATTAAGCCCGTCCTACCTTAGCTCGGTAAATCTGCGTGTTTCTTGCTCTAATTCTCTTTATACGATTTTGTGATTGTTAAGCGACAAAACTTTAATATCATAGTTTGACACACTTTGGAAATACAAATCCACGCATCAACAATAATATTTTTAAATATCTTTAGTCAAACACTCTCTAATTGTATTACATGAATAAAATAAGTAAAAATAAAAAATAAAATAAGTTGTGTTTTTTGGAATTTCGTCCTAGTATTGATTAATAAAATATCGTGGATCGACGATAAAACTGTCTTATAATCAATTGATCATATACAATGTCACAATAATAATTTGGTTGTGACTGATCATTTGTATTCACTGTGTAGTTCGGGCTAATCTCTTGCTTCTGTAGTAGAAGATTGTGCTATCATAATAATTGAACCAAAATCAATTGGGGCATCTCCAAAAAATTTGCTCATATTCAAAACCCTGAAGTTGTCGAATGCTTGGCTCTCCGAGAAGCTCTGACAATGGTCAAAAATCTTAATCTTAATATTGTCGAAATTTTCGGGGATGCCGCTGCTATTATCCTTGCGATTAACGAAGAAGCTCAATTCCCATCTTCTTGCTCCGGCCTGGCCGAGGATCTTCTTATAGCGAAAAGACAAATGCCCCATGTTAATGTTATGTGGACTCGTCGAACCAATAATTTTGTTGCACATTTTCTAGCTTTTTATGTAAAAATTATGTCTCCGGACCTATTTTCTTGGGATTCTATATATTCCCTCTTTTTGTCAATTGTTGCTGCTGGATGATTTCCAGCACCCTACGTATTAATAAAATTCTCCTTTTTCAAAAAAAAAAAAAAAAAAAGTTCAATCTCCTATATGAGTATGTGTGTTCAATTCTCTAATATTCCACTATTCTTAAAAAAAATGTTTTTACTCAATAAGAAAAGTCTACAGAAAATTAAACAGAAAAATAATGCGACTTTCTTGCAGGAAGCCCAAAAATGTGAAATCAGCACTTCCAGGAAAAAAATGATCAAGGGCAATACGGTCAAACGACATGAACCCAAGCAATGATTGACTGCATAAAACCAAGATATAACATAACTGTAGAGGGAACGTGGGGGGGCCACAAACAGATGATTTTGGAGGGCGTCAGCCGACGTGGCACGAGGAAGCAACGTGATTGGTCCCACCCTGATGTGTTGCCAACAACCGTTGATCGGTGAGTTGTCAGAACATGTTGGGTGGCGGATATGATCTAGCGGCTGACATTCCTTTACGGAGATATCTGAGCCGTCAATTTGAAGTCAAAACAATTTCCACGTTCGAGAATGAACAGAGATTGTGCAAACTTTTGGTTGTAGGATTTTGTGGGTGATACGTTGTATTCATGGCTGGCATGTACAAGCACCAGAGTTTGTTTTTAAAGTGAGAATAATTTTTCAGAAAAAAAAACAATTCTATATTAAGAAAATATGTTAATAATATAGCAAGAACCTAATATATAAATTTTAGGTGTAATTACAAAAAGACCCAGTTATAATTTAAAATAGCAAATATAACCCTCTTAATTATATTTGTTTGGTAATACAAACCTCGGTAGCACTAAAAAAAAAACAGTTTGCCTATAGAAAAATATGTATTTAAGTATTAAAATAAGTGTGAAATGTAGGTAAAATTGTTGTATATAAAATCATTGAGGAAAATATTTAAAAGCTGATTTTTTTTAATAAATAAAAATATATAAAAGAAAGGAAAAGTCGATCATGTGGCCGTCCAGTAGCAAAGGAAAAAGGAAAAACAATGCAAAAATTCGGGAAAAAACACAAAATAACTTAAAAACGCAATTTGAGTGAAGGCGTTTTTGTCTCAAAGATTTTCTAGTGATATTGTCATTTGTTGTTTTTGCACATGCTCGATATCATCTTGATGGTCCGATGGATTTTGTTGAATGTCGGCCCGGGATCCTCGAGCTACAATGTCCATATTCTTCATGGCTCCGAGGAAGACATGAGTGAATAACAAGCGGTGTAGTTGAAAGAAGCTAGTTTGGTCTTTAAAGCTTCTAATTTGTGATGTTCTTCTTCATCTTGCTCTCCATCTTAGCCCTATTTGACCACCTCTTTGGGACTATTGCCGCTTACGGCTTGAAAGCACTCAGAAAGATCGGTCGAATTAAAACTTTCAGAAGAATCACTAGGTGTTAACACGTAATTACTAATAGGGTTGATGTTATTCACTTTGTCTCAATGGCCTTATTTAAGTCCTTTGTCAACCAATGATCGACCGCTGCGCTGATTATGAACAATATTTGATGGTTGCGGTTAAGTAGACCAAATAACGCTCCTTGTTTCCTTGAGCATCTTTATCATTGTTCTTAAATCATGATGTCTCCATTGCCATGTAATTCTCCACCATCAAAATTGGTATGATTTGTCTCATATTGTTGACGATTGGCATCAAGCTCCTCAAAGATATCGAGCGAGTTCGGGTCACAATACCCGATGTAGAAGCTCTGTTATCGGGTTGTCTTTCAAGGTCGTCCCTTTTTGTTTTTCACTTGTACCCAAGTTTCACCCACATTCTTATCCTTTTTAGCGGGAGACCTCCCCTATTATAATGTCCGCCCGCCGAACGACTACGAAGACGCACCTCAACATCTACATGTTTTACCTCATGAGTTGTGGATTTGTAGACCGATTAATGTTATGACCTACAATCCGACAACGAACATAATATTAGGAATACTTTCATATCAATGGAAATAAAAAATCAATGTCCCGCTTTCGTTCAACCATTATTCAATCCACGAAGAGAAGAGCTAAGATCTATTTCAACAAGAACACGAACAAAGTGACCCACCTCACCTGTTAAAGAACGACTATCAATTTTCATGATAGACAGGTATGGCGCAAGCCAATTTCGAAATCAACGAAGGATGTCGATATTCGGTGAGCTCGTAAATCAGAATACGAACCCAAACTTGGACATATTGATTTTGTGCGGATTAAAACTGGGTATCCAATTAATGAGACGAATTGAACCCGGGGTTAAATTCTACGTCGCCTTCTGTAGAATCCGATTACTCTCGTTCATGTCCGACATTTGGATATTGTAATACCCATTGCCCAAAGGAATTAGTTTCCAAGGGGATTGGTGATTCCATATTTGCGACAGCTTCTTCTTGATACCCTCCAACGCCATAGGCTTCGTACCCTTAGGTTGAATCACCCGTCCAATCAAGGATTTTCTAAGCTCCGCAATCCGTTGTTTATAAATATCTTTGTCCATGGTGACTGAGAAATAGTCCCCCTTTTTAACCGGCTTGGAAGATTCCCCCGTCGACAAGGTTTTAGCAAAAGAAGACATGTTTTTTGAACCCGTGTCATCGAACTTTTCGTGACAAAATGTTCACCTCAAGTTTCCCAATTCAGAGGTCCATGCAGAGGCTTGGAAGGCTAAAGACGGCCCCGGAGGAGTCACCGGTGTTGATTACAATGGTACATAATCGGGAAACCTTCAAAATGTCAAATTACAGAAACAGAAGATTATAGAAAAAGAACTAGCTATTACAAGAGTAGAACTTTCACAAAGCCGAGTCGAGACGAATCTCTTTCCGCAAAGCAATTACGTCCTGGCTAGTGCTCACGGTCTGACGTATTGCTTCCAAAGATGAAATGGCTTACGTCTTCTGTGTAGTAGCACCACTAACACAGAAGCTCCTTCGAACTAGAAAATGTTGAAGTCTGGTTGCTGGACTCTATGTGTAGAATGCATAAAATTACTTTTTTGATGTATCAGAAATGCTATGAATTTTTCTGTTTAATCTGCAATACACAACAGTGAATTTATAGCCAACCAGCACCTGCAGGAGATAACAAAAAGTAGTGGGCATTAATCCAATTGTAACATCCCAGATGTTACACCCCTCTACTCCATAACAGACAAGTAGTGGGCTCTCTTCAGATGACCACTACTGTAGGAGTTACTAACTCCAACAATCACACGAATCTGGACACCTACAATGTCCAGATTCATTGGGCTCCAACAGTCCAACAATCACTCGAATCTGGGCAAGTCCATTTTCGAGTGGCAAATTTAGTGGACCTGGACCAGGACTGGGCCGGCCCAGACCCTAGCCCTGGCCGAAACTGGGTCGGGCATGCGCGCGTGTGGCCCACTTGTGATCATCCACTTGTGTTATAGTTTATACAACATATAACACCTTCTAGTAAATAAACTAGGATAAACAATGATTTGTATTCCATGTGGGAAAGGCAAAAGCCTTTCATCTCCCTTTACATAATCTTTACATAATGCTCATTTATGTGGCTACCTTCGTGTATTAATTTCTCACTTACCAGAAATTTGGTTTTGAGAAATAAAATGATGTGAACCACATCAACAACAAGACGACCCAACAACAATATGTTGTTAATCCAAGATCTTCTCTAGTTTGGTTAGTTTGGTGGGAACCTCGACTGTTGCTTTGAAAAGCAAGAACCTCGGTATGCGAGACGCCACAAACGAATGTGTAAGTTTGCTTGATAAGTCGGTAATCGCAACAAGATGAACAATCTTGAAGCTCTTGGAAAAACCAAAGGGTTGGAGAGAATAATTTCAATTCAATATTCAATATCAAAGTTGTTATGAAAAATAAACAAATGTTTGCCTTATATAGGCGACTCAAAACAAACCCTAAACTAACTAGGAATCAACTAGAAACCAAAAAGGAAACGAAGAACTGAACATACTCAAGAAACGGCCTGCACAAAGCACGGCCAGGTGCACGTCGATTTAACGAACACGGCCGTGCAAATAAGCACGGACAGCCGTGTTCTTCACGTAATTAGCCCTGGTGTCTTCACAAACATTGTAGCCCTTTCTCTTAGCTTTCCATAGCATCTTGAATCAGCTCAATATCAATTTCGGAGAGAAATTTATGGCCAAAATACTAAAACTGCCAAAGTCTTGATGTTTGTTGATGGGCTTGGCGTTTTTGAACGCAATCTCTTGTTCTTCGATCGTCAATGCTTCCTTTCGACCCATGATTAACTAACATGACCCTAGAATCAATATAATTGTCCTCTAACATCAACTTGGCCACTCAAATGACTCAAAACAATGGAAATTAACACCTAATCTATGATAAACAAATACAAGAACTCAAGAACTCAAATACATAGTCTTCAAGAACTCGAGATAACTTGCATTTGGTGTTGCCCGGATCCTTTGTAGATGGATTCTCATCATTCCCCTCCTCTTGAAAGGGATTCATCCTCGAATCAAACGTTGGACCCAAAGGTTGAGCGATCATGTCAATCCTCCGGATCAAATGTTAAACAACATGCACATTCATCCGTTTTTCCATAATCCCGTAACCAAGAAATAATAATACTAGGCAAAACAAAGATAAAAGTGTTAGAACATGAAAACTTAGTCTAGTATCTCTCTTCTTTTTTGCCATGAATATAGATTTTCCCTCGAATTTTACCTCGATGGCCATTACCCCCATGTTTTTCGGACATTCTAAATTATTAATCAAATTTTTCGGCCATCACTCGAATCTCACTTTCACCTTGGCGGACTCTCAATTTGTTTCTCACTCAATCTCTCATTGTCTATAATTTTTGTTTTGCACACCACAATGCAGAAGTTTCTATCTCATCCGCCCCACCAACTTCAATTTCTAATGAATCGCCAGTTGATTGTTGGATCGATACCCAACATATCATCAAAATCCAATGATAGCAGATCCCCCTTTCACCTTTCAGGATAAAGTACTTGGGGAACATCCTCCAACTCGAAGCTTTACAATATCTATCTACGGCTTGACAATTTCTAATCTTGATTCGACAACTTATGGAACTTCCTTCAACTTCGGCTTGATTACCTTTTGCGAGGGTTCTCCGAGGGTTTTAAAAAGTGACGCAAAAACGCAGATCATTGTCAACAAAATCTCAAGTGTTGGTACTAATATTGGAGATTTTCTTTGTGACACCCCTCATCTTGAGCGGTTGCTCAACTTTTGTACCCTTCCAACCAACACGAATCCTCCTTCTACCTAGGCTATAATTAGGTCTCCCTCAATGTACTCATTAAATTCATCATCTAACTCGGCCGAATCTACACGCCTTTGTCTTGACACTGGTCTCCCATTTTTGGGTACTACGTACTATCTTCACCCTGGCTCCCATACATCTCTAACATCATCTTCTTCACAAGACCCTCAATTACCTCTATGTGTAATTTGTTGGTCGAGATCCAACGATTGTCTCTTTTCTTGGACATGATGTATAAACAAGTGCAATAATACTCGGACCGATTTGCTTAGAAAAGCAAGAATCTCGGTATGCATAGATGCCACAAACGAATGTGTAAGTTCTCTTGATAAGTCGTAATCGCAACAAGATGAACAATCTTGAAGCTCTTGGAAAAACCCAAAGGATTGGAGAGAATAATCTCAATTCAATATTCAATATCAAAGTTGTTATGAAAAATAAACAAGTGTTTGCCTTATATAGGCGACTCAAAAACAAACCTAAACTAACTAGGAATCAACTAAAAACCAAAAAAAACGAAAAAGCGAACATACTCAAAAACGCGGCACAAAAGCGCGGCCGCACGTCCTCGGCGAACACGGCCATGTAAATAAGCAGGCGGGCCGTGTTCTTCATGTAATTAGCCCCCAATGTCTTCATGAAAGTTGTAGCCCTTTCTCTTAGCTCTATAGCATCTTGAATCGGCCCGATATCAATTTTGTAGAAAGTTATGGCCAAAATATTAAACTCGCCGATCTTTGTTGATGGGCTTGGATGTTTTGAACGCAATCTCTTGTTCTTCGATCGTCAATGCTTCCTTCGACCCATGATTAACTAACATGACTCTAGACTCAATATCTTGGCCTCTAACATCAACTTGGCCACTCAAATGACTCAAAACAATGGAAATTAACACCTAATTTATGATAAACAAATACAAGAACTCAAGAACTCAAATACATGGACTTCAAGAACTCGAGATAACTTGCATTTGGTATTGCCGGATCCTTTGTAGATGGATTCTCATCATAAAAAATACTACGAACATCTATTCGGAGCGTAGAATAATAATATATAATTTAATTCCTCCAAAATTAAATATTTAGCCACCGAAAAATTTGGTCAAAGTCGGGTCGATACCCACTTTATCAAAACCAAAATTTCCAACAACGGTAGTGTGTCGCGCAGCGTGTTCAAAGCCTTTTTGCCCTCACGCTTGTCGTAAGTCGTTGAAATTTGAGAGAATGAGCGGTAACTCATCCCCGTCTTGAAGACGGGCGCCTCGGCGTCTTTGCAGATCGAGATCAAGCATCCTTATGCGTAGCTATTTCAGGGAAAAGAAGATTATCCAAATCCATTAATGGCGGAGATCGAATATTAGAAATTATCGGTGATGGCTCGAAAGCTACTCCTAAAAATGGCACAAGCAAGTGCACCTATCGTTTATAGCAAAGCTAGCGAGTATCGAGTGTCATTCCCACGAGAACTATGATTACTAGTAATTCACTAGTCTTTTTATTATCTAGCCTACAAATTCGTCAAATAGTTTGTTGCAAAAAATAAAAATAAAACAAAAGCAAATAAAAGTGGAAGAAGCAACTAAGAACACGAAAGATATCGGATACACTCGGATTGGAAGATGTTGGATATAAATATCTTGAATGTGAATCCTCTAACGTCTTTGTGATTTTACAAAAATAAATACAACCATAACCCTTAAGTTTTAACCATCCCTTAACATATTTTCATGCTTTATGGACCGTAGGCATTCCTAAATTAAGTTAAACCCTTTCTCAAGGCGAAAATCTCCTAACCTCAAGTTGATTAAGCGAAATCTCTTTCTAGTTAAAACCCCAAGATTACATTAACGAATTGTGAATTCCCATATTAGGTTTGACCCTAATCCAGGAAGATTTATGTCGTCTATATCTAGGATTGCATGCAACTCCTTTCACTTATGTTGGTTCTATTTCACCATGAATCTCTCAATTTCCGGTGAAAAATAAACTTCAAATCAATATTAGCGCATATACCAATTTGAATAAACAAGCATAACATAAGTGACTCGCATAAAAACTTAAGAAAATATATTAAAACATTCAAACTAATGATCACAAATAAGTTTAGAGTTCATCACATTCAAACACTAGCGATTTAACTCATGATGGATTTGAGAATGAAAACAACAATTAAACAAGAAGTTTCTTTCGAAATCAACATGAATATTTGAAGTTAAAACTTCCAAAACCAACATAAGACTCCCCTTGTTGGAAGTATGATGATGAAGTGGTGGAGTTCATCTTCTTCTCCGAGCGATCTTCAATCCTTATGCCTTAGCGCCTCTCCATGGTGATCCAAGCCTTCTAACTCTCTTCCTCACTACAATATGTGTTTCTCCTCTCCAAAATATGGACTCTCATCACAAAAATCTGATTTTCTATGTATGTGAATGAATGAATGAATCCTTCAACACATACTCTTGGATTCTATAGACATTATTTTGGAGAAAGTATTCCTTAATAATGTCATCTTTTGATAGTTTAATGCTCAACTTTATGAGTTGGGTTGTTAGAATCATTATTTTCATGTGATCATGTGGGAAAGTAAGGAATTGGTGAAGCATAATGAGGTGTAAATGTGCAAAAAGAGTTGTCAAAAGGCTTGGTTGAAGTGCTTTCCCAAAATACCCTTCAAAAATCGTGCGTAAAAGCTTGATCCAGGAAGCACGGCCATGCTCAAAAGCACGGCCTGGCCGTATTTTTCACGCATTTTGGGAGTTCCGAAGACACGGCCGTGCTTAAAAGCACACACTGGCCGTGCTTTTTACGACATGCCACTTTTTGCTCTTTTTGGTGATTAAAAGTATGGCCGTGTTTAAAAGCTCACCCTTGCCGTGTTTGTCTCGAAAGGCCCCGAAATGACGCGTTTAGCTTGGGATTTCGAGTGTTTTTGCATCCATAAACCCCAGGATATGTTTTGACATGAATCCATGGTCCGAAATCCACCAAAAATAGCTCCGAATGATCAATCTACACCAATAAAAGCACCTCACAGTAATATGAACTATGTACAATCAAAAACTCATGAAACTAACAACAAAATGACTCAAATTCTACTCAAATACACACATAAAACATGCATAAAAAAAACCCTTATCAATCGGCCGGGAAAGTGAAGGTGTGCGACTACCGAAAATTTAGGAGCATCTTTTGTATAGGGTTTAGAAACCCTAATGTCAAAATTTTGCCATTTAAAACTGTTGATAAGTACCTACAATATTTCTGTCGGTAAATTTAAAAATTATCAGTGACTTGTCGGTAATTTATCGATATAATTTGAGGAAAAACAATGTTTTTTATTTTCTAGATAATATGTACGTAACTATAAATTTAGTGACAAAATTATTTCTTTCGATAAACTGAAATTTCTGGTAGTGTCGTGTGTGTGTAAAACACCTTAAGGTATATTTGTAATTTTAAAAATAATTTTAGTTTTTTGTAATTAAACTAAACCCTAATGGCTGTGTATTTTTTTTAATTATCCCTAAATTTGAGACGATAAAATATTTTGTTATGGTATATATGATAGAGTTAGTACCTATCTAGCAAGCGATGAACTTGACTTGATTCAATATATAATTATAAGAAAGATGACCTAAAAGCGCAAAATTTTATGGTATAGTTTTATAATGAGTACTCTATAATGATCAAATTAGAAATAGAACCTTCTCATATTGTATATGTATAGGATCTATAGTAAATCGAGACATGTGCTCTATCACATGCTTGGACTCGTGTTGCTTGATGTCGATATTGGGATGCGGGCACTACTAAAGGAAGGTACATTCGTATTCTCATTTGAGATCAATTTATGAAAAACCCCGCTCAGGGACCAATATAAAACTTAACTCGGAAACACTGTTGGTTGGATTTTAAGTATGAAAATATGCAAAATTTTGCTTCTATTGTGGGTTAATAGGACACCTCGAAAAAGGATGCAACACCGAGGAAGAGATGATCTTAGAAATAACGACATTAAGGATGGGCAATTTGGGGATTGGCCGTGCCCATGAAGTAACCCGTCCCGTCAATTTAACCGAAGTCCTAAAACCTCGGGGGAATAGAGAGTGTATTGCCCACGGAAGAAGGAGGAGCTTACCAGTGGCCTTCAAGCCCGAAGGAGTTAAAGCAAACCAATATATAAAGCGAGTATTGGAGAGGAAGGAGGATCTCCCCCCCCCATAAGTCCAAAGTCGAAATTGGCCTAAAGTGGGATATCAACCAAATAAAGAAAATTCGGTCCCATTAAGCTCATCTTCCCATAACCTCGGTGAACGCAAGTCAATCCCAAACAACGAGGTGGTACGAAATGGAGATGCGAGGAAACGAGATACCTCTACTATGAAGGAAAATGAAAAATGCATAAATCATAATAGGTGAAAGGAGTCGAAACCCCACGATAGAGTGTACTAATGGATCAAGGCTCATGGAACACTATCATAGCAAAAATGAGAACCCAGTAAGAGAGTCGAGTAAAGAGTAGGGAGAAAAGTTGGAGATCCCACTCCAATGGAGATCTTCAACTCTGCGAGAGAATGTCACAAGTGGTCGAAACGAGGTCTTGAAATCGATCGGGAAGTTCCGGAGGAAAAGCTAAGGAGTCCAAAAATCAAAGTCGGCGAGGAGGAGAAGAATCCCAAAGCTTTCTAAATAAGGTGGAGGCGGCAAGCCTTGAATGGGCCCAACCCCATCAATGAGAGTTTGTGTGTGGAATTGTAGGGGTTTGGGAGGACCCCCTTACGATTCCCCAACCCGAAGGAGACCCTTCGTCTCCACCGCCCGATTTAGTTTTTATTTGTGAAACAAAAAAGAAAAAAATTATTCAAACAGTTTGTAGGAAATTAAAACTAGAGGAACGTTGGATTTGCCAGGATCCAATCGGCAAGAGTGGTGGTCTGTTGGTATTTTGGTCTACCAAGGTTACTATTCTTGAGTTTCGTATCACGGTTTTGCTTGGAACTTAAAATCGAGTTGGATGATTCGAGAGAAAGAGTTTGGGCGATATTTCTATGCTTAGCACGGATGAGGCCGAGAGACAGACTCGGTGGGAGTACTTGGAAAATTCGAAGTATAAATGGGGGAATCGAGTGGATATTAGGGGGGACTTTAATGATATTACTAATATGGATGAGAAGAAAGGGGGCCGCATTAGAACCCAGGTGAGCTTTAGAAAGTTTAAAAGTTTCATTTGCAACATGGAAATGGGAGAGATTCCGTTCACGGGATACCAATTTTTACATGGGCGAACAATAGAGAAGGTGAAGGGTTGGTAGAGGAAAGGTTGGACGGGATTTTCGGCTCACAGAGTGGCTCGTCAAACACCCAGATGACGAGAGTCGAGTCATATTGAGAAATAAGCCTCGGATCATTGTATGTTGGTGTTGGAATCTAATCCGAAAAAAAAAAAAAGGAAAATAAGATTTTTCTTCGACAAAAGGTGGACAGAGAGGATAAAAAAGTGGATACGATCGTCGAAAAAGCTTGGAACGAACCATGCAGGGTACCCCATTGTTCCAAATCAGGAGGAGAATCGAAATTGCAGAATAGCACTTCTTCAATGGAGGAGAAGCAACAACACCAATTCGGGTAAAGTGATTGAGCTCTGCAAACAAAATCTGAATGGGCTTAAAAGGGAGGGATTTCAATCTAATCGCGAGAATGGGCTAGCTTAAGATCGTCTTATCTAAAGCCTACAAAGACGAAGAAATCTATTGGAGCCAAAAAGCCGAGAATCAAGTGGCTCAAAGAGGGAGACAAGAATTCTAAATTTTTCATGCCTCTACGATCCAACGGCGTAGAACGAATTGTATTAAGAGGTTCATTAAGGCCAATGGAATGATTTGCGAAACCCGTAAAACCATTGAGAAAGAAATTTGAGAATTCTATGAAAAGTTGTTCGCTCATCTAATCCCCCATGGATCCTTCGATTTTGAACGGGATGCCTCACACTATTATCAAGCAATGAACCGATTTTGACAAGGAAGGTGGAAATCCACGAAATCAAGATCGCCTCTTTTGATATCAACCCCAATAAAGCCCCAGGTTTGGACGGTATGAGTCCCTTCTTTTTTTTTTTCAATATTCTTGGTCATGTGTTGCGGATAAGATTTGTATGGTGTCGCAATTTCTTCGCCTATTCGAAAATGTTGAAAAGCACTAATCACACACTAATCACGTTGATCCCCAAAACTAAAAATCCAACGTCTATTTCCCAGTTTCGGCCTATTAGTTTATGCGGGGTTACTTATAAAATCATTTCGAAAATAATTGCTAATAGGCTCAAAACCGTCTTGCATCGGTGCATCAAGCATTAACCAATCTGCATTCATAATCTGGTAGACAAATTTTGGATAACGTAGTCATTACTCATGAATGCATTCACTATATGAACGGGCTTCGTCATAGTAAAAAATCTTTTATGGTTCTTAAACTTGACATGGCAAAAGCCTACGATAGAGTGGAATGGGGTTTCTTGGCTTCGTTATGTGTAAAATGGGTTTTTCCGGGAAATTTGTGCATTGGATTCTTGCTTGCATTAAATCGTTTCTTTCTCTTTTAACATCAATGGGACAGTCGCAGGTATATTTCCCCGCTCGAGGTATAAGACAAGGCGACCCCTTGTCTCCATACCTCTTTATTATTCTCTCGGAAGCCCTCTCAAATTTGATTAAACAAGCCCAAAGCCAATCTCTTTTCCAAGGCATTAAATTATGCCAAAATTTCCCAACAATTACACATCTCTTCTTCGCACATGATTCAATCCTTTTTGCTCTGCTACACTTTGTCAAGCCCTTGTTGTGAAAAATATCTTAAATAGTCTTGCAAAGCCTCGGCCAACTGGTTAGTTTTGAAAAATCTTCTATCCTTTTTAGCAAGAATGTTGGTGGACCACTTAGGAGAGAGATCGTACAATCCTAATCGGTATTAATGAGAAGCCTTTTTGCGAAATACCTAGGATTACCTATGGAGATTGGTCGTACAAAAACCGACATTTTCAAAGTGGTTGTGGAGTGTGTGGAGAGAAAAATGAGTGGGTGGCAATATAGGTTCCTTAGTATGGCGGGAAAGAAGTTCTTGTGAAAGCGATTATTAATGTTATCCCTAACTACATTATGTCTTGTTTTAAGTGCCATCTAGTGTGTGTAAAGACTTAGCTCGTACCACATCCAGTTTTGGTGGGGTAAGAGTAGCGAGGAGGGGGAGAATCCATTGGGCCTCTTGGGATAAAATGGTGCATAGCAAAGATAGGGGGCTTAGGCTTCCAAGATGTTGCTCTATTCAATGATGCCCTTCTTGCCAAACAAATTTGGAGAATCATTACCCAACCAAATCTTCTTATGAGTAGGGTCCTTAGGGCTAAGTACTTCCCTCATGGTGGTCTCATGGGCTCATGGCTGCCAAACCAAAGAATAGTGACTCTTGGCTATGGAAAAGTTGGTGTAAGGCCAAATATACTATCTCTCTTGGGCTTAGGTATAAAGTTGGGGATGGTAGATCGATTAGAGTGTGTGAGAACCCTTGGATACCCAAAACACCAGATTTTAAACCTTCTCTATCGGGAGTGGTCGATTTAGCGAGGAGCGAAGGTTAGGGATCTTATGAATGAAAATGGCACAGAGTGGAACAAGGAACTAATTTTAATCGCTTTTTGTCTTGTAGATGCTAATATGATTTTGCGCAGGTTCCGATTGCAATGAGAATACCAAAGATACCTTGATCGGCACTATGGTAAAAATGGCGCTTCTCGGTGAAGTCGTGCCACTTTTACTTAATCGAAAGAGAGCTACAATGGATATTGCGGAATCTAGCTCGGGTGCTCAAAAGGACCTCACACTTTGGGAACAATCTTTGGAAAGTAGACGTGAAAAGCAAAATTTGGCATTTTATTTGGAGATGCATCAACAATATCTTACTAACGGTATACTGACTTATCAAAAGAGGTATTAAAATTGATCCCATTTGTTGTGTTTGTGGAAATGCAGAGGAATCAATTATGCATACCTGTTTCATTGTGAAAGAGCTCGTATGGTTTGGAGACATTCCCTGTCTCCCGGGATTGGAAAGCATTGGGAAATCAAGACTTTCTTTGGGTGGTGGAGTATTGTTTGCAAGGTGGGAAAAAGAGCGGTCAACCAAGGAAGAATCCAATTATCATGCTACATTTTGTGGATTATTTGGAAAGCACGCAATCGTGGACTTTTCAAAAAAGTTGGTGGAATGCTATTGAAATTGTTGACAAAGCTAGAATAGAGTGGTTAGAACTTAAGGAATATTCTACAAATGCTACCAATGGCTTGACAAAGCTTACGCACCTCCATGATGTGATCAAAGACAATCCTCTTTATTCGAAGAATGAGGATTACCTTCAATGATGGTGTTGTGCGGAGTAATGAGGTAAAAAACATGTGGGGGTTTGATTTTTAATGAGCAGGGGTTGTTGATGAAGGCGTAAGGGTGTTTTAGGAAATTACTCGTAATCCAGTGAAAGCGACCCTTGTGGGAATCCGTCATGCTCGATTACAAGCTTATCGACAGGGACTAAAAATATTGTTATCCAATTAGAAGATAAGACTATGGTTGCTCAACTCAACAACAAATTCACATTTGGAGGGAAGAGGCTTCCATAAGCGAGGACATCTATCCGCTTGGATACTTATTTGATTCCTTGGTGTTTTGTGACATGAAAGTTTGTTTTCACAATCAATGTAATAGACTAGTTCTAGAAGCATTTGATAGTGAGGAGGATTTGAATTGGATTAACCAATTCCCTTCTTCGTTAAATTAGTATACCAAGTAGGAACTTAGCCGATTAGCTACGTCTTTTCGATTGTAATGTTTTGAGTGGTTATTAATAAAAATCTATCGTTTGAAAAAAAAATCACAATGTGAAATCTATTGCGAAAGATGTGGATCCGCTTAGGTATTTAGGGGCATTTTGGTCTTTCGCTTGGGATTTCCATAAGAGTATTTATATGAATATTCCCACCAATTTTGGAGTATTCTTCGTCTATTTCTTTTTAGCTTCACCGCAAATAAACGGCTTAGTTAATAGATATTGTGAGCAAGGTCAATCCCACAAGGACTAATAAGTTAACTTACTAAGTAGTGAGATTATAATAGCACTACTTTTATTTCGACTATCGGAATTGAGATTGACGATTAATCAAAACTACGAAAGATTCCAACACGAGAACTAAACCAAAGAAAGAATCACAAAAGAAAAGATCAAGTAAACGAATGGATTCTATGTTACGATTTGATTAATCGTCGTCTTATTATTAAATCAATTAAACCAAAGTTATTATTTATCTTTTATGTAAGATGATCACACAAATTATTTATTCTCTCTTGAGACAAAATAAACGTGTAGATTGGATTATCTACGCTAGCATCTCTACTCAACATAGAATAACTAACTCCCAATAGCATAAAAGATCAATAAATCCTCACAAATAATCACAAATTTCTCAATCACGCAATATATTAATGTCAAGTACTCAATATCTAGTATTGAAACTCCTCTCTCGATTTATGAAGCAACACATCAAACATGCTAAATCATTGGCCAGATGATAAAACAAACAATAAATCAAAGTACTCGAATATGGTTCAAGATACAACTTCAATTAAAACTAATCATCCAACAAAAAGTAAATTAACCTACTCCCAAGCCCCAGAATCACAAGATGTTTAGTCGGACATGGGGAGCGACAAATTCATAGAGAAATTATGCATACACATCAAACTAGATGAAAATAAAATACAATGGAGAAAAAAACGTAGATCTTGATTTTTTCTCTCGGTCTTGAAGATGGAGGCTATTTTTTCTCTTCTCTAGGGCATAAATTTGTTCTCCTCGATTCCGTTTCGCTTCTTCTTGATTTATACACTAATGGGATAAAACATGATTGGATAAGGAAAGTTCCTGCCAAATCCCGCAAAGACGCACAGTTTGTGCACATACGCAAGGGCTGACCATGTGTCATCCCATTACGTCTGTCAAGACCCTGTCTCATGCACGGATTGTGCGCATACGCACGGGCAGGGGCTGTTTAGTGTGAGTTTTGCATGTATTTTGGCTATAATAAGTTGGTAAACATGCATTAACTTAGTAATATGGGTCGTGTTCTCACATTGTAGAAAAGATATTACATTTTGCTCGTTTTGCAGGAAAATAACGTTGTTTGGAGTACTTTTGTGGCAATTTAGAGCATTGCAGTATAGGACCGTCAAGAATCGAGCGAATATGCGAAGTTTGGAGCTGAACCGAGAAGAAATCAGAGGAACCGAGCGAAATAGGGGCACACACGGGCTGGTCGTGCGCATAGGTACGACCCGTGCATGAGCCATATAGTAGGATTTGACGTTCGACTTAACGCATGGGCTAGTCGTACCTATACGCACGGCCCGTGTATCTGCCCAAGGAAAAATCAAGGCCTCGACTTGGGGCACGGGCTGGTCGTGCGCATAGGCACGGCATGTGCGTCTGTGCGGGTTTTCGGAATTTCAAGTCGTATCAACTTAAATTTGGCGTGAGGATGTTATAAATAGAGAGGACGTGGACCCCAAAGAACACACACAGATTTTTACCCTAGAAAACAGAGAAAATAGCATCCTTCTATCGGAGAAATTGAGAGAAAGGTTGAGATCGCATCCACGCTTGAGGATTGAAGATTGATTGAGAGATCATCGATATACCTGAGTTTTTCTTACTCCATTGTATTCTTATTTTCATCTAGTTGATATGGATACGAACAATTTGTCTATGAATTATTCGTTTCCCATGTCCGGCTAAACACCTTGTGATTTCGGGGTTTAGGATTAGGTTAATTAACTCTTGTTTGATGCTTAATTTTAATTGAAGTTATTATTTCGAACCTTATTCGAGTACTTTGCTTTATTACTTGTTTTATCATTTGGCCAATGGTTTAATATGCTTGATGTGTTGATTCATAATTCGAGAGATGAGTTTCAATACTAAATCTTGAGTACTTGACATGAATACTTTGCATGATTGAGAAGTTTGTGAGTATTTGTGAGTATTACTGATCTTATATGCTTTTGGGAATTGTTTATCTTATGTTGAGTAGAGATACTAGCATAGATAATTCAATCAACGTATTTATTATGTCTCGAGAGAGACGATAAATTACTTTTGTGATTGTCTTGTAGGGAAGATAGATAATAACTTTGGCTTGATTAATCTGATAACAAGAGTGAGATTAATTGAAACCATATCATTGAAATCCGTCCATTCACTTGATCTTTTCAATCGTAACTCTTTGCTTTGTTATTTTTATGATAAAATATTTTCTTAGTTTTACAAAACAACCATTACAATTCGATCGTCCAAATAAAAACAGTGCTATTATAATCTCAATACTTAGTATATTAATTTATTAGTCTATGTGGGATCGACCTTGCTTACCCAATCTATTAACTACGCCGTTCACTTGTGGTGAAACTAAAAATAAGGCGAACAGGGGCATAGCCAGGGGGCCTGCGCACTCCCAATTTGTTTTGTCCCATTTTTTCTATGGAAAAAAAATAAAAAAAATTATATATATATATATATATGTGTGTGTGTGTGTGTGTGTGTGTGTGTGTGTTTAAGGGGGGATAGTTTAGTTAGGAGAGAAATTTTTTGGCTAGGGTTAATCATGCAGGCTAGCTACGCCTAGGGGTGTAAACGAGTCGAGTCGAGCTAAACACGGTATTGTTCGAGTTTGTTTAAATTTTAATCGAGCTTTAAAAATTGTGTTTGAGCTTGTTTGATTATTAATCGAATCGAGCTCGAACGAGCTTTGGTGGAGCCGAACACGAATCGAGCTCGAGTAGCTTGATATTTTACATATATTTTATTCTTTTTTTTACTAATCGGGTCGAGCACGAGCCAAGCTTTAAATCTTATCGAACGAAAAAATATGTTCAAGCTTGATTCGTTATGTTAACAAACCGAGCTCAAACGAGCTTTTAACGTTCGATCTCAAATCGAGTATCGAGTAGCTTGGTTCGTTTTCCAACCCTAGCTACGCCCTACGCGCACGGCCGCCGCTGTGCATGGTCATTTTCTGCTCGATTCAACCGATTTTTCTCGTGTCATTTCCGTACTTTTTGTACTCTCTTTTCAGTAAATTTACACCATTTGCAAGGTATCTACTATGCTCAATGCCCCTGATTCGCCCAAAAAGTGCTACAAAAATAATGAATTTCCTACAAAACAAGCAAAACATAATATCTTTTCCAAACATTAAAAATACAATTCTTATTACTAAGTTAATGCATGCATATCACCCGATTTCCACTAAAACAATGCCTAAAATAAATGTAATAACCACAATTAACAAGTATATCGTGTGTTCAAGCCCGCACAAAGTTTGACTCGATAAAAGTTTATTTGAGCTCGTTTAATGAGACTCGTTAAAATAACTGAATCAAACTCAAGCTTAACAATATTCGCTTTGTTAGCTCATTAGTAAGTTCGTGAGCTAGCTTGTATAATTTAAACTAATAGTTTGACTTTAATTTTTTAAATTTTTATTCGTTTACTTATGATAAATGTAGAAACATTTAGATAAATTTATTTGTTTGAATATGTTTTAGTAGATATAGAATGCATTTTAGAAATATATGATTATATTTTTGTTATAAATTGAAGAATAATTTAATTTATGAATGATATTTATTAAACTCGTTTAGACTCGATTAGCTTGACGTGAACCATTAATATATTCAATAAATTAAGATCGAGCTCGACTCGATAATAAATGAGTCATGCTTAGACTCTCAAAAGCTTAGTTCATTTTGGTTCGATTGGAGCCCTAAGTATCATCCTTTCAGATAGATGGTCCATTATCTCATCCTATTCGTGTTACTTCTTATGAGATATATGTGTTTAAATGTTAACAAATATTGATTATACTTAATTCATTCTTGATATCTTGACTTGATTTACAAAATCATCGATTTGTCTAAAAATATGTGACCCATGAAATAATTATATTATCAAAAATTGCGTCGACATATATATATATATATATATATATATTGTGTGTGTTAATTCAGGTGATGGGCATGCATGTGTGTTGTAACATGAGAACAAATACAATCAATTTAGTAAAATATTTTTGGTCATCATAAGATGTTTGTCGCTAGCAAAGGCTAAGTCATATTTCTTCATGAACCAGCACATGTAATGTTATACATCCAAATTTGATGCATCTTTGTCTTGTTGCCCTTAAGAGTATCCTAGGCATGAAAGAAACTCTAGTTTGGATTTTGTGTTGCATTAAAACATGTTCCCCATAAATCCTTGTTGACCTTGTATTATTCTAATGTGGTATTGGATTCTATAGCTGCTATCAATTAGTTTACAAAGAACAAGTCGAAATATCGATATAATTAGGTAAAGTTTTTTTAAAATAAGGAAACTATATATGTTAACAATATTAAAGGGTGCATGTTACTCGAGATATATCAAGTTAAGGAGTATTGAAGTTATAATTGATTTGATGAGGATGATGTAGTGAAAATTTAAAATGCACGAATCCAATCTGACTTAAGGAGACTTTGCCTTCGAACTATGACCATTTTTACATTTGGCCTAATAATTTATTTTTTTTTTTTGTGTGTGTGACCCTTTACAAAACATCTTTGTTTGATCATGTTTTTATCTTAATTTTGATGATTTTATTTTATCACCAAAACAATGTTTTTTAAAGGTTGTCCAAATACTCCTAAATGATTTAAAATGATTTTAATATTTTAGGAATATTTTCTCAAAGTTTATTTTCGTCTAAAATGGACAACGCTTTTAATGATTTTACATTATTGGGTTTTCACTCTCAAACGATGTTTCTAAATATTGTCCTAATACTTCCAATCGGTTTAAAATGTTTTTACTAAATTTTGGAGTATTTCTTGAGTTTTATTTTCGACACAAATTGGACAATATTTCTGTCTCGTGGTCGGCCGTAAATACTATAGGGCAACCCATACCGAAGATGTTTTTAGAAAGCAGAGAAAATGAGACGGAAGGAAAAACAAGCGGTCGGTCGGCCAGTTGCCATCAGGCGTCGCCGTCGGTCGGCCGTGGCCGCCAGTGCGGCCAGGCACTGCAAGTGTGTTTGAAAGCAGAACTTTTTATCCTTGCAAAATCCCATGAGGGGACGGTTGGGGTGATGGTCGGCCGGCCGAGGTAGACGTCGGCCGGCCGCCCTGTGTTATTTTCTTTGTGTATTCTTTTCAACGTCTATTTCTCGTGCGACCACGGCCATCTATGTTTTGAATGACAAATTTCGACCGTTTTGTGAGACAAACTTTCCTTAAATTGTGGGATTGATTTCTAATGACTATATTCTTGATTTTAATTGTATTTTTCTCGTAGATTTTCAATCCCCAAGAGAGCCTATGCTTGATCAATCATCTTCTATAAATAGAGGAAGTTTTGGAGCAACCAATACAATAATTGAGATACAACACAACAAGATACACTTCAAGCAAACACTTGGTCTTTCATTGTCTTATTTCTTGTTGTAATTTGCCTAGCTATTCACTTTCACATTTTTGAGGTCTAGGCTATTCTTGATTACAACTTGCACTTTATTGTATTATCAATTTTCGAGTTGTAATCTTGAATTTGTGGTCGTCATTCAAACACAAGATATCCTTGTGAGTGTTCTTGTGGTAAGAACACACTGGGTGATCTAGGTGTTAGGTTTGAGAAGATTGTGGTAATCTTCTTATGAGGTGTTGAAGAATTTGGTATTCTTCAGGGTGAAGATTGTGGTAATCTTCACAAGGTGCCATTGAAGGAAGATTGTGGTAATCTTCAAAGGGAGATTGTGGTAATCTCCAAAGGTGGTGTTGAAGAAGAGTGTGGTGCTCTTCAAGGTGTTGTAAGTTGAATTTGTATTAATTTTGGTAATTAATAAAATTCTTTTCTTTTCGAAATCCATCCCGGATATCTTTGGGGTGGTAGAGGATTAGGCCCTAGGTGGGTTGAACCTCTTTAAATCGACGTGTGTTGTTTACATTCCGCACCTTTATTATTGTATTTGAGCAATCGGTTTTAAAAAGAGGGCGAAATCGAAAAGATGGAGATAATCTATTCACCCCCTCTAGATTATCGTAGCCGCTTGGACTTACAAGTGGTATCAAAGCCAAACTCTTTGGCAAACTCGTTTCACATCGCGAGTGAAGAGAAACGATCGACGGCTCGAACGAAGCTCATCTATCCGGCACCTCCACCACAAGCCACCACTATTTGATTCCAAGAATTTTAATTTTTGGAAAGAAAGAATGGAATGCTATCTACAAGGTTGCGGGTTCGACATTTGGAACACCGTCATTAATGGAGAATCCATTCGACGAAAGATACACCACACACCTCAAAAGGCTTCAAAGAGCTCAATGACGAAGAGAAGAGAATCATCTCCTTAAATGGTAAAGCTCTTAATATTTTACATTGTTCACTTACCACTTTGGAATTTGATCATGTTGTAGGTATTCGATCGGCACATGAAGTATGGCAAAAATAGAAGCCATCTATGAAGTATATGCAAATAAAAGGAGCAACTCAAAAGCATCTACTTCTCAAATGGATACAACATCAAATCCAACAATATGGGATGAGCCTCTTACAAATTCCGATGATGAAGTCGATAAATGTCTTATGGGCATCGAAGAAGAAAACGAGGTAAGTTCTAAACCTTCTACTTCTTATGACAATGAATTGCAAAATGAATATAGTGATTTGCAAAATGATTATGATGAGCTACAAGATGAATTCCTAAACTTACTTGTTAAATACAAAAATTTGAAAAAGGAATTCATTGTTTTAAAGAATGATAAGGATAGTTTATTTACTTCCTATGAATCACTATCATGTGCTCACACCACCACTCTTGACAAGGTTAGAAACCTTGAGAAAGAAAATAGTACTCTTGTTGAGGATATAAATTGCTTGAAAAAGGATTTATTAAAATCCAACTCGAGTACCAATAAAATGTCCAATATTGTTGATATTCATAATTGTGATAAAGGACTTGATCATAAGCCCAAAGTTGTTAATCATATGAAAAAGGATCAAGTCACTATGCATATTGGTCATTATGCTCCTAGAATTACTACTTGTTTTTATTGTGGCAAAAAGGGTCATACGGCTAATTCTTGTCGGGCTAGAAATAGCTCTAAATATTGTTGGAGACCTAAAAGTCTCAAAGCTAATCTTAAAGGACCCAAACACATGAGGGTACCACAAAACAATGTGCTATTAGGTACCCGGCAAAGCAAAAATCGGAGAAAATTCATGCCACCAAGAAAACATCAAATGAACGTTTCATTTGATCAAAGAAGGAACTACTCTCAACAAAGCCAATTTCCAAGAAGAGCGTATAATCAAAAATGGGAAGAACACAATCCTTGGAAATGGCAAAGACATCATCAACAAGATGATTTTCAAAGAAGAAGAAACCATCAACCATGGGAAGGTAACAAACCTTGGAAATGGAGTAATCAAGGAAGTCATCATCAACAAAGTGACTTCCAAATGAGAAGATATCATCATCAACAATGGGAAAGACACAACCCATGGAAACGGCGAAATTGGTAAACCGTATCTCCCCATTTGTATATGCATTTTTATCTATGCATACTTTTAATTGTGTCTTAATTGCAAAATGAATTTTCAAGTATTTATTTTTAAAATAGGTCTCTTATATATTTATGTGTTACACATTTTTTAAAAAAAAAAAAAAAGAGACCTTGCATGATTTTCTAAAACTCTTGAGCATTTTATTAGACTTATGTGGCTTATTATCTCTTATGAAATCTTATAGCATAAGCTCTTTTTGTTATCTCATATTATTTGCCTACACTTGAATTTTCTATGAAAATGTTGTTTAAGAATTATGTAGGATACATATTTTATACTCATTGGCTATTACGTCATCAAGTTTCTTAAACCATCGAGGTATGTCTACTCGTATTTTTCTTTAAACTCGATATTATGCACATATCTTTCAAGATATTTCATTTTGACCCCTTAAGTGCCCCAAATTGAACTTGCAAATATTTTCTTTTAAAAGGCACTACGTGTTTAGTCTCGTTTTTATCATTTATATGCTTTCCCAAAACCCATATTTGTTGGATATAGTCCAAACTTATATTTTTGCAAAGTTTTAAAACTTTTGGGGTGAAAAATCGATTTTGGAAAACTCGGGAGAAAGAAAAATCACAGGGACGGTCATAGCAGGGGCCCGGTCGCTCGACTCGACCCGGCCGACCCGACCCGACCTCGGTCGCCAGGCCAATTTTTCAGGTTTTAAACTCTCTGTCCTCGTTTCAAAACAGACGCAAAGAAATCTTTCTCAAACCCTATAGCGGCGATTGTTTTCCCTTTCTTCAAAATCTTCAATTCTTCATCATTTTCACGATTCTTGTTGCTAATCTTCTTATTTTCTCAAGAATCTTTCATATATGGCTCCTCCAAGAAATTCCACCGATCAAAATCCCATTTCTAAGAGAAGAAAGGGCGGAGAGGGTCTTCGAGAAATCGGCCAGAGAAGCCGAACAAAGGGATATTCGAGCCACTCAAAGAAATGTGGCTCAAGAAGGTGATGATGTTCAAAATCCCATTCTCTCTCGGGCCCAAATCACCGAGCTCCGCGGAACAATTTCGCTCGAAAATTGCCGTTGGGCGAAAGGTAAAAAATCTTTTGTTACTCAAGCTCCTAATTCCCGCAATGCTATTAATTTCATCAATAAGTATGCGGAATGGTACTATGAGGATTCGGGGATGAAAGGTAAATCTATTGCTCGGACTAAAATGTGTCGTTTTAGTTCATTTACAAATGAGTATCCTACTATAAGAGGATTTTTTGAGGAGCAAGGTTGGATGTATTTATGGGAACATGCTTATGTGTTGTATGATGATGATATTATCCAACTCTTTTATGCCAATATGTGGGTCGAATATGATAATGATAGAAAGCCGATTGCCGTTAATTCGCTTATAAAGGGTCGTCATTTTAGATGGACTCCCAATAATATTTGCCGCTTTTACATGTTAGAGAAGGTGGTTGGGATTATTTCTCTTGCGGGACTTGGAATGATGAAATGTTGGGGGTATCGATGAAAGAAGTCAAGACGTATTTGGGAGTATGGCCTAAGTATTCTTTGTTGGCAATGACACTTGAGCATCGCATTTTATCGGTCATTGTCGCATATTGCATTTGTGGTAAGTCGGGAAAGATGCCTAGCAATATGGATTACTTTTTGACTTATAAGATTGCTAGGAGGAACCACTTAACTTTGGTGCCATACTTATTCAATGTCTAATCGAGTCCATTACTCAAGGTAATAAGAAGTTGGTTATGGGAAATTGGATTTGTAAACTTCTTATTCAATCGGGACTTCCTTCGTCGGAGTTTAACTCGGAAGTTTTTCAAAATGACTTTGACATTGATAATATCTCCCAAATAGTCACGATGCGCAAGAATATGGACATCCGACCAACCAAAATGGCGAGAGGAAGAGGTCAAGAGTCTCCGATCCTAATGACTTCTTTGATGATGCCGGGGCCGCAAGATTGGTGGAAGAAGGCGAACCGAGCAATCCGGAGGGTAATCTAGGTGCTCAACCGCCTAGGAGGTATACTCAAGCCGAATTTGATGAGATGAGGGCTTTTCATGAGACGAGGTATGAGGCTTTGGAGCAAAAGACCTCTAAAATGCAAAAGTCTATCGGCAAGTTAAAGAAATTCATCAAGGACTTTATTCCCGGATCTTGCTTCTCCTCGGATGAGGAATGATGTTACCCCACCCCCTTTACTTTCTAGCATTTTCATTAATGATGTTTTGTATTTTGATGAATCTTTGTAAAACTCATTTGTACTAATGATATTTGCTTGTTTTTCTTAAAAGGGTTAATATTGCAAGTTGATGATGACTTGTGAATAATCATGACTTTGATGGAGTATTTGATGGTAAAAATACTCTAAAGCATTGTTTGATAATTGGTATGAAGTACTTGATGGTAAAAGTGCTTCTTTTATTGCTTTGTTATGCTTAGTTGAATATGTTGGGACATTTGATACATGTATTGTTGAAAGCATGACTTATTACTTGATGGTTGCTCTAATTTTTGGCATTTGTAATGCCTTGATCATTCTTAGCTTATCTCAATTGGGTTGAACCCTTGAGAATCTACTTTGAGCTTCTTAATTGATGAACAAATTATTGCATATGGTGCATATGATTTTTGAGTTTTGAAATGAGGTTGATTGATGATATGAAAATTTTTGGCTTGAACCATTTACAAAGGTTATATACAACCTCTTCTATTTTTTTCGCACACAAGGTGTTTGTTAAAATGTCGCTATGAAAATTTCAACTTCTACATGATTCTCTCGCTTCCACAAGTCTTCAATACTCATTGAGATCATGTTTTTGGGAAACAAAACGAGCGTATGAACTCATCATTATACATTTCTCCCATTTTCCTTGGTTTTTAAGCTACATTGCTCAATGGTTGATAAACCATTTCTTTGGCGCACTTTGATATACTTCTATGATGTGTTCACCATCCTAACATTCTTTTGATGATTCCAAAGGGGAGAAAAACAGGATATTGGCTCATTAGCTCAAAGAAGCTAATAAAAGCTTGTCATAAAAGCTATAAGCTATGGCTCATAAAAGCCATAAGTTGTGATTTGTTCTTAAGTCCAATTGTTGCTTGATGGACTTATATTGTTTAATGTTGTTTTGTGATAGGGAGAGCTTATAAGCTCTTGAACAAATTGTAAAAGCTAAAGCTTTTAGCTTATGGATTATTGCTCTTACATTATTCTTGATGTGCTTGTGGATAGGGGGAGCTTGTGATTATTATTGAAAATATTTACTCCCTACTTGGTTGCTTTAATATTTTTGGAAATTTTGGTTGCTTCCAAACGGTCAAATGTTTTTACCGGAAAATCATTTCTAAAAATTGCTCTCTTAGTTTGTGTAAAATTGTTTTGGTTTGTAATCATCAAAAAGGGGAGATTGTTTGATACATGTTTTTATCTTAATTTTGATGATTTTATTTTATCACCAAAACAATGTTTTTTAAAGGTTGTCCAAATACTCCTAAATGATTTAAAATGATTTTAATATTTTTAGGAGTATTTTCTCAAAGTTTATTTTCGTCTAAAATGGACAACGCTTTTAATGATTTTACGTTATTGGGTTTTCACTCTCAAACGATGTTTCTAAATATTGTCCTAATACTTCCAATCGGTTTAAAATGTTTTTACTAAATTTTCGGAGTATTTCTTGAGTTTTATTTTCGACACAAATTGGACAATATTTGTCTCGTGGTCGTGGTCGCCGCATCTATAGGGCAACCCATACCGAAGATGTTTTTAGAAACAGAAAATGAGACGGAAGGAAAAACAAGCAGGTCGACCGGTGCCCTGGCGTCGGCCGATCCGGTCGGCCCGGTCGCCAGTGCGGCCAGACTGCAAGTGTGTTTCAAACGAACTTTTTATCCTTGCAAAATCCATGAGGGGACCGGTTGGGGTGATGGTCGGCCGACCGGTCGAGGTAGACGCGTCGGCCGCTCTGTGTTATTTTTTTGTGTATTCTTTTCAACGTCTATTTTGCATGCGACCGGTCGCCCTATGTTTTGATGACAAATTTCGACACCGTTTGACAAAGAGACAAACTTTCCTTAAATTGTGGGATTGATTTCTAATGACTATATTCTTGATTTTAATTGTATTTTTCTGTAGATTTTCAATCCCCAAGAGAGCCTATGCTTGATCAATCATCTCCTATAAATAGAGGAAGTTTTGGAGCAACCAATACAATAATTGAGATACAACACAACAAGATACACTTCAAGCAAACACTTGGTCTTTCATTGTCTTATTTCTTGTTGTAATTTGCCTAGCTATTCACTTTCACATTCTTGAGGTCTAGGCTATTCTTGATTACACTTGCACTTTATTGTATTATCAATTTTCGAGTTGTAATCTTGAATTTGTGGTCGTCATTCAAACACAAGATATCCTTGTGAGTGTTCTTGTGGTAAGAACACACTTGGGTGATCTAGGTGTTAGGTTTGAGAAGATTGTGGTAATCTTCTTATTGAGGTGTTGAAGAATTTGGTATTCTTCAAGGGTGAAGATTGTGGTAATCTTCACAAGGTGCCGTGAAGGAAGATTGTGGTAATCTTCAAAGGGAGATTGTGGTAATCTCCAAAGGTGGTGTTGAAGAAGAGTGTGGTGCTCTTCAAGGTGTTGTAAGTTGAATTTGTATTAATTTTGGTAATTAATAAAATTCTTTTTCTTTCGAAATCCATCCGGATATCTTGGGGTGGTAGATTAGGCCCAGGTGGGTTGAACCTCTTTAAATCGGCGTGTGTTGTTTACATTCCGCACCTTTATTATTGTATTTGAGCAATCGGTTTTAAAAAGAGGCGAAATCGAAAAGATGGAGATAATCTATTCACCCCCTCAGATTATCGTAGCCGCTTGACTTACACATACTACATGATATTGCACTTCACCTGGAGTCCACGATTGTGGAATGTTCGTAAGTCAAGCGGCTACGATAATCTAGAGGGTGGATAGATTATCTCCATCTTTTCGATTTCGCCTCTTTTTCGAACCAAATGCTCAAACACAATAATAAATGTGCGGAATGTAAACAACACGCGTCGATTTCTGATGAGTTTAACCCACCAGGACCTAATCTACTACCACCCCAAAGATATCGGGATGGATTTCAAAAAGAAATTTTTTTATTAATTTACCACAAATTAATACAACACCAACTTACAACAACACCTTGAAGAGCACCACACTCTTCCTCAACACCACCTTTGAGATTACCACAATCTCTTCTTGAAGATTACCACAATCTCCAACGGCACCTTGTGAAGATTACCACAATCTTCAACCTTGAAGAATACCAAATTCTTCAACACCTCAAAAGAAGATTACCACAATCTTCTTACACCTAACACCTAGATCACCCAAGTGTGTTCTTACCACAAGAACACTCACAAGGATATCTTGTGTTGAATGATTACCCAAATTCAAGATTACAACTCGATAATTGATAATACAATAGAGTGCAAGTGTAATCAAGAAAAGCCTAGACCTCAAGGATGTGAAAGTGAATAGCTAGGCAAATTACAACAAGAAATAAGACAATGTAAGAACAAGTGTATTCTTGAGAGTATCTTGTTGTGTTGTAGTTTTCTCTCTTATTGTGTTGCTTCAATTCTTCCTCTATTTATAGAAGATGTCTTGTACATGATAGACTCTCTCTTGGGGACATGAATTCGTAAAAAATTGCAAGACAATTGAAGAAAAAAGAGTGTTAGAAATCAATCCCACAAATTAAGGAAAAGATGTCTATCGCACAACGGTTACATTTTTTTGTCAAACTTAAGAAGCGACCGTCGCAAGACTATTAAGATAAGAAAAGAACACATCAAAAAAATCAACGGGGTGACCGGTCTAGGGGGTCGGCCCGGTCGCCCTAGGGTGCTACCGATCGCCCCTCACGGTGACCGATCACCCCGACCTATTTTTGGAATTCGGAAGTTCTGTTTCGTGCAATGCGTTCCTGTGCACGGTCGCGTCTTTGGTCGACCTGGTCGACCTCCAAAATGAAATATTGTCCGAATTTTTGTCGAAAATAAACCTCAAGAAATACTCCAAAAATTCGTAAAAACATTTTAAACCGATCGGGAGTATTTAGGACAACATTAGAAATATAGTTTTGATAAAATAACATATTAACACAAAATCATCAAAAGTGTTGTCCGATATAAACTCTAATAAATACTCTCGTAAAATAGTAAAAATATTTTAGACCAATCGGGAGTATTAGGACAACATTTAGAAACATAGTTTCAATGTAAAAATCCATTGACACAAAATCATTAAATGTGTTGTCCAATTTTGTCGAAACTAAACTTGAAGAAATACTCAGGAAAATATTAAAAGCATTTTAAATCATTTAGGAGTATTTGGACAACCTTTAAAACCATTGTTTTGGTGTAAAATCAAAATCATCAAAATCATGATAAAACCATTTATCAAACAATCTCCCCTTTTTGATGATTACAAACCAAAACAATTTTAACGAGGTCGATTTTGAAAACAAAACAATTTTACCTAGGTTAAAGAGAACTATCCGTTGTGAGCGACAACATTCCATGCAATAAAAACACAAGGATGGGAGTAGAGATATTCAAACACATATAGCAAATGCTCCCCCTATCAACATGCACAACAAGAGTTATATAGAAGCAACTTAAACATAAACTAAAATATTAGCTTTTCGATATTGAGCTTAAGTATCAATAACTTAAAAGCTCCCCTCGTCGAGAGACATCATTAGAAACATATATAAGTTCATACTACAACCAATGGACCAAGAGTCATACACAACTTATGGCTTTAGGAAGCCATAGCTTATAGCTTTTTTCGTTTGAGCTTATCTTAGCTTCTTTGAGCTAAAGAGCTCATAACCTGTTTCTCCCCTTTGGAATCATCAAAAAGAATATTAGCACGATAAATACATCATATATTCATATCAAAGTGCGCAACTAAACCGATGTATCGAGCTATTTGAACATTGAAGCTTGTAAACCAAATAGGAGGGAAGAGTCGAATCATATGACTTGTAGAAGCTTATGAAAGATCATTTGATAAGCAAAACATGATCTCTATAAATATATAAGACTTTTGAAATCGAGAGAATCATGTAGATGATGAATTTTTCATTGAAACGTTTTATCGAACACTTGGCGGGCGTCAAAAATTTAAAAAGATATACCCTTGTAAATGAAATTAAGCCAAGTTTTTCATCACCAAATGCAATTTAATAAATATCATTCATCAACAATCAATAAGCTCATCACAAAAATATATGAATTGCATCAAGAAAAATACATATAAGCCACAAACTCGAGGTTCAACCCAATTGAGCTAAAGAGAGTGAAATTCTTACCATTCGATCGGTAAAGACGAGCATCAATGATGATAACCGAGCTAGGTAGTCCCCAAAATATATAATTCATGCATCAAAACTCATTTGAAGTGAATCGTGTGTGAAATTGCAAAGGGGATGAAATAGAGAAGAAAAACGCCAAAATGGCTAAGTCTGAAACAAGACTCATTTTAATGAAATATCACCAAGGCGGCACGGTCCAGGCATGGGCGGCCGGTCGGCCGAGTGGGCGGCCGGTCGGCTTTACCGCCTGGCAAACCCCATTGTTTTGGTTCTATTTGAAAAATCAAGTTTGATCCAAAAATCCGATTTTTCGCCCCTAAGTTTTAAAAGCGTGCAAAATGCAAACGCAGACCTCATTCAATATACATTATGTTATAATCAAGCTCAAAATGAGGTAAAATACTCGGCGGTGGGCGATTAAAAAGTCCGCGAGTTATCCTTGAGACGGAATTAAACACATCTCAAGTTTTTGTTAAAAACTCAATCCCTTAAAAAAACATCGAATCTCAATATATTTAGTTCGATGATGACGAACTATATTTTGAATGATTTACACCGGACTTGTTATCCCAAAAAAATAAGAACGTTAAAAGCTTTGGATGAACAAGTCATAAGAAGAAGTGCCTTATGAATATTTGAAAATTTCTTTTAACGGCACTTTAATGAGATTCGTTGGGATAATTTTTGAAGTCGAGCATATAGACATAAGGCATATGGAATATGGAGTCTATAGAAATAATACAAGAAAACATACCTCGAATTTGTTTGTCAACCGACATGCCTTTCTCAACCTTTGTCAATCTCTTCATTGGTAGTCATAGAGGTTGAGATGATTCTTCCTTCTTCAATGCCTAACTCCTTCAAGAGTTCTTTTGAAATGTAACCATCTACTTGGCATTGAATGATTTGAAATCCAAGCAAGAAATTGAGCTCCCCATCATGCTCATTTCAAGTACACCTCAGATCGACTTGGAAAAATATCTTGCACAAATATTCATTAGTAGTACCAAAAAATTCTCATAAATATGCACAAGTAAACAATCTTGCCCTTTTTCAAAAACAAAGAGAGTAGTATCAACTTTACCTCTTATAAAACCATTTTGTAAAGAAAAGAGCTAAGTCTATCATACCATGCACGGGGTGCTTGTTTTAAACCATACAAGGCCTTTTTAAGTTTATAAATATCATTAGGCCTAGAAAAATTTTCAAACCCGGAGGTTGTTTTACATAGACTCTTACTAGAATAAAGCCATTTAGAAAATTGGATTAAACATCCATTTTGTAAAGCTTGAAATTTTCTTAAAATAAGAATGGGAAAGTAAAATGCAAATAGCTACTAAATGTGTTATGAGTGCAAATGTTACATCAAAATCAATTACATTCTTCTTGAAAATACCTTTGAGCTACTAACTCGCCTTAGTTCGACCAATGTTGCGTTGGTCATCGAGTTTGTTCCGGAATACCCTTTTTGTCTTCTTCATTACTATCATCATAGGGCATCCGGTTTTGTCAAGGTGTTCACAATAGAACATATACATCCAAATATTTTGAGGTAACCAATATTTGGAGTACTTCATTTCTCATCTACACAACTTAACAAACTTATTAACTAAGACGCTTATATAATCAAGAATAAAAATAGCCCAAGTGTAAAAACATGTCTCAATCATCAATCACAAAATATCTTGCAAAAGAGCATAGTAGTAAGAGACACTATATATATAGACCATGAAGCAAGAAACACATACTATGCATTTAGAAGATCATCAAGAGTTTAATAAATCATGCAAGTTCAAATAAGCTTAAGAAAGCTACAAAAGGTCTCTTTTGAAATTTGAAAATCCGATAGCATATAATTGAGACCTCATTTGAAAGAAGTGTTTGAACAAAAGTTGATAAGGCAAATATGTGCAATCAAATATCGAATAGTGCCTTTCAAAAAATCTAAAAATCCTCTTAATGGCACTTGTATGAAATACTATAAAAAATAAGCACATAGGCATATGGCAATACATATATCGAGTCTATAAGAGTAAAAGTAACACAAGTAAACGTACTCGATAATTTATGCCTTTCTTGACAAAATGGCCATTTGTGAAAATATGTAAATCCTACATAATTCTTAAAACAAATCTAGCACAAATCATAATGATAAAAATGTAGGCTAAGGGATATCACAAGTAAGCTCATGCCATAAAAATTCATAAGAGATGATAATACACTTTAGTCTACAAAAATGCACAAGAGTTTTAAAAACATCATATAAGGTCTTCTTTTTTCAAAAATTTTAAAAATACAAATAAGTTTTGAAGACCTTAATTTAAAATTTAAATACATGAAAACTCATTTTGCAATTAAGACAAAAATAAAAATATGCATAGAAATAAAATAAAATGCATATTTAAATGGGGAGATACGGTTTACCAATTACGCGTTTCCATGGGTTTTGCCGTTCCCATTGTTGATGATATCTTCCCCTTGAGAAGTCACTTTGTTGATGATGACTTCTTTGATTACTCCATTTCCAAGGTTTGTTACCTTCCCATTGTTGATGGTCTCTTCTTCTTTGAAAATCATCTTGTTGATGATGTCTTTGCCATTTCCAAGGATTGTGTTCTTCCCATTTTTGATTATATCCTCTTCTTGGAAATTGGCTTTGTCAAAAATAGTTTCTCCTTCTTTGATCAAATGAAACGGTCATTTGATGCCTTCTTGGCGGTATGAATTTTCTTCGATCATTATTTCGCCGGGTACCTAATATGGCATTATTTTGTGGTACCCTCAAGTGTTTGGGTCCTTTAGGATTAGCTTTGAGACTTTTAGGTCTCCAATAATGATTAGAGCTATTTCTAGCCCGACAAGTATTAGCCGTATGACCCTTTTTACCGCAATAGAAGCATGTAATAATTCTAGGAGCATAATGACCAACGTGCTTAGAGACTTGATTCTTTTTCATGTAATTGACACCCCCAGGCTTATAATCAAGTTCTAGTTTCAATTATCACAACAATCAACAATATCGGTCATTCTATTTGTACTCAAGTTGGATTTTAATAAATCCTTTTTCATGCAATCAATATTCTCAACAAGAGTATTATTTTCTTTTTCAAGGTTTCTAACCTTGTCAAGTGTGGTGGTGTGAGCACATGATAGTGATTCATAGGAAGTAAATAAACTATCCTTATCATTTTTCAAAACATTGAATTCCTTTTTCAAATTTTTGTATTTAACAAGTAAGCTTTGGAATTCATTTTGAAGTTCATCATAATCATTTTGCAAATCACTATAATCATTTTGAATAACAATATCATAGGAAGTAGAGGGTTTAAGACATACCTCATTTTCTTCTTCGATGCCCATAAAACAATATTCAACTTCTTCATAGTTGGAAGTTGTAAGAGGCTTGTTCCTTAGATTTGAGCTTGTATCCCTTTGAGAAGTAGATGCTTTTGTTTGACTCCTTTCATTTGCAAATACTCCATAGATGGCTTCTAATTTTTGCCATACTTCATGTGCCGATCGAATTCCTACAATATGTTCATATTCCAAATTAGCAAATGAACAATACAAAATATTGAGAGCTTTACCGTTTAAGGAGATGATTTTCTTTTCTTCATCATTGAGCTCTTTGAAGCCTTTGGAGGTGTGTGGTGTATCTTTCATCGGAATGGATTCTCCATTTATGACGGTGTTCCAAATATCAAACCCGCAACCTTGTAAATAGCATTCCATTCTTTCTTTCCAAAATATAAAATTTTTGGAATCAAACCGAGGTGGCTTGGTGGTGGAGGTGCCGGAAAGATGAGCTTCGTTCGTAGCCGACGATCGTTTCTCTTCACTCGCAATGTGAAACGAGCTTGCCAAAGAGTTTGGCTCTGATACCACTTGTAAGTCCAAGCGGCTACGATAATCTAGAGGGGGGGTGAATAGATTATCTCCATCTTTTCGATTTCGCCCTCTTTTTCGAACCAAATGCTCAAACACAATAATAAAGGTGCGGAATGTAAACAACACGCGTCGATTTATAGTAGTTCAACCCACCTAGGGCCTAATCTACTACCACCCCAGTATATCCGGGATGGATTTCAAAAAGAAAAAAAGATTTTATTAATTTACCACAAATTAATACAACACCAACTTACAACAACACCTTGAAGAGCACCACACTCTTCTTCAACACCACCTTTGAGATTACCACAATCTCTTCTTGAAGATTACCACAATCTCCAACGGCACCTTGTGAAGATTACCACAATCTTCAACCTCAAGAATACCAAATTCTTCAACACCTCAACAAGAAGATTACCACAATCTTCTTACACCTAACACCTAGATCACCCAAGTGTGTTCTTACCACAAGAACACTCACAAGGATATCTTGTGTTGAATGATTACCCAAATTCAAGATTACAACTCGATAATTGATAATACAACAGAGTGCAAGTGTAATCAAGAAAAGCCTAGACCTCAAGGATGTGAAAGTGAATAGCTAGGCAATTTACAACAAGAAATAAGACAATGTAAGAACAAGTGTATTCTTGAGTTTATCTTGTTGTGTTGTAGTTTTCTCTCTTATTGTGTTGCTTCAATTCTTCCCTCTATTTATAGAGATGTCTTGTACATGATAGGCTCCTCTTGGGGATATGAATTCTGTAAAAAATTGCAAGACAATTGAAGAAAAGAGCTGTTAGAAATCAATCCCACAAATTAAGGAAAAGATGTCATTTGCACAACGGTTACATTTTTTTGTCAAACTTAAGGGCGATGGTTGCGCACTATTAAGATAAGAAAAGAACACAACAAAAAATCAACAGGTGACCGGTCTAAGGGGGTCGACCACGGTGACCGGTCACCCCGACCTATTTTTGGAGTTCTGGGGGTTCTGTTTCGTGCAATGCGTTCCAGTGTACCGGTCGCCTCTTTGGTCGACCGATCGACCTCCAAAATGAAATGTTGTCCAAATTTTTGTCGAAAATAAACCTCAAGAAATACTCCGAAAAATTCGTAAAAACATTTTAAACTGATCGGGAGTATTTAGGACAACATTAGAAATATAGTTTTGATAAAATATCATATTAACACAAAATCATCAAAAGTGTTGTCCGATATAAACTCCAATAAATACTCCGTAAAATAGTAAAAACATTTTAGACCAATCGGGGTATTAGGGCAACATTTAGAAATATAGTTTCAATGTAAAAATCCATTGACACAAAATCATTAAATGTGTTGTCCAATTTTGTCGAAACTAAACTTGAAGAAATACTCCGGAAAATATTAAAACTATTTTAAATCATTTAGGAGTATTTGGACAACCTTTAAAACCATTGTTTTGGTGTAAAATCAAAATCATCAAAATCATGATAAAACCATTTATCAAACATGTTCTATCGAGATTCCATCACGTGCAACATGTGTTAAAGTTTTTACATTTCACCATTGCATAATTTTGCACTATGCCACCCATGAATTAATTAAAAATATACAAAAAGAATTATGTATATGCATTAATGTGATTTTTTTTAATATTAATTCAAGTTATAAAAAAGTAATTTTTTTAAAATATTTTTTAAAAATGAATATTAATCAAATTTATTTGTGGATGTGAAATACCAAAAAAAAGATCAAATACATGCATATGAAAAATTATTTATTTATTTATTTTGAGGTTTAGATGGTAAAGGCATGTAACAGAATCTCGATGGAATATTCCGCCGACAGTGGGCTCCAGGGACAAACTTCAGATCTCTTGTACTATGTATGGTAACGTGTCACAAAATAAAGTTTTGTAAGCCAAATGTAAAATGACTACAGTTCGGAGAGCAAAGTGTTTTTTCCCTTTTATTTAAATTTTAGTAAGGTTGTATTGATGAGCTAGATCAATTAAAATTACACTTCAAACCAAATGTTTTACAAATTATTGTGATCTTTAGGAAAAATTCTTGCTCTGGTTATTCATCCTCTCTTTCTTTGCTCCATACGTTCCAAATATATAGTCCACTATTCATTTTTGGGATGTCCCAAATATTTAGTTCACTTTCTATATTTAATAGTACTTTTTCCATTCTTTTACTATTATAATCCTATTTAATATGCATTTTATAATTTACATTATTCATTAAATAAGGGTAAATCAAATGAATATTTAGCTACTCGATACTCGATTCGAGATCGATCGTTAAAAGCTCGTTTGAGCTCGGTTCGTTAAAGTAACGAACCAAGCTTGAACATATTTTTCGTTCGATAAGATTTAAAGCTCGGCTCGAGCTCGACTCGATTAGTAAAAAAGAATAAAATATGTGTAAAAATATCAAGCTACTCGAGCTCGATTCGTGTTCGGCTCGACCAAAGCTCGTTCGAGCTCGATTCGATTAATAATCAAACAAGCTCAAACACAATTTTTAAAGCTCGATTAAAATTCAAACAAGCTCGAACAATACCATGTTCGGCTCGACTCGACTCGTTTACACCCCTAGTTTCCGATACTTTTCTTAATATGTGTGAAAAGTCAAACTGGACTATATATTTGGGACCGATAAAGTATTTTTTTTTCTCAAAAAACAAAAGAGAAAAACTAGTAGGGTCTTGAAAAGAAAGCCTAGGGTCTTAGACAAGGGCTCATTGCCTTAACCAATTTAGCTTAATGATGAACTATTTTAAGCATAGAATAGAACATGTTGACAATTCCAGGGAATTTAATGATCTGGATGTTATTCTCCACATCCCGAAACTAATTATTATGAAGCATTGGGTTCATTATTCCAATGTTGATTACAATTAAATATTAAGTATTCTTTTGTTCAGCTTTACAATCAATCAGTTGTCCTTTTTTAACCCTATAATTAATGTAAATGGACCCATTTTTATCATCAAAATCTGTGTATTTACTGTTAATTATGAAACAATGGGGCCAATCCATAGCTATTCCAGGAAATCGGCGTTCAGCTTGATTTGGACACCCCACAAAGATTGCAAATTATTGAAAAATATCGAAAATTGCTATATTATTATCCACGCAAAACCCTATTTCAGAATATGAATTGAAGTCAACTACCAATGTGAACAAGAAAATTATTACTCCCTCCATCCCATAAAGATAGACAAATAGAACAATTTACACAGATTAAGAAAATATAATAAATGTAATTGAGATTATAAATGTTTTCCATATTTTTCTTTTTTTGTCCTTGCATTAAATGGTGATAGATCATTCAAAGTGAATTAAATGGGGGTAGTTTAGTCTATTGTTGTGTAATTAATACTCTTAATAAAGAAACAAGTCTATAATTTGGGACGGACAAAAAAGGAAAGATAACCTATCTTTTTGGGACAGAGGGAGTAAAACATTAAGGGAGCCTTTGCAATCATTAAAAAATGTTTCTCTTCTTTTGAATGGAAATTTTATTAGTGATGGCAAATGACAACTTCTGCTTCTGATTCAGATTCATTTAATTAAAATTTGAAAGCAAAGAGATTTGTGCTTTAACTTTCTGATTATGCTACTACTAGCTTATAGCTCAAGTGGTATTGTTCACTCTTTCTAAGGGTGTTGATCGAGGTTCGAACCCTATATCTTTCAGTTTCTTTGAAATTTATCTCCTCCCTCCAACTAGTACTCCCAACTTATTAAAAAAAATTATAATTATGCTTTTGGTTTGAATTTTACAAACAAATAAGTACTTTTACACATTTTTCACCGAACACTCTCAACTTCTGATTCTATTTGCAAACACTATCAACTTTTGATTGTCAACTACTTTAACTTCTACTAAAATAAATCACTTTTTTTTTTTTCTAAAAGCATAAGTTTTTGCAAACACACCCCAAGTTTGTGTAAAACTTAATTCTTGGAGACTGTAAATATGCCAAGATATATATAATTAAGAATGTACTTGTTTCCAATGACCATATACGCTATATTTAAATTATTAGAACCTGAAGAAGATGAATTTTGCATGTACTCAGCTAATTTAGTTATTCTCTGAAAACCCTGTTTGTAAAATTCTGAGGAACAATGTTTCGTGCAATTTTCTTGAAAAAATGCCAGCATTTATACACCAGGCAGAATATCAACAAATTTTGGTTGAAACTAATTAGTGTTGGAATCTCTATGGCATCAAAATATGCTGAAACCTATTGAAAGTTGCATATATTACAAAATACAGAAAAATAAAAATAAAGACATGGTTTATATGTCAATAAACTGGCATTGCCTCCTGAATCCAATGTTAAAGTTGTTCTGATATCTCTTCTTACCAAAATCTGCATTTCTTTTCTGCATCATCGCCACAAACTCATTATAGTCTATCCGACCGTCCTGCAATTAATCATAATAATAATAGGTAACAATTAGTAGGATGCTAAAATGATTTCAATGGGAAGAGTTTCTCAAATAACTTCAAATTTTCACAAGCTTACGTACATTGTTTTGATCGACTTCACGAATCATTTCTTCCAAGTGGGAATCCTCTATGCCAAACTCTTCACAAGCTTTCTGGAGCTCATCTTGTGTGATATAACCACTCCCATCCTTGTCAAAGTAGGAAAAAGCTCTAAAGAGATGATCTTCTTTCTCGATTTTGTTAAGATGCAATGTTGCCGCTATGAACTCACCATAGTCGATAGTACCACTATTGTCAACATCTGCCTGTATTCCAACAAAAATAGATAATGATAAGCTGACGCCGGCTTATATACATCACATACAAAAGATTTTTCAGCGTAATGGAGAAGATTTGAATAATTACAGAAACCCCACTGAGGTTCAGGCTTATTACAAAAGAATCCAAAGGTTTTTGAAAATTGCAAAAAAAAACCTTGAGGTCTGATTCCGCAAAAACATTTCAAAAATCCCTCTGACACTGACATAATCAAACCTGGTTCTTTTTTTGTAAGTTTGAAACATCTCTGGGCTTTTTGTAATTAATACAAACCTCAGGAGGATTTTTGTAATTATCCTGTGAAAATCTCAATTAATAACATCATAGACTAAATTCCCATCACATTGCCTTTTATTTTTCTAAATTCTGACAAGTTCAATACTAAAGGCTTTTCTAATTCTGTAATCAAATCAGACCTGCTCTGCAATCCCAAACGTCACGAAATTCATAAATTTTTAGACCGTTGTTAAAATGTTAATCCATCGGTGTACAAAAATATTTTATCAAGTGTAATGAGATAGGAAAAAATACTCACAGCCTTCATCAAGTCATATATTTCAGACTCATTGAGATTAGCTCCACATTTTTTTAGGCTGGCCTTGAGCTCTTCGAAAGTGATGTTGCCGCTGTTATCAGTGTCTATCATTTTGAACATCTCTTTAAGACCAGCAATTTCTTCTTCGGATAGACTCTCAGCAATGACCTGTCACCAGGATAACTTAATTTCAAGATTGTGATAATCCAAAAAAGATGAGTACTTAAAAGAGTAAATGAGTATACATTGACGACGAGATATAAATTTTATTGCATTTCCTGAGGCCTTCAAAGTTCCAAATTAGAAGTGCGTCTGTTTTATTATTTTTGCCTTGATTTTTTCTTTAAAGACATTAACTGCATACCCTGAGAGCCATTTTCTTAAGCTTGTCCATAGCTGAGAACTGTGTCAAGCGACTTAAAACGGCAGAATCGAGAGGCTTATCAGGAGCAACTCCATCAACCTGCACCCAAGGATGACCTGCAAAAAAAAAAATCTTGATATAAAATAGAATCTACGTTTGTAACTTGATATAAGATAGAAAAACTAGGTTTTGTATACAAATCTATAATTTTTAAATTTATCAACTAAGTTATTCATTTGGATAGTCAATACATTCAACTCTTGACATTTTAACCAGAAAAAGGCTTAGGATTGTGTGTTGCCGAACTTACACACTTAACAATAAGGTAAATAGAATATTGTAACTCACATAGAACTTGATGAGCTGTTAACCGCTTTCTTGGATCCCGCACGAGCATTTTTCTTCACTAGATCCTTGGCACTTTCAGATATCGTAGGCCAAGGATCTGAAGTGAAATCAACATCACCGTGCAAAACCTCTTCAAATATTTCTTGTTCGCTCTCTACCAAATCGAAGTAGAAGCATGAGAGTTGATTCAAAGGCAAACCAATGTGAAAAAAATAAAAAAAAAAAATCTTTTATATCTTACCACCCCAAAATGGAGGCACGCCAGAGAGAAGAATATAAATTATAACGCCTGCACTCCATACGTCTGCCTCTGGCCCATAACGCTACAAAGCACTTCCGGGCAACATAATAAGGGCTTCCAACCACATCAGAGAAGATCTCCCTGTAGAATTTTGTGCAACCAAAGTCATACTGTCAAATATGCATAACAAAAAGGATTCCACTACCAAAAAAAAAAAAAAAATGCACAAAGCTAATACTTAAAAGGGATAATTACCAAAACTAGCCCTGAGGTTTGAGGTTACAAAATTACAAAAACCCTTGAGGTTTGATTCCGTCTTACATTTTTCCCTTCATAAGAATTTTTCTTTTCAAAATTCCCCTAAAAGTTATAGAAATATTATAGTTAACCCCTTAAAATTAAGACAATCAAACCTCGGGGTAGTTTTTGTAATTTTGAAACCTCTCTGGCTTTTTTGTAATTACCCCAAACCTCAGGGGTAATTTTTGTAATTATATCTACTTAAAGTGCTTATAACCTATTTGAAAGAAACAATTGTCAAGGTGCCAGAGAAATTGGATTGATGTCCACATATCAATCATCATAGATGCACATCCAATAAAAATTTTGCCATCATCACAAATATGCTCTATATTCAGATATCTCACTTCATGTGTAGTTCATTGTAAATTGAAACCAACAATTTTGTCCCGGACAAAATTATGAACGTAATCCAACAAATTAAGAAACAAACCAAATCATAATTAAAATTTATCGCCCGTAAATCAATGGCAAGTTATTCTTGTAGTTGAATATTCTAGATGGAACTCGTAAATGCACTCAAATAGTCACTAAATTTGCTTCTAATTAGATATCATGCTACATGCAATATAATGTTTGCAAAACGTGAGATAAATCTTTCAAGAAAATGTACGTAAAAATATACCTGGCTTAAAGAACACTGACAGTCCGAAATCAATGGTCTTAATCGGCGAATCCTCTTCATCGTTGACAAACAGAAAATTCTCGGCTTGAGGTCCCTATGCATAACACCCAACGAATGGCACGTTTCTATTACGCCAACTATCGTTCTAGTAAGCTCAGCCGCCTTTTTCTCCGAATAATGCCCTCTTTTAACAATTCTATCAAAAAGTTCACCACCTGCACAAAGCTCCATCACAACATGAACTGCCACAGCATCCTCATAAGCCCCCTTAATCGAAATAACATTAGGATTTCCCGACAAGTGATGCATGATCTCAATCTCTCTCCTCACATCATCCACATCCTCCTGAGTCAATAATTTTCTTTTCGCGATAGATTTACAAGCATACTCCTTTCCAGTACTTCTCTCCACGCAGAGAAACGTCGTCCCAAACTGGCCATGCCCAAGTTTATGACCCAAATTAAAGTGCTCTTTCAAGTGCCCTGTTTTGGTTCAAGCACAGAGTCAACCTTAAGACCTACACTCATCATTCTCTTAACATTATGAGGTTTCTTGGGTTTTGGGGCTTCTACTGGTTGAGGCTTTTTTTCGTTTTACGGCCATGATAACTTGCTCGGGTTTAGGGATTTGATCAGACTTTTTTCGTCCGTCTTGATCGCCTCCTCCCACGTTTTGGTCGCCTGAGACGGTTTTGGCTCTTCCTTCGCTACGATCACAGGCTCCACTTTTGTGGGCTCCACTTTCTCAATCTTCACCATTTCAGGGGGTTAGTCTCAATAGGATCAGAACTAGCTTTCGCAGAAGGCGCTCCGCCCGATTTTTCCTTGTTATTATTGTAAGAAATCATGTCTGGTGACTTAGACCACCACAATGAATGTGAAATTGTGTAGAAAAATCCATCCTTAGCAATTTTTCCATTTACACAATTATTCCCCATGGGTTACTGAACTATTATTTTCCTCCCTAAAAATTTCTAACTACAAAAAAATCAAATTCGAGTATTACAATGCATGTTCAGCGCCATCGCACCACCACCCAGAACAGATTGAGAACTTGCAAACAAATCAAAATAAAATCAAAGAATAATCAACGTCCAACAATAGACGGTATTATAACAACATGAACAAATACTGAAAAATAAATTAAACGCAGTAATTTCAGCGAAACCACTAAAACCCCACCCAAAAAATTGTATAAATAAAATTAGGCCCTTATGCTATACCCTAGGTTTGAAACCTGTCGAGGAAGAAAATTTCAGCGGAGAAACTGAGATAAAGCCCCAAAAATCCGAGTCAATCAGGGCAATGTAGAAGAGTTGAACAAAACAACGAGAATGAGAAATGAAAAAGAATAGGAAATGGCGATTGGGAAAATGGAAGGGATGTTTGGTCGTGGTAAACAACCTCTTGTTTACCAAGTCCTCTCTCTCCATTTATATCTGCTTACTGGATTTAGGGTTTTTAATTTTTCCCTCTTTCCTTTCTTGAAATAAACGAGAATTGGGAAAAGAAGAATAGAAGATACAGAGGGGGTGGGGGTGGGGAAGGTGGCGGGTTTTTCTGTTGGGAGCATGGAATGTTTCACAAAGTGAATACGCGTTTTTATTTAGTAATTAATTAAAAATTCAATTAAGATGTTATTAATTTTAATCTCTATGCATTAAATTTGTCATTAATTATTGCACTTTCAAAACGCAAAAATGTTTAGATGATTATTTATCTTTTTTTTGGCTTTTTGATTAGATTTTTTTAGATACACAATAATATATAAAACTATTAAATCAGACGTTCACAAAGCCGAACAACTAGCTCAAATTTAATAATAGATGCAAATATATAAGAAGATAAAAACGTAAAACAAGGGTCCAAATCACATTACGGTTATTCAATGTGATTACGGATTACATATTCAATATTCATGGTTCAAACGCAAATTCTTCTAATGAAATTATGTTTTGTCCCTTTCAAAAAAAAAAAAAAAAAATTATGTTTTGTCTCATCAAATCATCTAGATCGTCGATAATATTGACTTATTTTTTATTAGACTGAAATAGGGAGTGTTTTCAAAAACTTTAGAAGAATTGATTTATTGTAGTGTAAGTAAAGTGAGTTGTAACTGAAGTTTATAGTGTTTGAAAATAGAATCACAAGTTAATAATAAGAAGTTGAAAGCTACTGTTCATTTGTTTGTAAAATTCAAATTAGAAGGTAAGTAAAAATCTAAAGCATCCTCTTTATTTTTAGATTCGATTGAATGAAAGCAGAATCGAACGAGAAGTTGACATTTGTAGAACACTACAAAGTGTTTTTTTAGTCGAAACTAAAAATCCCTTTTTTTTTTTGTGATTGCAAACACTTCCATAATATTTTTCTTGGTGCATATCGAGTAACCTACGCACGAAATTAAATGATGTATTAATTGCAATTTCAAGTAATAATTTTGCTTATTTATGTTCAATATTACATGTAATGTATAAATTATTTTTCCATGTATGTATGTATAGGGCCTTGGGCCCTTGGGGCGAAAGGCTACAAGAATATTGTTGACCTTAATTTAAATCTTAATACATGTCGTGATCATATTATTTTTCAATTTATGCACGTATAGCAAATTATCATTTATGCTTACATATTAAAAATCATTTTAAGACTTTGGATATCTTTGATTATTTCTACGTACGAAAGATTTTGATGAAGTGGTCAGCCACTAAGATGATATTGGTTTTTTAATGATTCTTTATTCGTACCATAATTAGTTGTTTATGAAAATCAATACATAATTTCCTCAAAAAAAAAAAGAAAATCAATACATAATGTTTAACGTCAGCCTGCGGCCGGCGAGAGACGGGCTGATACTATTTAAATCAGAATCATTGATTAAACAATTTTAGCCGACCATAAACACAGATTAACTAAAATCATACTTACATTCTGCACTTTTTAGTTTTACACAACCCGAGGGTTCGATAAGTATGAATTTGGGGGAAGAGAAATCATCGTTAACATTATTATTTCATTGTCCGCATCTAGGGGTGTCAATGGGTTGGGTTTGTGGGTTCCCGGTATGGGTTCGTGGGTCGAGTAAGTTAATCCGGACCCAATCTATCTATATATATATAATAGCAAAATGATTTCTATAAATATTTTCCCGCCTAAATGCTATTGCTAAAAATTTTCGGGTATATTTTTGGCCAATTTTGACAATATTACCGATTTGTTAAGATTACATAATTATTTTAAAATGGAAAGTTTGACTATCTTAAAAGTTGTGATCGGTTTTTAATCGATTTAATGAACTAATTTATTGTTTGCATGTACAATATTTATAAAATAAGAAAGTTTGACTTCAATATAATATTTGGATATTTTTTTCAATTGATTTTGGTTTTTTGAAGATTTCGTATTTATCTTCGACATGGAAAATATTCGCAAAATGTGCATAATAAATATAAACAATACCATAAAAAAATCATCGTTAACATTATTATTTCATTGTCCGTATCTAGGGGTGTCAATGGGTTGGGTTTGTGGGTTCCGGGTATGGGTTCGTGGGTCGATTAAGTCAACTCGGACCCAACCTATCTATATATATATAATAGCAAAATGATTTCTATAAATATTTTTCCGCCTAAATGCTATTGCTAAAAATTTTCGGGTATATTTTTGGCCAATTTTGACAATATTACCGATTTGTTAAGATTACATAATTATTTTAAAATGGAAAGTTTGACTATCTTAAAAGTTGTGATCGGTTTTTAACTGATTTAATGAACTAATTTATTGTTTGCATGTACAATATTTATAAAATAAGAAAGTTTGACTTCAGTATAATATTTGGATATTTTTTTCAATTGATTTCTGGTTTTTTGAAGATTTCGTATTTGTACTGGCATGGAAAATATTCGCAAACTGTGCATAATAAATAAAAACAATACCATAAAAAAATTGTTTGTTGTTTTTGTTGCATACATCCCACGCGTTGCCAGATCGTAAAAATAAAAACCATACATAATTTTGAGGCTGTTTTCTGGAATCTAACATACAATACTAAATATATACCATAATGAAAATTGAAAGTCCTTTTGTTTTACATTACAACTGGAATGAAATATTATACAGATCGAAATTAAAAAAAATACCATAAATAATTTGATTGAAAAATAATGGTACAGATCCGATTTCTGGATTGCATAAATCAAATTTTTCCTGCAGAAGGAATTACAATCCAAACAAAATTTATGCGAATAAATATTGACTTCATAGTTAAAAAATTATTAATTCTTATATTGCACATACCATTTAAATTGGTCTAAAATTCCTTTTCAGTCATTGCATATTATATATTACAATATATTTCGAATATGCTATTTTTGTAAAGCTGGATTTTACAATATTTTCCAAAACATTATTGATCTGGACAGAAATAAAATTCACAGCCTATAAATATAAGAATGACGATCAATTAATTTTACACACATTCAAAAAAACTGCAGTAGCAACAGGAAGAATATCTTTTCTATTACACATCCTTTCTTTATTATCGAAAAAACACATGGCACCTATTTTCAATCTAATTCGTGAATTGAACGATAGCAAAACACTTTGGGCAATAAAATTACGGCTCGTGAGAAAGTATGAAAAGCCAGCATTTCACGATAACAAACAAATAGGGAGTATTGAATGCATTTTTCACGATGCTTCGGTAATTTAATATTTTTTTACAGCCTTCTTATGCATTTTTTTGGTTCGATTTTTTATATATGTTATTCTCAATAATCTTACTATTTTTATTTTTTGATTTACAGGGTGATCGAATTCATGGTACTATTAGAAAATATCAAATTCCCAATTTTCGAAAAAGTCTAAAAGAAGGCCATGTTTATGCGATCAAAGATTTTATTGTTGAAAAACAAACTGATAAATATAAAACAACTGCCAGTCATCTGAAGATTATGTTTTATGGAAAAACGCATGTTTTTGAAATGTTTGATGAAACGTTTCCTAGATTCATGTACAACTTCGTAAAATTTAGTGATTTGGCTGACACTAATAAGGTTGATGACACAATGCTAATAGGTGTGTTTTTATTTAATTTATTCTCTCATAGTAAATGTATTTGCTACACTTTGATTTTAATTTATCGGACGTTTTTTGTTGATATTATTGGAAAGGTGATTTCGATGAACTCGGCACAAAATAAAGATATCAATGGACATCTTACCAAATTTTTGGATTTAACTTTGGAGGATCTAGAGTAAGTAATTTTAAATTATTTTAGATCTCATAGTTTTTATAAGTGTTTTATATATTTTTACGTGTAAATTTAATATCATTTTAATATTTTAGAAACAATCACATCACATGTACTATTTGGGAGAATTATGCGGAGCAGATTAAGCCGCACTTGGAGCAGAATTATTTGAGCCATTGGTTATAATTTTGCAGATGGGACGAGCAAAAGTTTTTAAAGGTACGGTTTTTTTATTAATTTTTTATATAATATATTTTTAAAAAATTTATGTCTGAAGTTGTTTCAGTAATTTAAGTTTTTGTAATATTTAATTACTTTTTCTCGCTCTATTTATCTCCGATTACCATAAATACACTCGATTTCAAATTTCTAATAAAAAATATATGTAATGTTTGATTTTTTATATTTTTTGAAAGATTTCTGCAATTGAACTATTTAATATTTGTTTACTTTTTCTGCTCTATTTGTTTTTTTTTATTTTTTTCTTCAAATTTATTTCGATTTTGTTTCGTAATTTAACTATTTAATATTTTTTTATTTTGAAGGTCAAGTTAAGGTATCCAATACCTTTCATGTTACAAAATTGCTTGTGAATGAGAAAGTTGCCGAGATCCAAGAGTTCAAGAAGAGGTAATATTATTTGACAATTTTTAATTATTGAATATTGAATATGTTATCTACGTTTATTAACAATTTTTTTCAAATCAGGATTTTGAGCAAAGAACAATCCTACATTCTCTATATCAGTCATGTTAGTTTGCCCTCCGCACCAGGACGGCTAAAGATGAACTTGAAGCACGGATGGATGCATAAAAAGCGTCGATTATTTGTATGATTGTGAAAAGGTAATTTATTTTTTATAATCCCTTTATTTAAATAATAATTTTAAATAAATAATAAATATTTATTTGTATATATTTTATTTCTATTTTACTAATATAATCTATATAGGCTGGTAGTTTTTGGATTTGTGCAAGAGTCGTTTCAATTTCGGAAGATTGGTGGTATCTTGCGTGTACTAAGCGTGGGAAGAAGATGCACCAAGAAAGTGAACAATTTTTATTGTGTGAAGTGTGATGATTTGTTTCACACAGGGGTTTTGAGGTAAATTTTTCCTTTTTTTTTATTTAGGTTCTAATATAATCAATTTATTATTTAGTTGGTCTAATATTATTTTTCGAATAAAAATTTTACTAGGTACATGATTCTTGTCCAAGTTGTTGATGAAAGTGCAAGGGCCACTTTACTTTGTTGGGATAGGGATTGGAAAAATCTGATTGGAATGTCTTGCACTGGAAGGAGCATCTTGAGGTTTTTAACTTATTATATATATTTTATGTTATATTTTTTAACACTTATTTAATTTTTAGGAATTATTGTAATAAAATTGTACGAATATTTGTGGCGTGGAGGTGAGAAATTGCCCGAGGAACTATCTGGACTCATCGGAAGAAGCTTCTTTTCAAAGTGCAAATAAAATCGAACGACTCCATAATTATTCGGTATCTTTTCCGTTGCTAAGCTTTAAAGCAGATCCAGATTTAATTTGGAAATATGGAGTGATGAATCTCGAGAGTCAGTTATTTAAATATTAATTTTTTATTATAATATTTATTACAAATGATTATTATAAATCAATAATTTAATTTTTTGATGTTTAGGAATCATTTTTTGTCCAAGTTGCGGTCGGATGATGTTTGTGATGATAAGGTGTAATCTATATTTGTGTACGGTCAAGAGGTTTTATATGGTTTTTGATTTATTATACTTCACAAGCATTTAAATTAAGACAATACAATAAAAATAAAATAGAACAAACATGTCAATAAAAATCAAGATAAAAATTAACAAAGTAGTCTAAAGATCATTTGATAATCATAAACCATTCACCACCACTTATATAGAACATTGGATGTAAACAATGAATTGATAAACATAGAACATTACATTGAACACATTCATCTTTCCAAACAATACTCGTGTGTTACGATATTATTAAATATTTTATTTTATTAATTTATTTGATTTCATTTACAAATTACATATTTTGATTCACATTCTTAATCTTTTCCTAAGTCCAACTTTATTCGATGTATATTTTTTGGTACAAATAATTTACATGTCCAATATAACCATACGTCAATCTTTATTCTTATTATATTTTTCAAGATAAATATCCGCAAAATAATATAAAATAATTTACATTCCTAATATATTGCTCAAGTCAATCTTTATTCTTTGTGTTTTTCAAGTAAAATATCTTACAAAAATAATATTCTTTATTTTGCTTCTCTAATTTATTTTTTATGTTAATCTTTTTTCTGTAATCTATATTTAAAAGTATATATTATGAATCGTATTGTATATATTACAGAAATTCACTCCTTTAATTATCATCACATACCAAAAACAGATTCATTGTCATTTGTATAAGTAGTGACATCTTCTATGTTTGCATATCTCGACTAATTATCAATTCAAATCAAGCATCACAGCCAAAAAACACTCCAAGGCCCAAGCCATAACATAGTATACACTTTATTCTACAGAATGAGGAAGCTTACAGGTCATAGTGTAATTTACAATAAACGTAAATGTTCTAGCATAGATGATCAAGGTAATTTCTGTTCCAAGTTTTTTTAATTATTTAAACAACTTCTATTTTTTAATATCATTTATAATTATTCAGATTTATTTCTGTTAAATCTATATATATATATATATATATATATATTACTCTGTTTTCAATTTATAGTTTGAAGGTTAATACTCATCATAATTCATATAGATGCAGAGAATATCATATCAGAGTAATAATCATATTCCAGTCATTAACAATAGGCATTTTGTAGTTTTAATTATAGGCAAAAAATTTCAGAGTAAAAAAAAAGAAAAACAATTATGTTTTTAAATAATTTTTTTATGATTTTTCAGTTAAAAAAATGCAAAAACAAAATTCAGAATAATGATATGGATCAGCTAAAAAAATTCAGAATATTGTATTGGATCAGGTAAATAAAATGCTAAGAAAAATATTTTACCAATAATGAAATGGATTTGAGACTGGGGTTGAAAAATATTTGCCAATAAAGATGTATTTTCAGCTAATTAAAAAGGCAAAAAAATGGTTTGATCAAAGAAAAAATATATTACAAATATTAACTTATCTTTTTCGGATTTAAGTCGATTTGTACTTCGGGATCTTCTTATGGTACTTGATTCTTCTTATGGTATTTTAAAACCCGCATCAACAAGATAATAATATTTTGGTTAGTAAACAAATACTTAAGAAAATTCAAAAAATAAATTAAAATAAATAAAATAATACTTATCCGCATTTTAAGAGAAGAAGCTACATCGATCTACAATTTCTTTCTCACCTCTCACATTCAAAAGGCAAAAATTAAAAAAAAAAAATTTGGAAAAAAATATTGCGTAAAAACTTCCTTTTTCTCACAAACCATTTATAGGGTTTTTGTATTTCTATATTTTTAAATATAAATCTTATCATAAAAAACGAAGCCGATTTTTGATTTTTTGGCGAAAAAAATTCAAGAAAATTTATTCATTATTCTATTTTTAAATAGAACGCATGCAGGTCATTAGCTTAGCCTTACTATTTCTTAAAATATTAAAACAAAAATACAAAAAAAAAAAGCAAACTGATAAGGTTTTTCGTTTCTAAATATTGTTCGAAAAAACAAATACAGAAATTATACAATACTAAAAAAACCATAGATCGAAAAAAATATTCATATGTATAGTTTAACGGTATTATTTCGCAAAATTTTTATTAAAAAAATATCAGATTCAAACGGATCTGCTCATTTTTTGTAAATATAGTTACAAAAAATAAAAAAAATAAATGAAAATATAGAATACTGAAAAAAGAAAAATATGGAAAAATCAATTATCCGAAAAATACTTTGGAGGAGTATTTTTTACCGATTTTTTTGTTTGAAATCCTTTACTCATTTTGAAAATCGACTTCAAAATGATTTTTTTGAAGATTTCAAAAATATTTTTTTATCGCCTATTTTTCAAAAAAATACTTTACAAATGTATTTTCCATCGATTTCTTTGTTCGAAATCCTTTTACATTTTGAAAACTAACTTCAAAATGTTTTCAAGGATTTCGAATTTTTTTTTCATTTCGCCGATTTTTGAAAACAAAAAATTTCAAGAATCAACTAAAGGAAAAACAAGGATTTGTTTTTCAAAATAAAAAAGACGATCGGTGGAAATGTAAACAAGAAATCAAAAACTTGATTTGTAAACAAAATGGCGTAAATCTTTTGGGAGAGTTTTGTAGAAAAATGGCGAAATGAGAGAAATGAGATCGAGAGAGAGAGAGGCGTGAGAATGAGAGAATTAGGGTTAGGTGGAGTGAGGAGAGTTAGGGCATCGCAGGTGTGGCGGTGGAGGGTACCCTGTTGGGAAATTAATTTTTAGATTTTGATGAATGTCATGTAAATTGCATTGTAATAGATAGGGTGGCCGAGCTGAGTTAAGTTAAGTCACTTTGCCTGAACATGCAAGAAAACAACTGGAGACTAAAGGAAGACTCCATTTGTGAGGCGGTGAGTGGCAAGAAGAGAAGACAGAACTCGATGAAGGTGCAACCGAGATGCAACTCGGTGAAGTGTCATTCAAGTCAACTCAAGATGAAGTGACAGATGAGTCATCCATGATTGGAAGTCGACTCAAGTCACCTGGGGAAGTCAAGTAAATGCGGTCAAGTCAATTAACCGAAAGAGATCCGTTTACGTAAGTCAAGAGAATTACTTAAACAAGTAATACTTCCATCGCATTTCTTAAAGTGCTCGACCCTAGAAGCATGCAAAAGGAATAAACCAATGGGAAGCATTGCACGTGTCGAACTCACGAAAAGTCAAGAATCATTCATACGAGGAAATGTCAATTCCAAGAATCGCAACAAGACAAAGCCAACGACCACAAGTGTCTTTTGAAAATTAACCTATCTCTTCAACGGGCAAATTTTCAAAAGAACACTATAAAAGATGAGGAATCACTTTGAGAAAAGGTAACCTTGACAATCAGAAAACAAATACGAGCAAGAAAAGCAATATCTCAGAATCTGAACTATTCCCGAATCATTCAAGTTCAATCCTCAAGCCTACATTACGAAGAAATCAATCCAACACTTACCCGTGAAGGAAAGACGACTTCAATCAGTTGAAGAGGAAACATTTGAAGAATCAAAGGGTCTACATTCCAATGAGGATTGTAGAAAGGTTCAAGGTCGAACCGGTTTCAAGTTTTAGAGGGCTTCGTGATCAAATCCAAGAACCTTGAGCAAGTGGGTGGTCAGTAGTAGCAAAAGCGTTTGCGCCTGCGTGAAGAAGCCGAGTCGCACGAGAAGCTTGATTGTGTGACCAAGGCATCTCCAGATCGAGTCCCAAAGGATCAAGTCGATGTGTGATCAAGACTTGCATCCTGGACTGATTATGTAGAAGACCTTCTAGCTAATTGAATTTTAATACGAAAATAAGTAATTATAATAGAAATACTTTAAAGATTTCTTAAAAATACGGAATAATAAAAACTTTACTTAGTTTCAAAGTTTAAATGAAATAAAAACTAATAATTGAAACAATTATAAATCCAGAAACATCCATAATGAAGTGAAAATGACATTCAACATCCCAATAGAAATTAAAATTCAAACTTTTTTTTAAACTTGAAAGACATGAAAATCATGAAAGTCGTGGGTTCGCGAGTCACTGCGCTGCGCCATCTCCTTCCTCATCAGGGTTCTCATCTGAAAATATTAAACATTCGTGGGATGAGCTTTAAAGAAGCTCAACAAGTAATCTCATGCATGAATGCATGTCTAATGCAATATTATAACATTTACTTCAAAACTTGTCATTTTCTTTACTTAAAACATTCTTTAAGACGCGAGCTCACTTGGTGATACATTGTTCTATTCAGGGTCGCAGTGGGCCTTGTTATTTGGAACCCGATTAACATTTTGCCCGAAGGCCCATTTCTTTTAACATTAACATTAGCCGCAAGCGGCACATTGTCGGAACGCCGGTCCCCCGCGCCCATTTCCCACTCACTCCAGCATCATAGAACAATATACACCAATTTCTTTGAAAAATATATTATTAATTCTAAACTAAAATTTGACTCGACTTAATCTTTGTATGCTCGTGAAATGCTATGAACGTACATTTAACATGATGCATGAACCTAAGTGATGTCGATTTTCATTGAATGTGAAAATAAATATAAGCGCATAGCATAATAATTAAATCACACTAGCTGAAATAATTTGAGAACAAAATACTACATTCAACTGATTAGGGAAAACCCTACGTTCAATTAATTAAGGGAAAATCCTATATTCAATTAATTATGAATAACCCCACATTCAATTAGTAAAAATAAAAAAAAAAACAAGATTGAAAGACGTGATCAAGAAGAAATCAATTAACTATATAAGTGTGATTTAATGTTAAAATTGAATACAAATAATTAGAACATAAACCGGATGTTCATTTACAAAACAATCGCATCTTTTAACATATATTTTACCTTTTTCAAAGTAACTGGATTAATTAAAAAGAATATTTACTCTTAAATGCATTCAAACAAAAGCATATGAAAGAAGATATATAATCCAATTTATTTTAAGTTGTATCAAGTATATGTGAAGTATACGTACATATATATATATATATAAATATATCATATATGTGAAGTATACATACATATATATATAATTATATCATATGTTATCATACGTACATATATATATAAATATATCATATGTGAACAAGTAAGTTAACCTATTATCCTAATTAGCATGGTTATACTTCTATAATAATATTATATACATTAACATACATGCGACTTGATTGCGGTGGAAATCGTACAAGTAAATTAAGTAGCAGACTTTTTGATTAAATAACAATAATTAAAATCCTAATCTATATGAAACTAAAGGGATTACTTGCCTGGTTCGTCGGATGACTCGGATCAACTACAATAAAATTCACTCCGGTTTCTACCCAGTAGAATCTATACATAAATTATTATATAATAGAATTAGTAAAACTTAACCAAATTCAATTATGAAACTAAAATAAAGAAATAATTACGAAACCTTCAAACTCTTCGGATAATTTGTACTGCAAATTGGATTATACTTCTTGTATTTTCTTGATTCCTCTTTTCTTTCTTTTCTTTTTCTTCTTCTTTCTTTCTCCTTCTTTCTTCTCTTCTTTTCTGTTTCTCCTTCACTCCTCCGATTCTTCCTCCCAACTAATCATCCTTATCATCTTTTATTTCTTCCTTTTTATTATTTTATTTTTCCATTATTCCCACTAAATCTCCCACTTTTTATTTTCTTTTTCTCACTTTCTCCACCTTTCTCTTCCATTATCCCCAACACCAACCACTATCTTTATCTCCCATTGTCCCCCAATAACATCCACTATCTCTAATTATTTCTTTTAAATTTTTGTTTTATTTTTTAAAAAAAATGGTTTGACAGATGATTACCACTTTGTATCTCGATCAATACTTAGTGGATTCCTCCAGGAGTTGGAGAAGAGAGGATTAGAAGAATTACCCCATCTTCGAACCTCTATAAAAATTTATTGTGTCATTTACATTTCAACACTTTAATTTCTGCACATTATTTCAATATTTGCTGATAAATTTGCTATCCAATTGATAATCAAAAAAGTGCTAAAACCAAGTATTAAAACAAACTTAAACCAAATTCAAGGGTGTTAAGTCTTCCGCTGAAAACATATCACAGTCAAGTTAAGTTCTAGTCAAAACAACTGAGTTATTCTATCAACAGCTCAGTCGAGTCTGTTGAGTGGCTAACTCTGCTGATTAACTAACTTAGTTGTCCATCTAGGACTCAGTTGTGAAGTATTAACTCTGAACGTTTTAAAAGGACTAAATCGAAAAATTGGTAAGGTTTATTCAACCCCTTCTATACCTTACACTCACACCCTTGGGACCTACATACCCAGGTGGTGGTAGGTGGTGTTGGGTTGTGAGATAGTATAGGGAAGGTTTCGATCCATATTTAGAACCGTCCGATGATGGACACGTGTCTTTCGAATCCGAGTCATTCATTTTAAATGCGATACAAGATGATGACATGTGTTTTTTTTTTGATACATTTTTGGGCCAATATTTTCTAAAGGCTTTTGTTTTAATTGGGCTTGGTATCTATATATTATATGTATATATATCCATTGGACTTTTTAATTTTTTTCAGAATTGAAATTATATTTATATTGTTTATTATCATTAATATTTATTATTATATGAAAATAATTGAATTAAATATTATTATTATTACTTAATTTAATTTCAAATAAATAAATTTGAATAAAAAAATAAAATAGAGATTAATTATACAAAAACGTTTTCAAATTTATCTCAAATAATTATAATATATTCTTATAATTATTTTATTATATAATTTAATATATAAATATTAGATATTTTGTATTATATTTAAAGTAAATAAAAATTGAAATAAAATAATAAAATAGAGATTAAGGATACAAAACACGTATTCAAATATATCTCAATTAATCATAATGTATTCTTATAATTATTTTATTATATAATTTAATATATAAATATTAGAAATTTTGTATTATATCACTTTATTTATTACATATATATAGGGTTCCTTAATATATTAATATTTATATTAATTATTTTATTATTAATAAATATGTTATATATAACGTATTATATATTATTATTATTATTATTTAATAATTATTAAGTTTTCGTATAAAATTACTCTACTTATTATATTATTATTATTATTATTTAGTTTAAACCAATCAATTTTATAATTATTATTTTTAATATTATTATTATTACTATTTATTATTAATATACTTATTATCATGAATATGGATGATTACTAGAATTATTATTATTATCATTATTATTATATTTGTTATTGAAATAATCAATTCGAATTTTATTAAATAATTTTTATGTATAAAATTTTTATTATTGTTTAATTTGATATATAATCATTTTTTTACATTTTAATTTTAAATTGATTTTTCAGAAATATAATAATATCTAAAAGGACGTCTTTTGAAAAAGGCTCATCAAGTACAATGGTTCATCCATTATCTAACGATCGCTCAGCGATATCACAAATGGTATGTTCAATTATTTTTTGTTATAAATAGAAGAAATATACAATGTTGTATTTAAATACTAATAATGATAACATTGTTTTTTTTTTAAAAAATAATATAGTTTGGCGCGCGATTATATCCGGAAGAAATATGGTTAATCGTGGCGTATCTAATTATGGTACTTCCGGGACACTCTCTTCGATGAGTTTGAAAGAAGTTATAGTAGTTGATCCGACATGAAGATGAACTGAATGGAGCCCATATTACTTCAAATGAGCCGATGATGTATGAGAATTCTGGTGTTAACGAATCGAGATTGAACTCGGTGAAGTATGTAATCCTTCACATGATGGTTGGTGCAATTTTTATATTTGTTAATTTCATATATTTTAGTCTATTAATATTATTTAGTATAATTTCATGAATTAGTGTATTTATTATTTTTTTCAGAGTATTGGGATATAGGGGATGCGAGTTTTAAATGCCAATTTTGTGGAGCATTATTTTGGTTAGAAGAAAGACTATCCTCCTCTCCAAAATCAAATTCTCGCTACTCTTTGTGTTGTGGGCACGGAAATATTCAACTTCCGCCAATCAGACAACCACCAACTGTTCTTGAAGATCTATTGTTTGGAAATGGAAATAAAAGCAAGCACTTTCAAGAAAATATACGATCTTATAACAATATGTTCTGTTTTACATCTATGGGAGGAAAGATTGACACAGATGTGAACAAAGGTAGAGGTCCACCGGTTTTTCGAATGTATGGCCAAAATTATCACCTTATTGGAAGTTTGTTGCCGCCGGATGGATCTACTCCCAAATTCGCTCAGCTATACATATATGATACGGAGAATGAAATAAGTCATAGGTTGAATTCCGTAAGGTTTGTTTATTTTTTTATTATATTTTGTTTATTTATTATTAATTTGTTTAAATTTTTAAACACAAATTTTATTTAATTTTTAAAAAACCATGTTTAAATTTGTAGGCAAGGAAGTGATAGCAATAATTTGCACGAAGTTATCGTGTCTGAATTGAAGAAAATGTTGGACGAGAACAATGTTCGGTAAAATCTTTAGAATGGCAAAAAAAGATTCGACAACATGGATATTCAGACGTAAAATTATGTTTGATTGGTAGAAGGAGTACGGATGCTAGGACATATAATATGCCAAGTACCGGTGAGGTTGTCGCTTTGATTTTGGTGATTTCGATCGTGCTTTAGGCGATCGGGATATTGTTATTGAAACAAGATCTGGTCTTTTGCGGATTAATGAATTGAATGCTTCTTATTTGGCCTTGCGTATCCGTTACTATTACCTTATGGTGAGGATGGTTTTAGAGAAGATATACCATTTTCAATAAATAAGACTAATAATAAGATTGGTGCGAGAAAAATAATTAGTGTGCGTGAATACTTTGCGTCTGCATTACACGACAAAGAACATGAATCGCCTACTATTTTGTCTTCTCAGGAGATTGTTTTCAAGATTTATTGTTGATGCATACACAATGGTCGATCGCTTTCGATTGAAATATATCCGTTTGAATCAGAAAAAGCTTCGTTGTGATATATATAAAGGCTTGACGGATGCTGTTTTGCGTGGTGATATTGATCCGAGTACTCAGGGCAAACGCATTATATTACCTTCAAGTTTCACCGGAGGTGCTCGATATATGATACAGAATTATCAAGATGCGATGGCTATATGTCGATGGGCGGGTTATCCCGGATACATTTATAACATTTACTTGCAATTCTTAAATGCCGAGATTGTTCGTTTTGTTCAGAAAAAGAATCTAAATCCCGAAGATCGACCGGATATTGTTTGCAGAATCTTTAAACTTAAGCTAGATTCTTTGATCAAAGATCTTCGGCAAAATAAACTGTTCGGGAAAGTAATTGCAGGTTAGCATTTATTTTTTAAATATTTTATACATATTTTTAATAATATATTTAATATTTATTTACTTAGTTTAGTGTCTCAAATCCATTTTTTTTTATTATTTTATTTGATTATCTATACGATAGAATTTCAAAAGCGTGGCTTGCCTCATGCACATATATTGTTGTTTCGGCAAAGAAAGACAAATATCCAATTGCGAGATGACATAGATCGAATCATATCAAATTTGAAATACTGGACGAGATAACGATCCATGTTATTATCTTTGTAGTAAAGGAGCATATGATTCATGGTCCATGTGGTGATGTCGGGAAAACGCTCCATGTATGGCGATGGTCGTTGCACTAAACATTTTCCCAAAAATTTGTGGATGCAACTACTTTTGATGAAGAAGGTTATCCGTATTCTGAGACGCAGATTTAAATGACGGAAGAATAGTTGAGAAAAATGGTGTGTCGTTGGACAACAGATACATGGTGCCTCATAATCGTAAGTTGTTACTCAAATATGGAGCTCACATAAATGTCGAATGGTGTAACCAGGCGGATCTATTAAGTATCTATTCAAGTATGTAAACAAAGGAAATGATCGCGTGACAACGTCGTTTTATACAAGCACCAACGATGAGGAATGGGAAAAACGTTGATGAAATGAGCATGTATTATGATTGTAGGTATATATCGTCATGTGAAGTCTGCCTGGAGGTTATTGGGGTTTGAGATTCAAAGACAAATATCCTTGATCGAACGACTCGGCTTCCATCTTCCGAATGAGCAGAGTGTTATTTTCGGTGATAATGAGCGAATAGACGATGTGCTTAGTAAAGATTCGATTAAGGAGATCATGTTTTTAGCATGGATGGAAGCAAATAAAATATATCCCAAGCCCGTGAGTTAACCTATGTTGAAGCCCCAACAAAATTCACATGGAAGAAAGAACTCGGGAAGTGGATTCCAAGAAAAACGGGAAATCCATAGGTCGAGTGTTTTTCATTCCTCCGGGGCTGGTGATATGTACTATTTACGGTGTCTTCTCAATATTGTCCGTGGGGAGATACGTGTCATGATGACTACAAGAAGGTCAATCGGTACTCAACACTCTTCGCATCGTGACGCTTGCTATGCTCGTCCGTTAGAAGATGATAGGGAATATGTTGATGCAATCATTGAAGCGAGCCATTGGGCTTCGTAGAGAGTTTGAAGTTTTTTTGCGTCGTTGCTATCATCGGAATCTTTGAGCACACGTAAGTAGTATGGGACAAGTGTTGGCAATATCTTTCGATGATATTCTACATAGGCACGACGTCTTCTTCAATATGAAGGTATTATTATTATATGTTAAATGTCATGTTTTTATTTCTAATTACATTATTTTATATATCTTATTATTTATTCAATGTCTTATTATTTCTCTTGCGAGAATTGGTATTGAGTGAGAACGAGATAAAAATCTTGTTTTGTTGGAGATTGAAAGAATATTGAGAAGTCGTGGCACGAGTCTACGTGATTTTGATACGATGCCCCTTTTCCGATCCGACAATCACCGGGAATAGCCGAAACAGTTGATATATGGCGAGTTGCGTTATGATCGTAAGGCTCTTTGGTAGAGCACAAAAACCTCATTTCAAGACTCAATGACGAACAAAAAAATATTTACTCTAAAATCATGACGGTGGAATCAAATAAAGGTGGTATGTTCTTTGTATACGGATATGGGGAACCGACAAAACATTTTTGTGAAGGGCTTTATCTCGGCTTTGAGATCGAAAGGAGAAATTGTGTTGAACGTGGCATCGAGTGGAATAGCGTCCCTATTCTTTGCTGGTGGAAGGATCGCCCATTCCCGTTTTGTTATTCCTTTAAACCCAAATCAAGAGTCAACTTGCAATATCAAACAAGGGACTCCGCTTTTGTGATTGATTATTTGTTGTAAACTTATAACGAGATGAAGCCCCAATGATGCACAAGCATTGTTTTGAAGCGTGAATGAAACTTTGAAAGGTCTTTTAAAATTAATCAATCCACGGAATGAATCAAAACCTTTTGGAGGGAAAATTGTTGTGTTCGGGGTGACTTGATGATATTGCTGTTATACCGAAGGGAAGTTGATAGGATGTAGTCAATGCCACGATAAATGCATCGTATTTGTGGAAAGATTACAAGATCGAGATTGACTAAAAATATCGTCTTCAAAACCTCCATCGGAAGATGATTATGCGGATTTGGCCCGATTCTCGAGTGGATAGCAAGCATCGGAGATGGAACAATCGGAGGATCTAATGATGGTTGTGCCACTATCGATATACTGAAGATATTATTTTGGAATCATCCGGTGATCCGATTGCAACAATTGTAGAGAATACTTATCCTATGTTTAAAGACGCCATTGATGATCCTACTTATTTGAAAGATAGGGCGATACTCGCTGACCGACTCTTGATGTTGTTGAATCGATCAATCAATATATGATGTCTTTAAATTCTCTGGGAGGGGCAGACTTATTTGAGCTCGAGATAAAGACGAGTAACTGACGCTAATATTGATTTCTTGCATGATCTTCATACGCCAGAATTTTTGAATGGTATAAAATGTTCGGCGTTCCCAATCATGAGCTGCATTTGAAGGTTGGGACTCGTTATGCTCCCGAGAACATGGACCACTCGATTAGATTGTGTAATGGGACTAGATTGGTGATTACGAGGCTCTCTAGGCACGTACTTGAAGCTAAAATTCTCGAACGCATGAAGGTCATAAGGTGTAGATACCGCGAATGACACTAACACCATCGGACCTCGAGAATTCCATTCAAGTTTCAACGTGACGAGTTTCCTCCGATCGTGTCTTATGCAATGACCATAAACAAGAGTCAAGGCCAATCTCTCTCAAATGTTGGTCTGCACTTGAAGAATTCAAGATGTTCGATCACGATCAATTATACGTTGTTGTTTCCGAGTCACCAATCGGAAGGACTAAAAATATTAGTGTGTGGCGAAGATGAATCAAAAAACAAACAGACGCAAAATATCGTGTACAAAGAAGTTTTTCAAAATTTGTAGATATTAATTTGTTCGAGTAGATGTTTGTACATTTTCTATTTTTTATTAATGTGTAATAAATTTTATAAACATCCAATCTATACGTTTGAACCCAACAAACCCAAAATCGTAAAACACCATAAATTGCATATTTTCCCACATTACACTCGCCGTGCATCACACGGGTAAAGCACTAGTTTATTATTCATGTCGAGAATCTTGAACTCGGACCCGACCTATTTATTTCCCGAGATAACCCGGACACGACCAATTTAACCCGTCTAATAAAATTAGTTTTATATATATTTAATATTTTCAATTGAATAAATAATTTTTATTAAAATCAATCATTATGACACACTATTCCTCAATAAAAATATCACAAATCACAACATACAAAAAAAAAAATAATAAATAGCATAACATACTAATCATATTTTGAGGACAACATACAAAAATACATGAAAAATAATTACAACATATATATTAAGAAGGTTTTAGCATTTAAATTTTAAGGACATATTTTGTCTTTTGTTTTTTCTTATAATTAACTATTTACTTAGTTTTTTTTTTTTTTTAAATTTACAAACGGGTTAGACATGTTAAATGGGTCATAGCAAATTGGTCGAACCCTAATTGCTTAATTGGTGGATTATATGGGTATGACCCAATTTCGATCCGCACCCTTGAAGCCTTGACCAATACCTATCAATATCGTGTTAAGGCTCGTGGTCGGGTTTTGCGTGTCGGGTCCGAAATTGACACCCCTATCCGCATTGTTTATTTTATTTCATTTAATTTTTTATTTAATGAGTATTTGTTAAGTAAAACAAACTGAACCTGTTCACAAAAACTCTTGTCAGCAAATCGCCTAACTGTCCGGACTGTTAGACGGATCGACATGCGGATCCGGTGGCATTTTCGTAATATTAGCAGTGGTGTTTTATTAATTTTCGGGAGCACATGTATTATCGGTCTTCAAATGTATTAGTCGCCCTTCTAAAAAGTATTAGCGCTTTTCCGAAATGTATTATTAGTTTCAAGAGTTTTTAGTATTTCTCTTGAATATACTCTCGAAATGTATTAGCAATCCATCAAAAAAATATTAGTAGTTCATCGAAAAAGTATTAGTAGTTCTTTGAAATAAATTAAAATTTTCTCACGAAATGTATTAAAAGTCCTTTCGAAAAGTATTAGTCGCCCTTCTAAAAAGTATTAGCTTGATTCTCCGAAATGTATTAGTAGTTCCTCAAGAGTTTTTTTAGTATTTTTCTCATGAATATACTCTCGAATGTATTAGTCGTCCTTCTAAAAAGTATTAGCAGATTCTTCTAAAATGTATTAGGCGATTCCCTAAATATAATTAAATTTTTATCCCATAATATATTAACAAATCCTTCCGAAAAGTATTAGTCGTCCTTCTAAAAAGTAATAGCGATTCTTCTAAAATGTATTAGTAGTTCCCTTTAATATAATTAAATTTTTCTCCCAAAATGTATTAACAGTCATTACGAAAAGTATTAGTCGTCCTTCTAAAAGTATTAGCAATTCTTCTTAAATGTATTAGTAGTTCCCCCGAAAAATATTATTTTTCCCTTTGAAATATTTTTAGTAATTTTCTGAATAGTATTAGTTTTTCCAATAAAATGTATTAGTAGTTCCATTTGAAAAGTATTAGTTATTACCTTTAAAAGTATTAGTTTGTCTCTTGAAAAGTAAGTTAAATGAAATATTCCTTAGCCCCTGTTAAATGAAATCTTCCTGAGCCCCATCTATAAAAATTCTTCTAAGCAAATGCATGTAAATGGGATTATTTATGTACTTATTTGTTGACTAATACACAATAATTATTGAGTTTTCTTCAAAATTCCATACAAGAGAAAAAATAATTTTTGTAAATAATGCACCTACTTGTTTTGAGGTTTTACCTCTATTTCTAATGCTGTTATTATTTTTTTTTTTTTGAGAAGAATGCTTTCTGTTATTAAACTTACGTCAAAACCTGGAATTGGCACTTTCAAAGAATAGTTTGATATTGTTTTAGCTCATTGGTGAAAATCAAGCAAAGTAGCAAGAGAGGTAAAAGAATGATATGAGGAAGACTTTTAAGAGAAAGGGGAGAGGAAACACGCAGAAATGAGAAAGAAGGAAGGAGATTTGGAGTAGGCCTCGTTTTTTTTAAAGATCCGAATTAAAGTGTTGGGGATCCGTCTAACGGATTTAGATCCGTTAGACCGTCGACAGGAGACTAGCTCGAACCTGTTTATAAACTTTAAAAGGTATTTGTATTTTCAAGAAGATAGATGGTGTTTTTGTAATTATGCTAAACCTCATGGGTGGTTTTTTAAATTATCCCTAATTATAATATGGTTGATATATAGGTTGTTGGGCAAGAAGGAACACAACGTGCAATCACGCCAAGTATTTGGATAGCACTACAGATTTGCAAGAACAAAATAAATCCACTAAAATCCTGATCAAAGATGCTGTTCACTTTCTCACAAATGCTCAAAAATTTGCATTTTCCTGTCCAAAATGGTTTCCAGAACGTACCTGAACACACATTTCAATTGTCCTTTTGCACCTAAAAAGAGCAAACTACAGTTGTACGCGTAAAAATAAGCAATAAAAAAATTCTACAACATTTCCATTTTGAAGGCAAAGATCATTCTAGCCACTCCAATTTACAAAGACACAAAAAAATTGGTCCCATATTATTGTATAACAATAAACTAGTGAATCTTGCTATGTTGCTTCAAATATCTCTCGCCAACCCAGAAAGATCAACATCTCCATCACGGCTATTCTTAGGAAGGGTTTCTTGTGGAGGGGCACGTTCAATCTGATTTCCACGCTTGTGTGGTGATGAGCAATCTTTATCGAATATTTTCGGTACCCTCGACTGAGCTGAAGAACTCGTTCTTCATCTCTTCAGCTGCTTCAAAAATTGGCTCATGCCGTCAAAGAAGCTACGTTCGATGGCTTCAATATCATTACGCAACCCAGGAAAGTAAGAGGACCTGTGCTCTCCAGAATCCAAGGAAATGAACCTTTAACCATTTGCTCCGTAACATCTTCCTCAGTGTATTCTTTGTTAGATTGTACAATCTCGCTGGGCCTGAGTGGAAACAATACCATATAAACTTATCAGCTAATCGTTGCTCGATAAATAAGTGTAATCAGATATATATACACTAGCCCCTAATGACAGAAATAATACTTTTCATTAACTCCAAAAGGAATATGGCGTAAAGATTAATGCAGCAACAATTCTCTAAGACTCTATTTGGATTGATGGATTTGGAGCTAAGAATTTCAAATTCATATTCAATAAAGTCATTTTATACTATTTTTGGAGTCATTTTGGAGGATTTCAAATCCTTCTTCTCATTTGGAGTCATTTGAAATTCTTCCCCCAAATCCTCTCCCTAAATCTAAATACTCTCATCCAAATGCAACCTAAATAAAGCTGCTCACAACACTCTTTAAATCTCTTCTACGAAACATAGCTTACTACCAGTAGAGAAAATTTAAGCTGCCAAACAAGGATATTTATCATGTGGGAGTATGAAATGAGCTCAAACGGATAGCAAGTAATAGCCCATTTTATTTCTTTCCCTTGTGTTGTTTATTGTGACAAGTTAACCACTTAGGGAAAATGAAATGTATGAAAACGTGAGCGAGGAGGATTCTGAAAAAGGAAATCAATCTGTTATAGATCGATTTTGATTATTTAATTAGGGTTATTTAATTTAATTATTGGTGGTTTAATTAAGGTTAATCATTATTTCTTAGTTCAATTAGGTTTAGTTAAGGTGAATTGTTGTTTCCTAGTTTAGTTAGGATTAGTTTCTAGTTTAACTAATTCTTATTATTGGGCTTTAAGCCCGTAGGGTTAGGTTTAAGGTTATGTTGCTATTTAAGTGAGTATTATTATTTCATATAGGACACTTTGGAGTTATTGAGTTTGTCGGCTTTAAGCTGGGCGGGAGATTTCCCGAGGAGAACTTCGCGTTCTTGTTTTGTTTTCTACATTAATAATATCAATCATTGCTTTTCTTTCAAATTACTTTACCCTTGACTCTATCACAATCAAACTTCATCGAACATTCAGATATCAGTTCGTGAACATATAACTTTTTTATCATTTATATTTATGCCATTCGAATTAAATTAATCTTTCAAAGTATACTTGTTTAACTCTAAATTATTTGTGCAAACAAAATGAATTATCTTGTGTTGCTCTTGGCTAGGTATCTTAGCTTTAAAAAAAATCACTGAAAAGGATAGGCTGAATTTGTTCCTGAATTCTGCGATTGAGATCTGAAGTTAAAAGTTCCAACTCTGGAGAGTTGGATTATTGCCTGTTCTGTTGCATTAGTTTAACCATCATCTAAGCAAGTGAGAATAGCTTTGATTGCTAGTTTGCTATTCTCACTTGCTCAAATCATTCCATCCAACCTGTTTCCTATCGCTACCTTCTTTTCCTCCTGGCATGTTAACCTCTTATCTTGTCTTCTTTAATTCTTTTTCCAGTCTTCTCTCAAGGTTCATTTGGATTGATGGAATTTCAAAAATCCATAATAACAAATGCATTGAGCTTATTTGGATAAAATGGATTTCAAATCCTTAAGCTCCCATTTTGAACCTTTTTTGAGTCATTGTGGTGGATTTCATATCCATTCTTATATGGAGTCATTTGAAGTCATTCTCACAAATCCTCCCGTCAACTCTAATCCTTCCAGCCAAATGCAACCTTAATTTTGGTGGAGATACTCATTCGTAAATCAAGGCAACTCAACTAACCCTACTTATCTATACAAAACATTTCAGCATCTCCAGCTCCCAAAATTTTTCGCTCAAAAAATCTTGGAAAAGCACTAACACTAGCTCTTTAAATGGAAGCTTTTGAAGAATATTGATTGTTTTAACTTTTAAGCAACCAAAATAGGGCCAAGATATATGATAATATGAATAATTTCATTTTGTCATTCACATGTTGAACTGAAGTTCTATACCCAATTATTCTAAATTCTGATCTCTTGGATCCAAAAATATACTTCCATGTATTAGGCTATAACACATAAAAACAGAGGTAAGCACAATAAACTAACTTAGCCCCATATTAAAAAATAAATAAATAAACAGAAGAAGTAAAAATCCCCAATTCCTCATATTATTCACATAAATTTCTCAAGAAATTAGCCCCGAGGGAAGATATAATATAAACAAATTAGATTTGTTTCCAATAGAAAACAATAATTCGAATTCCAGCAATTCAAAGTAGTGCTATTTATAATTTACCTTCCGAGGCAGTCCTTGAAAATCTGTTCGGTTTTCTCGCACTTACGAATGAATTTCCCAGGCTCCACCTCCTCCGTGCGGCACTGAGATCTCACCACCTTCCGAGTGGCGCAGGGGTCGCTGTTGTCGTCACCTCTAGGGTTTGAGGAAGAGGAAATATAGTCGGAATCATCATTCTTCCACAACCAACCCATCGTTGATGATGATGTTCGCCGAAATCTGTGGTAAGTTGGGTGAGTTTGTAATTGTGTGAATTTCGGATGACAATCTAGAAACCGTTGCAACTGGTAAAGAGGTATACGGCTTTTATACTGGAAGGCAATGACGGTAATTACAGCCACCATGTTTTTCTTGGGAATAAATTCTTCTAGAATTGTATTTGTACCGAATCCAAATTGATACTTAAAACAGTAAATAAAGTTTATTCTTGTTTTAAACAATTAATATAATTAAATTCATTATATAATTAATTAAAGCTAATTAGGTCGTGGTTAATTACTAATACCAGAAAAACAAAATCTGAATAATTAGATAAATATTGTTGTGTTAAATAGTAATACCTCCGTCCTAAAAAGATAATCACCTTTTTTTTTTTTTCGTCCGTCCCAATTTATAGGCTTCTTTCCTTATTGAGAGTATTAAATGTACAACAATATACTAAATTACACCTATTTTTAATTCATTTTGAATGATATACCACCATTTAATGCAAGGGCAAAATAGGACTAATATGTGAAAAATTATAATCCCAATTACATTTATTACGTTTTCTTAATCTGTGTGAATTGTTCTACTTGTCTATCTTTATGGGACGGTAGATGTTTGATACATGTTTTTATCTTAATTTTGATGATTTTATTTTTATACCAAAACAATGTTTTTAATTGTTGTCCAAATACTCCTAAATGATTTAAAATGGTTTTAATATTTTAGGAGTATTTCTTCAAGTTTTACTTTAGATAAAATTGGACAACACTTTTAATGATTTTATGTTTATAAGTTTTTACTTCAAAACAAGGTTCTAAATGTTGTCTAAATACTCCCGATTGGTTTAAAATGTTTTTACTAAATTTTGGAGTATTTCTTTGTTTTATTTTCGTCAAAAAATCGGACAACATTTTGCCTCGAGGTCAACCTGTCGCCTCTATAGGGCAACTTGTACTGAAAAGTACTGATTCGAGCCAGAGTGAAAAACAAGTCGGTCGGCCGCTCCGGGTCGGCCGACCGTCGCCTTCTAAAGGTGCGGCCAAGACTGCAAAGTGTTTCTTTGAAATAGAAACTTTGATCTTCAATTTCTCAAGCGTGGACCAGGTTGAACATAGGGGTGACCTGGTCGAACCCTACGTCGGTCGTGCCTATGTAAAAATGTTGTGTCATTTTTTGAACTTATTTCGTGCGGCCGTCGTATCTATTTTGAATGACAAAATCGACCGTTTGACAAACAGACATCTTTTCCTTAAAATGTGGGTTTGATTTCTAACAACTATATTCTTGATTTTAATTGTATTTTTCAGAGATTTTCAATCCCCAAGAGGAGCCTATGCTTGATCAATCATCTCCTATAAATAGAGGAAGTTTTGGAGCAACCAACATAACCATTGAGATACAATTCAACAAGATACACTTCAAGCAAACACTTGTTCTTCATTGTTATTATTCTTGTTGTAATTTTGCCTACCTTATCACTTTCACATCCTGAGGTCTAGGCTATTCTTGATTACACTTTGCACTCATATTGTAATATTCATTATTGAGTTGTAATCTTGATTTTTGGTCATCATTCAACACAAGACATCCTTGTGAGTATTCTTGTGGTAAGAATACACTTGGGTGATCTAGGTGATAGGTGTGTCAAGAGTGTGGTGCTCTTGAAGAATTTGGTATTCTTCAAGATTGAAGATTGTGGTGATCTTCAAAGGTGCGTTGAAGGAAGATTGTGGTAATCTTCAAAGGGAGATTGTGGTAATCTCCAAAGGTGGTGTTGAAGAAGAGTGTGATGCTCTTCAAAGTGTTGTAAGTTGAGTTTGTATTAATTTTGGTAATTAATAAAATTTCTCTTCTTTTTTTGAAATCCATCCCTGAGGATATCTTTGGGGTGGTAGATGATTAGGCCCTAGGTGGGTTGAACCTCTATAAATCGACGTGTGTTGTTTACATTCCGCACCTTTGTTATTATCTTTGAGCATTCGGTTCGAAAAAGAGGGCGTAATCGAAAAGATTGAGATAATCTATTCACCCCCTCAGATTATCGTAGTCGCTTGGACTTACAAGTGGTATCGAGCCAAACTCTTTGGCAAGCTCGTTTCACATCGCGAGTGAAGAGAAACGATCATCGGCTACTAACGAAGCTCATCTATCCCCGCACCTCCACCACCAAGCCACTCTATTTGATTCCAAAAATTATATATTTTGGAAAGAAATAATGGAATGTTATTTACAATGTTGCGGGTTCGATATTTTGGAACGCCGCCATAAATAGAGAAATCATTCCAATGATAAACACACCACACACCTCCAAAGGCTTCAAAGAGCCCAATGATGAAGAGAAGAAAATCATCTCCTTAAACGGTAAAGCTCTCAATATTTTGTATTGTTCATTTACTAATTTGGAATATGAACATATTGTAGGAATTCGATCGGCACATGAAGTATGGCAAAATTAGAAGCCATCTATGGAGTATTTGCAAATGAAATGAGTCAAACAAAAGCATCTACTTCTCAAAGGAACAAGCCTCTTACAACTCCCAACTATGAAGAAGTTGAATATTGTTTTATGGGCATCAAGAAGAAAAACGAGGTATGTCTTAAACCCTTTACTTCTTATGATATTGTTATTCATAATGATTATAGTGATTTGCAAAATGATTTTGATGATCTTCAAAATGAATTCCAAAATTTACTTGTTAAGTACAAAAATTTGAAAAAGGAATTCAATGTTTTGAAAAATGAAAAGGATAGCTTATTTACTTCATATGAATCACTATCATGTGCTCACACCACCACACTTGACAAGATTAGAAACCTTGAGAAACAAAATAGTACTCTTGTTGAGGATATTAATTGCATGAAAAATGATTTATCTAAATCCAACTGAGTACCGATGAAATTGTTGATTGTTGTGATAATTCGAAACTAGAACTTGATCATAAGCTTAATGTTGTCAATCATATGAAAAAAATCAAGTCTCTAAGCATGTTGGTCATTATGCTCCTAGAATTATTACTTGCTTTTATTGCGGTAAAAAGGGTCATACGGTAAATACTTGTCGGGCTAGAAATAACTCTAATTATTGTTGGAGACCTAAAAGTCTCAAAGCTAATCCTAAAGGACCCAAAGACCTTTGGAGGGTACCACAAAATAGTGTTTTATTAGGTACCCTGAAATAATAATTAATCGGAAAAAATTCATACCATTAAGAAGACATCAAATGACCAACTCATTTGATCAAAGGAGAAAACATTTTCAACAAAGCCGGTTTCAAGAAGAGGATATAATCATAAATGAGAAGAACACAATCCTTAGAAATGGCAAAGACATCATCAACAAGATGATTTTCAAAGAAGAAGAGACCATCAACAATGGGAAGGTAACAAACCTTGAAATGGAGTAATCAAAGAAGTCATCATCAACAAAGTGACTTCTCGGGGGAAGATATCATCAACAATGGGAAAGACACAACCCATGGAAACAGGCGTAATTGGTAAACCGTATCTCCCTAGTTAAATATGCATTCTATTTTGTTATTATGCATGTTTTTATTTGTGTCTTAATTGCAAAACGAGTTTTCAAATATTTATTTTTTAATTAAGGTTTTCAATATATATTTGTGCTTTTAAAAATTTTTTAAAAAGAAGACCTTGCATGATGTTTCTAAAACTCTTGTGCATTTAATTAGACTTATGTGGTTTATTATCTCTTATGTATTTTTATAGCATAAGCCTTTTTCTTGATATCTCCTATTACTTGCCTATACTTGTGTTATTGTGCAAATTTTATTTAAGAATTGTGTAGGATATATTTTTCATATTCATTGGCTATTTTGTCATCAAGTTTCTTAAACTATCGAGGTATGTTCACTCGTATTTTTCTTAGAACTTGATATTATGCTTATGCACATATCTTTCAAGATATTTCATTTCAACCCCTTAAGTACCCCTAAATGATTTTGCAAATTTTTCTTAAAAGGACACTACTCGTTAAGTCTCGATTTTCTCGAATATATGTTTTTCCGAAACCCGTATTTGTTGGACTTGGTCCAAAATTATCTTTTGCAAAGTTTTAAAAACTTTTGGGGTTAAAAATCGAATTTTGAAAAACTTGGAGATTGAAAAATTGCACCGATTGGGGGCCAAGACAGGGCGACGGTCGCCGCACGTCGACCGGTCGCACCACACCTCGGCCGGTCCGCCAGGGCAATTTTTCAAGATATAACCCGTTTGTCTTCACTTTTGAAACAGAACATCAAACCTTCAAACCCTCGTTCGCATTTGCTATCACCCCTTTTTTTTCTAAATCTTCAATTCTTAATCAATCTTTACGATTCTTGTTGCTAATCCACCTATTTTTGCAAGAATCTTACATATATGGCTCCTCCAAGAAATTCCACGGTCAAAATCCCACTTCCCAAGAGAAGAAAGGGCGGAGAGGGTTCTTCGAGAAATCGGCAAGACGGCCGAACAAAGGAATATTCGAGCCGCCCAAAGGAACGTGGCTCAAGAACGTGATGACATTCAAAATCCCATACTCTCTCGGGCCCAAATTGCCGAGCTCCGCGGAATAATTTCGCTCAAAAATTGTCGTTGGGCAAAAAGTAAGAAATCTTTTATTACTCAAGCTCCCCATTCTAATAATGTTCTTAATTTCATCAATAAATATGCGGAGTGGTACTATGAAGATTTGGGAATGGGTGGAAAGTCGATTGCTCGGACTAAAATTTGTTGTTTTAATTCATTCGCTAATGAATATCCTACTATTAGATGATTCTTTGAGGAGGAAGATTGGATGTTTTTATGGGAGCATGCATATGTTTTGTATGATGATGATATTATCCAACATTTTTATGCAAATATGTGGGTGCAATATGATGTTGATGATAAAAAGCCTATTGCGGTAAATTCGTTTGTAAAAGGTCGTCACTTTAGGTGGACACCTAATGAAATTTAATTTCGCTTCTACATGTTAGAGAAGGTGGTTGGGACTTTTCTCTTGTGCTATTTGGAATGATGATATGTTGGGGGTGTCTATGAGAGAAGTTAAGACCTATTTGGGCGTATGGCCAAAGTATTCATTGTTAGCGATGACACTTGAGCACCGTATTTTATCCGTTATTGTCGCCATCTTGTATTTGTGGAAAAGCGGGTAAAATGCCTAGCAACATGGACTATTTTTGACTTATAATATTGCTTTGAAGGAACCGCTTAACTTTGGCGCCATTCTTATTCAATGTCTAATTGAGTCCATCACTCGAGGAAATAAGAAGTTTGTTATGGGCAATTGGATTTATAAAAACTTATACAATAGGGACTACCTTCGTAAAATGTAATTCGGAGGTATTTCAAAATGACTTTGACATTGATAATATCTCCCAAATGGTCACTATGCGCAAAAATATGGACATCCGACCAACTAAGATGGCTAGAGGAAGAGGCCAAGATTCCCAGATCCAAACGACTTCTTTGATGATGCCGAGGCCGCGAGATTGGCGGAGGAAGCGAACAGAGCAATCCGGGAGGGTAATACCGGCGCTCAACCTTCTAGGAGGTACACCAAGCCGAATTTGATGATTTAAGATCTTTTCATGAAGCTAGGTATGAGGCTTTGGAGCAAAAAGACCTCGAAAATGCAAAAATCAATCGGCAAGTTGAAGAAATTCATCAAAGATTTTATTCCGAGGAACTTGCTTCTCTTGGATGAGGATTGATGTCCCCACCCCTTTACTATTCTAAAGATTTTCTTTCTTGTCCTTGTTGTCTTGTATTTCTTTTGACCTTCTTGTAAAACTCTTTCGTACTAATGAGATTTGCTTGTTTTCTTGAAAGGGTTAAAATAGCAAGTTGATAATGACTTGTGGATGGTCATGATTTTGATGGAGTATTTGATGGTAAAAATACTCTAGTTTGGCATAGTTTGTTGTTGGTATGAAGTACTTGATGGTAAAAGTGCTTCTTTTAAATTTTTGCTTAAATGCATTTGGCATGTCTTGATCATTTTGTTTAGATGGATTATTTGGGACATTTGTAATGTCTAAAATGCATTGTTTGATGCTTGGCATGTATTACTTGATGGCTCTTTAATTTTTGCTTGATGGCATTCGTAATGCCTTGATCTTTTGGCCAATATTATCTCAATGGGTTGAACCTCGAGTTTATGACTTTCTTGTATATCTCTTGCTATATTTTGCATATGATCTTGATGGGCTTAGATATATTGTTGTATAGTTTGGTAATGAATTTTTTGGCTTGGATCATTTACAAGGGCTATATACAACTTCTTTTAATTTTCACGCCACAAAGTGTTCAATGAAATGTCACAATGAAATTTTCAACTTCTACATGAGTATCTTGCTTCCAAAAGTCTTCAATACTTATTGAGATCATGTTTTGGCAAATAAACCGAGCATATGAACTCTTCATGATACATTTCTCCCTTTCTTCTTTGGTTTTTAAGCTTAAATTGCTCAATGGTTGATAAACCGTCTCTTTAGCACACTTTGAAGTATTTGTATGATGTTTTTATCATCCTAACAACTCTTTTTGATGATTCCAAAGGGGAGAAACAGAAATTGGCTAATTAGCTCAAAGAAGCTAATAAAAGCTCGTTATGGCTCTTTAAAGCCATAAGTTGTGAATTATATTTAGTCCAATTGTTGCTTGGTGGACTTATATACTTGTCTAATGATGTTTTATTGTGAGGGGAGCTTATAAGCTCTTGAACAATATGTAAAAGCTAAGCCTTTGGCTTATGGTTAATCGCTTTTACATTATTCATGATGTCTTGTTGATAGGGGAGCTTGTGCTTTTTATGCCTATTATTGAATATAATTACTCTCTTTCCTTGTTGCTTATGTATTTTGAAAATTTTGGTTGCTTCCAAACGGTTAGATATTTTTAAGGAAAATTGTTTTTAAAATTGTCCCTCTAATATTTCTAAAAATTGTTTTGGTTTGTAATCATCAAAAAGGGGGAGATTGTTTGATACATGTTTTTATCTTAATTTTGATGATTTTATTTTTACACCAAAACAATGTTTTTAATTGTTGTCCAAATACTCCTAAATGATTTAAAATGGTTTTAATATTTTAGGAGTATTTCTTCAAGTTTTACTTTAGATAAAATTGGACAACACTTTTAATGTTTTATGTTTATAAGTTTTTACTTCAAAACAAGGTTCCTAAATGTTGTCTAAATACTCCCGATTGGTTTAAAATGTTTTTACTAAATTTTCGGAGTATTTCTTGAGTTTTATTTTTGTCAAAAATCGGACAACATTTTGCCTCGAGGTCAACCTGGCCGCCCTATAGGGCAACCCGTACTGAAGAGTACAAAATTCGAGCCTGGAGTGAAAAAACAAGAGTCGGCCGGTCGCCGGGCGTCGCCGATGCAGTCGGCGACGGCCGCCCTAGGTGTGACCAGCAGTACTGCAAAGTGTTTTTGAAATGTAAACTTTGATCTTCAATTTCTCAAGGCGTGGACCGGTTGAACATAGGGGTGACCGGTCGAACCCTACGTCGACCGGTCGCCCTATGTAAAAATGCTGTGTCATTTTTTGAACTTCTATTTCTGTGCGACCGGTCGCCCTATCTTTTGACAGCAAAATCTGACCGTTTGACAGCAGACATCTTTTCCTTAAAATGTGGGATTGATTTCTAACAGCTATATTCTTGATTTTAATTGTATTTTTCTGTAGATTTTCAATCCCCAAGAGGAGCCTATGCTTGATGAATCATCTCCTATAAATAGAGGAAGTTTTGGAGCAAACATAACCATTGAGATACAATACAACAAGATACACTTCAAGCAAACACTTGTTCTTCATTGTTATTATTCTTGTTGTAATTTTGCCTAGCTTATCACTTTCACATCCTTGAGGTCTAGGCTATTCTTGATTACACTTTGCACTCATATTGTAATATTCATTATTGAGTTGTAATCTTGATTTTTGGTCATCATTCAACACAAGACATCCTTGTGAGTATTCTTGTGGTAAGAATACACTTGGGTGATCTAGGTGATAGGTGTGTCAAGAGTGTGGTGCTCTTGAGGTGTTGAAGAATTTGGTATTCTTCAAGATTGAAGATTGTGGTGATCTTCAAAGGTGCCGTTGAAGGAAGATTGTGGTAATCTACAAAGGGAGATTGTGGTAATCTCCAAAGGTGGTGTTGAAGAAGAGTGTGATGCTCTTCAAAGTGTTGTAAGTTGAGTTTGTATTAATTTTGGTAATTAATAAAATTCTTTTTCTTTTTTTGAAATCCATCCCGGATACTTTGGGGTGGTAAAGGATTAGGCCATAGTGGGTTGAACCTCTATAAATTGACGCGTGTGTTGTTTACATTCCGCACCTTTGTTATTATCTTTGAGCATTCGGTTCGAAAAAAGGCGTAATCGAAAAGATGGTGATAATCTATTCACCCCTCTAGATTATCGTAGTCGCTTGACTTACAAAGAGGAGTATTATGTTGTCACTTGTTACAATAGCAAAGGGTAATTTACAAAAGGTTCACGTAATTATAGGTTGTTTGTTCCCAAAAAAAAAATTATAGGGGTGGTCAATAATGGTTATGCAGAATCACGATTTGCAAAAAGTCATGTAACTTTTTTTTAATATGTTGGGAGTAGTGGTTGGGGACAGGGGATAAATTTCAAAGAAATCGAAAAGATACGGGGTTCGAACCTCGGTCAACACCCTACAAAGGGTGAGTGATACCACTGAGCTACAAGATGGTTTGATGTCGTGAAACTTATTGTGAAAAAACGAACTAGGGTTTTGAAACCCTAGCTTCATCTTTCAAGATATGTCTTTGTGAAGTATCACCCAAATTACATGAAATCGAGGGGAACGAGGATCGAAAGCCGACGTCGAAGATCCACCTAAGCACTGTGAACTTTTCCGATGGATATGCGATTGAAGGAGGCATGATAGTAGGGCGTGTTCGATGAGATGGTGCAACAAAATTTGATGTTAAACCATGAAAAGACGATCCCGCCATCGAGATCGCTGGAAAACGATGATCGGAGATCAAAAAGAATGGCGGTCGTCGTTGATATTAAAAGAGAGAAGAGAGCATTTTTTATTTTCGGATCGTTGCTCAATTTTAATACTTTGGTAACCAAAAATTGAAAAGATTGTCGAAAAAAATTCACATGTTCATATTTTCAGCTAAATCGCTAACGTGAAAAGCGAAAACCCATTTTGCTTATATGAACATCGTCAAGCGAATATCGTTCCCTAATTTTTTATCTCAATCAACAGGTCAACATGTCGGATATTCTAGATAAATCAAATCTTGGATCACGACACGCCTCCGCGCGCCTAACAAGTGGTATCAAAGCCACTTGGTAACTTGGGCAAGGTAAAAAATTGAGATTTGATTTTTACGGATGGACACCGTGGCAATGGCAAATCCATTCAAGGTGCAACACTTTGATGGCAAAGGGAATTTTATTCTTCGTCAATGAAGGGTGAAGGATCTTCTAGTTCAACAGGGCCTGGCACTAGCGTTGAAGGAATATGAGGGAAAACCGAGAAATGAAAGACGACGACGTGGGAAGATCAAGTCGCGTTGTGTTAGCACGATTGACTTTGTAGATGCGGACAACATTATCAATAATAATGTGGATGATGATTTTGAAGATTGACACGAGTTGTGGAAAAAATTGAAAACTTGTATCTCGGGAAAAATTTATCCACAAAGTTGCTTCTAAAGCGACAATTATATAGGATCAAGATGTCGGAGGGTGACAATCCGATGGATCACATAAACCAGTTTCATGGACTAGTGGATCAACTTAGGAAAGTTGGTGTGAAGATTGAGAAAGAAGATACAACCCTTTTACTTCTTACCTCTATCCCGCATTCATATAATAGTCTAGTGATGACGTTGTTTATGCAGGAAAGACATATTGGACCTGGAGCATATAAAAATATCATTGTTGTCCCATGAAAAAAAACAAAAGAAGGTAACCAGGATTAGGGCATGAATCGATTTGGTTGCTCGAGGCATGAATCGAGCGGGAGAAAATCGGTGGTGGATCTGTGACCAGCAGTCGATTCGAGACCAGGGAAAAGGGAATTGTGTGCTATCATTGTCACGAGGAGGGCCACATAAAAATCAATTGTTCTCGGAGAAAGAAGGATGATGATGGTGAAGGTGAAGGTGGTGATGCAAAGAATAGCTGCGGAAGATGTAGATGTTTACGGTTTCTGCGAGTATGGATACTTCTTCTCAAGAAGTGTGGATTTTAGATTGCGGTGCGTTGTGCATGTGTGTTCCAGCATTTGAGATTATTTTGATTTACTTCAATTGCGGAGCGCATGAATGTTGTCCTTAGGTGATGGTTCTACTTATAGAATCATGGGATTTGGAGTGGTGAAAATCAAAATGGGTGATGGAGTGGATCGTACTTTGGGTGGTGGGGCCTATGTCCTAAAGATGCGAAGGAATCTAATTTGCTTGAGCCAACCGGATTCCAATGGCTATGAGTATTCAGCAGATGTGAAGTCCTAAAATTCACACGTGGCGGAGAGGTCCTAATGGTGGGAGAGAAGTATCGAATTTGTATCGTCTGGTGACCTCAAAGGATTACTATAAGTGGAACGCGCTAGAAAGCTTCCGGGTGCAAACGTGTGTGTGTAGGAAATCATCTTTGGGCGAGAGGATGGATCACGGTCATCCTCGTCGGCAGCCAACTAGTGGTGTTGATTGGATGTACATGTGTATTGGCCGATTGAATCGTGGAGTTAGGACCTTACCGATTCGACATGTGTAGAGAATCAAGGTCAATGGTCTTTTGATGATCCGGTTTGCGGATGACGGTATTTTGTGATGGAGGTGGAGATTGTTAGGTAGCCATCCACAAATTCAATGGGAGGTGTCTTGTGTGGAAAATAAGAAAAGTTGGTCGTTTACTTTGACAAAGGAGCCGAATCCATTTTTGAATGGAAAACCAAACCTTCTTTCATTCTCTCTATAAATAGAGCGAAAGGGTTGAAGGAAGTGCACACCAACGAGAGAGAGAAACACAAGAAAAAAAAAAAGAATAGAATGTAGACTTTTGGGGTGATCAATTTGTGTGAGACAAATTGTGATAAGTATGGGAAACACGGGGTATTTTTTTCTCTTGGGGCAATACAAAAGAGTTGGGGAGAGTGTTATTTGATAACTAATAAAGTGGTTGTACGAGTCTTTTATTCTTGGGTTTAGTCCATAAACTCAGGGTGTAAATTTCTTGTACCAAGAAATTCTTTTTAGTAAAGAACAAAAACTCTAGTGGACGTATGCGGGTTTTTGTCGAATTACGTAAAATCTCTGTGTGCATTTTATTTTTCGTCGGTGTCCTTTGTTTTTGCCATCACGGTGTGATTTGTTGGGTATTCCGGATATATCAAATCTCGGATCACGACACGCCTCCGCCTGGGCCCAACACAACACACTTGGAGGAAATCCACAAAAGCAAAATTAATTTATACATCAGCTCATTCGATTAGAAATGTGGACACATTAATTTTTCCGGCAAATTTTCCAATTTTTGACGACCAAAGTACTTAAAGCGGGAATTTCTTAAAGTTTACAGGGAATTTTGCAAATCTGATTTTTCCAGGATCATTATTGCCAACCATTACAAGACTAAAATTGCATTTTAGCCTTTTACAAACACATCGAGCCAAAAATCAAGGTTGATGAGGTAAACTCTTAATATAAACAACAAAGAACCAATTTTTTTCTTTTGGAAGTGAGAAAAAGAACCAATATTAGTTATACATGTAAATAATAAATTTCACCAAACAAAATATGCAAATATCAAAGATGCTTATTAAGTTTTTTTTTCCTCTTTTACACAATATCAACACTTCACAAATGCGTTTTCTTTACCTGTGAGCAAAACTGCTAACAATACTGAAACTCAAACCAACACATACATATTACATATGGGTTAATTACAAAAGTACCTTGATGTTTGACCAAATTACAAGAAAACCCAACTAACTTTCAAAATTACAAAAATATCCCCAAGGTTTAATTTGTCTAACATTTAAACCCATTATAAGCAAAAAAAAATATTTCAAGACCCCCTTCATATTTATAAAAGTATTGCAGTTTACCCCTTAACACTAAATCAAACATCAGGTTACTTTTGTAATTTTAAAAGTTAGCTGGGTTTTCTATTATTAGGTGAAATCTCAGGGGTACTTTTTGTAATTATCCCTATTACATATGGCCTCAAATTCCTTACAACTTAAAGAGTACAATATCATATCCTTACAGTATCTTACTACTCAGGCACGAAAAACGTAAGCAGCAAAACGCCGATTTTTTGTTCTTCCTTTTCGTCACCTTATTTACAGAATCGGGCGGATAGCCTTCTGTTACATTAATCTCAAAAACTGTGGAGTCATTTTTCTGATTCATGATCAAAGAATGCATATCAATGGGCTTATTGGTGTTAGATGGACTTGATCGGTTTTCATCTGGTGAGGCCGGTACAATCTTGTTGTTCTGGTTTGTTTCCCTTGTATACGAATTGGAACTTTTACGCCTGAAACAAGATATTTGTCGACAAAATCAGAGGAGCAAAGACGTTTTTACGTATTATTTATCTCAATATAATGTTTTGTTCGCAAACAAATACTGGGTTAGTTACAAAAACTACCTCCAAGGAACACAATTATCTTTCCAAATTATAAGTCCATCAAGTTGGGGTACTTAGATAAAATACAAATATTAAGAGGTGTTTGTAACTTTGAACGATAACCAGAGTTTTTGTAATTAGGCTAAATTTCAGGGGTAGTTTTTATAATTATCCTACAAATATCAAGTATTCAAAGTTCGCTTGGAAACCAAATTACTGTCATTTGGGATAATTACAAAAAGAAAAAAACCTTGGTTTCGGGCTAATTACAAGAAAATCCATATGTTTTTGAAAATTGCAAGATCTTACATTTTTCCCCTTTACAACCAAAAAAACATTTCAAAAATGCCCCTAATATTTATAGAAATATTAGGTTACCCCTTTGACACAATCAAACTTCATGAGGCGTTTTGTTTCTTTGAAACATGTCTGGGTCTTTTTGTAATTAGCCCAAATCTCAGGGGTTTCTATTATCTCGGCTTTTTTTTTAACATGAAAGAAATCCTGTTTCTGGCTGAAAGTTCAAAGGCACAAGAAACACACATACAATCCATCCTGGGGCTTAAGAAGACTATGAGCTAACTAAATTATGACAACTGATCAAGTTCATATCAAATTATCAAGAAGCAAAAAGATACTTGAAAATCACAAAGGTAAATAAATATCAAACACAGATTAAACCGAAAAACTTCTATTTGCCAAACTTGGATTACACGTTCTTTTATCAGGAAGAAAAAAATTTACCTGGAAGCATGACTATCCGAGCTGATTCTGGGTTCAAGTGAGTTCAATTGTTGTGCTCCTAGTTTTGAAGATTCGCGAAATTCCCATCCTTTCGACTCATTATTCGATCATCGTCCAAGGACGACATTAATTTTTTCACATCTTCCTTCTCTGAATCGGTTAAAAATTTTCCCGAGTTACTATTATGCTCCCGAAGCATGAAAATAACCTTTTCCAGTGTCTCCAAAGCTCGTTCGACTTTTGGACTCATAAGAGCCTTCTTCCTAATTCCGGATCCGTAGTTTTCCGTAATGCCATTTGTTCTTAGGTCTTCTTCCCCTTCAATGCTAATAAAATGTTCCTCTTTTTCGGCCTCAAACTTCTCAGTAATTTGATCGGTTGAATAATCTAACGGTTCATGTCCTTCTGTGTAGTTTTCTTCAAACTCTTCAATTTCATGTATCTCATTTCTGTCTATAAACATTACATCCCTGACATTTACCGAATCGGTAATAGAGTCATCACACAAATTATCTTCCTGAGACTTCGTAGAATTTCCTGAATAAAGAGCTTCACGTATACGAGTGTAAAGTGGGTCCTTTAGAGCCTCGCGATATTCTTCATCGCCTTTAGAAACAGATGCAACTGCCTGTAGTTTTTTAAGAACATCAAACATGAAATCCAAGATGTAAAAGCAATTCCATCTAGAAGCTGAGAATCACTTTTTTTTTTTATAGAGTTTGCAAACGCTCCCTATTTTTCGTCTAGTCTAATCGTATCAAGTAACAGACGCATTTCACCGTGTCACATGGAAAGTCACATCCTAATTATTTATCAGAATTCGATCTCATAAAAGAACTTTGTCAAAAGATTGATGATATTAACCTTTTTATAGAGCCTGAAACCGCTACCAATGAGCTGCCTCGAGATAAAATTGATGAGTGCCGGAGGAACGAAGTCTAGTTTGATATCCATGTTTGCGATTGTCCTGCAAAAAAACGTGAGAACTTCACATTTATATAAACAAACTTGTCGAAGTCGCAACATGTATGTAGGGCTAAAAAACGAACTACACTATTCAATATTGTCTCGAGATTGAGTGTTAAAAGTTCACTCCAAGCTTGAACACTTTTCCTGTTTGATAAGATGTCAAGCTCAGCTCGAGCTCGACTCGATTAGTAAAAAAAAGTGTAAAAATGTCAAATTACTCGAGTTCAATTCGCGTTCCGCTCGACTAAGGCTAGCTCAATTCTATTACTAAGCAAATAAAACACATAATTTTTAAGCTCGAAAAAGTTCAAGAAAAGTACTAGATTCAACTCTACTCAATTCGCCGACAGCCCTACATATATGCTCAGTAGGAGCCAGTTACACTAGGAGATTTAAGGGAAAATTGCAATATTGATCCAGTAACTATAGGATAGTAGCAAGAAAGTCCTATAAAAGTCACGTTTCACAAAAAGTCCTATAACAATAGAAAATTCTCGATTTTGGTCCTACAAAATACACAGTTTATAAAATAGTCCTGTAACTATATAAAAATCTCTATTTTGGTAATAATTTCACCGGATTTCATTCACGTGAGTCGCACATATAGTTCCTAATTTCAACATTAGGACCAAAATTGAGATTTTCGTATAATTACAGGACTATTTTACAAACCGTGAATTTTGTAAGACTAAAATTGAGATGTATATATAGTTATAGGACTTATTTATAAAACATGATTTTTACAGGACATTTTTGCTACTGCTTTATGGTTACAGGATTAATTTTGCAATTTTACCGAGATTTAATTATCAACGATACAACTTACCGAAGTAACTCCTATCCGCAGTCACTTTTTGTAAAGCAAACCCTCCGACCACATCTATTCGTACAACGCCCTCTGCATCAGGTATGCCATCCCTCGTGAATCCATGAGTACATCTATCGATGATCTCCGAGTCGGGATCTGAAAACGGTTTAAAACTTTTCTTTAATTTTACAAGTACGAGAGCTTCATGTTAATGAAAAATATTGAAGCAGTACGGTTAGTTTTACCGAGTTAAGGAGCACCACCATTAGATCGTCCTGGAAATATTCGAACGCAAAATAATGTACCAGAGCCTCTCTGCTTGATAGTGGCCATGTAACCTTCATCCTTTCTTCCAAATAATCAGCGTAAATATCAGCACCTTAAGAATCGTGTTTTGCATCGACTCAAGCAATAAGTTTATACGAGCATACCTTACTAAAGATATCTGTTCACCATCTCTAACTCTTTGTAAACATTTCGACGAGATGACTCTGAAAGTTGGAATTGCAATTTGAGGCCACCTGGCAGAATAATTTAAGGTTTGTATTTACGTAACAAATTACACATTTTGAGGGTGCAACTTGTAACATGGAAACAAATTCTTATATCTAACTCTTACCATTTCTTATAGAGGCTCGACTCACATGAAATACACATACCTGTTAAAGATGGAAACTTTTTCAAAAACCATGTACGAAATCGACATTATCATATTTCAAGCAGAAATCGGAAAATTACATGACAGAAAATTAGAACAAAACAGAAAGTGTCTGTGAATTTTAGTTTAGCTTACAAACATCAAGCGGTCCATCAACGTAGCCTTCAGCGAGTAGTGTGTGAAACGGAGTGCCCTCTGGTCCTTCTCGGTACATCACTCGTATTTCTTCAGTGTCCTGTTTTATCTACAAAAATAGAAAAAAATCATTAATATTGCTCTACTAAATATAGTATACATTATAATAAATCAAATACATATGTTCCATCAAGTAAACAGAATAACATACACATTTATAGACTAGAATTATAATAAGATAGAACTTTTCTTTACAAGTTTAGTAATGATTAGAGTGAAACTGGAAAACTGCTGTCTAATATTACGAGATTAAGGGAGTGTTTGCGATCACTTAAAAAAGTGTTTCTCAGCTTTCAGATGAAAAAATCACTTTTTAGTGTTTGCGATTGATTCTACTTTATTTGATCAGAATCAAAAGCAAGAAGATTGGTGCTTTAGATTTCAGATTTTGCTTATGATCTGACCTTTACAAACACATAAGCATTTTTACGATTTTTTTCACCAAACACTTTCAACTTCTGATTCTATTTGCAAACACTACCAACTTCTCGATTCTCAACTTTTGCTTCTACTTTAATAAATCACTTCTTCTAAAAGCAAAAGTTTTTGAAAACCCTCCCTAAGACAAGGCAAATGAAGAAGATTGTCGATGATTTGATCGAGGCATACTTTCCATCCGGTGTTCGTCTCCTCACTGGACTTCGACCTCTCGATATCATCCATCGAAGCACTCCTCAACATACCAAGCAAATTGGACAACTCCTTACTTCTTCTTTCCACCACATTTTCAATGTATCCTGAAAAAACATGTAATAAACTTGTTTTACTTAAAAGTACTATTCCTAGTGCCACAAAACCCTGAAAAAAGGTACCAAACAATAAATAAACCTTCTAACTGAAGATGTGATGATTGCAAAATTTGATTTTTCACAAGGGTCTGAAGAATTTCATCATCTGTTAAGTCATGAGATGCCAGTGTCTTGTCCAGCTTCCTTCTATAATCAGAAATATTACCTTTCCCATCCATAATTGCATGGAGATTTCCTATAAATCCTGAATATGCAAAATATGTAAATTGATTTATTTACTACTGATGAACACAAAAGTGCACAAAAACACATTTGGAAACAACCATAGTCCAATCTGAAAATAATTAGGCAATTTCATCAGAACTTTTTGATCTCTATAATCACAAGCACATATAATAACCAACCACGACCTTGTAGCTCAAGTGTTATCGTTCACCCTTTGTAAGAGTGTTGACCAGGTTTCGAACCAAAGTATCTTTCAGTTTCTTTGAAATTTACCTCCCACTACAAGAAAAAATAAGTTTACCTACAGAAAAATATGTAGGTAAATATTAAGATAATTGTAAATTGTAGGTAAAATCGTTGTAGGTAATATCATTGTACGTAAATATTTACCTACATAATTTGAAATGTTGGTAAATACCTCTGCATTTCCTGTCCGTAAATTTAAAAACTATCGGTGATCTATCGGTAATTTGTAGGTATAATTTGAGGAAAAATAATTGTTTTTATTCTGTCGGTAATCAGTAAACCGTAAAATTTAGTGACAAAATCATTTATGTCAGAATCGAAATTTTCTTGTAGTGAATCATCCCATTCAACAAGTACTCTCAACTTATTAAAAACGCACATATAATAACCAGAATATATATTAGTACATGCTTTTGTAAGAATTAAGATGTTATATGCGATAAATCAAACACATAAGAGAAAAAAACAAAATTCGTCTTCAAACTAAAAGAACATCATAAAGAAAAAAAAAAAAAAAAAGCATTTTCAAAGTGTTGAAATAACTCATTACAATTTACAGTATAACATAGATAAACAGAATACTACAGGGGGAAATGATTATGGTTATAAGCAGAAAAAACTAATTTTGTATTTTATTGGATGTTCATTATTACCACATATACAGAAGAACAAAGGAGTACAAAAATCAATCAAAAACTCCAAGCTTCACTCCCAAGTTCACAAACAAATAATCATCAAATAGAAATATTGCCAAAGATCACTTTTTTATGTTACCTTCATACAGAAATGAAATGAAAGTCCACAAAATTTACAGAATTGGTCCAAGAAAGTTAGTAAAAACTTACTTGCAATCTGTTTTCAAGAAAACCCCAGGACGTGTTTGGAGCTCTGAACTTTAAAAAAATGGAATTTTGATGTAACAGAGTTTGAAGATCTCAAAACAGAGATTAATAATTTCAGCCCACCAAGGCGGACACCTAGCAATATGGGCCCTTGTTGAACATAACGAAATTGCAGACACAAGTTAGAATAAATACGATACTTGTCTTTAACCTTATTTTTTTTCAATATCTGGTAAATAAAACAAAAGGAGAGTCTTATTAAATTATTGGTATGAGATTCATATCTGTAGTCTGTGGTGTGTCTGTCTATTTGTCTTTTTGTTTTTATATTATTAAAATAATGCTTTGATTTGATTAGTTAAATGCCGGGTAAAAGGTTATTCTTGTTTCCAAAAGGGATCATTAAGATTACTGGTCCCAAATCTCATTATTAAGCCTCTCACATAAGTAAAGCTGTATCTATCTAATCAAAAGGAAGAGAGTTGTTTAGGTATGCTTACAAAAAAGTGATTTTCAGCTTGTGGAGTTAGCTTTTTCGTCTATAAACTATATGAGACTTACTTTTTTTTTTTTTTATTGAGTCTGCAACACTCCCTTAATCACTTAAAATTTTGGCTAACCTCTAGTTGATTGTAATAATTATTGCATGACTAAGATTTGACATGGTTGCCCTTGCGATATATAAATTCTCCAAGAATTATCAACTAAATCCAAATTAAGTGTATAATATATATATATATATATATATATATATATATATATTGATGTGCTTTTAGGGCGCAGATCACCTCAAAGTAATCGGTGTATTTAACTCCTCCTTCCCGAGGGGAAGTCTTCAAGTCTTCTTTCTAGAAAGTTGGAAAATTCTTGGATTGGGAACTTGCATGTACACACGCACAAATGTTAGATGGCCTCCGGTTTTGTCCCAGGGAGGCCCCTCCGACACTCAAGTCAGCACGGTGAATGAAAGAATAATTAAAAGAATTGAATCTTTTGAATTAAATGTGTTGGAGAATTAACAAAATATGAGAATGTACTTACAAATGACTAGGAAAGACCTTTTTATACCTAAGACATGGGCCCCATGGGCCGTGTAGGATAATCAGCCTATGGACCAGTCCGTGTAGGAGAAATCGACTTATAAGCCAATCACGGACGCCTTTAAGTCGGGTTATTTTATTAAGAGTTCATTGGACAATTAATATTAAATAAATATATAAATTGAATTATATATTAAATAATTAAATGTCGTTTTTGCCCATAACATATATAATTCACAAAACAAATGAAATATGTTAAAAGGTGATATTCATGAATTTTGTCCAATTCAATCGATCATATCGCTAGTATAATCTGAATTTTATTTTGGGATTCGTCTCATAAACTTAAATCCATGAGACGATCTCATATAAGTCATATTCTTTTTTTTTTATTACTTGTTTTCACTGGCTTTTTTTCGTCTATAAAAAATAAAATCACACCCATATATTTAGCCTAGGTGTTTTGTTGAACTTATAAGCTCTTCAAAACACCTTTGAGAGCTTATATGTTTGTTTAAATTTATTTGGTAGTTTTCTTAGAAAAAGATCTTATAAGCGCTCCCAAAATAAGATGTCGGGAGCTTATAAGTTGTTTTTAAAAAAAATAGGAGAACCCTAATTTTTTTTTTTTCAAAATAAGATCTTATTTCAACATTCTCCTTTAAATTTGACTATATTAATTACAAACTTGTCATTACTAACATCCTACATCATCTTCTTTTATCCAAACACTTCAACAACTTATTCTAAAATGAAATCTAACATCTTATAAGCTCTAAAAACAACTTATAAAATATAGGAACTTATAAGGGAAAATAAGATTTTTAGTCCCGTAAGTTGGACATGTTTTAGAATTAGTCCTCTAAATTGTCACATTCATTTTTTAGTCCTTTAACTTTCAAATTTCTAGATATTGGTCCTTTAACTTAACAATTTTATTTTTAGTCCTATAACGTAACATATTTCAGAAATTTGGTCCTATAACTTAACATATTTTAGAAATTTGGTCCTCAGTAACCTTTTTTAGGAAATTTAGTAATATAACTTAACAAAGAGTTAAATTTAATTAATTTATTAAAAGGTTATTTCTAAATTAATTTTATTTTTCAAATTGAATGATTTTAATTAACAATTAATTTTTAAAAAATAATTAATCATTTTTTAATTTAATTAATTTTTAAAAAATATTTAAGCATTAATTTTTAAACCTTTCAATTAAATGCATCTTATACACTAGTCTACGATTACATTTCTTGGAGATAATTATCCTCACCAAAGGTTAATTCCATAAATATGACAAATTATTCTTAAGTTACTAATTTGATGTAATTATTTTAATTTTCCTAGAATTCATTAATTATTTTAGAAATTTCTATTTATTCAAACTTTTTATTAATTAAATTAATTTAATTTTAATTATTTTTATAATTTAATTAGTTTCCAAACATTGAAATTTAATTATTTTATATTTGGTCCTATAAAATAGTTAAATTTAACTATTGCTAAGTTATAGGACTAAATTTCTAAAATATATTAAGTTATAGGTCCAAATTTCGAAATATGTTAAGTTTTAGGACCAAAAATAAAATTGTTAAGTTAAAGGACTGAATAACTAGAAATGTGAAAGTTAAAGGACTAAAAATGAATGTGACAATTTAGAGGACCGATTCTCCAAGAGGTCCAACTTACAGGACTAAAAATCTCATTTTCCCAACTTATAAAATCTTTTAAATAAGCTAAGTCAAACACCCTTTAAGTGGATTATTTCCAATGTTAAAAAGTTGGAATATTAGGATCATAAGTACATGTGGACTCCACATATTTAATGAATATAATATCGTGAAGACCCACGGGCCAATGACCACCAACCACCACCCTATGAAAAGTAAAGCCGATTTAATAGGGGACAATTATAATTTATAGCCTCACAACTAAATTCGGGTGGAGAAAATTGTCTTAACCCTCTTAATTATGAATTTGGTGATATTCGGTTCATATTTTCATTTATACGAAGACATACTATATATACTATATGATACGATCCCACGAATTTAATTTTGTTAGACGGATCATAATTGACCCATTTAGGTAAATTATTTGAATTTGGATCTAATTTGTTTTGATCTGTAAAACAAATTGAATTTGTTTCATTGAATTTAAATTCGTGATACGGTCTCACATGAAATTTACTCATTTATTTATGTGAATTTTATTATTTAAATTTCATGACACACCTTCATCAATCATACATTTAAAAATAAAATATAAAATAAGATAAAAGAATATAAAACAAATTAAGTACTAAAAATAGATGGCGACTCTTTAATGTATAGCCATAACTAGGGGTGCAAACGAAGTCGAGTCGAGCCGAGCCAAACATAGTATTGTTCGAGCTTGTTTGAACTTTAATCGAGCTTTAAAAATTGTGTTTGAGCTTGTTTGATTATTAATCGAATCGAGCTCGAACGAGCTTTGGTCAAGCCGAACACGAATCGAGCTCGAGTAACTTGATATTTTTACACATATTTTATTCTCTTTTTACTAATCGAGTCGAGCTCGAGCCGAGCTTTAAATCTTATCGAATGGAAAATTATGTCCAAGCTTGGTTCGTTACTTTAACGAACCGAGCTCAAACGAGCTTTTAACGATCGATCACCAATCGAGTATCGAGTAGCTTGGTTCGTTTTTCACCCCTAGCCATAACTTATTAAATAGCAATTCATTCACCTCCCAAAGAATCCTCCAATGGCCAAACATTGGTTTTTACGTTGATTCTTAATATTATAGTGATGCTACTTGAAAGAGTAGATCACTCTAAGTCAAAATAGTTGAATTGTCAGTCCACTTTCGAGATCGAGTGGGAAAATTTTTATGTGGGAATTTGTCCGATTGGACGATCGAGTCCTTGAGTTGTCTAAGGGAGACACCTACGACACTCAAGTTAACACATGTAAGAGAACAATTCCAGAGCAAATGATATAATTTAGAGCGATTAATTGAGAATACCTACAAGATGGACCTTTTATACCTTGATTGGTGGGCAGCATGGACTTAGTATGCTGGAGTGGGTCGTCCGGGCCAATACTGGCCTCATGGACCGACTAGTAATATATGTGACCCAATAATAATTAATAACAACATACAACTAATTAAATAGTTTTGAATAAAAAAATGCATAAAATAATGAATTGGGAAAAAAATCAAAATTGTCCCCAACATATATATAAAATTTATCAATGTTAATATTTTTTCATTTTTTTTATATTTTTATTATTTGTTAGGAGTTTGTTGCTGATGTGATGACATGATTGAGGGACAAGATTGTGCCAAACAACCAAAAGTTGATGAACTAGAGTATTCTATAATTTCTATTATCATACAAAAAGTTGATCAGTTGTGTCAGAAATGGACAGGTTATTTTCAGACCATGAAATGTATGCCTTATTAAATGTTTGGAGGTTGGCAATCTATTTTTTGGGCACAAGTGACAGAAACATTTCCTTATTAACCAAGTCCAATCATTCTTGTATAATTTTATAAAAAAATTATTTTAAAATTTAAATTCAATATTTGGTCTGATATTTTATTTTATACAATATATGTACAATACACATAATTTATTATAAATACATATTTAAAGATTATATACATTCTAAAAAAGATATATTATATACATTTAATATACATTTGTGATGAGAAATACAGGAAAACTTAAATTAAAATAAATGCCATGTACTACACCATACGACCTAGCCAAAAAGTTAATATTCTACAAAAAAATAAAATATATTTTAAGTTGTTTGGTGTTTTCCAAAAAAAAAAAAAAAAGGGGCTGTTCATCTGGCCATTAGACCTTTCTACAAGTGTTTGATTGAATGCAATAGTAAGCTAATGACAATCTCATTTTATCTTTTAAACACATTCCGTTTGGCCAATCACAATCCACTCTTAGGGAATAAGTCAAACATGAATATGCAGGCTAAAGTGCATATTGTTGATAATTTTTCTTTTAATATTGCAAATAAAAGAGTTCCATGCACATATATATAACCAAATGACTTCAAGAAAGAATATATTTTATAAATATATTAAGCTAATAAAGACTCATGAAAAATAAAAGGTGGCTTATAGGAGTCACGCCACTTGACGTTATCCTAAGATCGTGATGGCCTCCTCCGTGCAAGTTCGACGGCTCACCACCACCCCAAGATAAAACCCAAGAAGGCCATGCCTATGTCTTCTATTATGAGCACGATCACAAGAAGACTAACGAACAAGACCTTATCACGTTGTCCAAGTAAAATAATATTTTGAAGAGTTTTAGAATGGTAGATGTAAGCTTGTGAGTGCCTAACTAGACCCCCGAACACACCTATATATATAGTGTTAGGATTTTATTTGTAACAACAAATATTAAATAGAAAATAATGGGTCATTATGGGGTGTTACAAAATTTATTCAATTGAAATATGGATGTTGGAGTTTTAAAACTTCAAATTGTAACAATCTCCCACAAGGTTTAAAACTTCAACATATATATAATAGAAATATAGAAGGGCAACTAGATACTATGCAATGGGTGCGGGGAGCCATCGGGGCTTGAGCCTACACTTAGTGTTGATGATTTACATTTGAGGAAATCATAATGGACTACGCCTTGAATTAGGTCCCTTGACCAAATTTCAATACATCACACACACAGTATCGACATCGGTCTTTGTTCAAATCGGGTTAGAGCTGTTAATGGCCATGCGCTCTAATCTTGATTCTCATGAAAGTCTCTAGGGTTTGCCCAAACCCATAGCCATGGCCTCATGGCAACTCTCATTTAGGTGAAACCTCCAAGGGTATGTGTGACCTATACCCTGCGGAATTCCCGCCTTGGTCTCATTAAGGGTCAAAGCCCATCCTAACATCACACTATATAAAGACTATCACCATAGGGATGGGAAGAAGTTACACTTCTTATAAATTAGTGCTAAATGAGTCACGCATTACAGGTTGTTCCTACCCATTGAACCTTCTTCATGGGGTCTCCAATCACAAAGGTTGGGTTACTCCCGGAGGTGACTCCCTTGTGGGCTTATGCCCATCCCCCTCGATGATTCAAACACACCTTTATTCGGTAGACCTTTGGTTAAATTGTCTGCCAAATTCTTCTCAAATTTCACAAAGTTAAGAGATATCACATTTCTCTTTAATAAGGACTCTATACTTTTATATCTTGCTTGTAAGTGTCTACTCATTTTCTTATTATTAGAACGTGTCCGCTTTACAAGATCAATTACGACTTACAATCACGGTGTATAGAAATGCCATGTAAAGGTTTAGGAATTAGTGGAATTTCAAGTAATAAGTCTCTCAACCATTCAGAGAGTACAAGTTGTATCTAGAGCTATTAATTCACTTCCATTGTCTTCTAGATCTAACAGGTTTGTTTCTTAGATCCCCAAGTTATTACTGACTCCACCAAACATAAAAACAAATCCACTAGTTGACTTAATCTCGAGTTATCGGTAATCCATTTGCATCACTATACCCTTCAAGTACACTTGGAAAACCTTTATAACATAAGGAGTAACTTAAAGTTCCTCTAAGATACTTAAGAACTCTTTCTAAAGCAAATCAATGGCTCTTACTAGGATTATGAGTGTATCTACTAAGTCTTCCAATTGCATAAGAAATATCTAGTCGAGTCCTATTGGTGAAACATAATAACGACCCAATAATTTGAGAATACTTCAATTGAGATATAGGTTCACCCAAGTTTTTGTGTAAATGTACATTTGGATCATAAGGAATAGAAACCGACTTACAATCATAATAATTGAATTTCCTCAAGAATTTTTCGATAGAGTCGATTGGTTTAGTAAAATGCCTTCTTTTGTCATCCTAACTTTCATACCCAATATTATATGTGCTTCTCCTAAATCCTTCATCTCAAAGTTATTAGACAAATAAACTTTTACTTTTTCAATAAACTCCAAGTTTGACCCAAAAATTAATATGTCATCCACATATAAACACAATATTACACATCCACCATTTTCTTCCTTAAAATATATGCATTTATCGTGCTCGTTTGACCTAAATCCATAACCTTGTATAACATCATTAAACTTTTCATGCCTTTGTTTGGGTGCTTGTTTCAAATCATATAAAGATTTTACTAACTTACATACCTTATGCTCTTGTCCTTTGACATTAAAACTTGAGTTGTTCCATATAAATTTCTTCATCTAAATCACCATTTAAAAATGCAGTTTTGACATCCATTTGATGTATCATTAACTTATTTATAGATGCTAAAGCCAATAAGACCCTAATGCTTGAAATCCTAGCAACTGGAGAATAAGTATCAAAATAATCTATTCCTTCTTGTTGTGTAAATCCTTTTTGCCACTAGCCTGGCCTTATACTTATCTATTGAACCATTAGCCTTTAATTTCTTCTTAAAAATCCATTTACACCCTATTGGTTTACTACCAGGAAGTAAATGAGATAAAACCCAAGTATTATTTTGAATAATAGAATTATATTCTTCATTGATCACTTCTTTCCAAAAAGAAGCATCTATAGAAGATATTGCATCATCATAAGTTTGAGGATCTCCTTCAACTAAAAAAGTGATAAAGTCATCTCCAAAGTTCTTACTAACCTTAGTTCTTTTACTCCTTAATTCTACTAGTGTTTCTTCATTATTTTCTAAAATTGCACTAGTAGATGATTCGCCTCTAGAAGGTTCAAGGTTTGACTTATAAGGTTCATTTGAAATTTTAGTTTTAAAAGAAAAAACATCCTCAAAGTATGTGGCATCTCTAGCTTCAATGATAGTATTATTAGAAATTCCATTAACTCAGAATTGACCACTAAAAATTTATTTGCACTACTATTTTGAGCATATCCAATAAAAATAGCATCAACGAGTCTTAGGTCCTATTTTCTTTCTCTTAAACTCAGGTATGGATACTTTTGCTAAGCACCCGCACACTTTAAGAAAATTTAGTCTTGGAGCTCTCTTTTTCCATAATTCATAAGGAGTTCTATCATTATCTTTTACAATCACACGATTCAATATAAAACAAGAAGATAAAATAGCTTCACCCCACAAATTCTCGTGTGCTCCAGAATTTAACAACATTGCATTTACCTATCCATCAAAGTTCTATTCTTCCTTTCAGCTACACCATTTGATTGGGGTAAATAAGGAGGTGTGAACTCATGTATTATTCCATTATCTTCACAAATTTTTATCAATTCACCTGAAGAATATTCACCCCCTCTACCGGACCTAAGTTTCTTAATCCTTTTCTCTATTTGATTTTCAACTTCAGATTTTATAAACCTTAAATTTTTCAAAAAGTTCATCCTTAGATTTGATAAGATAAATGTAACAATACTTAGAAAAATCATCAATAAATGTCACAAAATATTTATTTCCACCCCTAGTTGGAGATCTATTTGAATCACATACATCACTATGAATAAGTCCCAAAATATCCGAATTTCTTAGAATCGAAATGATAAGGTCTTTTTGTTTGTTTTGCTTGTGCATATATTTCACACTTATGATCAATCTTTACTTGAGATCTTGGAACAAATCTAAATCCATAAGTTTTTTAACTTTTCTATTATTAATGTGTCCCAATCTTTCATGCCATAAAATACTATATTGGACATTAAAAATAAGATTAGGACTCTCATTAACACCATCCATAATATTCAATTTAAATAAACCATCGCTTACAAATCCTTTTCCAATAAAAATATTATTTCTAGTGATTACAACCTTATTTGATTCCATAACTAGCTTGTAACCACTTTGCACTAAACAAGATCCACTCACTAAATTTCTTCTAATATCAGGCACATGCCGCACTGAATCAAGAGTCAATATTTTCCCAGAAGTCATCTTGAGATCAACACTTCCAATCCCATGTATTTGTGCGACAAAAGATTATTCCCTAGCGCCACACGCTTCCTCCACTTGTGTTCGATAGGATTTAAATTTGATGTATCAAAACAAACATGAATATTAGCTCCGAGTCTAACCACCAATCATTATTTTGATATGTAAAGTTTACTAAAGGAAATTTAGATTCTAATATGATAGATGGTTCCCCTTCAACTACCATATTCACTTGATTTTTAGGCTTGAACTTAGGTATATGCTTCTCAGTCTTTTTATAGTAACAATCCCTAGCCAAATGATTGGTCCTTCCGCATACATAGCATGCTCTTTCTTCATTTTCTTTGCCTTTGACATCTCCATTTCTAGAAGTACTAGGTTTATTAATTATGGTGATAATTATTCCTCCTACCTTTCTTGTTATTTTTAAACTTATTATCTCTGGCTTATACTTATTATTATAATTATTATTATTATTATTATTATTATTATTATTATTATTATTATTATTATTATTATCCTTTTTATCTTCAACTAGATTAACTTTGACTTTCGTCTCTTCTCTCTTAAGATTCATTCTATGTTGTTCTTCAATTTTCAATGACTTAAAGACTTGAACTAAAGTCAAAGCTCCTTGTTGATGTCTTAGACCCCTAACAAAATTAGACCAAGAAGGTGGTAGTTTATTCTTCAAACATGAAAACTTTATACTCTTTGCTAAATTTTGATCCACTATTTTCAAGAGGCTTTAATAAATCTTGGAATTCATGAATTTGTTCATTAATAGATTTTCCATCAACCATAACATAATTTGTAAAAGTTGAGGCATAAAATCTTTGTATTCCCGCATCATCAATCCATATATGAACTTCTAAAGTATCCCAAAGTTCCTTAGCACTAGTGATGGAATGATACACATCATAAAGTCTATCCGACAAGGCATTAAGGATACGATTACGACAATGGTAATTTATTTGTTCGGGGTTATGCCAAAAGCTTGCTTCTATATTTTCATCAATGGCAGAAATAAAACCAAGAATAGTTAACCAATATTTCATTTGATTTTGCCATCTCTTAAAATTTAGTCCATTAAATTTTTGGGCTTAACACTATTAGCTTCTTCATGAGATGCCATTAGTTTAATTATAGCAATTTAGAGATTTAATAGGCAAAGAAAAGGATAAGAAGAAATCTATAGGATAAATTTCAACGATATATGTCAAATGAATTGATAAACAAATGTATAAGCAGAATGATAAAATTAAAATTTCAGATTTTTATACGCAATTCAAATGAAACCAGTTTTGCTAAATCAATAAAGATGCAATCTTTACAACTAAAAGCATAATATGTTAAATTAATATCTCACGGGCAATATATCTCTATTTGTCAACAATATATATCAACTTATAGCCACTTCCACAACGATTCTATATTAATAAATGTATCAAGATATGAATCATATATTTGCAAAGATTGATTTATCACGATCTTAGATTGTTGATAATTTTTCTTTTAATATTGCAAATAAAAGAGTTCCATGCACATATATATAACCAAATGACTTCAAGAAAGAATATATTTTATAAATATATTAAACTAATATAGATTCATGAAAAATAAAAGGGCTTTGGCTTGTAGAGTCACGCCACTTGTGCCATCTAAGATCGTGATGGCCTCTCTCCGTGCGAGGTTCGACGGCTCACCACCACCCCAAGATAAAACCCAAGAAGGCCACGCCTATGTCTTCTATTATGAGCACGATCACAAGAAGACTAACGAACAAGACCTTATCACGTTGCCCAAGTAAAATAATATTTTGAAGAGTTTTAGAATGGTAGATGTAAGCTTGTGAGTGCCTAACTAGACCCCAAACACACCTATATATAATGTTAGGATTTTATTTGTAACAACAAATATTAAATAGAAAATAAAGTGGTCACTATGGGGTGTTACAAAATTGAATGGGAGGTTACAAAATTCATCCAATGAAAATATGGTTGTTGGAGTTTTATAACTTCAAATTTGTAACACATATTTCGCCCATTAACTTATACCGAGTTGCACTTTTATTTGCCTGCCGACCCATGAATTTTTCAGAGCGGAGCGCTTATTCCCTTTGAGGTTAATTAGAGAACGAAATCGAAATCAACTAGAATTTTTCGGAGCGGAGCAACTATTCCCCTTTTGCGTCACTTTTTTTCCTCATGTAGGAGTTAGAATTAATTCTAGGACATTAACTTATAATTTGTTCCACATTGAGTCCAATCCAAGTCGACAATTGCGAAATCAACTAGAATTGCTCCTAAATTTTGGAAATTTCAATCCATCCATGTGGAAATAAAAGATAATTTAATATATCAATATCATTAAAAATGGCCACAAGGATTAGAATCCCCAAAATTTAGGAGCACTTCTGATTGATTTCGTAATTGCCGATCGAGATTGGACTCAATGTGCAATAAATTAGAAGTTAATGTCCTATTATGACACACCACAAAGTTAGTGGATAAAAGTGCAACTCAGTATAAATTAATGGACAAAATATGCAATCAAGATGGGTTGTAAACGAATCGAGCTCGAACGAACGAGAGTTGTTCGCGTTCGTTCGTTTATTTTAAAAAGTTGTTTGTGTTCGTTTGTTTAATAATCAAACATGTTCACGAGCGATTCACCAACATGCTCATTAATTCTTCATGAACAACTATATGGACATGTGTATAAAAAGTTAAATACACCTTGTTCACGAACACTCAACTCAAAATAAATGAACATTATGATGATTGCAAATGTAAATAGGTTGTAATATTAAACTAAAATAAACTTACTTTTTATAATAAAGTAATAAATATTAAGCAGTAAATGTATAATTGATAATTAAAAAATAAATAATAAACGAACATCAAACGGACACTAAATGAACGTGTTCGTGAACAGATCATGAACATAAACTAACAAATTTTCTTATATGTTCATTAATCTTAATAAACGGACATAAATGAATGCTAACTGATCTCGTTCACAAGTTGTTTGTTGAAAACTCTGTTCGTTTACATCCCAAAATCTAGTCTAAACATGCATTAATATTTTCTTTTTTGAAACGTAAACATGTATTAATATGCAGTGGGGTTTGGACCAGTATTGAATCGGCCAGTCCAGGAGTGGTTCAGCCGTTCAGACCTATGGCCAGGCCTGTCTAGGGGATGGGCTTGATCGTCTTTTTATATAAATATATATTAAAGAGCCCACTTGTTCAAGCCCTAGCTCTTTTCCTACAATCCCACTACCCAAGCCCTTAATCTAAGTATGTCTCAAGTAGGGGTATTTAAATAACTATTGCTATTTAAAATCCAATTTACTATAATACCGTAAAAAAAAAAAAAAATTCAAACTTAGGTGAAAACAAACATCACCATATTTTGTTTTCTACTTTTTCGCAAAATGTCCGCAAAAACAGAGGTGGTGATCTTTGTCTTTGACCGACAACTTTTTTGAATTTTTCTCAAAAAAGCGATACCATCATTGCTGTTTTCGCTTTTGTCGAGACCGACAGAGAAAACAGCGATGGCATCATTTGTTTTTCGTGGGAAATATAATTACGCCATTGTTTTCTTCCTCCCACATTTTCCACCATCCCTCCACCTTCTTCTCCCAAGTGAGAAAAAACGGTATGGTCTTCCCCTTTTTTTTCTCAAATTAATTAGAAAATTATGTGTGTAAACATTTAGTATATTTAAGTGTAGAAAATTAACTTTAAGGGTTTGAACCATTGCCGGTTTTTTTTTTTTTTTTTTGGGCACTTTTGCACTTTTTAGGAATAATATTTTGGGGGTTAGGAAAAAATTTTTGATGATAGGGTTCTGAAAAAAAATTAAGGGGAGTGTTGTCGGGGGAAATTTTAAAACCGAAATTTGTTCTTTGGAAAAATTTTCGATGACCGGAATTTGGTTGCTTAGGAAATTTTTTGGCATGGAAAAATTTTAAGAAATTAATTATTGTATCCTAATTTTAATTTTTTTTACATATTTTATAATTGCAGACCGACTATATTTGCAGACGGACTATATTTTTCCGGTAAGTTTTTATATTATGGTTTTTTTTTAAATTAATTGTTTTTCGGTTTATATTTGAAAAGTTAGTATATTTGTTAATTAATACCCTTAATTTATTGTATTCAACAGACATGTCATCACAAAATATAGATATTATTGTATATTTTGGAGGACAAATTGTACAAGATGGGTTGACAATATCTTATGATCGTGGTCTTAATATAATTCATAATCGTCTCCGGATGACAAAGTTGGATGAATTGATTAGAAAACTATACCGACTGTTAAATATTGATAGTAACCAGTTTCAGTTGAAGTTGTTCGTTAAGTATAGTTCCGGAAATCATTCACGGTTAATACCAATAACTAGTGACGAGAATTTATGGTTTTTCTTTGATCCGATTTCAGAAATTCCATTTGTCGATGTATATGTTGAAACGGAACAAATACAAAATATAGCCATATCAGATATCGAAAGGAATCCTGAATATTCTCAATATGTGTCCTTATTAAGAGATGAAAATATTCCAGATATTGGGGGTAGTTCTGGGCAGTATAACTTTGGAGGTGATTATGTTCCGGATGTTGGTGCTAGTTCTAGGCAGTATAATCTTAGAGCTAATGTTGGACATGATGTTGGGGGTAGTTTTGTGCAACCTAATTTGGGAGATCATAATGTTCATGATGAAAACGTGGATGTTGAAAGAATGCCAGATCACTCAGCTGATAGCCACGTGAATCAAGAACGTGTTGATTCAGAACAATCATGTGACGAAGAACACGAAGATAATAATGACGATGATAATGATAGTGTAGGAATTTCTGATTTTGATGAAATGTATAATGAACAAGGCCGAGAGAATACCTCACAACAGGATGAAGTCCCAATTCCTCCTGCCCCGCACATGACTACAGATGGGCCGTATCGTCTTCGTCCTATCATTCCATTTTTTAGTATGGCATATGCAGAGATCCCTGTAGATTCTTCTGATGTTCCGGTCAGACGTTCATATTACGATCCCGAGAAAGGTGTGCTTGAAAAAGGAATGGTGTTTAAGGATAAGAAAAGACTACAAGTGTGTGTGAAAGATTATTCTGTGCGGTTTGCAAGACGAGAGTACCGCGTCGTAGAGAGCAGTACAAAGTTGTGGAAAGTTGAATGTTGTCATAGCACACCTGACCTGGTATGTGATTGGAGTCTTCGAGCAATACTGAAACCAAAAATTGGATTATGGAAGATTACAAGATATGGTGGTGACCACACATGTCTAATTAATGAGATTTCCATTGATCATCGAAATATGTGTAAAAATATGATTGCACGTTTGTTGGTGGGTAGTGTTCAATGTGATCCGGGTGTCTTTGTCAAACATACCGAGGTAAAGGAAAAATATGGATGGGAAATATCATATCACAAGGCATGGCATGGCTTCAAACGTGCAAGGAGAATGTTTATGGCACTTGGGAGAGTTCGATTAGAATGTTACCAAAGTACATGGGTGCTTTTACGAGAAATGGAATCCTGGGGTTTGTTGTTGAGTGGGTTCATAGAGAGGTGGATGTGCGCGGTATCCGAACACTATTTTATGTGTTTTGGGCATTCAAACCATGTGTCGAGGGGTTCAAACATTGTCGAAAAATCATCAGTGTTGATGGAACTCATCTATATTGCAAATACAAACACAAGTTGTTGATTGTCGTGGGTTTAGATGCTAACAATATGATATTGCCCCTTGCTTTTGCCATAGTGGATGAAGAAACATATGGTTCTTGGAGATGGTTTCTTCACATGCTTTCTACGCACATAGTGCAAGTGCGGATGGAGTGTGTATTATCTCGATCGACATCGTGGTCTAATGACAAACTGTAGGGGAGAACCGGACTTTTCACCACCTCGTGGTGCTCATCGTTATTGTCTCGGACATACATTCGAACTTCAATAATAAATTCAAAAATGTTGTCTTGAAAGATTTAGTGTGGCAAGTGGTGCAAAGTACAATGTAAGAAAGTTTGAACTAAAATTGGAACAAATTAAGGCACATAACGAGGGGGCTTATGCATGGCTTCAACGACATGATCCAACTAAATGGACACTTGCACACGACGATGGGGATTGCGATGTGGTATAATGACTACTAATTTTTTCGAGTGCATCAATAGAATGTTAAAAGGTGCACGTCGTCTACCTATCACATCTATAGTTGAGATCACATTTCATAGAATGGTCAAATATTTTATGGATAGGCAAGCATCCGGTTCGAATGTTGGGTAAGAACCAATTATGGCGGATCACGTAGCCAGGCAATATGAAAAGGCACGAGAGGCGATCAATTGATTTGGTGGTCAAAACGCGTTTGATAGTGGTGAACAATGCGCACAGGGTTACGACACGCCATTTAGTTGGTGGGAGACATCGAGTCAACGTTGTTAAATTGAGTACCGAGTGCGGTGTGGAAAATGGAGGAGTATGGTATACCCATGCGCACGTGATGCGGTGTGCGAGGCATTATCGAGTCAACGATCTGGTTTTGTTAATCCATATTCTGACATGGCATCTTACATCGCAACATATAATGCTAAATTTGAACCATTGCGGATGAAGATTCTGGGATCCTCCATCTTTTGAGATCACACATAGATGAGAAAGACGCGCCTCGTAGGCGTGGTCGTGAAGTTACTAGTAGAATTCATGGTGAGATGGATATGCCACAAGAACGGGCCGGCATAAAGAAGACGAGCTAGACAAGTGTCTTAGTATGTTATGTAATAGTCTAGAACTTTCGAATGGTATGTTTATGTAATAGTCTAGAACTTTCGAATTGTATGTTTATGTAATAGTTTAGAACTTTCTTTAATGGTATGTTTATGTAATAGTTTAGAACTTTCTTAATGGTATGGTTATTGTAATAGTTTAGAACTTTCTTAATGGTATGGTTATTGTAATAGTCTAGAACTTTCTTAATGGTATGATTATTGTAATAGTCTAGAACTTTCTTAATGGTATTTTTATAAGTGATGTATATTATGTATGTTTTTCTTAATGTCGAGTATTATCTAAAATGTTTACTTTTTACTTGTTGTTCATGTCTTGTAATGCCCTTATTAATACGTATTTTTTGTACGAGATGGATCCCACTACTCGTGTTTACGTCCTCGCAGGAGAGAGATGTTTTGACTCGGCCGATCTACACATCGTTCGAGGAGGATGTGTTAGCGGGGCGTGTGGGCGTGACATTGTCAAAAAGAGTGGTGCGCAGCGCTTTTTGGAAATTAGTTCGGGACAAGAGGATTGCACCCTTGAGTAGTGTATTATTTACATTTGATGGGTCTCACACGGTGTTTATAGTTGTCGATCTATGGAGATTGACAACCATTTGATCTGAGACTCGTGGAGAGATGGCGTCGAGACACACACAATCCATTTTCCGTTTGGGAGGCTACTATTACCTTACGAGGATGTGGCATGCATATGGGGTCTTCCTATAGATGGATATCTGTTACATGGTTGGATCCACGACAAAGGCGAAGAATTACAAGACTATTGTTACGATTACTTGGTTTTAGGCCATCCGCTTCGAGTTTAGGGGTGCAAAGTTGTCAATATCAGCAATTGGGAGGTTTTGACTAATAATGAGGTGAATGATGACACAAACGAAGACTTTGTTGTGAGATATGCACGCGCATGTGCATTGACCTTGATAGGAGGTGTGATGATGCCAGGTTCCAACGGGGTTGCGATCCTTACTATATATTTGAGGCACTTGGAGGATCTTCATGTGGTTTCGTCATTTAGTTGGGGAGTGCGATTCTAGCTAGGCTATATCGTGAGTTATGCGGTGCATCTGGCAACGAGACGCCAAGATTATTGGCGGACCAATGCGGTATTCTACGGGTAAACTATTATTTAGTATTTTAATTTTTTTCAAATGTGTACAAATATGTTGAAATAATTCTATATTTAATAGATATGGGCATGGTCGCGGATTAAAAGTATAGTGCGAGGGGATACAAAGTAGGATTAGTCAAATCGATTTAAATGTTGATCCGCCACTTCCACATATGGCGCGAGGTATTATGTCCACTTGTGCATTCTAATAAATGAATATAATAATTCATGTTTAGAAATAATTCACATAATATATTTTATAGATGGACTCAGTATTATAACCATACACACACGGCGAGTCATTCGGTGCGCATCTTCAGGGATATGTTTGACAGATTAATTGAGAATCAGGTAATTTAGTATTTATGCAAGTTAAATTTTATTTTCATCATTCACTTAGTTTTAATTGTGTGTATTTTTTTCATTTTCGATTTATTTGGCGGCCATATGATATGAATTGGCCGAGATTACCCGACTCCCTATGGCATGTATCACACCTACATGGAGATCATCATGTCCACTTATTAATTATGATGTAGTCGAGATGCATCGTCCAGAGAGGGTGTCCAGGCAGTTTGGTATGACTCAATTTATTCCTGCCCTACCAAATGATTCACAACGAAAATTGCATGATATAGACCGCAGAGGACATGGAGTAGCAGTTGGGCCCTCAAGCATAACAAGTATGTCAGGTTGTGGGATGATAGACATCATTATATTTTCTCTGCTCCTATGATCAGTGGACGTGACACGACTGGTCCAGGGTACATGGCATGGTTTGATGATATTACACGCCGCCTGATCTCGCCGAGCCACTTACAAGTGCGGGGAGGAGTACCGGCCGTCGACACACGGTTTGTTATTGACTATATGGTAAATATTTTTCTTTATAATAATTAGCATATATACGTATTTTTGTTTTATCTTCATACGGCTATAATGTCATTTCAGTCTGATACAATAGAAAGCTTAATGCTTAGTCAGAAGAGTCTGGCGATGATCATGATTCATTACTTGCAATTCGTGATCTCTGTTCATCGATTTTAGCAGATCTCACTCGTTTGTGTCGAGGGCGAGAAGTGCAACTAATGTCTCTAATCCACAAAGTGCGCCGGTGAGCAGTCTCGGACACATGTAAGGCGGACGCGGAGCGGTTCACGTCTTACATCGCGTGAGCGTGAAGTTGATGCGAGTCCATCTACTTTTACACGTCGATTCACGGCTACTACGTGTAGGTCCCAAGGGGGTGTAAGAGTAAGGTTTAGAAGGGGGTTGAATAAACCTTACCAAATTTTCGATTTAGTCCTTTTAAATCTCTGAGTTGATTCTACACAATTTGTGTCCTTGATGGGCGTCGAATTAGTCACTCAAGTAGAGTTAATCTCTCAAATGCACTCAAATTGAGTACATTGATAGAAGTAACTCATTTGTTGCTATATTTTAACTCAATTTGTGGTTTTATTTTTATTGGAAGACTTAACACCCTTAAGTTTGATTAAGTAAGAATTTAGTGCTTGGTTTAGTACTTATAATTTATCAAGTGGATAGCAAATTTATCGAGATATAAGCGATTAAAATTGCAAGAATTAAAAATCTTTGAAATGTAAATGACACAATGAAATTTTTATAGAGGTTCGAAGATGGGGTAATTCTTCTACTCCTCTCTTCTCCAACTCCTGGAGGAATCCACTAAGTAATGATCGTTTACAAAGTGGTAAGTCCCGGATACAAGTCTTGATCACTGCCGACTTGATCCTTAAGGACTCGGTTTGGAGACGCCTTGATCACTCGGTGGCTTCTCGGTGCGACTCGGCTTCTTCACAGGCATTTGCCTTGCTACTACGACTCACTTGCTCAAGCTCTTTGGATTTGATCACGAAGCCCTCCAAAAGCTTAAGACTTGGCTCAACCTTGAACCTTCCTTCAATCCTTCCTGGAATGTAGACCCCTTGTAACCAATAGTTTCCTCTTCAACTAATTGAAGTTCTCTTTCCTTCACGGTGAGTGTTGGATTGATGTACTTCGTAATGTAAGCTTGAGGATTGAGAATATTTCGAGTTTTTCTAATATGCTTGTATATCTCACATATGTGTCATCTATGTATCTCTCTGTATATCTCTTCTTTCTCAAACAAACTCCTCGGCCTTTTATAGTGAACTTTCAAAAATTTGCCCGTTGAAGAGATAGGCTTATTTTTGAAAGTCACTTGCGATCGTTGGCTTGTCTTGTTGCGATTCTTGGAATTGCCATTTCCTCGTATGAATTGTTCTTTCACCTTTTCGGAGTTCGACACGGTGTAGTGCTTCCCATTGGTTCATTCCTTTTGCACGCTTCCAGGGGAGCACTCCAAGAAAGGTGGTATGGAGATATTACTTGTTTAAGTAAATCTCTTGATTTACGCAACGCGGTTCTTTTCTGATTATCTCGACTTGCTTCGCTTTTCCTTGCTTTCCCCAGGTGACTTAAGTCGACTTCCAATCATGGATGACTCTTTGTCACTTCAACTTGAGACTTGGCTTTTCTTGAGTTGACTTGGTGATGCTCCACTGTTGCATCTCACCGCTTCTTGATAGAGTTCCCGTCTACTCTTCTTTGCCATATTAATTTGTTTCAGCAAGGTCTTCCTTCGGTCTTGTTGTCTTCTTGCATGTTATGGCGTGGCCGACTTAACTCGGCAGCACTCTAATTGTTACAATACATTTTGACAAGAATTGGGGTGCCAACTTTCTATTCTAAGTTTTACATGGCATTCATCAAAATCTAAACAATAAATTCCTAACAATTTCCCCTTTTTGATGATGCCAAAACTTAAATCATTCAAAAATGCAAACAAAAAGATACATACTGAGATAGTGTATTGACATAGAATGTATCGCTTGAGAATAGATCTGTTTATTGATCATATCATTTCTGTTCTTTTTTTACTGTTTGTTTACAAGGTGTATCGAGCACATATTTGTCTACACTTTGAAAATAAAGAATTTATAGCTTTATTACGTAGAAGACTTACATTGTATGTATTTACATAATAAAATACATGAAGGGTTTGGGCAAAGCAACACTTCATCTCCTTCATTGTCTCCTTCTTTCATCTTGATCGACAAGATCTTCTTTCTTCTTCTTCTTTTTCTCGTCGTCAATTTGCCTTCTTTTTCTTCTCATATGCCTTCCTGGCGGCTTCATCTTTTCTTATTCTTTCCTGTCTCTCCCGCCATAGCTGAGTTTGTCTCTTGTTTTCTTCTTCTATTCTTTTTGCATACTCGGCGTTAGTTTTAGCCACTTTCAAATTTGCCACTTGGTCAAGCCCCCACCAATAGATCCCTCCTTTCTTTCCGGATCTCGTATTCAATATTCTTGGGCGGAGGCCTGGAGTGCAAGCTTCTTCCTCCACTATCGCTTCTTCCTCTACCGGGGCGTATCTTTGTCTTGGTCTTATTCTTCCCGGTGAGTGACTAGCGAGTGACCCAGCAGAGTGATCGCTTAGGAAGTCTGCTGCATGTAAACTTCTTCACATAACGTGAGACCCTTTTCCCGGTACAAGTCCCAAGCTTGAGCCATGGACATATTTGCAAAATATCCCCAGTTCGAGCGTTTTAAATTCATCAGCGATCGTGGCTCTGTCCCGACATACGAGATGGCATAGGTGTCTCTCTCTCTTTGGAATGCCTCCGTGTTCTTTCAAGATGTTCATGACTCGGGCATCCATTCTTCCTTCCACTTCCTTCATCCCCTGCTTCAATTGTTTTTCTCTTTTCGGCCCATAGATGCAGAGTGTTGGAGTGGCGAGTCATTGAGGAGTTGTTAGATAAATGTTTTTATCATGATTTTGATGATTTTATTAAAATGAGTTTTTATACCAAAACAATGTCTCTAAATGTTGTCCCAATACCTCCGATCGTTCTAAAATGTTTTTACTATTTTTCGGAGTATTTCTTGGGGTTTATTTTCGATTTAAAATTGGACAACACTTTTGTTTCAGATCGACCAGGTCGCCCTATAGGGCAACCCGTACTGAGTTGAGTTTTGAAACAGAAAATGGGACGTAAGAAAAAAGGTGGCGGCCGTCGACAGGTGGGCGGCCGGTGTGGTCGACGGTCGGCCGGAGGGCGACATTGCACACGCAAGTTGGATTTTTGTTCCAGGACTTTCTGTTTCGTAAAAACGCGTCGGCAACCGGTCGAGTGGCGACCGGTCGCACCCCCTTCGACCGGTCCCCCTGTGTAAAAATTCGCGAATTCAATTTCAATCTTATCTCTGCTTGTGACCGGTCGAACCCCATGTTTGACAAAGAAACTATCCGTTGCGTTTTGACTGACTTTTCCCTATTTTGTGGGATTGATTTCTAAAGACTATATTGATGATTTTAAATGGTTTCTTTGCAAAGCAAATCACTCCCCAAGGAGGAGCCAATGTCCGGAAATCAAAGCCAAGACCTCTCCTATAAATAGAGGCTTCATTCAAGCAACAAGATACAACACTCCATACAAGCAAAGAGCAAACAAAGCAAACACTTTCATATATCTTGTTGTATTAGCCTTAGCACTTTCACTTGCACAAATTTGAGGTCTAGGCTTTCAATTCTTGATTACACTTGCACTCATATTGTATCTATCATTATTGAGTTGTAATCTTGATTTTGGTCATCATTCAACACAAGACATCCTTGTGAGTATTCTTGTGGTAAGAATACACTTGGGTGATCTAGGTGATAGGTGTTTGAAGGTTGTGGTAATCTTCAAAGGTGTTGTAAGAGGGTTGTGGTAATCCTCAAGGTGTTGTAAGAGGGTTGTGGTAATCCTCAAGGTGGTGTAAGAGGATTGTGGTAATCCTCAAAGTGGTGAAGGAGGGTTGTGGTAATCCTCAAGGTGTTGTATTAATTTTTGGTAAATTAATAAAATCTTTTTTTCTTTTGAAATCCATCCCGGATATACTGGGGTGGTAGAGGATTAGGCCCTAGGTGGGTTGAACCTCTTTAAATCGACGAGTGTTGTTTTATTTCCGCATTTACGTTCTCGTCTTTGGTTGATTATTCGAAAAAGAGGGCAAAATCTGAAAAACCGAGATAATCTATTCACCCCCCCCTCTAGATTATCGTAGCCACTTGGACTAACAAGTGGTATCAAAGCCAAACTCTTTGGCTAGCTCGTTCCGAGTAAAGAGGAAAGATCCATGGCTACGAATGACGCTTATCTCACCACCGGCGCCTCCACCAACAAGCCACCATTGTTCGACGCCAACAACTACGCATTTTGGAAAGACCGTATGGAGTGCTTTCTACAAAGTGCGGATTTGACATATGGAATGTGGTTATTGAAGGAGTTGATCAACCAACAAAAAAATGGAGGATGGCACCTCGACTCCTAAACCTTTCAAGGAGTTCGATGAAAATGATAAGAAGGCTTTCTCTAAACGGTAAGGCCTTAAATATTTTGCATTGCTCACTTACCGCCACCGAGTACAATCGCATACGAGGCATAAGGTCGGCACATGAGGTTTGGGAAAAATTGGAGACTATATATGAAGGGACAAAGAAGGTCAAGCAAGCTAGAAAGACCATGCTTGTTAAAGACTTTGAAAACTTTAACATGTATGATGGTGAAAGCATCTCCAAGATGGTGGAAAGGCTTGACAACATTGTCAATCCTCTTGTGGCCCTCGGTAAAGTCATCTCCGAAGAAGACAAAGTGACTAAGGTATTGAATGCTCTTCCCGGCTCATGGTCCGAAAAGGTGACGGCAATCACGGAAGCACAAAATCTTGAGACACTCAAGTTTGACGAGCTCATCGGGAACCTCCTCATCTATGAAGTCTATCTCAAGGAGAGGAAAAATACCAAACCAACCATCAATCAATCGGTACGCAAAATATTCCTAAAGGTCTTGCTTCCTCTTCTAATAATGCATACTATGATAATGATGATGATGATGAGGAGACGGCCGACTTGTTCGAAAATTTGCAAAATTTGTGAATAAGAATAAAGCAAGAAAACCAAGAGATAATGCTTGCTTTAAATGCGGAAAACCCGGGCACTTCATTGCCGATTGCCCAAAGCTCGATGAAGAGGAGCAAAAGAAAAGGAAGCCTTTTACAAAAAGAAGGCTCTAAATGCGGAAGTCAAAACATGGGATGAACTACTGAAACAACCGATGAGGAAGGAGAAACCGAACACGGTCTCATGGCTATAGGCGATGAAAACAATGAGGTACACTCAAATTCTTCTACTTCCTCCATAGTTGATGACTTGCAATGTGATTTTGATGAATTGCAAATTGAGTTTCAAAATTTAATCGTTAAATACAAAAATTTGAAAAAGGAGCATAAGGAGATTAAGGTTGAAAAGGAAAAATTATTTACCTCTTATGAATCTTTAGACAAAGCTCATGCTCTTACTCTTACTAGAATTCATTCTCTTGAAACCGAAAAGGAATCGCTCACAAAAAATATTGAATGTTTGAAAAATGACGTGCATCGTTTCAACATAAGTACGGATAAAGTCACAAAAATTTTAGATGCACAAAGAGGTGAGCATTCCAAATCGGGACTTGGTTATAAGCCATTTCAAAGTGTTTTTAAGAAAAATAACCAAGGTCCGACTTTTGTACGTGCCAATAATTATAATACTCCTACTTGTTTTTATTGTGGCAAAGTTGGACATTATGCTAATAATTGCAAATTGAGAAATAGCTCAAGACATGTTTGGAGACCCAAAGGTCTCAAGACTAACCCCATGGACCCCAAAATTATAGGGTACCTAAAAGAAATGATTTTGTAGGTAATAGGGGCTATAACAACCATGGAGGATTCGAAATGGCTCGTGGACAGCGGATGTTCACGCCATATGACCGGGGGAGGAGAGAGCTTTTTACCAACATCAAGCTCCAAGAAGAGGGTATGGTCATGTTCGGCAATGGCAAAGGAAAAATTCTTGGAAATGGAGAAATTGGTAACTCTTCTTTCTCTCTTTGTAATGTTCTTTTAGTAGAAGGGCTTAAGTTTAATTTGATAAGTGTTAGCCAACTTTGTGATTCAAATTATGATATTTCTTTTAATAAAGAAAAATGCCTTATTCTTAAAAATGGTAATATTATTTGTGAAGCAAATAGAAAAGGCAATCTTTACAAAATTTGTACTAGTGATTTGGTTAGTCAAAATGTTTCTTGTCTTGTCGCCAATAATGATTTAACGAGTTTATGGCATAGGCGACTCGGACATGTTGGATACAAGAATTTGAAAAATATTTACAAAAACCAACATGTAAAAGGACTACCCAAATTGAATTTTGAAAATCTTGGCTTATGTGACACTTGTCAAAAGAACAAATTAGTTAAGAGTAGTTTTAAGCCCAAAAATGAAATTTCCACTACCAAACCCCTACAATTGCTTCACCTTGATTTGTATGGGGATATTGGTACGGCTAGTCTAAGTGGAAAACATTACACTTTTGTTATAGTCGATGATTATTCGAGATATACTTGGGCTCTTTTTCTTACCAATAAAAACGATGCCGTTAATGAGTTTGTTAAGTTGTGTAGACTTATTGAGAATGAAAAAGAAGATACTATCAAGTCTATTCAAGCGATCGAGGTGGAGAATTTGACGGTGAATTTAGAGTATTTTGTGAAACCAAAGGATATGCTCATAATTTCTCGGCTCCAAGGACACCTCAACAAAATGGAGTAGCCGAACGGAAAAATCGAACATTACAAGAAATGAGTCGATCCATGCTCAATGAATTTTCACTTCCAAAGTATTTTTGGGCGAAGCCGTAAGTACCACTTGCTATGTCATTAACCGAGTTTATATTCGTCCTAAAATGAATAAAACTCCATATGAGCTTTGGAAAGGAAGAACTCCAAATATTAGTTATTTCAAAATATTTGGATGTAAGTGCTTTATTTTGAATACTAAGGATCAATTGGACAAACTTGATCCTAAGGCCGAAGAAGGTATATTTATGGGGTATTCAACCAAGAGCAAAGCATATCGGGTTTACAACAAGACTAGCATGGTTGTTGAAGAATCTATTCATGTCAAATTTAATGAAGCCTCGGGTGTTGAAAGAATACCCAATGACGATAGTGATGAAGAGGATATTGTTGAACCTATTGTTCAAAGTGATGCTCATAATGATAAACCTTCTATTTCATATGATCAACCTTCAAGTTCAAATGTTCCTCAAGAAGATAGGGGTGATACTTCGAATCTTCCCGTAGCATTGAAATTTAAGGGAGATCACCCAAAAGATCTTATTATTGGTGATCCCCTTGATAAAGTAATGACTCGAAGGAATTTTGCCGAGAAAGCTCTTATATCTCAAAAAGAGCCTAAAAATGCTAAGGAAGCTATTGAGGATGAAGATTGGTTTTTGGAAATGCAAGAGGAGTTGAATCAATTTGAAAGAAATGATGTATGGGAATTAGTACCTTGTCCTCCATCTCAAACAATTATTGGTACAAAATCGGTATTAGGAACAAACTTGATGATCAAGGCAACATTGTTCGAAATAAGGCAAGGTTAGTAGCTCAAGGGTATTGTCAAGAAGAAGGTATTGACTATGATGAAACTTTTGCACCGTAGCACGTTTAGAAGCTATTCGTATTTTACTTGCCTATTCTTGTTTCAAAAATTTCAAACTTTACCAAATGGATGTTAAATCCGCTTTCTTAAATGGTATTATTCAAGAAGAAGTCTATGTAAAACAACCTCCGGGGTTTGAAAATTTTTCTAGGCCTAATGATGTTTATAAACTTAAAAAGGCTTTATATGGTTTAAAACAAGCACCCGTGCATGGTATGATAGACTTAGCTCTTTTCTTTTGCAAAATGGTTTTACAAGAGGTAAAGTTGATACTACACTCTTTTTTTTGAAAAAGGGCAAGATTGTTTACTTGTGCAAATTTATGTTGATGATATTATCTTTGGTGCTACTAATGAATCTTTGTGCAAGAAATTCTCCAAGTTAATGCAAGGTGAATTCGAGATGAGTATGATGGGGGAGCTAAACTTCTTCCTTGGACTTCAAATTAAGCAATGCCAAGAAGGTATTTATATTTCGCAATCAAAGTATACAAAAGAACTTTTGAAGAAGTTCGGCATTGAAGAAGGAAGAACCGTCTCGACTCCTATGGCAACCAATGTCAAAATTGACAAAGATGAAAAAGGCAAGTCGGTTGATGAATCCAAGTATCGAGGTATGATTGGTAGTTTACTTTATTTAACCGCTAGTAGACCGGACATTCTTCATGCCGTATGCCTATGTGCTCGTTTTCAAAGCAATCCCAAAGAATCTCATATGAGTGCCGTTAAAAGGATTTTCGATATTTGAAAGGCACCATTCAATATGGCTTATTTTATCCAAAGAATGAAAATTTTTCTCTTAAAGGTTATAGTGATTCGGACTATGCGGGAAATATTGATGATCGGAAAAGTACTTAGGATCATGTCAATTTTTAGGCGATTGCCTAGTTTCTTGGTTTTCAAAGAAGCAAAATTGTGTTTCTCTTTCAACGGCCGGAAGCGAATATATTTTCCGCCGCATTTTGTTGTACTCAACTTCTTTGGATGAAACAAACCTTAGCGGATTACAAATGCTCTTTTGAAAACGCACCTATCTTTTGTGATAATGTATCCGCTATAAATATTGCTCAAAACCCGGTTCATCATAACCGTACTAAACATATTGAGATTCGACATCATTTTCTAAGGGATTGTGTCTCAAAACGAAAAATTGAGATATCTTTTGTACCATCTCAAGATCAATTAGCGGATATTTTCACAAAACCGCTAACTTCCGAGACTTTTGCGTCGATACGAGCTCGGTTAGGCATAATGCATATTGAATGAAATTTACGTTTGTATTTTGCACGTTTTTAAAACTTAGGGCGAAAAATCGGATTTTTGGTTGAAAATTCGGATTTTGGAAAATTTGCAAAACAATATTTGAAGAGGTTGAGGGCAACCGTCGGTCAACGCCTCAACGTCGCCAGTCGCCCTCAACCACGACCGGCCGCCCTAAGCCATTTTTGGTTTAAAATTGTTCTGTCTTGAGATTAGTCATTTTCACTCTTTTTGGCCATTTTTCGTCCCTTTGCCAAATTCACACAAATTTCACTCAAAATTTGTTTTCATGAATTCAATTCATATCATACACCTTATATGACTTGTTTATCATCATCATCGCTCATCTTTACCGATCGAATGGTAAGAATTCTATTCCTTTTTGCTCAAATGGGTTGAACCCTTGAGTTTATGGCTTTCTTGTATATTACTTGATGAAATTATTTTGTGATCATGATAAGCTTAGTTATTATGTTGTATTGTATGATGTTTGGTATGATTTGGTGATGAAAATTTTTGGCTTGAATCTCTTACAAGGGTTTTATACAATCTCTTTTATTTTTTACACCCACAAGGTGTTCGATAAATTGTCGCAATGAATTGTTCGACTTTTACATGACTCTTATGCTTTCATATGTCTTATATACTTATTGAGATCATGTCTTGACACTTAAAACGTGCTTATGGATATCAAATGATACTTTTCTCCCATTCTTTTTGGATTATAAGCTTATCTTCTCGAATGGTTGATAAATCGTCTCTTTGGCACACTTTGATATACTTGAATGATGTTTTTATTGTCCTAACATTCTTTTGATGATTCCAAAGGGGAGAAACAGGAAAATTGCTCGTTAGCTCAAAGAAGCTAATAAAAGCTCGATATAGAAGCTATAAGCTATGGCTTGTTTAGGCCACAAGTTGTGAAGAAAACTTAGTCCAATGGTTGTTTTATGGACTTGTTTTAAGATCTTGTGACAGGAGCTTCTAGCTCATGAAGTTGTTGTTTATTTTGTAAAAGCTTGTGCTTCTAGCTTATACAATACTTCTTATTGATATGCTTATTGATAGGGGAGCTTTTTGTAAAATGTTATTAAACGGATAGTTTACTTTAAAACCGAAAATTGTTTTGTTTTCAAAATCGTCCTCTTATAAATTGTTTTGGTTTGTAATCATCAAAAAGGGGAGTTTGTTAGATAAATGTTTTTATCATGATTTTGATGATTTTATTAAAATGAGTTTTTATACCAAAACAATGTCTCTAAATGTTGTCCCAATACCTCCGATCGTTCTAAAATGTTTTTACTATTTTTTTGAGTATTTCTTGGGGTTTATTTTCGATTTAAAATTGGACAACACTTTTGTTTCAGCTCGACCGGTCGCCCTATAGGGCAACCCGCACTGAGTTGAGTTTTGAAACAGAAAATGGGACGTAAGAAAAAAGGGGCGGACCGGTCGACCAGGTGGGCGACCGGTGTGGTCGACCGGTCGACCGAGGGCGAATTGCACTGCAAGTTGGATTTTTGTTCTAGACTTCTCTGTTTCGTAAAAACGCTGGCGGCAACCGGTCACGGTGGAGGGCGACCGGTCGCACCCCCTTCGACCGGTCCCCCTGTGTAAAAATTCGCAGAATTCAATTTCAATCTTATCTCTGCGCGACCGGTCGAACCCCATGTTTGACAAAGAAACTATCCGTTGCGTTTTTTGACTGACTTTTCCCTATTTTGTGGGATTGATTTCTAACGCCTATATTGATGATTTTAAATGGTTTCTTTTGCAGCAAATCACTCCCCAAGGAGGAGCCAATGTCCGGAAATCAAAGCCAAGACCTCTCCTATAAATAGAGGCTTCATTCAAGCAACAAGATACAACACTCCATACAAGCAAAGAGCAAACAAAGCAAACACTTTCATATATCTTGTTGTATTAGCCTTAGACTTTCACTTGCACAAATTTGAGGTCTAGGCTTTCAATTCTTGATTACACTTGCACTCATATTGTATCTATCATTATTGAGTTGTAATCTTGATTTTGGTCATCATTCAACACAAGACATCCTTGTGAGTATTCTTGTGGTAAGAATACACTTGGGTGATCTAGGTGATAGGTGTTTGAAGGTTGTGGTAATCTTCAAAGGTGTTGTAAGAGGGTTGTGGTAATCCTCAAGGTGTTGTAAGAGGGTTGTGGTAATCCTCGAGGTGGTGTAAGAGGATTGTGGTAATCCTCAAAGTGGTGAAGGAGGGTTGTGGTAATCCTCAAGGTGTTGTATTAATTTTTGGTAAATTAATAAAATCTTTTTCTTTTGAAATCCATCCCAGGATATCTTGGGGTGGTAGAGGATTAGGCCCTAGGTGGGTTGAACCTCTTTAAATCGGAGTGTTGTTTTATTTCCGCATTTACGTTTCGTCTTTGGTTGATTATTCGAAAAAGAGGGCAAAATGAAAAACCGAGATAATCTATTCACCCCCTCTAGATTATCGTAGCCACTGGACTAACGGGGAGTTCGCTTATAATGTCATTTGTGACAGGACCCCGTTGAGGGGTTTGTGCAATCATCAAGGTCATATCTTTTGATCCTTCCCCCAGCAGATTTTCCTTTCTTTTGTTTCAAAATTTCTCACCGATTTTCCTTCTCGCTTGTTCCCTTCTCACCGCTCCTTTCTTTTCGACTTGATTTTTCGCTTTAAGGTATTCCTCTTCCCCTTTTGGCATCATCAAAGGATAGAGGAACCCCGGGGAACATCTTTGGCAAACATGAAGTCGAGCTGCGGATAGTCGAAGTTCTCGCTTCAAGTTTTCTGCGTAAGCAAAGACGGAATTCGGATCGAGTAGCGTTGGATTCGTTGAAATCGGCTTCATCTCGGCCATGAGAAGGTGAATTTTCTTGTCATGTGTTCTTCCAAACGTCTGTAGATCATTTGTATTTTGCTCACGCAGCAGCCTTTATCTCGACAAAGTGTGAGCTTCATGCATATGCTCAATATGTTCTCTCAAACTTTGTTTTTGCATCAAGCATTTTCACTCTCCATACCAAAGCGGCTTGTTGAACAAAGTGTCTGAAGAATCGACTTGTTCCACGCGCATTGTTTTCTTCTTTGTTGCCACCATTCCCGATTCGATTGTTATGCCTCTCAAGTTAAATTTGTAAGGGTGGCATCTCTGTTGTCCAATCGATCGATATCCAAAGAGGCTCGATGCCTCTCCATCCGTTCAACCTCGGCAAATAGTGCTTGAACACTTCGTATTTGGTGATTCTTCACATTGCGGTGATGGCCATACAAAGATCAAAGTCATAAGCGTTTGAACAATGGTATTCAAGAGAAAACGGAGCTGGTCCGTGTGATAGCGTGACGCGTTCATTCTCTCGACTCTTCATGGAGTTCGGGTACCTCCAGGGAAAACGGAAAAGATTCTACAAAAGTTTCATCACCGCCAAGGATGTTCAATGATGAGCGGTGCGCGTGAAGTTCTTTTGGGAATCGATCCCTCGCAGCCTTGAGGAGCTCGCTTTCGGTGGATCCGGGTTCACCGGGTTTTGTTGTGAAGTAGTCCCGGTTCTTTGCCGAGCCTCACTGTCTCAAGCAACTTCGTTGGTCTCGGTTCTTGTCGAGCCTCAATTTGTCTTTAACAGCCTTCGTTGGTCTCGGTGATTTTCCAATTCGTAGATCGGTCCTCGGCCTTATCGAAGCGTCATCGGACGATGATGAGATTTCCATTGGTGGCTCATCATCAAAGTTAAAGGTTTGACGAGTAGTCTTGGGATCGACTTACTCGTGCTTGGAACACCTTGGTGAGTCTTTTGGATTTGCAATCGGGGATGACTCGAGCTTCTTCTTCGCTTTTCCGATCCCGGAAAGGATACATCGGGATTATCCTCGGGAATCATGAAGTGCGCTTATCTCCTTCTCGGTTGGGTCGATTATAGCGGGAGGGATGTTCTCTACTTCAGCCTTCTTTACCCGGAAAGTCTCAACCTCCGTGGCCTTCATTACCTCCGGCGAGTCTCTACTGCAATGAGGCATTGGTCCTCCCTTTCGACGAGTGTGTCACTGTCTTAGGGTCTTCTCGGTGGCATCCATTGGAGTCTCAACCCCATGGATTGCACTTTCATCGCCCAGTGTTAACTCCAGGGCCGTTCCATCTCGTGCCTCGATTGCATCAGCGGCGTCATTAGCCTCGGCGATTTGGCACCTCACCGAGACAGTCTCAATCGCCCCGAGCTTCGTTGATGGCAACTTTCGTTTCTTCTTGTGTTTGTATTTTCTCTACTTCGCCTCCTTGATTCGTTATGGAGTCATCCGCAAAGATCCTCCGACCTTGCCGGTGGAGGAGTTTTCCTCACCGGTGGCGCACCGGTGAGTGACTTGTAATGGGGTCACTCGTCTCCAAACTCCCATTTGTTTCGATTGATTGTTCGGCCGTTGGGGCGGTGGTAGCACACCTTCAATAGGGGTTGGCTCGACCGGGGTCCCCACTATCCCGATTTCATCGCCATCTCCCTTATCGCTTTTTTCTCGAGTGAGTGGGAAGTGGTAAGCAAAGAACAAGCGTGGCTATTTTTGAACCACTCCCATTGGATCGATTTCAATGTGTGTTCGAGGACTCTCCTGGTCCCTCCATTAGTCTTTGCTCGTGAAGGATTCTTGACTCGTGCAATGCTTGCCGCATTTGCAACTCTTCTCGTGGCGGCGGCGTGACAGATTCTCCTGCTCGTCACCGCGTGAGAAGACATCAAGGAGAGAATGTGTGTTACGTGGTGCGGAGATAGGCGATGCTTGCCTTCTCACGTGCTTGGCTTCTTTGACTTGCTTTTCTCTCTCCTTGTCCTTGTAGATCTGCAGGATGTCCGTGCGCTTGTCTTCATCCAGCCGGGAGCACATAGTTAATCCAAGGAAATTTAGCGAGTTCCTCTTCTTCTTCTATGAACTCAGGCCGTTGGAACTGTTCCTTGACTTACTCAACTTCCATTTCCTCCACTCACGCAGACGATTTTGGATGTCCGGGTAAGGTGGAGATAGGATCATTACATCACTATCCGCTCCGCGGAGTTCTTCTTGTGCTTCAGCGTGTGAATTACAATTTTGTGTCGGGTTGCCTCGTTGATCGCCTTCAACAGACTTGGCTGTTTCATCAATTACATCCGGAGACTCTAATTCTCCAAGTAATCTCTGGTATTTGTGCTAGCTGAGTAATCGACTCTGTTGGTTTCTCCGATTCGGATCGCTTGACGATTCTTCTTCTTCGTCTCCTGGTTTGTACCAGGGGAATTTCTCGGTTGAGAGATGTTGTCTTCGAGTCTTCGGCGGTGGGGCAGTCTTTGGTGTCTTTTTTCGAGGAGGAGCGGGCCGTCGTGGCTTCTCGGTTCTCCTCTTCTTGACGATCGGAGAAGGTATTTGTGAGTCCTTCTCGACCGCCGCCGCAGGGGCAGTGAGACACGGCTCTTTGGGGCGGTGACTCGCTGCAGGGGCAGGAGCATGTTTGGTTTTTTTCTTTGCGCAGGGCAACAGCTTCTTCTTAGTACCGCAGGGCACTTTTTCTTCTTGGTGGAGAGGAAACAACAGATCTTCTTGGTCGGTGATTCCCTCACCAGTATCGCCTCTCTTGGCGTAAGCTCTCTTCGTGCGCCTGCAGAGGTTTGCTCGAACATCCTCTTGTTAACATGGAATGCCTTCCCATGTCTAAGAGAGACTCCTTTCACCTCCAATAGCCGGCCAATCACGAGGCCATATCCTAGGGATCCTCCAAATGAACCATCTTCTTTGAAGGACTTGTTCCCACGCGTTCGGGCAGAGTCTCATTGTAGACAAACTCAGCCTGATTTATCTTCTTTTCTTCGATGATTGCAGCCATTACAATCAGCTTTGCCTTTGAATGTTGGTCAAAGTCGCCAAATTTGATGTCGATACATTTGGCAACTATGTCCAACAACTTGTGATAATCCTCCTTCGGCTGATCTCTTGTTTGTCAGTATATATTATTTTATCAAAGAAAGTCGGACTTGGCTATTTCTTTTCCATGCGTCGGCCCAAGTTTACATCGCCTTCTTTAATCTCGGATGCTCCTTCTCCGGTAGTGAGCAATGTTCACCAAATCCTTGGCGTGATAGTCACCGCTTTCCGTGAAGATGACTTGATTCCTTCATCGTGAATCTCAAAGATTCACGAGAATTGTGCGACTTCCTCCACATATGTCATCGGGTATTCTAACGTTAGAAACGGTTTTTAGATCCGGACATTTCTAACTTTTCAGCGATTTTCTTCACTAGGGTGTCGCTTCGGACCCTGTTTCATCATTCCGTTAAATCCACCGTAGAGCGGTGTGGATTTGCTTTCCTAACTTGGTAAAGTCATAAGTTGGTGCCATTTCTCGGGATTATTTCAAAGAAAAACTCGAGAAAAATGATTTGAAGATTGATAGGGTTTCGAGAGTATTTTGCCTTTGCTTTTGAGAGAAAGAGATGAACAGTTTTTAGAAGTGTGAGAGAGAAACGGACGAAAATGGTTTAAATATGGTTTATGAAAGGACGTGCGGGTGGTTTTGAATTGTGATCGAAATCAAAGGCTTGGCATTGGATTTTCGACGCCTATTGAGCATTTCATGTCTCGTATTTAATGCGGCAAAGATTTATATCCAATCATAAGCTTGGTGTGCAGCTTTATGTCCAGTACACATCATCATTATGCCGACGTATTCCTTAAAACATTCCCGCTTAGTCAAAACGACCGAGCGTTTTTGTCACTTTGCTCATAAGTTATTCAAACTTATCCCTTAGCGATTTAACTCTACTTCTCACGATTCTCTTAGTGACTAAAGCTATCGGTGACTGTAATTATGCTTGTCTTCCGACACAACCTGATTTGATTCGGTGATTTGCATTTTGACTCTTTTTCACCCCTTTTCTGTTCCATTTCTCTTCTTTGATTCGCCCCGAGTGTCACCACTCAATTAACCCCAACTCATGTTTGAGTTCTTCAAATCTTGACTCACATAATGGTTTTGTGAAGATGTCGGCTAATTGTTTATCGTTGAGATATATTCCACGATGATGTCCTTCTTTTCAACATGATCTCTTATGAAGTGATATCCGATATCAATGTGCTTTGTTCTTGAATGCAACACAGATTTTGAGTAATTGCAATTGCACTTGTGTTATCACACATGATTGGAATTTCTTTTTCCTCAATTTCATAGTCTCTCACTTTTGCTTTGTCTCATCCATAGGACTTGGGCACAACAATGCCGCCTATGTATTCTCGCCAATTTGTAGAGGTGGCTATTGAGTTTTCTTGCTAAACCAGAAATCACTGTTTCCTAGCATTTGACATGTGCCTCGAAGTGCTCTTCCTATCAACTCGCATCCAAAGATAGTCGAATCTGAATAGCCAATTAGCTTGAATCCACATTCCTTTGGATACCATAGGCCAACTTCTTCGCTTCCTTTCAAGTATCCCAATATTCTCTTTTTTCTTTGTCATATGGCTCTCTTTTGGAACAGATTGAAATCTTGCACATACACCTACAAAGAAAGGTGATGTCCGTCTCGCTATTTGTGAGATAGAGCAATGATCCAATAAGTGCTCAGATCTTGTTTGATCTCTGTGCTTGCCATCCGCATCCATATCCATTTTGACCGATGTGTTCATTGGTATTTTCACGAAGACTTCTCTTCCATTCCAAATTTTTTCATTAAATCTCTCGGTGTATTTTGTCCGACTTATGAAGGTTCCATCCTTCAATTTGTTTCACTTGGAGTCCAAGGAAGAATGTCGGCTCTCCCATCATGCTCATTTCAAATTTACTTTGCATGAGGTTTGAAAACTTTTCACACTGACTCTTTGTTTGTGGATCCAAAGATGATGTCATCAACATATATTTGAACAAGTAGAATACTCTTCTTGTCTTGAATTCGAAAAGTGTTCTATCTACTTTTCCTTTTGTGAATCCATTTTCGGTTAGGAATTGTGACAAGGTGTCATACCATGCCGGGTGCCTGTTTCAATCCATACGGGGGCTTTCTTGAGTTTGTATACCTTGTCTCCAAGAGTCTTCGCTCAAATCTCGGAGGTTGTTCAACATACACTTCTTCTTCCAATAAACCATTTAGGAATGCACTTTTTACATCCATCGATATACAATGAAATTCTTGTGAGTCATAGGCAAGAAACATCCTTATAGCTTCCAATCTTGCTACATGGGCAAATGTTTCATCAAAATCTATCCCTTCTTCTTGGCAATATCCTTTGGCTACTAATCTTGCTTTGTTTTTACCACGAGCCTTCCTCGTTCATTTTATTTCGAATACCCATTTGGTGCCAATAACATTTTGATGCATGGGTCTTTGCACTAATTCCCACACTTTATTTCTTTCAAACTGATTGACTCTTCTTGCATAGCTTGAATCCAATGTGTGTCATCCAATGCTTGTGACACATCTTTTGGCTCTATTTTGCGAGATGAAGCATGTGAACATAGCTTCTTGTTGAGTTCGATCTTGTTTTGACACCTTCTCTTATATCTCCAATGACAAGTTCGTGGATGGTCTCTCACCATCTTACATCAAGGTTGGAGTAAGTTGGCCGGATTGATCGACTTGTTTTGTGTTCTTGTGGTCGCCTCTCTCATAATCACTTAGCCGCAAATTTTCCGATTGTTTTTGAGATTCAAACTATCTCATCTTCTACGAATTGATAATTCTAGCTTCCGGCTTGACAAAGATAGGGACTCTTCGTATGGTTGGATGATTCAAACTTATCGGTGACTCTACAATGTCTTCTCCATTTACATTTGGCTCATCGAATACTACATGAATGGATTTTCTCGTAACCATAGTTCTTTTGTTGAGTATTCGTAGGCTTTGCTTTCAAATTTGAGTATCCTAAGAAGATACCTTCATCGCCTTTAGCATCAAAGGCCTTTAGGTTGTCTTTGCCATTGTTGTGGATGAAGCATTTACATCCAAATATTTCGAAATATGCAACACTTGGTTTTCTTCCATCCGGATCTCATAGGGAGTCTTTGTCGGTATGCATTTTATCATACATCCTTTTGGGTGTAGCAAGTCGTGTTGATTGCTTGACCCCAAAATCTTTTTGGTAACCCCGCTTCAGCCTAGCATGGTCCTTGCCGCTTCTTTGAGGGTTCTTCTTCTTTCGCAACTCCATTCTCTTTGTGGAGTCCTATCTGCGATAGTTCATGACCAATACCATTCTCAATACAATCATCGAGTTATTATTCCATTGACAAACTCGGTTCCTCTATCCGATCTTATTTTGATAATGGTTTGACTCTTCTCGTTTTGAATCCTCTTCATCAATTGTGGTAGTTTTTGTAGAGTTTCTTTCTTCTTGCACATGAATATTGTGCATGTATATCTTGAGTAGTCATCTACTACCACCAAGGTGTATTTCTTTCCACTTATCTTTGTTTGGTTCCCTTTGGGCCAAATAGATCCATATGAAGTGGATGTAATATTCTTGTTGAGGATGGGCATGTCTTTTCTTTGAATGATGATTTGATTTGCTTTCCTTCCGACATGCATCACATATACTCTCCTTCTCAGATATCGAGTCCGGTAGTCCTTCCACAAGATGACTTCTTGCCGCCTTGTTAATTGTTTTGAAATTCGGGTGACTACCTTTTTGTGCCAACCAACTTGATTTGTGCTCTTTGCTAGAGAGAGGCAGTCTTTGGGTGTTGCGATTGACCAATCCACTACATACATATTTTTCTCTGTCTACATCCTTGCAAAGACAACTTCATTTGATTCAATATCTTTGATTTGGCATATACCCATGTTGAATCCAACATTGTAGCCCTTGTCATTACGTAGGCCGATCGATACTCGATGTAAGTTGAAGTTGAGTCCTTCAACATATGCAACATCTGTGATTTCTAATCCATTCCTCTTGATGGATCCAATGCCTCTTATTTCACCAGAGCTTCATTTCCTCCAAATATGACTTTTGCTCCTTTGACTTCCTTGAATTTTGTGATTTCTCTTATTTCTGTCATATGTCCGGGAGCGACCACTATCCATGTACCAGGTTCCTTGGCACTCAACCTGTTCCTTGAACCGCAATCAAGGAAATTAAGTTTTAGGTACCCATACTTGTATGCGGGTCGAGGGGTTAGAATTGTAAGATGATCCAACCAACTTATAGCCAAATGATTTGACTCTAAGGGGTTGCCATCTATCGTGCCATAATCATAATTAATCCTGGCAAATTGCTTGGGGATTCTAGGTTCATACAAATTGCCTCTTTTTGTCGTATGCCGCATATGTGTTTTAGCAATTGCCTTCCCAGGTAATTGTGGTGTTTTTGAGTGTAGTGCCTAGGTGCATATGTGTATTGATGAAAGCTCTTATGCTTTTGGAATGGCCTTTCTTGAGTTCTGGCCTTTGCCATTTGGGCTTACATTCCATAAGTCTGTCGTGGCCGATAGTTCACATTATTCCAATCACTTGGCTTGGATATTTTCTACCATTCCCATCATATGTATTTCTTTTATGGGTTTTTCCGGGATTTTTGGTAGCTCTGCTTCCTTTTACTGAGTATTTTTCTGTTAGGAGTTTCTTTGAGGACTCTTGAATCTCTTCTCATTTGTCCTTTCAAAGACACTCAATCGGTTGTTTTCCTTTTCCTTTGTAACCAAGGCCAGTTTGCTTGTTATTGTGCTTTGGAGTGAATGTGTGTGCAACATTTAGAGTTTTGGATTTTTCGGACTCTTCATGACTTGAAGATCCTTTTTCCAAAATTACTTTTGAGGTTTGACATAGCACAGAGGAATTAAATCCTAAGCTTTGTCTTGTCTCCACATTCTCTTTGACTCATGATAAGATCATCCAATGATTTAGATGCCTTAGTGAATGAGGCAATAACATTCTTGAGGTCATTCTCCCTCTTTTCTATAGCAAAAAGCAATTTCTCGCTACTAATTTAGCATTTTCAAATTTTTAAACTTTCATTCTCATCACTATTTGACTTAGGGTACTCGGCTCCTTAGTCGGCTTTGAGTTTTGACTTTTGAGTAGGTTGTTTTCCTCATTCAATAGTGTGTGTGAGGATTTAATGTGTTCAAAATCTTTCATCATTTTGCCTAATGAATCATAAAGATCGAGTGGGTGATGAAGTGTGTGTGTCACGATCACTATCACTAGTGTCTCGAGTTTGTTGAGTTAGATTGTACCTCATCTTCTTGATCTTGTTCTTTGGCCATCAAGCGATCGGGCTTCTTCTTCGAGAGTCACTTGAGTAGTCACTTCATCTTTGCTCTCGAATCATTCTCTCTCTCTTGACTTGGCATTGTTTGTGATCTCAGAGCCATCATTGCCTTTTTTCTTTTCTTGTCTTCTTTCTCTCAAGATCTTCCTTTCTTCTTCATCCCTGTACTTGTTGACTACGAGGATATGGACATGAATAATGGCATAGTGACCTGGTTGTCTCAGATTCCAACATAGATACTCAACCTTTTGATCACTCTTTCCATTCTTGGATTGTCACCCTTTGATACTCAACTTTTTGATGATCGTTTCTCTTGGTTGGCCTATCATCCCTTGATTTGGAGGAGCCGAGTGTCTTCCGGAAGATTCACCCTTTCCTCTCTTGTAGTTCTTATTAAAGAACTTGTTAAATCTTTTAACCATCGGGCTATTTCTTCCGGGTCAATGACCTCTTTGACCTCGGCTCTCTCTTCCCATCTTTAACAAGAAATTTGTTTTGGTACAAATTGTCTCTTCCTGGTCTTTTCTTCTCGGCTCAAACTCGTAGGCTTTGAGGTCCGAGAATAACTCATGGTTGGATGTCTTTGATAGGTCCATGGAATGTCTCGGATGCCATGACCTTCATTTCCCATTCAGTGGAAGACTTTTTAGGATCTTCATACACATTTCTTCGTGTATATTCCTTTCCAAGTGCGAGTGACAACTCATTTGTGATTTCGTGAACCGAAAGCGTCTAGTTGATCCAGGTTCTCTCCCGAGATCATTTTGAAGTTCTCAAATTTCGTACAACCACCGATAATTTGTTTTCTTTGATTTGCTCGAGCCTTCACAAATCAATGTCGACTTGTCCCCATTTCTTTAGCCGTTTTGCATGATTTGACTTTGTTGAACATGGCTTTGTCCAAGGTTTTGTAGAGGATGTCCTTGGCTACATTGTCCAGGTTATATCTTTTTTGTCATCATTTGTCCACTCGTTCTTGGTTTTTCAACCATGACCGGTCTAGAGCAACATCTTCTTCTCCTTCACCGCAACTCTTCGTACATCTGTGTTCACCTTTAAGATTTGCAGAGGCCCATCTTCTATCACTATCCACATCTCATCATGTAATCTTTGATAGATGAGCATGCATACGAATTTTCCAATCATCAAATTCTTCAATAGTGAACATAGGGATGCGTGTCAAATTTGCTTCCATGATAATAACTTTTAATGATAAAGAAGAGTTTTGAAAGTTTAAGTACTAAAGCAGACTTTGAAAAGTTTGGAGATCTAGTTGAAGAACGGTGCGGAGGGTTCAATGAACCAACCGCTCCGATACCACTTGTAGGTCCCAAGGGGGTGTAAGAGTAAGGTTTAGAAGGGGGTTGAATAAACCTTACCAAATTTTCGATTTAGTCCTTTTAAATCTCTGAGTTGATTCTACACACAATTTTGTGTCCTTGATGGACGATCGAATTAGTCACTTAGTAGAGTTAATCTCTCATGATCAAATTTGAGTGTTGATGGAGTAACTCATTTGTTGGCTATATTTTAACTGTTGTGGTTTTTTTTATTTTTGGAAGACTTAACACCCTTAAGTTTGATTAAGTAAGAATTTAGTGCTTGGTTTAGTACTTATAATTTATCAAGTGGATAGCAAATTTATCAAGAGATATAAGCGATTAAAATTGCAAGAATTAAAGTCTTGAAATGTAAATGACACAATGAAATTTTTATAGAGGTTCAAGATGGGGTAATTCTTCTACTCCTCTCTTCTCCAACTCTGGAGGAATCCACTAAGTAATGATTAGTTTACAAAGTGGTAAACAGTCCGGATACAAGTCTTGATCACAACGGCCGACTTGATCCTTAAGGACTCGATCCTGAGACGCCTTGATCACTCGGTGGCTTCTCGTGCGACTCACCTTCTTCCTTCAGTTTTTGCCTTGCTACTACAACTCACTTGCTCAAGCTCTTTGGATTTGATCACGAAGCCCTCAAAAGCTTAAGACTTGGCTCAACCTTGAACCTTCCTACAATCCTTCCCGGAATGTAGACCCCTTGTAACCAATAGTTTCCTCTTCAACTAATTGAAGTTCTCTTTCCTTCACAGGTGAGTGTTGGATTGATGTACTTCGTAATGTAGGCTTGAGGATTGAGAATATTTCAGTTTTTCTAATATGCTTGTATATCTCACATATGTGTCATCTATGTATCTCTCTGTATATCTCTTCTTTCTCAAACAAACTCCTCGGCCTTTTATAGTGAACTTTCAAAAATTTGCCCGTTGAAGAGATAGGCTTATTTTTGAAAGTCACTTGCGATCGTTGGCTTGTCTTGTTGCGATTCTTGGAATTGCCATTTCTCGTATGAATTGTTCTTTCACCTTTTCGAGTTCGACACGGTGTAGTGCTTCCCATTGGTTCATTCCTTTTTCCGGGACCGAGCACTCCAAGAAAGGTGGTATGGAGATATTACTTGTTTAAGTAAATCTCTTGATTTACGTATGGTAACGGTTCTTTTACGATTATCTCGACATTCGCTTTTCCTTGCTTTCCCAGGTGACTTAGAGTCGACTTCCAATCATGGATGACTCTTCATCACTTCAACTTGAGACTGGCTTTTCTTGAGTTGACTTGGTCGATGCTCCACTCATTTGCATCTCACCGCTTCTTCAAGATAGAGTTCCGTCTACTCTTCTTTGCCATATTCAAATTGTTTCACGAAGAAGGTCTTCCTTCCGGTCTTTTTCTTCTTGCATGTTATGGCGTAGGTGACTTTAAAGCTTGGCCACTCTAATTGTTACAATACATTTTACAAGAATTGGGTGCCAACTTTCTATTCTAAGTTTTACATGGCATTCATCAAAATCTAAACAATAAAATTCCTAACACTACGCATGATGATGTGGGTCCATCTACTTACGCACGCCGATTCACGGCTACTACGCATGATGATGCGGGTCCATCCACTTCCTCGCTCTTCGATTCACGGCTCTACTCGTGATGATACGGGTCCATCCACTCGCACGCCGATTCACATGTATTGTGCATGACGGTGGTCCGTCTAGTTCTATGCATCGATTTTCGTTTTGACAGGTGGTTATTATGTCCCCGAGCAAGATACACACACAAAGACCTATCCATTTACAGGGATATAGTCCTACCATTACACAATCATTCTGATTTTCTTGGTTTGGATTTGGGACGTGATACACCATACCATATCCCGAGCCTCCAAGACATGCCACCGATCGACGTGCATATGATACATCACCCATTCCGTATCCGTCATTTTCATCTATGCATGATGATAGACGTTCAGACTCCGCGACTCCAGATGAGGAGAATGTTACTCCACCACCACCGAGTAGAAGACGGAGCAGGCGAGAGAGGAATAGACGTACTTGTGGCACTGGAGGACATTATGATACTTATTTTCATTAGAACAAAGGGTTGGACATTAGATAATTTAATTAAATATTTGGACAATGATTAATGGTTGTATGAAATTAAGTAATTTAATTTAATTAGTTTTATCGATATAGTCTTATCGACTTTGTTGATGATAGGTCTTGTCATTAACTCTTTATCAAATATCAGCTTTATGCAGATGTTTAGTCTTGTCAGTTGTACCTTATCAGCTTTATGCAGTTGTCTAGTCTTGTCTGATTTAACTTATCAGCTTTGCAGTGATATGTCTTGTCAAAATTATTTTATCAGATTTACAAATGGTCTATAAATACATGCTCAAACTTACCACAAAATATACATTGCTTCTGAAACTATTCTCATCTACCACAATAACATAAATTTTCTTACATTGATATCATATACATATTCAAATGGATGAATTCAATTGGTCTCTCTACCACCCCCACGAAAACCAAATTCTCGTTATTGCGGACATTATATAATGAAAAAAAAAAAAAACAAAATGGACGTTGCCGATGGACATCATCCTCGCCGATTCTCTTCTAAGCGAGATGAGCAAGGGGAACTGGGTTGTTGGTGAAGAAAACAATAGTGTTTCGATAATGACGGCTAGAGCTATTCTAAAAGGAACATTTGATTGCAACTTTAAATATGCAGAAGTAAGTCAACGAGTGAAACATCTTCAAGCTCGTTACACCTTGTTTGCCAAAATGTTGAGCACACCGGGTGTATACTGGGATCGCAAGCTGAATTTTGTGCACGCAACGGCAAAAGACTGGGTTTCGTGGCACGCGGTAAATTAAATATTCTTATGTTAATCTACTGTATAATATTCAGTCTTTGTTCTACGTAAATTTAGCGACTCATATTTTTTTGTTTTTCTAGGTTGATGAAATCGTTACTCCAGATGCTTATATGTTAGAGGGAGAACCTTTATTTGACAAACTGGAAACACTTTTCAAGAAACCGGAGCGAGACACAATGCTCAAGCAATTTTCGGCTCACCCTCGCGTTACTTGCCACCAAAACCTAAGTTTGGAGATAATTTTGAGCAAGGAAGTTCTTCACGCCATGAATGATGTTTAATATTCCGTTCTAGTACGATTTTAAATTTTGTGATTTTCATTGTTTTTAAATTATGTCATTTAATTATGTTTTTACATTTTGTAATCGGCTTCTAGGGTTTGTTATGTAACCTAGGGTTGTAATGATTTTGCTATTTTATATTCCGGAAAATGGTGTATGCATTTTAGTGATTTTTACAAAAATATTCAAAAATTAAAAAAAAAAACAACTTGAAAAACAGAGATTGTATCTGTTTTCAATATTAAAATTTTTTTAAAAAAGTTGTTTAGAAAACGAGTTCCAACCTCTTTTTTTCTAAAGAATTAAAAAAAAACAGTAAAACAAAATGTCAGAGATTTAACGCTGTTTTTTCATAGAAACCCGTAAAAAAGCGTTCGTATAGATTGTTTTCACCTAATTTCGATTTTTTTTTTTTTTTTTTTTGCGGTATTTGGTTAAATTGATTTTTAAATGGCAATAGTTATTTAAATAGCCCTCTCAAGTACCTATACCTACTTGAGTTGTTGAAAAGTCTAATTATCTCCTCAAGTTTATTTGTATAACTCGTTTAGTGGTTGGAATGGTATTTTTCCCCTTTTAGTAAGAGCCAATTTTTCTTTAATTGTTATTATCTTCAGTTACTTGAACTTTTTTTTTTTTTTTGTATATTTACTTGAACTTATTTAGTTATTTATAATGAGAGAAATTATAACTATAATCAACCATACAACAACATTTGTCACCACCACCATCCCAAGAACAACAATAATAATAAACTTATTATATGTAATAGTGTATAAATTTGCTTTAAACTAATTTTTAGTTGTGTAAATTTGTCACAATTTGGCCTTACCCTACAAAACGACTTTCACGAGCTTAGAGATGGCGGTGTTAGGCGGGATTTCCCATTCCCCGCGGGGAACCGCCCCAAATGGGGAGGGGAATCCCCGAAAATCCCCCCTGTGGGGACGGGGACGGAGATTTTTTTCTCCCCGTTGGTGGGGATGGGGATCATATCCCCCCGGGGGAATCGGATATTAAATATATAATATAATATTTTAAATATATATAATATATTATAAATATATCCACATTAAATATATAAATCAAAAAGTCTTTAATTTATTTTATTTATTTGTATATTGAGTGCTTTATTAGTCTTTTTTATATAATTCATATATTTTTTAAATATTAAAAAATCATTTTTTTAAAAATACCAGTTTTTTGCCAAAAAAAAAAATTATAAACGGGGGACGGGGATGGGGGGAGTTTTTCCCCGTTTGTCTCACGGGGACGGGATTCCCCGGGACCGCGGGGACGAGGATGAGGATTGCTCCCCCACCCCCGTCCCGCCCCGCCCCGTTGACATCCCTAGCTGAGATGTGTTTTTCTAGCCCAAAAATAAACTGCCATATTTGGCCCGGCCTATTAGGCCCAAAAAATCGGCTCTACCCCGTTTGAACCTTTAGTTGTGTGTGTGTAGAGCTGTCAAAACGGGTTGGCGGGACGGGGCAGCCCGCGGGCCAGGCCCAGAAATATGTTGGCCCAACCCAACCCACCGCGGGCTAAGCGGGCTGGCCCACCCAAAAAATAAAAAAATAAAAAAATATTGTTTTGCATATTATTAATTTTAATGAGTTAAATATATTAATGTATGACAAATACATATTATATACACTTTCATAAAAGATAATAATATAAAATATCAATTATACTATTTTTTTCTTCTACTTCTTCTTATTTTTTTCTTTATTGTTTCTAGTGGGCTAACCGCCGGCCCGACCCGCCAAGCCCCCGGTGTGTGCGACTATGGAGACGAATGATTATTATTTACTAAGTACTACTAAGATAGATGCGTAATTTTGTGGTCGCATTAACCTCTGGGGATATATTTGAGACTTGCCATAAATTGGAGGTAATTGGAATTTACGTCAAACTCTGGGGGTAAATAGAATTAGCCCACATTTGCAGTCACTCGTTAAGCATATTTGAGTCTCTCAATTCGTATACTGTGCTGAAAAAGTGTCGTCTCCTCCCAAATCCTCTAAAGGTCTCAAATCCATTCTACTTCTATTTCTGGTACAATCTTAACTTGCCTAGATCATTTATGCTTGTGTGGTTATGTATATATAGATGTATGTGTAATGTGTTGTAAGCTTAGACCGTCTTTTTTCTCGTAAAATTTTACTTTTTAATTTCTTCTCTCTCGTGGATATTTGAGCAAGAATTGATGACTTAATATTTCATTCCTGAAAGAATGTATAAATAGAAGGGGAAAGCAATTCATGATTATTTTAAGATAAGTTTATTTGAAGGTTGAGAAGGGATTACAGATGCCCAATTTATTTCATGGTTTCGATTTTGTTGTTCCAAAATAAAGAAAAAAAATGCTTGGTTTGGGTCTTTGGGAGAGCTTTAGCCCTACTTAGGCGATGTTAAGAGTGTTTGGAGAGAGTTAGGAATAAATTCATGGGCGTGCAAGGTGTTCGACGAAATGACAGTCTGTCTCTCTTCTTTGAAATTGATTTCATTCGTGGACTTATCGACTTTTTTTGTTATGGAATGCTAAAACTTACTTTTCTTAAGTTAACTTTTGATTCTAGTTGCAGTGTCTTGATGATTCTGAATTTCTTGCTACTATGGTTTGTAGATAATTGGATATTGCCTAGTGGCAAAGCTAAAGATTCAAGAAATCTTTCATACCGAAACTTATGGCGGGGTGGCAGCGGAATTTGCAGTCATTAGTACGTCAGGTTGCCAAAAGATATGAATATAGTGGCAATGCTTCATTCAGCACTTTTAATCGCGCGAAGGCTTCTCTGGTGTCTGGTAATGTTGTACTTGAGTTGGATAAAAGCTGGTGATTCGTTCTATACTAACAATTTTATCATATATACTTATGTTTGTTCCGTTACTAAAAGTTAGCACAATGTGTTAGGCAAAGATCTTCTTAGGTCCTTATTATGCATTGTCTACATCTTATATTAGGTGTTTCGAAGTGTTCATTCTATATAGTTAATTTCTTGATTCCTAATGAAACCTTTGCAGGTGAGGTGCCTTGTTTGTCAAGTCTGCTGAATTCACAATGTCCTACTATTGCGAGGCCTCTGTATCTATATCTACAGAAATTGGTAACTCCTTAAATGCTGTGCCTTGCCCTTATTTTTTATTATCAAAAGGTTGATTTAAACTGCATTTCCTTTAACATTATCAATTGCAACCTTCCTCTAGTATGTACGAGGAATTGTCAAATTGAACTACAGAACTTTATTTCTAAGTTCATTAAGATCAGTTCCAGGGTGGGCAGGAATGATCCTTTGTTGACGACTCTTATGTTTCTGCATAAGTAGGCACCTCGTAAAATTAAGAGGAATCCTAAGAAATATATTTTTATTATTTATGTGCTGATAGAGTCATGAAATCGCCCTTTAAATTGATTATACTCACAACTGAATGCTAGTTTTACCATATGACCGAATACATATGCCTGTCGTTGGGTCTTCGATTGACTGATAAGAAACCAGTTCGACTTGTATCTTCAATTTGGTAATTATTTGTTTTTCCTTTCTTGGGAATTTACGTCTTCTTTTGACAGGAGTTCACCAGTTCGAGGATCTTACTTGCAGACTCATCCGAAGCAACTCCAATTTCTTCACCATTGATACCAGCTTTACCCTCAAGTACTGGTACTACTGAAACTCCAAAGGCCATTTCTAAGCCTGAGAAAGTTCAAGCGATTTTAAAAGGAATAAAACAGGTAGAGTCCCGTGTCCTGATTTTTACCGGTTGCAAACTTAGATGAAAGAAATCCTGAAACTCATTGTATCGGAGTTTGAACAGCTAATGAGTCAGTTGTGTGTATCTTGCGTGGTGTTTGCAACTCTCTCTCTAAGTAGCAATGTCCGTCTGGCTTGATTATTTATTTCTCTATCGGTAAAGCAGCTTTTGCATTTTGGTCCTTTTTCCTTTCTTTTTTTTTTTTCCCCGGTTTTGGTGGTGCCCCTTTGTTTTTCCTTTGAACAGATCAGACAATCTATGTGAATAAGGTGGTTTCATAGTTTGCAAGAATCTCAAGTAGATTCAATAAAGGGTGTTTTGTGGCTGGGTTATCTCTCTACATGTTCTTGAATTCTTGTGTAGGTCTTAATGTGTGAACTATAATACTGTGATTAGCCATAGCTTATGCATTGAGCAAGGAGGATTTATGTCACTCTATTGAATCCTCTAGTATTCATTTTCTTCTGCTTTTATTCTTGCAAATTTTAGGTAGTATCGTCCTGTTTTTCATACCAATATCAATGCTTTTCATTTTTTCTTTTGTTTTTCAAAATCTTTGGACTTCAAACTTGCCATAGTTCACTACCATTCTGAAAATAATGGGGAATCAAGCTATGGTAGAATACAAATTTGACTGAAAGTCATGGCTGCCTTGGACATAAAGGCCTGCAAGAACATTTTGAACTAGATGGTTACAGTTAGTAGGACTACTTTGCGATAAGGTTGTTTTTTTTTTTTTTATTGATATGGCCTTTTATAGGTATCAGTGGATTTCCAGATATTGGCAGAAAATGCGAGTTTGTATGCTGGTTCTTTATTGAATTTCCTGTTATCTTTTATTTTACCCTCTAATTATGTATCTTTCTTCTTTTACATTTCAGTCTTAGAAATGTTTTTCCATCTATTTTTGTTTTCCCATTTTAACGCATAGTTTCTTTCAGAGTCCTAAGAAGGTAAACTTGGTTGCTGCATTGGTCCGTGGAATGCGTGTTGAAGATGCATTGTTGCAGTTGCAAGTGACAGTGAAGAGGGCTGCTAAAACTGTCTACCAGGTGATTTTTCTTCCTGTGGCTCCAAACAAACCCGAAATCATGGAGATTATTTCTAGTTCTATGTATTGTTGGTTTGACATTTTCCAGACAACAGCAGTACAAGTTAAGCTGATGACTAATTTATTCTGAATTAGGTTGCTGTGTTGTTATCTTTATTTTTTAACCTTCCTCTGTTTTCTTCACTGATCCTCCCATTCACCACTAACACATGCAAAAAGTGTATGAATTGACCGATCAAAACAAAAAAAGTGTATGAATTGAATAAAACAAGGGTTAATTACAAAAAATACAAGTTCAGTCTAATTACAGGGGAAAAAACTTCTAACTGTCAATTATAAATTGTATCCATAAGGGTAGTTTTTGTAATTTAACCCTAAAAAAACAAACGAACCCGTTACTGGTTTAAGGGTGTTTTGAGACCTCTTGAAGCTTCCCCAGTATTCACGCCTAAATCATGCAACTGGTGGGGGATTGAGAGACACGTGACTAGTTACTTCGGTACCCAATATAATATAGCATCTTTTTGGCGTGCACGTCTCTTTTTAACAACCTTGTCTTGCATGACTAGCACCAGAATTATATCTCCATCTGGGTTCTAGAGCTTTGCCAGTTAGATGCTATAAAATGAAAATACATGTGTGCAGGTTATACATTCAGCTCGTGCCAATGCAACACACAATCATGGACTCGATCCTGACCGTCTTCTTGTTGGTAAATATATTTTCGCTTTTGTTGCCGTATGCTTATTTCCACTCTTCTCATTTATCTCTCATTTTTCTGTAGCTGAGGCATTTGTCGGAAAGGGACTATTTAAGAAAAGGATATCGTACCACGCCAAAGGTAAGTGCGGAATCAAAGTTAGAGCAGAATGTAGACTGACCGTGGTAATAAGAGAAATAACACCGGAAGAGGAGGCTGAGATAGCTAAGTTGAAGGTGCACAATTTCAAAAAGCTCACTAAAAGAGAAAAACGACTCGTGCCCCATCAACTTATCGAGACCACTCCAATATGGGATCGCAAAAACAAAAATAGAAGGCACGAGTCGAATGCAATGGCTGCGTGAGCAGTGTCGGTCCATTAGTCTTCATTTTTTCGTCGCCATACTGCTGGTTTTTTTGCTCTTGACACTGGCATGTATTTGCTGTTGGCTCAGCAAAAAAATTGTTCGTCTTTCCCCAAGACTATTATTTTCATTTCTTTTGGTCTTGTGGTGCAGCTGAGTTGTTCATTTGGACAAGGGCACTGAGTGTTTTTAATAGTCAAACGCTATTTCGTCTTTTTTTTTTTTTTTTTTATTTAACGATAGAATTATATTAAAACAACTCAATAACTAAAATTACAACTACAATCGTAGCCAATGGGCAAGAGCCGACAAGACTAACTAAGAGTTAAAAATTTGGGAATTGGTAAAACCAATTGATTCACATGGACTAAAAAAACTACCCATCCAAACTAACCACTCCGCGTCGGAGACTTCAAAGAAGACTTAAAGGAGATCGTAACACACCAAAAAACTAAAATCGGGCACGAGCAACCACTACATTTGCGTAAGCAAAAAACTCGATCCGCCACGAGTTTCGCAAATCAATCGAAAAAAGAAAACACAAACAAAATAAGAAAACAACAACTATACTAACAACCTAGAGAAAAAAGCAAAAAATAGCCTCCTCTCCCTCTCCTAAATCTATCGCATGACCCTTCATCGTCTTCTCCGCCTCCGAGACACCTCCGTGAAGCCCGATCCGCTTTCGCCCGGGACCAAAATTTTGGCCACCTTCATACGCCAAGGGACCGCATTTGAGTATCCCTCCAATAGAAACCATGGAAGGGGAGGGGGAGGGGGAAGGAGGAGGGAGGGGGGAGAGGGGGGGGGCGCAAGGAGGGAGAGGAAGGGGAAAGCTAGGGTTTTTTTTTTTGGGAGTGTTAGAGAGAAGGGAGAGAGAAAAGAGTTAGAGAGAGAAAGTGTTAATGCTTATAGTTATTCAACATCATTAGTGGATAGAGGTGGATAATGAAAGTAGAAAATTACTCTTGGTCGTCGTATCACACCGTATGAAATCGTTTTTTTTTTTTTTGCGTATCTAGTTATTTCGTCTGACATGGCATTTCTGCGTATCTAGTTATTGGTGTGTTTATGCTTATAGTTATTCAACATCATTAGTGGATAGAGGTGGATAATGAAAGTAGAAAATTACTCTTGGTCGTCGTATCACACCGTATGAAATCGTTTTTTTTTTTTTTTTTTTTTTTTTGAGTTATTATGAACTACTCCCTCCATCCCAAATATATAGTCCAATATTCATTTTTGGGATGTCCTAAATATATAGTTCACTTTCCATATTTAATAGTACTTTTTCTATTCTTTTACTATTATAATCCTATTTAATATGCATTTTGTAATTTACACTAATTAAATGAGGGTAAATCAAGTAATTTTTTTACATATTTGTAATTTCCAATAGGTTTTCTTAATCTATGTGAAAAATCCAATTGGACTATATAATTGGACACATGGAGTATAATTTAGAAATTCAATGAGAATGCGACATCTTGTACGGCTCAATAGCAGTACAATCATTTTGTATGGCGTATAACTTTTAATGTTGTTTTTATTGGAAGTAGAATGCACGGTTTTTCCTTTGCTGTGTGTAATTAAGTTTTAGAGCAATTTGGTTTCAAAATTAGTTTTTTTTTAAGAAATAATTTACACCAGATCACCCTATTAATAAGGAATGACGAGCCGAAGCTGTTGTCCTCAAACATACTCATGCGTAAACTTGGAAGCTGAGTTACTAAAAAAAAAAAGGAATGAAGCTGCAAAACCTGCTCAGTATTCGGTGTACATGTTGCCTCACTACAAACATATTAAAAGGAGCAAAGAGGTGCACAATGACCATGTAACAATTACATGCACGAGTTTATATCAATGTCAGAAAAATGGTAATAGTTCACAAAGAAACAAACTGAATGTAACAAGCATTTTACAATTTGAAGTTCTCAAAGGGAAGTAAACACAGTGAGCCGAAAACGGCTTAGCTTTGTGTAGCTGTGGTACGTTGTCTAACAATCTCAACACCCAAGTAGTCAACCTGGCCAAGCACGGCGATGTGTGGCTTTCCTACCTGTACTCGGACAGCAGAAACCTGGGGATACTTGCTCAACACTTTAGATGCAATCAAGTGAGCTACTGATTCTAGAAGATTCTGTGGAGCTCCTTCCACTACGTCTCTAACTATACTGCATTTACAGGCCAATTTATCCATCAAGAAATCAAGGAGAGAGAGCACTTGTTTATATATTCAAAAGCTAATGCAAACTAATATCATGCTAAACCACTGGGGTTAGTCCAGTGGCCACATGTATTACTCTTCACTTCAGTGAAGGGGCCCGGGTTCGAGTCTTTGCAATGACAGAGCCGAATTTAAAAAAAAAAAAACTAATATCATGCTAAAAGTGAGCTTTGAGACTCATTTTTGTCCAAAAGCTTGTTTGGACAAGCGCGTTATACAATGGATTTTCAAATCCATAAGCTCCCATTTTAAGATATTTTTCTGGCAATTGTAGTGGATTTCAAATTCATTTTATATGGAGTTATCTGAAATCCTTCTCCCAAATCAATTCCCAAAATCCAAATGAAATTGAAACCTAAATGACTATTACCATCTACCTGCACCATCCACAAGCTAGACTAGTTATTGTGAGCATTTATCCTGGTCCATCATGAGTCTGTTGGCAAAAGATGAAATACCTCTCATGGTATCTCTGTGAACAAAGCAATTCAAGTTGGTCCGGTTTGGCTTATTTGGCGGTGACCAAATTTGGTTTTTGCTCTCTCAATATTGATTTTTATTAAATTTACATTCATCTCTTTAAGATGAGGTAGTCACTACTCGCAATCTGTTCAATAACACAAGATTATTATCTATTTAAGTTTTGAAGTTTCCAAAAGAACACAAGATTTGCATCTTATTAATTGTACTCGAGTAACAATTAATAAAGAAACACAATAACATGAACTTAGAATATACATACAAGCGTCAGGTGCTGCCAGACCAAAAGGTTCGTCACTTCACCTATCTCAACTAAAGGCCAATAAACACTTTAAAAGATCAGTAGAGTCAAGATCTGATTCTACTCCGAATCTGCTCCAAATTGAAAATATTTATGTAAATCACGTTTCTTTTTGTCATATCATATCGTCACATGCAATTCTGAGGTTATGTCGGGTGGTAGGGGTTTAGATCTTTGAGGTGAGTGGTATGCCTACGTCACACAGCATTCACATACAATTCGAAATGCGTCGATGCAACCTGGCTAACTCAAAGTAAGAATATCTTTTAATATCATCGCTGATTATCAAAGTTTACTTCTTGATGATCAGATGAAGAATAAAGTAAAATATTTCATCTGTAAGGGTAATGCATAAACATTAGTCATGCATAACTATTTCAAAGCAAAAATATTCTCATGAAGTAGCTGGTATGTTTACTCACCGAACATAAGCTCTTTCGTTATGCATCAACATTTCATACAGAAAATTATAAGACACCAAACGACCAAAAACACAGCGTTACATAGAAAAACTACCACCTGTCTTTGGGAGTGTTGGCAAACTCTAAAGAAAAGTGTTTTTCAGCTTCTGATGCAAAAAAACAACTATTTTTTCCACGTAGAAGCTGAGAATCACGTTTTTTTAGAGTTTATAAACACTCCTTATATATAATGCAAAACTACTAAATTCCCAGTAAAAAACATTAGGCAATTCCCCAATTTCAACCCAGGTATTAATTATGTGACAATAGAAAGTTATCGGTACCTGTATATAGCAGTGTAGCTGATGGTATCCGATAGGCGGTCAGAAATACCCGCAGCTTGAAGATCCATCCAGGCATCTACATCAATCACGAATTTCTGACCTAACGCCCCTCTCTTCTGGTTTCACCCCATGGTACCCGTGGAACTTTAAGCCCCTTAATACAAGCTTGTCTCCCTTAATCATTTCTCCATAATCTGTCAATACAGCTTATGAAAGTACAAAGCCACAAATAATGTCATGAACTGCCATAACATAACAAGACAAGATAACAGTTGTGGCATTCATAATATTGAGTATTTAAAACGTGCATTCCAATTTTTCAAAATTACATAAGGCTTCATTTTGGATTGATGGATTTGAAGCTATGTATTTCAAATCCATAATAACAAATCCACTGAGTTCTACAATGGATTTCAAATCGTTAGATTCCATTTTGTGCTATTTTTGAGTCATCGTGGTGGATTTCAAATCCATTTTGGAGTTATTTGAAATCCTTTCCCAAATCCTCTCCAACAAAGCAAATCCTCCCATCCAAATGCAACATAAGACAATTCAGCTCAACATCTTTGTAGGACTTGCAATTGAAGATGCCTCATAAAGGAGTCACTATTTCAAGCATATTCGAGAAATTATTATGATAAAACTCAAAATAATTTTTTTCCCGAAAAACCCATTTATCCTCTCAGATCATTACTTGAGTATTTCCATACAATTTACAACCATGATATTATCCACTCACCTAATCTTGAAAAAAACCCACTTTTCGAAAGTAAAAACGAAGAAATTCCCAAAACCCATTGCAGTAGAGTTAGAATTAGTTACATTTATACCCAATTGCATATATGCGAGCCATCGGCAAATGAAAAAGATTTAAGTAGAAGCAAAACAAACACAGATTTGTGTGGGTAGAAAATACAAATTGAAAACAAACACACATACATAAGCATAAAAATATAGCATTAAGTGTTCGTGTGAGTAGTATAATCCGCAAGGGGCACTTACCAGCGCCTGAAGATGTCATGAGTGAGGTTAATCGCCGTTGCTTTACAGATTTTCCTTCACAGAGAGTATCCTTTTTGAGTGATAATAAACCTTGAGGTTTGACCTAATTACAAAAAAAAAAATCATCTAACTTTCAAAATTACAAAAATACCCTCAAAGTTTTATTTTATGTAACATTTACCCCTTTCAAAAATCAAAAGGCAAAAAAATATTTCAAAACCCTCCCTCATATTTATAAAAACATTGCAGTTTACTCCGTAATTTTAATACTGAATCAAATCTCAGGGGTACTTTTTATAATTTTGAAAGTTAGCTGGTTCATAGGTCAAACCTCATGGGTACTTTTTGTAATTATACCAATAAAATATGATAAAATAGAATCTTTTGTTAGGGTACTAAAAAGAAGAGTTTTGTTAGTTTCCATTTTATTAAGTACTGTTGCTCTTAGGGATGACAATGAGCGGGTTGAAACCCGCATCAAATCCGTCATGTCAGAGCGGGTCTAGATTCATTAAACGGGTTTGGGGGTCTCGGGTCTAAAAATACAAAATTCGCCCGGGACCGGGGCAGGTCCTCGGTCCAATAGGACCCGCCCCGTACCCGCCCTCCACATTAATATTTATTATATTTTTTAATATGTATTTAGATATTTTCCATTATTTACTTTTAGATTTGAGTGTTACATTGATTTTAATTTACTACTATAACATCTTGTAATATTGTAATTTATTTTTAAAAAAAATCCGTACTTTGAATATTTATTTTGAGTATAATTTGCACCCCAAACTATATGAGTTTTTCTACTTTGCCCACATAACTTTGAATTGTTTTACTTTACCACCTCAATTTTGTAAATTGTGGCACGTAACCTATAATTTCCAAATTTACCCCTCACTGTTAGTGGATTGTCTGTAGCTATTACATCTCGATTAATTATTCGGATCCATTTTTCTGTCAAAATCTCATCATTGTTATTTGTTACTCAATATACAATTAATACTTAATAATAGTAAATTTCATCAATAAACCTAGGCTATGATAACTTTTTCAGGGATCACAAAAACGATACAACCCTAAAGGTTAAGGGGTAAATTTGGAAATTATAGGCTAAGTACAATAATTTGCAAAGTTCAGGGGTACAATAGAACAATTCAAAGTTAAGTGAGTAAAGTGGAAAAACTCGCATAGTTTGGCGGGCAAATTAATATTACCTCAAATTAATATCACCTCTTCACGTAGGATAAACAATCAACTGGAATTGGGATATCAATTCGGGCCCGAATCATTATCATGAGCTTTGGTCCTTATTTCCCAAACATGGGTTTACAAATGATAACAAAGATTATCAAGGACGATAACTATTGCCAAACAAGTCCTCAATTTATTAACGATATGGTAAAAGGGAAAAAAAGATAAAACTTTTCACCGGCAATAGTAAAGTTAGGACTCGTTTGGGATAATTGATGGGAAACCATGGGAAATGATAAGTAATTGTGGATTGTTGATGATAGTACTATTGAGATCATTTTAACATAGAATCAACTTTTGTTTGGGGATTTGTATTATGTGTGTCCTTTATTATAAAAAAATAATCCTGGATTGTGTTTGAGATCATTGATTACAAGTGATTTAAAGGCAAATGACCAAGTTGTCCTTGTATTTATTTTACCAAAATCAAAGTCTGTTCATTTTTAAGCAGTATGTAAGTCATTTCAGGAAGAGTGGAAAAAGTGGGACAAATTAATAACACCTCAGGGGTGTGCACCAATTTCAATTGAAATGTTAAATAATTCATGGCCCGAATACTATCATACGGGCCCAAATCATTAACCCCAAACACAATAATAACATATGATAAGGATATTTTTCACCCCTATCATTAAACCCAAACGAGTCCTTATGGGATTAAGTGGTTTGTAGAGCTGTCAAAATGGGCTAGGCCTGTCGGGCCCATGCACTTTTTTTAAATATAGCTGCCGTCTCTTGCTATCACTGCTTTCAGTGAAGCTAATATGTAATGGTTCCAGCTAAAGCAATGGAAATGGTGGGTGAGTACTGTATTGCAGTATCCTCGTTTTGAAACCTTAATGAACTCTTAACAAAAAAGAAAAAGCAAATTGGATGGAACACCCCAATCCATGTCGATGCCACCAATGGAGTGTTTATTGCCCCATTTATTGGCCAATACTTTCAGTCATAGAACTTGACTTTGAGGGTTACTGCAGAACATCATGAAAGATCCACATATATTGTAATATATTTTTTTTTATCATTAGGTATTTATATATATTACTAAATAATAATTAATATCTAATTAGTACTATCAAGAATTGGTACTTAAATATTTCAATGTACTGTACCTATTTAAATAATATATTAGTATATTTTACAATTATTTTATTATAATGTATTTTAATTATTAATACTAGTCTATAATTCTATGTAGTAATTAGAATTAGATTTGTATATATAGCTATTCCTAGTTACTAAAGGTTAAAACTTAAAATATAAACAAAAGGTGCCAAATCCCAAATAGTGGTAAAAGTCAATCATGACGTCATGTTTCACACACAGAGAAATAAATTGCAACCAACAAATTTGTATTTTTTTCACCTATGAAGTCAATTAGCAGTAATGCATCTGGTTGAAGTGCAACCAAGAGACAGATTTTTCCTTTTTTATTTATGGGCGGGCTAGCCCGCCCAACCCGCAGCCCATGACGGGTTGGGTTGGGTTGAGGTTTTCACGGCCCGCTACTCCGACGGGCTGGTTGAAGTGCAATCAAGAGACAGATTTTTTTTTTTTTTTATTTATGGGCGGGCTAGCCCGCCTAACCCGCAGCCCATGACGGGTTGGGTTGGGTTGAGGTTTTCACGGCCCGCTACTTTAGCGGGCCAGCCCGCCCGCCCCCGCCAAAGGGTGGGTTTTGGCTAAGTTCGGATCGCCCCCCCTGGCCCATTTTGACACCTCTAGTGGTTTGAAAAGACAATATTAGTGGGTAAAATTCTACAGAACTTATTGATCAAGTTCTATATCTAGGGTGCACAGTACTTCAACAATGACATTGTCTTAGGGGTGAATGCCAAGTAAATTCGCTTTGATAGGTAGAGATGTTAAACGGGTGGCCTCAAAGCCTTCTATAGAACCGGCTCTAACGGGTTTCGGGCAAAAAGGCTTGGGCTAAACGAGCCACTACTATGCGGGCTAGCATTTTTAACCTAACCCTAACCCTAACCCGGCGGGCTTCGGGCTAAACGGGCCACTAATGGGCTACAAACCAAATTTTTTTTTATTTAAATCTAATTTTTATACTAAAGCATGTATAACAATATAACAATTAAACTAAATATGCAAAACTAAATTACACAATTTTTTTATGTTGCATTACAAGGATAAAAATCTTAAAATTCAAACATCATCATTATCGTCAAAGGCTTTGAACTTTAAGAACAACTTATCGCAATAAGAGTTAAAACAAAAATATGTGCAAAAACTCATTTCTAAAATGAAAAAGAAACAACAAACTACAATGTAGAATGATAAACACTATATAATGAATATTTTCGAATACCTTTTGATTTTTGTCAAACAAATTAAATAAATATAAATAATGATAAAAACGCCATTTGATGTTCAATGTTTGTGTGTGAGATAAGTTGGAATCTCAAAATACAACAAATTCATCTTTATAATTATTTGTTACATTTAAGTCACGAAAATTTTAATTTTTTTAGATTATAGTATTGTATTTATTAGAGAGATATAAATTATATAATATTTTAAATCATCATAATTGATTATATTTTAAGTTACTATAAAAATATTTTTCTTAGAAAATGTTACGTAAATTTTGTTATCCCTTTATTCACCAATCCTCTATTTTGAAAAACAAAAATACCAAAATATCAAAATAAAAAAAACGGGCTGGCGGGCTAGCCCATTCAGCCCATGGGCTGGACCGGTCCGGGGCCAAGAAGGCCCGGATTTAAACGGGACAACATTTAGAGGCCCTAACCTTGTTTTTTTTGCAGTTTAAACGGGCTGGCCTGCCAAGCCCGACCCATTTAACATCTCTATTGATAGGTTATTGATGAAAAACGACCAAGTTATTGAAGGCACAAATAATTATTATAAAGATCTATTAGGATACTTCACTGCATAACATCGGATAATAACTAAATTTAAAATCTAGAAGTACCACGGTCCACGACAACCTCATTACAAATATATGCAATTCATTTTAACTGATCCTGTATAGTTCCTGTGTAGCATGCATTTCGATTATTTTTTTTTGAGCATGTTTGGGAATTCATTTGATATGGGCTCCTAGATATAGAAGTCCATTTAGACAAAAAAATATTAGTTTGTTTGAGAGCACTTTTCAAATGAACTTTTGGATATAAAAGTCTACTTTCTCGTAGTAATAGTTGTTTGGTGGTTTATTTAGGTTCGTTAACATAACGAACAAGCTTGAACACAATATTTCGTTCGATGAAATATAAAGTTCGGTTCGAGCTCAACTCTATTAGTAAAATAATAACATAATATGTGTAAAAAATCAAGCTACTCAAGCTCGATTTGTGTTCGGCTCGACTAAATCTTGTTCAAGCTCGACTCGGTTAATAATCAAACCAAACTCAAATACAATTCTTAAAGCTTGATAAAAATTTAAAGAAGGTTGAACAATATCATGTTTGGCCCGACTCGACTCGCTTACGCCCTAAATATAATCATGACGATTGATTTCATATTTTGTTGGTGAAATGGTGATTGAACGCGGTTGAAAGTGGAAAAATGATAGTGTAGGTTATTTAACAAAGATATTGCATTTGTGAGGATTTGTTGCATATATATGGTGAAAATTGTGTGAGTTTTTAATTTAGGCATAGGCGCTAATCATATTAGCGCCGAATAAGAAGGCGCTAATTTGAATAGCGCAGACGTTTCTTTTTTGTTTTTTCTTTAATTGGGGGCTAGTTAAACTAGCGCCCATTTAGTTTTTTTTTTATATTTGTTGAATATTTAATTAATTTATAAAACAAAACGATTAGATTCATTCGATTAAATAACATCCGCTCGGTTTGAATCGATACAATACAAAAAAACGATACGTAAAATTATAATCGATACAAGTTGAGATTAATCTCAAATCCTATGTCCCCTGTGCCACACAGGCGCTACGCGCCCGCCTAGTACTCCTACGCCTAACCTCCTGTGGTGGTGGATCATCATCCTCTTGATCATTTGTTGTATGATGACTAGATGCGACTTATGATGTCGACTCTCCAATCAAATCACGATACTCACCGAGTGTAGGTGGAAATGAAACAGTGATATGTTGAAATGTGGACGTTCGGATGTGGACGGATTATGACCACCATATGGAACTCCCATAGCACCAAAATCATTCAGAATAGATATGTAAATAATGTCCACTATGGTATGTTATAATCGGATGATCTTGGCCGAGAGACATAATAACCATTAGTAGATGTAGATGGATCTGTCATATATAATGAAAATTGATCAATAAAAAGAATTTTTGTGCTTTTTTTAAATTTATAATTTTTAAGAATTTTATAAAATTCATACCATGGTGCATCCGAGGTGTATAAGTAGAAGGTCCAACTATATCAACATGGGGTACCGGTGGAGGAACATTACGAGGTGTGGAAGCACCGTCTATAAATGGTTGTGACCTTGTTGTCGCCCTCCCGCGTGTGCTACGACTTGTATGAGCTCTTGGGGTGTTTGACAGTATATCAAGCCGACCTGGTGGACGTGTGGTATCTTTGGCATGTGTAGCATCCACTCAATGTCATCGCTAACATCACGAAGACGTCAGAACGCGTGCATATGACTTAACGCCCTCGAATGATGATTCAGCCGAACTAAGCTTAAGTTGTTCCATCCACGAGAACTGAAAAAACAAATAACATGTCTATTATTTTGTCTATTATTTCTTCTAATTCACTTTAAAAAATCAAGTCAGAGAATAATAAATATACCATATCATCATGTGCTATTGTGTCGATGGCGGAACCCTAAGCCGGAGGCAAGTGACCAGGTGTTATCAATTGTCGTGTAATCTTGCCATACCAACGCATATGTCCTCGACCGTACTAACACCTCCGAGAATCGGTTGAACGTCGAGTATCGATATATGTCTCAGATTTCATAACTCGACCCAATCCCGATGACGATCAGTGGTATCCTGACCTCTATGATCAATTTCATGTAGGTCCATATGAGTATGGTGTATATGTTGTGGAATACCCTGTATACAACCAAATTGTCTAAGCACTCGATCGGGATGGTATATCTCGACAATCGCATAACTAATAAGTGGACATTGTGATAGCCAATATATAGTCAAGCAATGAGGACCAAGATCTGACGATATCCGGTCTTCTAGATCATAGGGCTCCCATAAAAATCGCCAAAAATACTCATTAATTAAAATATATATTTATATATTTATTTATAGTAATGAATAATGTAAAAGAGTTTTACCTCATCGAGGTAATAGTCGGTCAAATATATCTCTATATACCCGTACATGATGCATAATCGTGCGAGTGTAGTGTGATGGTGTATCCACTAGCTTACACGGTACGGTGGTAGCGTTAATCCTCTACCATTAGCACCTACAAGTGGACCATGTACAATCATGGAAGTAATATTCGCGAGCACTATAGCATTCATTCGGGACCACACCAAACGAGAAAAGAATATTATTATTTCAAAGAAAATGTAAATGCAAGTTATAATTTACGAGACAATAATAAATATATACCGAAGAAGACCAGTGGTCCCCGATCCCATTCTTTTCCTTATCTCGCAACACTATAAAGCTCACGGTATAGAAATGATAAAACTACACCGCCCCAACGGAAATGTCCAATCGCTCGGATATCCTGTAGCTCAGCTGCGGTATAGCAATGAGACACAATTTCGAGGAGTCCTAAGCATCATAATACAACCTAATAAGAGCATTGACAACCGCGTGCATCCGCTCAACCGCGTCTTCGGGGAGTATGCTGTGATTTGAATTCCTCTCAAATGGCTTGAAATGGTTGTACAATATATTCGTGTCCTCCCCATCATCCGACTCGAGGTAGGTATAAATCCTAGATATGGTCCACAATAGGCACACTAATGACCTTGCGGCAATGCCTAAAACCTCGATGCACGGCCTAAATGCCGAAAATGTACCCCAACGTATGCACACCACATTCGTCTATATATTTAGGGAACCACTCCACAACTGTTAGGGATTGTATTTTTGCGGCGCCCCATATATTTAGGCAAGTATTGACAAGAACTCTCCCAAGTTCCATGACATTTTCTCTTGCCCGTTTCAAATCGTGCTAAGCTTTATGGTATGAAATCTCATATCCATATTTGTCTTTCACATTTTTCTTGAACATACTTGATATCATAAGTTGGATCATCTTGAACAATCCCCATAAGATCTTTAGCGATAATATTTTTACACAAGTTTCTATGATCTTTGGAGACGATGTTCATAACACAACTATGGGATGTCCCAACTTGGTAATTTGCCACATTGAATGTCTTTTCACAAAACTCGACCGCAACCACCAATTGCATTGTCTTTGCGATGATAAGCTGTTTCAATAACTCCCGATTGATTATACTTACAAACAACTTTCCACAATGTCGGCATAGACTCCACAACCCTATACTCACGCCCCGCCATGACGCAAAAATCCTTAATGCGGGTTGCACATGTTTTTTATCTACGAAAACCATACCCTTTTTCAACTCACCTCTCTCGGAGTCATAATACATAGTTGTTGACAGGCCATCAACAGAATCACCAGAAATATCTTCGTATCCGGACTCAAAAAAAGAGGATCTTGATAAATTAGGATGAGGAGGAACTACCAAAGGAACATGTCGCTGGGCAGGATGATCATCTTCATGATCTTGTACATCATTAAGCTCAATATGATAATCATTATCATCATTATCAACACCATGCTCGCTATTATCACTAGGTTCCGAGTATCCCGTTATATCCCCAAGAAAATAATCACCCCTAACTGTAGGTCGCTTCTTAAAATGCATATTCAATCCATCCAAATTCCTCTGATTAGGTCAACAAGCACTACCCAAATCCATGTTTGTCATTCCTTAAGTAACCGAAGGCAATTCAGAGTCACCAATAATGTAAGATGCATATTGGTAATACTCATTTTCCAATGGAATTAGTGGTGGTGCTGTATGAGATAAAATTTCAGATTCAACAAATAGATCGACTGACATCTTAAACCAGTTTTGGTCAAAAAAAATCTAAGTTCCCGATCCTTTTAATTGGAACCACTCGTGAATTATCATTGTCAAAATATTTAGCGTAAAATCGTCAACTTATGGCGATTTCGATCCAAATATGTCATTTCATATAAAAGTCCTAATAACTGATAAGTCGATACTACGATCAATATGTGTTGCTCGACAACTTGTCCTCCATAGTACACAAATACTTCAAATTTATCGACATGTCTTCAAAAATTAAACATAATTGTCATTTTTACTAATAATTAATTAATTAAGTATTCTATCATTTTTACTCATGAATTAAAAAATACCAACTTTATTATCTACAAGATATTATAATTATATTATTCTATCATTTTACTAACATTTTCAAAATATCTACCAACCAACAAACAAACAATATGTATAAAAAAATTACCCTGAAATTGAGAAAATGCATTTGGAATCAAATGCTTGTCCGCCGCTCGCTGCCGCGCCACCGCCCACCGCCACCTTTGCCGCCATGGTCGTCCGCCTATAGCAAATTGAAAATGGGGGCTTTTTTAATTTGCCTATAGCATCTTCTTTGGGAGGGGGCTTTTTAAATTTGCCAAAAGGATGAAGGTTTTTTTTATTTTATTTTGGGAGCAGCGACAAACTTGTTCGGTAGGATGAAGTGGTGGAGAGGGTGGGTTTATATATAGGTAATGAGAAGGTGAAGAAAAAAAAAAAAAAGGTTCAGCGCTTAGTCAAACTAGCGCCCGATTTCTTCGCATTTGGTCTTTAGTCAAACTAGCGCTGAGTGTGTCACTGGAAAAAAAAAGTCCGTCCCGCCGGTTGGCGCTATTCGTGAGCTGTTCAATGGGCGCTACTCGCACTAGCGCCAACACATATACTTATAACATCCGAAAAGACACCCCAATTTTGCAACAAATCTTGACGTTTACAATATTTCGTTAAATAACCCGAATAAATGTATATTCTTATAAGATGAAAGTGAAATAATAGTTTTTTTTTTTTTAATAAGTTGGGAATAGTTGTTGGGGAGGAGATAAATTTCAAAGAAACTGAAAGATATATGGTTCGAACCCTGGTCAACACTCTTACAAAAGGAGAGCGACACCACTTGAGCTACAAGCTCGTGGTTGAAAGTGAAATAATAGTTGATATGATTTTTATAAAAATAAAATAGTGATAGAAAAACGAAAATAAGTGAATGGTATTGGTTGCTCCCAAAAATTACTTCTCCCCGCCGATCACCTTCCTGACGCAAAACCACCACGACACCGCACAAGGGGGGAGGGGGCTCCGTGCACCCTCTCCGATGCTTAAGTCAGATTTGAGAAGGAAACAAAGGCAGAGAGAGAAAAAAAACAATGTAACGGTAAGAAATGGGATTAGGTTAGAATGAACTGGGCTTGGGCCTTTTATACCTTAGCTCGGATTAGGTTTCCGTAAAATCCGGGATTCCGTTACGATTTGGTGTCGAGTCTTCATTAGATTAGGATCGGATCTCATTAAAAACCCTAATTTTAGGGGTAATACAGAGCTCCGATCTCTCGAACATGTCGGCCTGGGTCGATGCAAAACCCTTTTAGGTCTTCCAGGCATCAGCTCTCATACATCTCATAAAGCCGAATCGACCTCTTCTTTTGAAGTCATGTTAAACTTTAACACGTCCACCACAGTCGGCTCAACAACTGCCGACTCTACACACGGATCGGCTCAACATAACAATTTGAACTCGGGCCTCGACAGCCGCCCAAGTTGACAAGCCCTGCATCAATCTCATGTGTAAGCCTCCACGGATCGCCCATTATTTAACGCTTAACACTCATCCCAAGGCTATGGGCCTCATCATTTTGGTCCAATGCCCAGTATCACCGGTCGGCCAAACACTGGACCTATCAGTCGGTCAATGTCCTGGGCCTATCAGTCGGCCCATACCATCATTTGCCCTTATCAATTTTCCCCCAACTATGGGTTGGTCTCGCACCTCAACCATAGTTGCTCATAGCCGAACGACCTAACATTTAGGGTTTGTGCTTTTCACTTTCCCGCCGACTCTTGGCTTTTCAAATTCCCGCCGCCCTTTGGCCTTTCAAGTACCGACACGCGGATTTGATTGATGAGATATCATTTTCGCTTCCCCGACGCCGTGAGACCGTCCATTCATCTCCTCGAAAATCGAGGCACCCTTTTGTCTTCTTTTCTCCTTATAAAAGCGAACTTCCTCCTCCATTTTTCACTTTCCCACATTTCAAATTTGAGCATTCTTCCCAAGAAACACTCTTCTTCTCCTGGCTAAATTCTCCAGGCTCCGATAGCTTCAAAAGTTCTACATCCCACTACTTTCTTCCTTCAACCTCATATTTATATCCAAAGAAGTAACCCTTTCCTTTCCAATTTTTCTTTTCTTTTAATATGGCATCCTCTTCCTCTCACTCAACACCGCCGGACGCGTTGTCGCCGACTTAGAACGGTGGGCGATGACGACGCTCTGTTCCTCCGCCACTTTCCCTCACGGTGTCCGCCATCGGACCCGACGCGATCGAATCTAGCTCCGATTCAGTCGTGATTCGACACAATAGAGATCCGAACTCCATGCTTGGGTCCCTTGCCCGTATATCCTCACGATTTCAAAGAGACTACCTTATCAGCCCCCAATCTCCGGACCATTAAGAGGACAAAGCCCAAATTCCTTCCTCTTTCAAACTCTATCTACCCAAGCAGATCCGACCGACCTAACCGACCTCCACCCAATGCTCCGCCTTCTTTGGGTCGATAGAGGAGGTCTCCGATTCCCCATCCATCCATTCATGGTCGGGGTATCTCGAGTTCTCCGGTGCTTTGAATCGCCTAGCTCCGAACTCATTCCGCATCTTAGCTGGGCTTCATAATTTTGACTAAGTACCTAGATATAGAACCCACTGACTTATTCTTCGCCCTTTTTCAAATAAAGAGCTCGACCACCAAGGTTTTCTTCTACATCACCTCCCGAGGTGATGCTCATTTTTAAGCAAGTATCCTTCCTCTAATAAAGTCGGAAGGACAAATATTTTTTTATTTCCTCCCCGAGCTTGGGGGTTTCTATTGCTTGGACTGACCCTTCCGCTCCAACGCAAACATAACCCCGAGATCGGTCTCCCGATCTCCTAGCTCGGATAAATAAGCTCACCTTGGTCAAGTACGACCTCTCTCGCCTTATAACCCCTTCTCTCCTCGTATTACTTTGAGTGAGCCCCATCGTGGCTCCCCTTGCCTTGTGATATTGGTAATTGTCATTTTTGCATTTACTTTACTTTATTCTTACTCACTAGCTAATCTTTTCTCTTTGTGCAGATATGTTTATGGCTGAGATGGTTCCGAGCCGTTGTGGATGATGAGGAGCAAGTCCTTGCTCCTGGCTCACAACCTCCTTCATCAGTCTTTGCGCTCCACGCCCGGAGGTCGCCTCACTCCACTTCGGCGACCGGACACGATTCGCAGTTGATGGTCGACTTTACGGCCCAGGAGCTCAACCTTCTTCCGACCTCCTCCCAAGAGGTCGTTGTGGCACCGCCAAAGGGAGGCGCAAGAGGACGAAGAACACCCCACCTCCTGCTGCTCTCTCTCTCTCGCACTCCCATTCATATACCCAATCAAACCTTCTTCACAGGCAATTCCATCCTAAAGAACAACGATGGAACCTTTGCCATTCAATATGTTCAGGGCAACTGCCCGAACCCCGACCGAACCGCCATGGAGAAACTCAGCGATGCTGAGCTGGTGACTTCATTCTGCCTAAACCACTCAAAGGCCGAGGCACAGCTAGCCGCCCTGATCTCCCGAGCTCGGGTTGGCTTTGCCGATCCTTCCCAAAGTGCCGAGCTTCACAGTTCTAAGAAGGAGGTCATCCGGCTGAAAGCTCGGGAGACTAAACTCCTAGAGGAGAACCGCCGGTACAAGGAAGGGGAAGAGGTCAACAAGGCTACGGTGGCTTCTCTAGAGGCCAAAATAAAGGCCGAGGCGATAATGCGACCTCAAGACCGAGCCAAGCGATCTCCGATCCGATGTCATCATCAATGTCGACCAAGCCCGAGCCGAGGCGTGGAAGTTCGGTCGGCAAGTTTCTCACTCTCCCGAGGGCTCTTCCATAGTTCAGCCATTCGGGAGCGGGTGAAGCAAGCCTTTCTAAGCTCTAAGGAATTTATCGAGTTCTTCTCAGATTCGCCATGGAGTACTATGGCTTTGCTTTTGACCAGGCCGAGCTTCAACTCGGGAACGCGGTATCACTACCGAGCCCTTCGACGCGAGGTCCCCGAAGGATTCCGCCCGACCCCAAAGGCTTCGTGTTTTCGACGAGGCGGAGCGTCTCAACCTCGCTCATGTGGAGGAGTTCATAGAGTCCTTATCTCGCTCCTTTTATCCTCCACCCGCTCCGCTCGGCCGGGTCCTTCACAAGCTCCGGAGCTCGGTCATCCTCTCTTTCCCGCAGCCGAGGTCAAGTGTTAGTCCAAGTGGCTACGATAATCTAGAGGGGTGAATAGATTATCTCGGTTTTTTGATTTTGCCCTCTTTTTGAATAATCAACCAAAGACGAGAATGTAAATGCGGAAATAAAACAACACTCGTCGATTTAAAGAGGTTCAACCCACCTAGGGCCTAATCCTCTACCACCCCAAAGATATCCGGGATGGATTTCAAAAAGAAAGAAGGATTTTATTAATTTACCAAAAATTAATACAACACCTTGAGGATTACCACAACCCTCTTACACCACCTCGAGGATTACCACAACCTCTTACAACACCTTTGAAGATTACCACAACCTTCAAACACCTATCACCTAGATCACCCAAGTGTATTCTTACCACAAGAATACTCACAAGGATGTCTTGTGTTGAATGATGACCAAAATCAAGATTACAACTCAATAATGATTGATACAATATGAGTACAAGTGTAATCAAGAATTGAAAGCCTAGACCTCAAATTTGTGCAAGTGAAAGTCTAAGGCTAATACAACAAGATATATGAAAGTGTTTGCTTTGTTTGCTCTTTGCTTGTATAGAGTGTTGTATCTTGTTGCTTGAATGAAGCCTCTATTTATAGGAGAGGTCTTGGCTTTGATTTCCAGGACATTGGCTCCTCCTTGGGGAGTGATTTCTTTGCAAAAAGAAACCATTTAAAATCATCAATATAGTTAGAAATCAATCCCACAAAATAGGGAAAAGTCATTCAAAACGCAAGCGGATAGTTTCTTTGTCAAACATGGGGTTCGGCCAAGGTCGTGAGAGATAAGATTGAAATTGAATTTCGCGAATTTTTACCGGGGGACGGTCGAAGAAGTGCGGCCACGTGCCGCCTCTGTTGTGACCGGTTGCCGCCAGCGTTTTTTAAAGCAGAGAAGTGCGGAACAAAAATCCAACTTGCGAGTGCAATGTGTCACGGCCGCCGGTCGACCGACCACACCGGCCGCCCACCTGGTCGTCGGCCGCCCCGCCTTTTTTCTTACGTCCCATTTTGCGTTTTCAAAACTCAACTCAGTGCGGGTTGCCTATAGAGGCGGCGGTCGAGCTTTGAAACAAAAGTGTTGTCCAATTTTAAATCGAAAAATAAACCCAAGAAATACTCAGAAAAATAGTAAAAACATTTTAAACCGATCGGAGGTATTGGGACAACATTTAGAGACATTGTTTTGGTATAAAAACTCATTTTAATAAAATCATCAAAATCATGATAAAAACATTTATCTAACAAACTCCCCCTTTTTGATGATTACAAACCAAAACAATTTACAAGAGGACGATTTTGAAAACAAAACAATTTTCCGGTTTTAGAGTAAACTATCCGTTTAATAACATTTTACAAAAAGCTCCCCTATCAATAAGCATATCAATAAGAAGTATTGTATTAGCTAGAAGCACAAGTTTTTACAAAATAAACAACAACTTCATGAGCTAGAAGCTCCCCTGTCACAAATACTTAATATCCATGCAAACAAGTCCATAGAACAACCATTTGGACTAAGTTTTCTTCACAACTTATGGCCTAAACAAGCCATAGCTTATAGCTTCTATATCGAGCTTTTATTAGCTTCTTTGAGCTAACGAGCCATTTTCTGTTTCTCCCCTTTGGAATCATCAAAAAGAATGTTAGGATGTAAAAACATCATACAAGTATATCAAAGTGTGCGAAGAGACGATTTATCAATCATCCGAGAAGATAAGCTTATAATCCAAAAAAATGGGAGAAAAGTATCATTTGATATCCATAAGCACGTTTTAAGTGTCAAGACATGATCTCAATAAGTATATAAGACATATGAAAGCATAAGAGTCATGTAAAAGTCGAACAATTCATTGCGACAATTCATCGAACACCTTGTGGGTGTAAAATATAAAAGAGATTGTATAAAGCCCTTGTAAGAGATTCAAGCCAAAAATTTTCATCACCAAATCATACCAAACATCATACAATACAGCATAATAACTAAGCTCATCATGATCACAAAATAATTTCATCAAGTAATATACAAGAAAGCCATAAACTCGAGGTTCAACCCATTTGAGCAAAAGGAATAGAATTCTTACCATTCGATCGGTAAAGATGAGCGATGATGATGATAAACAAGTCATATAAGGTGTATGATATGAATTGAATTCATGAAAACAAATTTTGAGTGAAATTTGTGTGAATTTGGCAAAGGGGACGAAAAATGGCCAAAAAGAGTGAAATGACTAATCAAGACAGAACAATTTTAAACCAAACAATGGCTTAGGCGGCCGTCGTGGTTGAGGGCGGCCGGTCGGCGTTGAGGCGACGGTTGCCCTCAACCTCTTCGACCCATTTGTTTTGCAAATTTTCCAAAATCCGAATTTTCAACCAAAAATCCGATTTTTCGCCCCTAAGTTTTAAAACGTGCAAAATACAAACGAAAATTTCATTCAATATGCATTATGCCTAACTTGAGCTCGTGTCGACTTAAAAGTCTCGGAAGTTAGCGTTTTGTGAAAATATCCGCTAATTGATCTTGAGATGGTACAAAAGATATCTCAATTTTTCGTTTTGAGACACAATCCCTTAGAAAATGATGTCGAATCTCAATATGTTTAGTACGGTTGTGATGAACCGGGTTTTGAGCAATATTTATAGCGGATATATTATCACAAAATATAGGAACATTTTCAAAAGAACATTTGTAATCCGCTAAGGTTTGTTTCATCCAAAGAAGTTGAGTACAACAAAAGCGGCGGAAATATATTCGGCCGGCCGTTGAAAGTGAAACACAATTTTGTTTCTTTGAGAACCAAGAAACTAGGCAATCGCCTAAAAATTGACATGATCAGGAAGTACTTTTCCGATCATCAATATTTTCCGATAGTCCGAATCACTATAACCTTTAAGAGAAAAATTTTCATTCTTTGGATAAAATAAACCATATTGAATGGTGCCTTTCAAATATCGAAAAATCCTTTTAACGGCACTCATATGAGATTCTTTGGGATTGCTTTGAAAACGAGCACATAGGCATACGGCATGAAGAATGTCCGGTCTACTAGCGGTTAAATAAAGTAAACTACCAATCATACCTCGATACTTGGATTCATCAACCGACTTGCCTTTTTCATCTTTGTCAATTTTGACATTGGTTGCCATAGAGTCGAGGCGGTTCTTCCTTCTTCAATGCCGAACTTCTTCAAAGTTCTTTTGTATACTTTGATTGCGAAATATAAATACCTTCTTGGCATTGCTTAATTTGAAGTCAAGGAAGAAGTTTAGCTCCCCATCATACTCATCTCGAATTCACCTTGCATTAACTTGGAGAATTTCTTGCACAAAGATTCATTAGTAGCACCAAAGATAATATCATCAACATAAATTTGCACAAGTAAACAATCTTGCCCTTTTTCCAAAACAAAAAGAGTGTAGTATCAACTTTACCTCTTGTAAAACCATTTTGCAAAAGAAAAGAGCTAAGTCTATCATACCATGCACGGGGTGCTTGTTTTAAACCATACAAAGCCTTTTTAAGTTTATAAACATCATTAGGCCTAGAAAAATTTTCAAACCGGAGGTTGTTTTACATAGACTTCTTGAATAATACCATTTAAGAAAGCGGATTTAACATCCATTTGGTAAAGTTTGAAATTTTTGAAACAAGAATAGGCAAGTAAAATACGAATAGCTTCTAAACGTCTACGGGTGCAAAAGTTTCATCATAGTCAATACCTTCTTCTTGACAATACCCTTGAGCTACTAACCTTGCCTTATTTGAACAATGTTGCCTTGATCATCAAGTTTGTTAGGAATACCCATTTTGTACCAATAATTGTTTGAGATGGAGGACAAGGTACTAATTCCCATACATCATTTCTTTCAAATTGATTCAACTCCTCTTGCATTTCCAAAAACCAATCTTCATCCTCAATAGCTTCCTTAGCATTTTTAGGCTCTTTTTGAGATATAAGAGCTTTCTCGGCAAAATTCCTTGAGTCATTACTTTATCAAGGGGATCACCAATAATAAGATCTTTTGGGTGATCTCCTTAAATTTCAATGCTACGGGAAGATTGAAGTATCACCCCTATCTTCTTGAGGACATTTGAACTTGAAGGTTGATCATTATGAGCATCACTTTGAACAATAGGTTCAACAATATCCTCTTCATCACTATCGTCATTGGGTATTCTTTCAACACCGGAGGCTTCATTAAATTTGACATGAATAGATTCTTCAACAACCATGCTAGTCTTGTTGTAAACCCGATATGCTTTGCTCTTGGTTGAATACCCCATAAATATTCCTTCATCGGCCTTAGGATCAAGTTTGTCCAATTGATCCTTAGTATTTAAAATAAAGCACTTACATCCAAATATTTTGAAATAACTAATATTTGGAGTTCTTCCTTTCCAAAGCTCATATGGAGTTTTATTCATTTTAGGACGAATATAAACTCGATTAGTGACATAGCAAGCGGTACTTACGGCCGGCCAAAAAATATTTTGGAAGAGAAAATTCATTGAGCATGGACCGACTCATTTCTTGTAGCGTCCGATTCTTCCTTTCGGCTACACCATTTTGTTGAGGTGTCCTTGGAGCCGAAAAATTGTGCGTATATCCCTTGGTTTCACAAAAGACTCTAAACTCACCGTCAAATTCTCCGCCTCGATCACTTGAATAGTTTTAATAGTATCTTCCTTTTCATTCTCAATGCGTCTACACAACTTAACAAACTCATTAACGGCATCGCTTTTTATTTGCAAAGAAAAAGAGCCCAAGTGTATCTAGAAAAATCATCGACAATAACGAAAGTGTAATGTTTTCCACTTAGACTAGCCGTACCAATATCCCCATACAAATCAAGGTGAAGCAATTGTAGGGGTTTGGTAGTGGAAATTTCATTTTTGGGCTTAAAACTACTCTTAACTAATTTGTTCTTTTGACAAGTGTCACATAAGCCAATATTTTCAAAATTCAATTTGGGTAGTCCTTTTACATGTTGGTTTTTGTAAATATTTTTCAAATTCTTGTATCCAACATGTCGAAGTCGCCTATGCCATAAACTCGTTAAATCATTATTGGCGACAAGACAAGAAACATTTTGACTAACCAAATCACTAGTACAAATTTTGTAAAGATTGCCTTTTCTATTTGCTTCACAAATAATATTACCATTTTTAAGAATAAGGCATTTTTCTTTATTAAAAGAAACATCATAATTTGAATCACAAAGTTGGCTAACACTTATCAAATTAAACTTAAGCCCTTCTACTAAAGAACATTACAAGAGAGAAAGAAGAGTTACCAATTTCTCCATTTCCAAGAATTTTCCTTTGCCATTGCGAACATGACCATACCCTCTTCTTGGAGCTTGATGTTGGTAAAAAGCTCTCTCCTCCCGGTCATATGGCGTGAACATCCCATTTGTCCACGAGCCATTTCGAATCCTCCATGGTTGTTATAGCCCTATTACCTACAAAATCATTTCTTTTAGGTACCCTATAATTTTGGGGTCCATGGGGTTAGTTTTGAGACTTTTGGGTCTCCAAATATAACTAGAGCTATTTCTCAATTTGCAATTATTAGCATAATGTCCAATTTTGCCACAATAAAAACAAGTAGGAGTATGAGAGCTCTTAGCACGTATGAAAGTCGGACCTTGGTTATTTTTCTTAAAGACTTTTTGAAATGGTTTGTAACCAAGTCCTTGTTTTGAATGCTCACCTCTTTGTGCATCTAAAATTTTAGTAACATTATCCGTGCTTAAATTAAAGCGATGCACATCCTTTTTCAAATTATTAATATCATTAGTGAGCATTTGTTTCTCGGTTTCAAGAGTTTGAATTTGAGTAAGGGTAATAGCATGAACATGATCAAGAGTCTCATAAGATGTAAATAATTTATCCTTTTCTATTTTAAGCTCTTTATGCTCATTCTTTAAACTCTTGTATTTAACAATTAATTTTTTGAAATTCATTTTGCAACTCATCAAAATCACATTGCAATTCATCAACTAAGGAGGAGGTAGAGGAGTTAGGCGTACCTCATTATTTTCATCGTCCATAGCCATAAGACCATGTTCGGTTTCACCCATCGTCGGATGTCTCGAGTAGCTCATCCCAAGTTTTGACATCCGCATTTAGAGCCTTCTTTTTCGGAAAAAGCTTCTTTTCTTTTGTTCCTCCTCATTGAGTTTTGGGCAATCGGCTATGAAGTGCCGGGCTTTCGCGACTTAAAGCAAGCATTATCTCTTGGTTTTCTTGCTTTATTTTTATTCACAAATTTTGCAAATTTTCGAACAAGTGCGGCCGTCTCCTCATCATCATCATCATTATCATAGTATGCATTATTAGAAGAGAAGCAAGACCTTTAGGAATATTTTGCATACCGATTGATTGATGGTTGGTTTGGTATTTTTCCTCTCCTTGAGATAGACTTCATAGATGAGGAGGTTCCGATGAGCTCGTCAAACTTGAGTGTCTCAAGATTTTGTGCTTCCGTGATTGTCGTCACCTTTTCGGACCATGAGGGAAGAGCATTCAATACCTTAGTCACTTTGTCTTCCGGAGATGACTTTACGAGGGCCACAAGAGGATTGACAATGTTGTCAAGCCTTTCCACCATCTTGGAGATCTTTCACCATCATACATGTTAAAGTTTTCAAAGTCTTTAACAAGCATGGTCTTTCTAGCTTGCTTGACCTTCTTTGTCCCTTCATATATAGTCTCAATTTTTCCCAAACCTCATGTGCCGACCTTATGCCTCGTATGCGATTGTACTCGGTGGCGGTAAGTGAGCAATCAAGATATTTAAGGCACTTACCGTTTAGAGAAAGCATGCTTCTTATCATTTTCATCGAACTCCTTGAAAGGTTTAGGAGTGAGGTGCCATCCTCCATTTTTTTGTTGGTTGATCAACTCCTTCAATAACCACATTCCATATGTCAAATCCGCCCTTGTAGAAAGCACTCCATACGGTCTTTCCAAAATGCGTAGTTGTTGGCGTCGAACAATGGTGGCTTGTTGGTGGAAGCGCGGTGGTGAGATAAGCATCATTCGTAGCCATGGATCTTTCCTCTTTACTCGGAACGAGCTAGCCAAAGAGTTTGGCTCGATACCACTTGTTAGTCAGTGGGCTACGATAATCTAGAGGGGGTGAATAGATTATCTCGGTTTTCAGATTTTGCCCTCTTTTTGAATAATCAACAAAGGCGAGAATGTAAATGCGGAAATAAAACAACACTCGTCGATTTAAAGAGGTTCAACCACACCAGGGCCTAATCTCTACCACCCCGATATCAGGGATGGATTTCAAAAAAAGAAGGATTTTATTAATTTACAAAAATTAATACAACACCTTGAGGATTACCACAACCCTCTTTACACCGCCTCGGGGATTACCACAACCCTCTTACAACACCTTTGAAGATTACCACAACCTTCAAACACCTATCACTAGATCACCCAAGTGTATTCTTACCACAAGAATACTCACAAGGATGTCTTGTGTTGAATGATGACCAAAATCAAGATTACAACTCAATAATGATTGATACAATGATGAGTACAAGTGTAATCAAGAATTGAAAGCCTAGACCTCAAATTTGTGCAAGTGAAAGTGCTAAACTAATACAACAAGATATATGAAAGTGTTTGCTTTGTTTGCTCTTTTTTCTTTGTATAGAGTGTTGTATCTTGTTGCTTGAATGAAGCCTCTATTTATAGGAGAGGTCTTGGCTTTGATTTCCAGACATTGGCTCCTCTTGAGGGAGTGATTTCTTTGCAAAAGAAACCATTTAAAATCATCAATATAGCTGTTAGAAATCAATCCCACAAAATAGGGAAAAGCTGTCTGAAAACGCAACGGATAGTTTGCTGTCAAACATGGGGTTCGACCGGTCGCGCAGAGATAAGATTGAAATTGAATTCTGCGAATTTTTACACAGGGGACGGTCGAAGGAGTGCGACCGGTCGCCTCACCTATGACCGGTTGCCGCCAGCGTTTTTGAAAAGAGAAGTCGGAACAAAATCCGACTTGCAGGTCAGGTCGCTCGCCGGTCGACCGGTCGGCCACACCGTCGCCCCACCTGGTCGACCGGTCGCCCTGCCCTTTTTTCTTACGTCCCATTTTCTGTTTCAAAACTCAACTCAGGTACGGGTTGCCCTATAGGGCGACCGGTCGAGCCTGAAACAAAAGTGTTGTCCAATTTTAAATCGAAAATAAACCCCAAGAAATACTCAGAAAAATAGTAAAAACATTTAAACCGATCGGAGGTATTGGGACAACATTTAGAGACATTGTTTTGGTATAAAAACTCATTTTAATAAAATCATCAAAATCATGATAAAAACATTTATCTAACATCAAGTTAGGATATCGGGATGGCGATCCACGAACTCATTTCTCATAAACGATGTGACCATCTCCATGGATGACACGAATAAAGAATGTTCCCCTCTACTACTTAGGAGTTTTAGTTACGCTCTTGTAATTTTCTATCATGTACTTGTATTTATTTTGAATGATCAATAAAGTTTCTTCACACTTTCATTTTCGATCTCTTGTCTATTATTCTGTAATATTTTTTTTTTTTTTTTTTTTGCAAAAGATTAGCATATCGTGCTCTCGTGCCCCAAGTATTTGAGACTAGCTCGAAATGAGCTCCAAATACTTGTCGGTCTTCAAGGAAGTTGGCTCGAGCCGAGCTCGCGTGGCCTCGTGGCCCCAGTATTTGGAGACTAGCTCGGTGAGCTCCAAATACTTGTCGTCTTCCAAAGGTAGGCGCTCGAGCCGAGCTCTCGCGTGGCCTCGTGGCCCCAGCATTTGGAGACTAGCTCATTTGAGCTCCAAATACTTTGTCGGTCTTCAAAGGAAGTCGGCTCGAGCCGAAGCCGCATTTCCCGTGGCCCCGGGTGCAGTATTTGGAGACTAGCTGTTTGAGCTCCAAATCTTGTCGATCTTCAAAGTGGCTCGAGCCGAGCTCTCTCGCATGGCCTCGTGGCCCCAAGTATTTGAGACTAGCTCGATTTGAGCTCCAAATACTTGTCGGTCTTCAAAGGTAGGCGGCTCGAGCCGAGCTCGCATGGCCTCGTGGCCCAGTATTTGGAGACTAGCTCGGTGAGCTCCAAATACTTGTCGATCTTCAAGGAGCTCGGCTCGAGCCGAGCTCCTCGCATGGCCTCGTGGCCCCAAGTATTTGGAGACTAGCTCATTTGAGCTCCAAATACTTGTCACTTTTAATCATTTCCATTTTCCGAACTCATAATGTAGAGCGTATCATTTCATTCAAAAGCGAGTAGATTGATTACATCAAATATTTTTCTATTCTAGGAATGATATTTCTTCAAATTGCAATGTTCCAAGCCCTCGAGCTTTAGGCCCCTCGATCTCTTCGGCTCATACGCACCTCCGCCAACACCTTCACTACCCAGTGGCCCTTTGGTCGATCCATTTCCACTTTGTTTTTTTAGCATCGCCTTCTTAAAAACCAAATCACCGACCTGAAAGGCCCTTTTCTTTACTTTCTTGTCATAAGTGCTTTGATCCTTCATCGTGTTTTTCCATCCCAAAAATGCCATCTCCTTTTTCTCATTTATCGCATCGATGCCTCTCGGATCATGACTCATTAATATTTTCATCAAATTCGGACTCGATGTGTTTCCATCCGGTCTCCGCAGGTATGATCGCATCCATGCCATACACCCAAACCGAGCGGAGCCTCACTAGTGGCCTCAGCCCGGATTAGTTCGATAAGCCCACAGCGACCGAATCGGAGCTCCGAACCATGCTCCTCTGCTTTTTCAAGCCGAAGCTTTCAATCTTGACAAGAATCCTATTATTCCTCCACTTGCCCATTAGCTGCGGGTGAGCCACCAAGTGAAGTTTTGCTTGATCTTCATTTCCTCACACCAAGCTCGGTTCCCTTGCATCCCGCTAATCCCGTCCCATTATCTCGATATCAAGGCCGAGGCACTCCATAACGACACACTATGTTTTGCCAAATAAATTTCATCACTGCATCCTCATTTATCTTGGGCAAAGAGGTTCCGCCTCCACCCACTTGCTAAAATAGTCGAATTCCACAATCAAGAATTTCCTCGACACGAAAGCGGAGAAAGGGACCACGATGTCAATTCCCCATTTTGCAAATGGACATGCCGACTCATCATCATGAGTTCCTCCAGCGATCGATGTACCAAAGGTGCATGGATCGACATTTTTCGCATGCTCTCACCAACTTTTCGCTTTCCCTTTCGGGTAAGGCCAAAAATACCCCCGCCTTTAAGGACTTTTTTCATCAAAATTCTTGCTCCCATGTATGGTTCCCACAACAACCTTCATGTATCTCTCTTAGCACATATGTACCCTCTTCTCCACTCAAACACCTCAAAGCCAAAGGCATAGAGAAACCTCTCTTATATAACTTATCTAGATAATGCAAAACGTGTCGCTCGAATTTTCGGTCCCGGTTGCTCACGCCACTTGTTGGTAAGACCCTTCTTTTAAGTAAGCTATGATAGCCGACCTCCAATCCTCTTTTCCTCAATCTCTCCAGACTTCCAACCCCAGAGTGCCGTTTCTTTTGCTACCAAAAGTGTGATCTGTCTAGCTTGATTCTCAAGGCCGTAGCCATTTTGCCGAGGAAAATCGCGACCATTTTCTTCCCCCGGGACCGACATATCTTGATTTCTTTCACTCTTCTTTCTAAAGCTCGATATCTTCAACATACCTCTTCATCCTTTCTTCCCTTACCTCGAACTCTCCCATAATTTGTTTATGGACGAGCCGAGAGTCCATATAAATTATCATCCTACAGCCCCCCATCTCAATGGCCATTTGCATTCCTCGATGAATGCTTCATACTCTGCCTCATTATTAGATAACTTGAATTCCAACCTCACAGCAAAGTCATTTCGATCCCTTGCGGCCGATCAAAACAATACCGGCACCACATCCCGAACTCCTCTTGAACCGTCCACATAAATCACCCAAGCTCCTTCTCGCTTTATCATCTCTAGTTGATTCTTGAACAAAATCGCGGCGAGCTTTAATGGCGATCTGTTCTCGAATCCAATATCATACTCACTGTTTCGATAGCCACTTCACTAACCTCCCCGCTACCTCATGTTTGCTCATCACATTTCTCAATGGAAGATTAGTTGAACAATTACCTTATGCGAAAGAAATACGTCAAGTCTCTCGCGGTCACCACAAAGCCAAACCCGCCTTTCTCGATCTCGCATATCGCAGCTCCGCATTCCTCAAAAGTTCTTGACATAGTACACACCGGCCTGCAATTGATCTCTCTTCCCAGTCAAGACCGTGCTAACCTTTGCTCCCTACCGAAAGATAGAGGTATAGGGGCTCACCCGGCAACGACAGTTAGCAATGATAGATCGACCAAGTAATTTTCAAGTCCTCAAAAGCCCTTTGGCACTCTTCATCCCAAACAAACTTTTTGCTTTCCTCAAGACCTTAAAAAGGCAAACTTCTCTCAAGGCGTGAAATAAAGCGATTCAATCTTTTGTAGCCGAGAGCTTTGTTAAACACCGCACATCTTTGGCATCCGAGGTGGTGCCATCTCTCTAATGGTACTGACCTTTCCCGGATTGGCCTCTATTCCTTTCTCCGTTACCATGTACCAAGGAAACTTTCCCGACCCCCAGGCTGCATGCACACAGGGTTGGGAGTTCCATCTATCTTCTCGAGGGTGTCAAATGTTTCGGCCAGGTCATGCACATGATCCCCTGCTTTTATACTTTTGACCAACATATCGTCTACGTACACTTCCATGTTCTCCATTGCTCGCTTCCCAAACATCTTATCCACCAACCTCTCGATATGTGGCTCCGCATTATTTAATCCGAACGACATTACATAGCGAGAATGTACCAAAAGAGGTGGTGAAGCACACTCTTTTGGTCTTAACGCTGCTTTGACGATGATATCCCTGTGATGCATCCATCATCTAAAAGCGGTTCACATCCCGACGTCGAATCCACCGGATCAATTCGGGGCAACGGGTAATAATCTTTAGGGCAAGCACGATTCAAATCACTAAAGTCCACACACATGCGCCAATCGTCCTCGTTTTGAACGATATCGCATTTAGATAGCCATTCTGAAACCGGATTTCTTTAATGTGCCCTTTCCAACAACTTTTGCACCTCCGCCTAATTATAGCATCCTTCTTGGGACCGAAGTTCCTCTTCTTTTGTTTTACCGCTTATATGATGGATTAACATTGCTTTATGTTCCGATGCTTGGATCTATCACCAGGTCTTCCATTTGTCAAGCAAATACATCCACATTACTCCTAAAAACTCCACCAGCTCATCCCACTCGATTCGTCCGCAACGCTCCTTCCGACCTTGGTGACCTTATCGGGGTCACCTGGCACTAGCTCAACCATCATCGTTTCATCATTAGGTTGGACATGCTCCACCGGTTCATCTCAACCTAACCAACATCTTGTTTTTTATCATCATCAAAAGACACTCCCGCTTCTTTATGAATACTTTCTCACGTACAATTTTCTAGCCATATATTGATCACCATCGACCTCCACTTTCTCTCCCACGGGAAATTTCATTTTTAGATTGTATCTGACACCGGCAGAAAGCATTTAGTGGGTCTACCCAACATGACATTATAAGAGGACGGTGCATCAACTATCAAAAATCGGATCATCTAGTTTTACGATTAGGCTCCTTTCCCAAAGAGACAGGTAAAGTAATCATACCTACCGGTTGGATCATCCTCCAAAGCGAACCCAACCAAGTATCCACCGACTTCCAAGCCGACCTGTAGGTCCATCTTCTTATAACAATCATAGAATATGATATCTCTTTGACTCTGTGTCCACAAATACCATTGCACATCATAATTAGAGATTGTCATTTGTGATCACCAAAGCATGTTTTGTGGTGTCACGATACCCTACAATCCTCCGGTCCGATTGGATTTGCGGCTCTTGACCGACTGTTCCACCTTTAATCATTTCGCACCGATCCGGTCTTTAGCTCTCACATACTTTTTTCCGAGCTCGTCTCGAATCTCCTTCGCTCGGCCCTCCGACAATCATCTACGGATGACCTCTGCCGAGGTGGGGCGGAGGTGGAAGTAGCTCTCCTTTCCTCTCCTACGCTCCGCTCCACCGAGTTGATGATATCCCCCTAGGTTATCCTCTTATACTCCCCTTTTCTCTCCTTTTTTGTCAATGTACACAAATTCCCTAAGGTGACTGCTTGAATGAGCCGCTCGATCTCATCTCGAGGTGTGTGCACCGATCGTGTGTGCCCATATTCATTGTGAAATCTACAAAACTCCTTACATTTCGCTACTGGTCTGCCTCTGCGTCGCTTTGGCCTAGCCTCGGAGGTCGGGATGCCTCTCCCAGCCAGCTACAAGCACCTCATACTGAGGGACGAAAGGCGTGTCTTTCTCGAGCACTCGGCCTTCCCCCGTTGCCTCGGACCAGCCTTGCAAGTACTTTGTCTTCCCGATCTTCCCTCTGTCTCTTCTCTTCTCTCCTTGCTCTCTTTTTCATTTTTCTACTTTCTTCCCGAGTTTTATATTTCTCGTAGAGCTAACGACTCGTCAAATGTCTTAGCGAGGGCTGCATCCAGCCAGTTGAAAGAACTCCCCATCCGTCGGGCCCTGAGCTAGGGCATTGGCCAAAATTACGGACTAGGCAGCCCGGCACCTCCAACTTTGCCATTGTAAACCCTCTGGATATAGCTAGAAGTCCTTCCCTTCTCTGCGTTTTGATACTAAACGATTAGGGGAAACACTTTTATTACTCTGAACTGACTCGTGGCGATTAAGGAAGCGGAGCTAAAGTCATCAAAATTAGAATGGGCAGGAACAGGCCCAGTAACCTTAAACTGCCC